>CM072801.1:18845000-20045000 GCA_037013495.1 Hippophae tibetana
TTTGAGATTTAAAAACCCATTATTCTTATAGATTTTGATATAATTTCGGAACTTTGATCGATAAACATGAAAAGAAAAAATAATAATTGATCTCTTTAAAAAATGTAGGGGACTGTCAAAAAACAAAGAAAGAAAGAAAGAGAAAAAAAAGAAAGAAAAAAGAAGATGAAAAGTGACTCTGAAAGTTTTTAGTTATAGATTTAATTATCTAGATGAGTGTGAATAAATAACTAATAAAAATATATCAAATTAAAATTCATTGATGACCAGACATGTAATTGCATGTAAATAAAAATAATATGAAAATATAAATTGACACACGATATTTTTAGGTAGAAATAATCTAAGTCATAATAATGATCTAAGAAGAAAACCATATGTCCACCGAACCACCTAACTATTCATTATGAAAATATGTTTGATTACAAGGTTAGGACTCAAATTACTCACTAAGGTAATGCCCTAAGTAACCTACTTACAAGCCTCCACTTTCTTTTATAGTTTCTACAAGCAAAGCATTCGGATCCGGACCAAAGTTTAGATAAACTCGAGTCACACAAGTTATCAACTCGTTTAGTTGACATATGAAAGGTTAGCAAAAAAACACAAGTGTAATGTGTGTCTTATAGCAGATTAAACAATGATCAATTCTACCTAGATGATTTAACATAATGATAGATAAATCAAAATCATTAGCAACTCTAGAAAAAAATGATTAAGTACAATAACACAAATATTGTAGGTTTGTTAATCAATCAAATACAACTACAAAATATTTGATATATTAACTAATAAAAAAGCCCACCAGAATAGTTTTTGCAAAAAAATATAGAGAGAAAGCATAAGTTGTAAAAGTTAATTCAATTGTGGTTAAGAAAATTGTATGCTTTAGGTTTGTTTAAATAGAATATGTTAAAGCCTTAGGTCAAAGGTCTATTACTATTCTCTCTATAAAATCATTTAAAAGAACTTTAAAGTGTAAGGGTAATATAGCAATAAAATAATTTTACTCAAGTAAAAATTAGGTTAAAGTTCAAACCCTGACTGTTTGATCGATTGAACCAAAAAATCAATCAATCGAGACCCTTTTCGATTGATCGAAGCAATGATTAAAGGATCTAGGGTACCAAAAATAAATCCCAAGATCAGGTAAATCGAATATGATAGATTCTTGATTGATCTAGTTCTTGATCGATCGAGTATTAAACTTCAATCAATCTACCTCAATTAAAAATAAAATCCAGGACTTTTTAATCAAGGTATATTAATTCTTGATCGGCCTACTTACCTCAATCAATCCAAGAGTTTCTCAATTGATCGAATAACCTAAATATAAAGTGTTTTAATGTGTCTAATATGAAATCTAACATAAGATGTATTCATTTGGAGCTTGATTGTTTCTTCAACTTGAAAAGTATTCTTAAAAGACTCACTTAGAAAATAAATTACATTTAAATGTTTTGTTCATGACTATCACCAAACTCATAAACCTTACAGTTTTTCCCTTTTCTATATTTGTATAACAAAACATCTTTCTCACTACATCACACTCATAGGAAAAATAAATTTTATATAGTAGAACTATCCTAGGATCCGGTGAAACTTTCTTCGCTTGAATCTTGATAGCTCATATGTACGCTAAAATATAAAAACACAAACAAACATGAAACTTGTCCTAAAAGATTCATTGTTCATTAGTTCAATGTATAAAATAGATAATAAACAAAAATATGCTAAATTAAAATTAACAAATGGCCAGATCGCATGTAAATAAAATAACGTGGAAAGATAAATTCATACATGAGGTTTTTAGATGAAAATAACCTAGGCCACAATAATGATCTAAGAGGAAAACAACTGATCCACGAGACCACTTAGCTATCCACTATTAAAATATGTTCGATTACAAGGCTAGGACTCAAACTACCTACCAAGGTAATACCCCTAAGTAACCTACTTACAAGCGTCTTATTTCTTTCACAGTCTCCACAAGCAAAATGCTCAAATCCAGATAAACATTTCGATAAACTCGAGTCATACGAGTTACCAAACTGGTTCAGCTGGCACCTGAAAAGTAAGCATAAAAACACAAGTGTAACGTGTGTCCTAGAGCATATTAAATAATGACCAACCATAGCTAAATGATTTAATAGAATGACAGATAAACCAAAATCACACTAACAACTCTAGTATAGATGATTAAGCACAATAACACAAATATTGTATGCTTGTTAATTGATCAAATACAACCAAAAAATGTTTGATAATTAACTAATAAAAATCTTAGTAAAATAGATTTTGTAAAACAGATTTAGAGAGAAAACATAAGTTGTAAAAGTTAATTCAATTGCGGTTAAGAAAAATGTATGCTTTAGGTTTGTTTAAATAAAATAGGTTGAAGCCCTTGATCAAAGGTTTATTACTATCCTGTCTATAAAATCATTTAAAAGAGCTTTAAAAAGTAAGGAGAATATAGTAATAAAAAATTTTAACTCGAGTAAAAATTAAGTTAAAGTTGAAATCCTGACCGCTTGATCGATCAAGGTCGAACTTGATCCGTTGAGCCAAAAAGGTCAATTGATTGAAAAATTATTCAATCGATCTAAGCAACGATTAAAGGATGATCAATAGATCTAGCCAAATCTCGATCGATCTGGGATGCTAAAAAATAAATTATGAGATAAGGTAGATCAAATGTGATTGATTCTTGATCTTTCAAGTTCTCGATCGATTAAGCATTAAACTTCGATTGATCTACTTCATTTAAAAATAAAATCGAGGAATTTTTAATAAAGGTAGATTGGTTCTTGATCGATCTACTTACCTCGATCGAGTAACCTAAATGTAAGGTGTTTCTATGTATCTATATGAAATCTAACATACATAAGAATATGAATATATTTAAGATTTGTTCGTTTAGAGCTCGATTGTTTCTTTGGCTTAAAAAGTATTTTTGAAAGACTTTAAAATAAATTATATTTAGACGTTTTGTTTACAAATATTACCAATACACGTAAACCTTATAGACCCAAATAGAAATATAATATAATAAAATATATTTAAAATATAAAATGTTGGAACAAATGACTGTAACTTAAGAGAGAATATTTGGAAAATGAAAGTCATGCATTTACTAAAAATAATGCTATCAAAGATTTTATAAGAACATAAGTATCTCCATCTATTGGATTAATTTTTTGGGATTAGAAGACCCATGGTTCTTATATGAACTTTGACACAAATATGGGATCAAAATGAGGCAAAATTTCTTTTTATGGTTAAATGTCGAAATAGTTAACTAACTATTAATGTTCGAACACTTTGGTTTAGTAATTAATCTTGAGAGCAATTTAGTTTACTATATAACTTTAAAAAAGTTAACAAGAAGACAATGATCAAATATTATGTTTTTTTTTTATTTTTTTTTATTTTTGTGTTAAAATTTTATTTATCAAATACAATTGAAAAATGAAAAGAATAATAGTTTCTTTTTAAAAAATAGCTACCGGATATAAGTGCACAATTTTATCATTGTATTATCATCTATTTAAAACAAGTGGATTAAATTACTCTAAAAAAATATTTCAACAAATTAAATATTATCGTTATAAAGGCTAGTAGAGTTATATAGTCAATCAATATTCAACCTTCCTTTTTAAAAAAAAATAAAAAAAATAAAACGAAGTGTAGGTTACTTATACTTTCTAGGACGTTCATTACTTGGGGCTGTACGAATTTAAGCCTAGACCTCTAACCCTAATACTACTGCGAGGCCGTATAAACTCTAAAGATAGTCATCTATAATCCATATGACATTGTTTTCGACCGGATTCTCTCTCTCTCTCTCTCTCTCTCTCTTTATTCTTTATATTTATTTTCAAATTTTAACTATCTATTTTTACATCCAATACATTGAATTTAAAGTTATTAAGAGAAAATAATATTTAACTATTAAATTAATCATAAATGATTTGAATTTTAGAAGTAAAAACAAAAACAAATAGAGAATCTGTATTTCAGCAATACAGATGGGAATGATGAATAAAGCTCACAAATTCTAATAATATTAAATATGATTTAATCTTTAAAAAATTGATTTAATGCACTAATGTGAGGTATGTGAATGGCTTATTGGTCTTAGGAATTGCTGGGTGCTATGAATAGTTAATGGCCACCACTAAAAAAAAAATGGCGTCCAAAGTTCGTTATCTTATGAACAATGACGATTAACTGAGGATTAACCTTTGGTTTACTTCAAACTCACCTATGGTTTACTTCAAACTCACATAAACCAAGTAATTAAAAAGAAAAAAAGTAAGTGCGAGTGACTCGGATATATAGTGATGTTTGTGGCGTAAATTAGTTGTTTAAACCTTTTCAGCTAATATAATTAATTAGGCATATCACATTTGCTTTGAAAAGTGATCATGTCCGAAATAAATGAAAAAAAGGAAAAAGATAAGATCATAGTTTTCTCTCTTTTAAATAGGAGAGAAGATCATACTTAAGAATAAGTAATTAAATTTCAACATTTTTCTTTCATTTACCCTTTTTTCACTACCTTTTACTTTTCATAGTTAAGAATAAGCTAATTAAATTTCAACATTTTTCTTTCATTTACCCTTTTTTTTTCAGTACCTTTTACTTTTCTCTCTAGTTAATGCACACTTAAAATTGAACATAAATTAAAAGATGAAACTCATTTGAACATATGTTAAAGAGTAATATGTGTTATGATTGATTTGATTTATAGAGAAAGAAGTAAGAGAGAAGTTAGAGTAAATGATTGAATGCGTGAATTTATTAGGGAGTTCATGTATATATAGAATTTTATATATACATGTGTCGATTACATAGGATAGACACAAGTAAATGTGTCAAGAAGGACAAAAAAGGTAAAAACAAGTACATTCATAAACTGGGGTTGACCACCTTACAACTTGGGCTAATGGTTGACCCTATAGGTACAAAAGTTGGCTTGTATGAGTGTGTTGTGGGCACGATATGTGGAAGTTCCTTTTGGATGATTCATATGTCCAAACTTCGAGTCCCCTAGCTCTTTCAGCTCGAGTTTTGAGTTAAGGTGAAAGAGTAATACTTGGGTAGTGAATCCGAACCATTAAGCTCCTTTAATAAATGCACGTCAGTTGATCGGAGAGAGAAAATGTGGGTATTTATATAAAGAAGTGCATAGGTCGAGCCTTTTCATCATTTCCTACACACATACAAAAGTAAAGAGAAAAAACTCTCTATCGCCGTAGTCTGTGCCATAAAAGGGTTTTGAGTTCAGTGGTAAAAATTTAGCTTAACATATAACTTGTTTGCTCGAGTCTTAGTGTACAAGTTTCACGAGTCTAACACTTTTCTGCTTTCTTTTCAGGTCGGTTTTTAAAGAATCATTTCCCTTTATTTTCAAACTCGACCATAGGTAATCCCTTCTTCTTGTACCTTACCCCCTCATTTATGTTTTGTGTTATTTTACAGACAATGCACAGAGAAGAGACCTCGGGCTTGGGGTTCTGGTAGATCCCACAATACCCTAAATCAAATGATTCCAAGACAAACTCTTTAAATGAAGGGAGTCAATCTCTACCTCCATCGCTCATCCTCGGGTCGTTCCAACCATTAGGATGAACTTGCCCCAGACTTAGATATCAGTGGCTAGAACATAGAGGAAGAAAACTAGGAATATAGGGTCTGGGGAACCTACTCTAGCAAGGGTTAGTTGTCCAAAATCAAGAGGAATGTCAACTCAAGATGAGGAGAGATTGAGGAAAACATACAACATTCCATCCTCGGTTCAAATAATGATTCCACTGGCGGGAACCATGACAGTGACCAACCTCCAATTGGATGGATGGTTTTTCACGAGAAAGCTCTGTGGTTGGGATTGAGATTTCCTCTATACCCTCTTATAAGGAAATTTTTGGTTAGAACTCAGCTAGCACCATGTCAGCTAATGCCTAATGGGTAGAGGTATCTACTCTACCTTACAGTGATATGCCAAAAACTCGGGGTGGATTTGAAGATGCCCGAGTTGGATATACATGTCTGTAAAACAGGAACATGGTATAAATGTGGCCTTCCCTGAGAATGAGAAGAATTGGAAGGAATATTTCTTCTATGTCTCAGGCTGATGGGAATCTCTTACTAGTGACACAATATTGATAAGAAGCATCTAAAATGACACTAAGGTCTTGATAAGGAATATAGGCATCTTCATCACAACCTTGAATATGGACACGAAGCAATGGTTAGCTAATATCCAGAACTATCTTCCTAAGAAAACCTCGTGAAGGAATTTGTTAAATACCGTACGCTTTATTGCTTATGGGCTGATAAAGTAGGGTTCAATGGAGTCCCCTATAGGATTATTCATAAACCTCGAGCTCCTCCTAAATGTTAGACCTATCCTACAGAATATGGGGGAAGGTTTGAGCTGGTTGCTAATGATGGTGAGCTAGCATTGAGACTTCAACTTTTCCTCTCACTTTTTTAACTGATTCTACCTAATGATAATAACACCTGCTCGTTCTTGCTTTGTAGATACTATATAGTTCACCACTGCCCAACTCTTGACTCGATTATAGGGTAAGGTCACTTCCTCAAGGGGGAGCTCCCAGAAGAGTACACCTCCCATTTCTAGGAGGGACCTCTCTAAAGGTAAAAATAGGAGAAAATCCTTTGGGAAGGAAGACCTCACTAACCTTTATAAAAGAAAGAGGATAGTGACCATTAATGAGCCCGTGCTCAGCTCGGATTCATTGAATATCTTCAAGCATTTATCCACATTGTAAGAGAAAAACAATTCATCACTTCCTAGCTCGACTCCTAAAGAATCTAACCACCTTATATAGAATTCACGGAAGGGGAAAAATGTCATCAATGATCTTACCACTGATGTCGATGTGGTGGTTCTATATCGAGGCTTGGTGCAAGAGCAGCTCGATCATTATGTGAGTCAACTTCCTATTGAAGCTCACTAAACTATCTATATAAGAATTAAATCTTACCACAAATGATTCATCAAATGGAAGAAGACTCTTATGTGGGGTAGCTATTGGAAGGACATTCATATCAAAACATTCATCATGTGATGGATGGTAAAAATGCACAAATTGCATTGGAGATATTGAACCACTATCTGAATGCATCTACATTCCTGGCATAAATGGAGGACCAATAAGATGACTATATTCCATAGAGGATATAGGTTGGGTGCCATGAGATTGTATGTATGCCATGGATGGTGGCATGCTTGGCCAATGGGACATGCTCTGATTGTAGTATGGTGCCATGCTTGACATGTATTGTGATTGATATTGCTTTAAAGTGAAAATATCACTTAACACTGAGGTCTTAAAGAAGTTCAATTCTTCTTCAAAGTTATAGTACTTTTCCTTACTGACCATTTGAGGTCTTTGTTTTGGAATATTAAAAAACTCCATGTAACCATCATATTGAATTCCTCACCTAACACGACTAGGATGCTCACGTCCAAATGCATGATATATCACATCTTTCCCTGACTGTTCAATTATTTCACCCCTGTATTTTTGTTCTTGAACATCCCTATACAAATAATAAAGAAAAAAATATATCATACATTATTACATCAATATGTAAAAATCCTAAGGACTTTGTATCAAGTTAAATTACTAACTAACTTATTGAGTTGTTCTTCTCTTCGTTTAGTCCTTGGTCGATCTTTACCTCTTTGTCTTATGAGTCTTTATTTCTATATACAATTTAGATTGGGTAACCGGTCTACCCAATTCAGCTTCCTGCATAAATTAAATAAATTTATTAACCATGACATCAACTTAAATTTGAGGAATATATATAAAACTAATTATAAATTAACAACTTAATAATACCATTTTCTCTAACTTTAGGATATAATGACATCCTATTATGGTTAGGAAAAATATTCTGTATTTGTATATTTTGATGTTCTTCCCTCTCTAATGATTTGAAATTAATTCGTACGTCTATAATCCACGAAGTATTTTCATACTTAGGGTTCAATCCAGGGGTATTCTTCATGGATTTTGTATAGTTTTTATTTATTGAGTGGTTCCAAGTATGGAAACACCTAATTTCTGGCCAATTTGGAAGTTTATATTACTTTCATGCCTTATTTCAATCTTATAACACTTGGTCTTCCAATTATCAGGGACATCAAAACGATTCTATAAAATAATACATTTTAGATGAGATATAATAGAAAAAAGATATAATATATGTAATTAATTTTAAAACAAAAGATACTTTCATAAATAGTTTTCCATATCTTAAACTTTTCAACATCGTCAAGCTTAGTCCAATCATTTATATTGATTGGTATACTTGACTTCACAAGTCTACCAATAGAAGATTTCAATTATTGGTCATTTTCTCCTAATGGATTACCAGTTGTGTCGAATTGAATGGGTACTCTATCATCTAGATTAAGTAGAGTATCAGGTATATTAGCCCAACTTCTAATTTTCAAATGCCCCAATGGATCATTTGAATCTACAATCTCTGGTACCTTAGGATCCATGAAATATCTACAAATAATGATGAAATAGAAAGTAATTGACAATTTTAAGTCCAAATATATAAACATGAGCTATTAGAATAATATAGAACATACATTATGTTTAACTAGATATATATATACAATCACTTCGAGTCCATGCCAAAGAATCATCGTTATCAACTAGATAATCACATACATTAGGTAATTTGTTTGAGAAATAACTAATATTTGATAATGTTTCAAGCATGTCATCATTTTATAAAGCATCACAATGGTAGAACTCTTTTTGTGGAGGCGTTAACACAATAGACCATCTCGTGTCAATTTGATCAATCACATAAAGTACTTGTTTTGCATAAAGTGCTAATGTGAAAGGATCATCATGTGACTTATCTTGATAAGTTTACAAGGGTAAATCCAAAATCATTTATTTTATATCCAAAATTGATAACATCTTTGACCAAATCACACAAGAATACTATTTCACGGAAGACCTCATAATCGAGTTCCTAAATTTCTTGAATTATACCATAATATGTTATATTAGAAAATACAGGATTGCAATTATTTGAACTGGAAAATTGCCTAGTTTGTGAAACCATCTTCACACCACTATCATGATTTACTTGGAATTTGTCCCTTACTTGAGTCGTAAACCTTTAACCATTAATTTTGAAACAAGAATATGATTTGACATCGAATTTTGGACTATGTGTAAGCCATTCTAAACTTTTTATTATTTTATGATTGGGTTTTTTGAGTTCAACTCGAATCTATGCATATAAAAACATAAAATGTGTTTAAAATAAAGTTTTAAAACATTATATATAAGTACTAATACATTCTTGTATGTGACACTTACATGGTTGCAAAACCAATTAATAAGCTCTTGCTTATGTTTATCAAACAACCATTTTTCTTCTCCTTTTTTGTTATAACGAGGATCGATCTTCATTAAGTTTAAATGCATTCTGTAATATCATTCAAGATATATCAATTAGGTATCGTTAAAAGTTAAATAAAAATATTTTTATTTTAAATGAAAGGTTTAACCTGTCATTACTTACTCTATGTACGGTTGTGCCCCATTATGATTTACCAAAATGATTCGGTGTGCTTTTTCATATCGAGTATGATCAATAAACAATTTATTACTTCCATCGAGCATAGGGTTACCTACTTATATAATTTAAGGTTCTAAGAACAACTTGTGCGTAGGATTCTCAATTTTAGTCCAACCACTAAAATATTATGAACAAAACTCAATGGCCTCTCTAGCAATAACGTTCCATAATGTATCCTTCAGGATGATTTCTATTATTTACATATCCTTTAAGGACTTGCAAGTATCTCTCAAAAGGATACAATCACCTTAAGTAAGTAGGACCATACAGTTGAACCTCTCAAACTAAATAAACACATAAGTGAATCATTATATTGAAAAAAGAAGGAGGAAAATATTTTTCAAGTAGACACAAATTCTCCACAACATCTTTCTGTATAGAGTTTAACTCACCAATTGATATAGATTTCTTGCATATTGTATCGAAGAATGAACAAAGATGAATTATTGATAATCAAACATGTTTTCGAAGAATTGACCTAATAGCAATTGGTAATAACTATTGCATTAAGATATAACAGTCATGTGATTTCAATCCATAAAGTTTCTTATCGGTGATAGACACAAAATTTCATAAGTTGGATGAGTAACCATTAGGAGATTTCACACCCGCCAAACATTTTCAAAACACATCCTTCTCTTTTGTTGACATTGTGTACAATACCGGTGGCAAGTATGTTCAATTCTTCTCATTTTTCACCCTTGGTGCCAATTCAAGTCGTATGCCCAGTTTCTTTAAACCCAGTCTTGCTTTAATTCCATCATTCGTTTTTCTAAGTATATTAAGTAATGTACCAATCAAGCTCTCACATACATTTTTCTCGATATGCATGACATCTAAGATGTGATGAATGTGTAGGTCTTTCCAATAAGGTAATTCCTAAAATATTGATTTTTTATTCCAACAATTATGATATACTGATTCAATAACATTTTCCTTTTCACCCCTTTTATTAGTTGACCTCTTTCATTTATCTCCATTAGTGAGTATTCTTTTTTTCATCTTTCCATATCGTTTAAATATCATACCATTCAATTGACTTAATATCTCAACACCTCAAAAAGGTCGGGGTACATGATCATGATCTTCTTCACCATCAAGCAGTTTCTTTTGGTATCTAAATTTGTGTTTAGATGGAAAAAATCTTCTATGTATTTTATAAGACATCTTTCATTCATGAACAATATAAGTTGCAGAAGTGCCATCACTACAAATAGAGCATCCCATATAACCTTTTGTTGCATGTCCTGATAAGTTCCCATAGGCAAGAAAACCATTAATTGTCCACAAAATGACCCCCTCAAGTTAAATTATTCTTCTTTATGTGCATCGTAAAAATTTACACCATCATTCCACAACGTCTTTAAATCATGTCTTAGAGGCTGTAAATATACATCAATATCAACTCTAGGTTGTTTCGGTCCTAAGATCAATAATATTAACATCATGAATTTTATTTTCATACACAACTAGGGAGGAAGGTTGTATGTTGCCATAATTACTTACTAATAGCTATATCTACTACTAAGGGAATTGTGTGGATTAATTCCATCAGTAGCAATGGAAAGACAAAGATTGTGTGGATTAGATGCAAATTGAGGGGAAAAATTATCTACTACTTTCTAATTTGGAGAATCACAAGGATGATGTAGCATCCCATCATCGGATCGATTATCTAAATTCCATGTCAACATCTTTGATGTCCCTTTTTTTCTGAACAATCTTTGAAAGTGGATAATGGGCGGAAAGTACCAAAGAACCTTTATGAGTATACCTTTTTTAGGTGTTGTCTCATTTGTAGCATGCTTCCATCTTGATTCTTTACACACTGGAAAATCATCCAATGTTTTATATTTTTTTCTATAAAGAATTCAATCATTTGGACAAACATGAATCTTATGATTTTATGCAAAATCAACTAAGAGATTTCTTCACTTCATACATTAAAGATGACAATTCATTACCCTCAGGAAACATATCTATTAGTAGATTTATTAATTCTGTGAACCCCTTGTCATAAAACCATTTTTTGACTTCACATTGTACAAATGAACTAATCCCGAAATTTTAGTGTATTTCTTGCACTATGGATATAACGGTTTTTTTTCATCTTCTAGAAGTTTTTTTAAAGGTTTTTTGATCATCCTCATGTAATTCATCTTCAACAACATGAGTATCATCAATATTTTCTCCATGATAATGCCAACATTTATAACTCAAAAGAATACCACTACGGATGAGGTGATACTTAATCTCGTCAACATCATGAAATTTCTCATTTTTACATTTAACACATGAGTATCATATCATACTAATTTCATTATTACTATTTCTACGAGCAAATTCCAAGAAACTTTCAACTCTAAAAATAACATTAAGCATATTAGATATGTATTCAACCAATATATTTTAGATATTATTATATATGAATTTCTTAATTATTAGAAAATCTATCAAAACATCATATAAAAATAAATACATAAAAACTAAACAATTAGTAAACTCATAATAACATTAGCAATATATAAAATATATAATAATATTTATATATATATATATATGTAATTAATAATAAATATTAATAGACCCATTATACATTATATACATATAAAAATATATTTTATATTATATATACATATATTTCATGTACATGTAAATAATTTTCAAAAATTTAAAGTTTAAAATAAATTAATATATATCAAAAACCTAAATACATAAAATTATAAAACTAAATAAATGAATAAAATACCTTCTTCTCTTTTAAACTTGAATAAAAGTACACAACCTACATAACACAAAAATTTATACACATAATATACATTAAAATAAAAAAATATGAATAATAAGTGTAAAATAATTCATAGAAATACATACAAGAGTAAATGAAGTAACAAAATGAAGGAAGAGAAGAAAAATAAATTGGTAAGTGAAAAAGTGAAGGAAAATAGGTATGAAAAATATGAGTATTATACTAAAAAAAATAGTGGATTAAGAAGAAAAAATGGATAGGAAGAAAACCCACTAAACGACACTAAAAATAGAGGTAAGAAGTGGTCGAAAAATGAGAAATAGTATGGAGAAGGACGGTTTATTTTTTTCAAGTAGTGAGGGAACGAGTAATCTGTGTATAAAATGGGGGAGAGAAGAGATAAAAGAAAAAAGAAAGAATATGATTTGACATTAAATTTTGGACTATATGTAAGCCATTCTAAAGTTTTTGTTATTTTATGATTGAGTTTTTTGAGTTTAACTCGAATCTATGCATATAAAAACATGAAATGTGTTTAAAACAAAGTTTTAAAACATTATATATAAGTACTAATAAATTCTTGTACGTGACACTTACATGGTTGCAAAACCAATTAATAAGCTCTTGCTTATGTTCATCATACAACCATTTTTCTCCTCCTTTTTTGTTATAACGAGGATCAATCTTCAGTAAGTTTAAATGTATTATGTAATGTTATTAAAGATATATCAATTAGATATCATTAATAGTTAAATAGAAAATAATTTTATTTTAAATGAAAAGGTTGAATCTGTTATCACTTACTCTATGTACGGTTGTGCCTCCTTATTATTTACCAAAATGGTTCGGTGTGCTTTTTCCTATCGATTACGATCAATAAACAATTTCTTACTTCCACTAAAAATAGGGTTACCTACTTGGATCATGTGACGTTCTAAGAAAAGCTTATGCGTAGGATTCCCAATTTCAGTGCATCCACTAAAGTATTAAGAACAAAACTCTATAGCCTTTTTAGTAATCTAACGCTCCACCATGCATCCTTCAAGTCAATTTCTATTATTTACATATCCTTTAAGGAATTGCATGTATCTCTTAAAAAGATACATCCAACTTAAGTAAGTCAGACCACACAATTGAACTCTCGAACTAAATGAACACACAAGTGAATCATTATATCGAAGAAAGAAGGAGGAAAATATTTTTCAATTAGACACAAATCTCTACAACATCTTTCTATAAAGAGTTTAACTTGCCAATTGATATAGATTTCTTGCATATTGTATCGAAGAATGAATAAAGATGCATTATTGATAATCGAACATTTTTTGGAAGAATTGATCTAATAGCAACTCGTAATAGCTGTTGCAATAAGATATGATAATCATGTGATTTCAATCTATAAAGTTTCTTATCGGTGATAGACACAAAATTTCTTAACTTGGATGAGTAATCATCAGGAACTTTCACACCGCCAAACATTTACAAAATACATCCTTCTCTTTTATTGACATTGTATATGATGCCGGTGGCAAGTATGTTCAATTCTTCTCATTTTTTACGCTTGGTGCCAATTCAAGTCGTATGCCCAGTTTCTTTAAACCCAGTCTTGCTTTAATTCCATCATTCGTTTTTCTAAGTATATTAAGTAATGTACCAATCAAGCTTTCACATACATTTTTCTCAATATGCATGACATCTAAGATGTGATGAATGTGTAGGTCTTTCCAATAAGGTAATTCCTAAAATATTGATTTTTTATTTCAACAATTATGATATACTGATTCAATAACATTTTCCTTTTTACTCCTTTTATTAGTTGACCTCTTTCATTTCTCTCCATTAGTGAGTATTATTTTTTTCATCTTTTTATATCGTTTAAATATCATACCATTCAATTGCCTTAATATCTCAACACCTCAAAAAGTTTGGGGTACATGATCATGATCTTCTTCACCATCGAGTGGTTTCTTTTGGTATCTAAACTTGTGTCTAGATGGCAAAAATCTTCTATGTCTTCTATAAGCCATCTTTTGTCTGTGGACAAGAGAAATTGTAGAAGTTCCATCACTACATTTAGGGCATCTCATATAACCTTTTGTTACATGTCCTGATAAGTTCTCATAAGTAGGAAAATCATTAATTGTCCATAAAAGACCCCCTCTCAAGTTAAAGTGTTCTTCTTTATGTGTATCGTAAATATTTACACCATTATTCTACAATGTCTTTAAATCATCTATCACAGGCTATAAATATACATCAATATCAACATCGGATTATTTAGTTCTGAAATCAATAATGTTAATTATTCATCACATATATAATTAATCTCATTTAATAGATTCATATATTTTTTACTTCCTCTATTAACATATATTTTTCATGTTACTTGTTTTATATATTTTTCTTACCTTATTTTTCTTAAATTTCGTATAGATTTATATGTGTACAAATTGAGAAAGAAAAACAAAATTGAAAAGAGCTAATAATATCGACCAGCCATTTAGGAAATTATTATTATTTTTTTAAACGAGAGATAATATTTTTTTAAATAATTTTAATTACGATACCTATTTTAAAAATTATATTCAGATTTTACATTTCTTTTACAATTAGTCATATCATTATAAATAATAATAATAATAATAATAATAATTTTCTATATTTTTATTTAATTTAATTTTTAATTCTTTCGTCATAGCTTATTCAAATTACATCCTCTATCTAATACAATTATAAAAAAATATAATGGAAAAAATTAACTTTATTTTTATATATAATCATTTTTAAATAATGATATGATTAAACTATAAAAAATTAGAATCTAAATGTATTTTTTGATATATGTATTTTTTTTTCTTTTAATTAAATGTAGGGCTTATTTCCATCACCATTGGCATAAAAATGGGGCACATGACTACATATATGGGTAATATATATAAATAAAAATTATAAAATAAACTATTACTTCAATTTCTCTTTATTATTCAACTCGTTTGAAGAGTTTTGGAAATATGGAATTGCTTATCGAATGCTGAAAAGAAAATTTTGTTAGGTAACATATAGTATGACACGTAACATAAAATAACTAGGAAAATTGAAAAAAATAAAAAGAAAAAACACTCGAGAAAACTTATAATAATTTTAATAATATATCAATAATATTGAAAATAATTTAATTAAATTACATTTAATATTTAACGAATTTAAGTAACTATAGTTTAATTCTAATGATATTTAATTAGATTATGTTCAATTTAAAATGTATTATTTTTTTAATAATAAAAATATATAAATTGATTATAAAAAATATGTTGTGATTATAAATTTGAAAGATATTATTTTTATTATTTTCGCATATAATTTTTCTATTTAATATCTCTATTTTTTTTCTTTCTCTTGACCCGTTTTTAAATTAAAAAAAAATAATTTTTTTGAAATAGAAGATGGATATAAAACTTAATACTTAATCAGCCAGTCGAGTTTTACGAAGAATATGTTCAATGGAAATTATATTGAATTTTTTTATTTTAAATCCTACGTTAGAATTAGATTAAATATTATTTGATCTAAAAAATAATAATATTAAATAATCACAAAATAATCTAAATCTTAAATTAATGGTTGAAGATGATTTCTCAAATATCTTTCTATAAATACTTGTAAGTAGAACGGTTGCCACACATATGCCTAAACAGTAACTCATTTTTGAATAGGTTGATTTTGTAAATAAGAGTAATGCAACGTAAAGTGAACTGTGGTGACAGTTCGGTTTCGTCGGAACCGTACGTCGGTTCTGAAACCGAATGAGGTTCTTGATGAAAGAACCTTAATAAAGCATCGGGTCCTCTCACTATTAACTGCAAGAAATCAGATATACCATCAAAACACAGAGAATAAGTGTGAGAAACCAATGAAAACATCAAATTGAAAATCCATTGGAATTCTCGTGTAAGTGTTGAAATTTGATCAATGATAGGAGATATGTTTTCAATCCAATTTTATTTTCGCTGCATTTAAATTATATGTTCATATAGTATTCTGAACGTTTCTGGATTGAATTGTGTTCTTACATTTGGTATCATAGCAATTTTTGAAAACATCTCTGTTTCGCTCTCTTTCACGAGAAAACTGAAATTTTTGGTTTTTTATTTTGCTTGTTTTTGATGCATATGAAAATTATAAATTGTTTCAATATTGATTTTAGAGTGATTCTTTGAATTTAAACTTGAAAAATAATGAAGAAAATAAATCCAATTTACTATGGGTATTTATTTGCTTCATTAATTAACTTTTTATTTAAAATGATGTTTTTACTTCAAATTGAGACCATGAATCACTCAAAAATCGAATTCTGAGAATTTTGATAAAAAGAAATCTGGATTTCGTCACCGGAATAGAAAGATATGACCGGGTATCCGTTAGGGTCAAAACCGGATCAGGTTGACTCGGTTGGAGGTTGAATATGAAGTTTATTATAAAAAAAGTTCAAAAATTACGATGTCTGGGACTCGCATCCAAGTCCTACGTGAGGCTGTTACAACCTCATCTAGTGGGCTACAACAATTGTTACATCTATTATTGTATCATACTTACATTTATATAGACTTACATATATATACCCCATTCAATTCTTTAAAAAAAGGTTGTATAGGTTTTAGTTAAAAAATGGTCAAATCATAACCCATTAAACAATTTTCCGATCAATGTTTTTTTGTCATTTTCTAACTCCTCATTCCATTGATTCCAACAACCCCATTTTTCTAATAAAAAATATTTTTATCATTTTGTTTTCTCTCTTTCCCTAATTTGCATCCCATTTTCTTAAAATATAATCATTCAATAACTTTTAATAAATAATAATTTATTTTTATTATAAATAAAAAATAATAAAATAATTTATATTTATATAATAAAAAATATATACTTTTTTATAACAAATAACTTATCAAAATTTTATTATAAAATAATTTAAAATAATTTAAAATAATAATAATAAATTATAAAATTTTCAATTATTAAAAACTTTACTAAATAGTTATAATAATTTTTATGAAAAATTATTGACATTTTAAAAAAATAAATTATTTAAGATTAAAAAAATTAAAAAATAGATTACATTGTAAAAAATATCTCTAATATTATTATAATTTTAATTATTACTAAGATAACAAATATTTATAAACAATAATTATATTTAAGTATTAAAATATAACTAATTCAATATAATTTATATATTTTATTATATTAATAATAAAAATAATTATAATAATATTATATTATATAATATTTTCTCACAAAATTTGTGATATAATGTTCTATATTTGTATTGTATCTTATAAAAAATTAGATATAGAGGCTTCAGAATTGTTTTTAATAATTTAATTATTTTATGAATATTATTTTTATATTATAATTTTTTATTAAATATAATTATAATTATAATAATAAGAATGTATTATATTATTTATGAATTATCAAAATATTTAGCATATCATTTTCAATATATGTATAAATTTATATTTTTTTTATTGTAAAATAAATTATTTTTTATTTTTTTAAATAAATTTTTAATATATGATATGATAAACATATTATGTATTTAAAATTAATTATAAATTTATAAGATTTTAATATTTTTTATGTTTATAATAATTATGTTTTACAAAATGGAGGTAATGTATCTTTTTTTTTTTAAATAAAATTGATTAAAAATTTTACTTTCTAGTTTAAGGTGACTTAAAATGTAAAGTCGGTTCATCGCGTGGACCGACTTACACGTACATTTTATGAATTTTTTTATTTTTATTCTCATTTTTTGTTATATTCAATATATATAGCATAAAAAAACTAAAATATAAGTAATAATACATAATTAAAAATTTAAATATAATTAATTAATTGATAATTAAATTTATTACAAAAATAAATAATGTATATACATTACATATACTTAAATTAAATTACAAATAAAATAATGTCATCAAAGTGTAATTGGATGCAAATAAGCTGTTTGGTTGGCAATCACCAGCATTATGACAAGAAAACTAGACAAAAAACAGCTGATCCATATAACAATTCATATTCTCCTACATACATGAGTACGTAAACATCCATCAAACAATGCATTCCCCTAAATACATGAGCATATAATCATCCATCAAACAAGTGACTTCAGTCACAAGAATAGATAGAGAAATTAAATCATTAAAAAATTTACTGTTATGTTGTTATATGCTATTCAAGATCATCAGAATCTTCTCCTGATTCTTCTTGTGATGATATAATTTGAATCATGTGTTCTGCCCATTACTCTAGTAAATCATCAAAAAATTGCTGGTCATAACCTGTCTTGTTCCAACCAAAGAACTACATGTATTTAAAATCAACCTTTAAATGTAATTTCATTTATTTACAAAAAATAACTCAAATATGTTAAAAACTTTTATGTATATGGGTAAAAGATATTACCACATCATCAATTGGAATTTTGATATTTGTTAAGATTTTGCTCATAAACTTCATGACATAATAACCATACATAACTCTATTATTTTGTTGTGGAACCTACAAAAAATAAGTGTACATGATTTTTCATATTCGAACATCTTTATTATTCAATTGTAAAATTAATAAAATTGGTTGGTACATACCATAACTTTTGTCCATATAAGCTTATGAGATTTTTTAAGGGCAATGCCCCTAAACTTGTTCCACAACTTCCATGCCCTATCAAGGTTTAAAACGGTTAGTTTTTATTAAATATTACAAAAAATAATAGAAGAAACTAATATGTAGCTATAACTCTTACATTTCAAAAACTGCTTTTGTATCTTTACTCAATTCTATGGAAGCTGAGTCACAGTACTAAACATGATTATTGAACAGATCAATGATTACCAACATCCAATGATTTTGGCTTTATTCAAACCTTAATGGCCAAGGATTATCAACTTTTGATTTTTGTTAAGCGTTAATGCCTTATCACATAATTGTTTAGCTCTGATGCTAACATCCTTATCTTGATATTGATTGACATATGAAGAATCATAGAACATTGCTAAATGTGATGAGTGATTATGTTGAAGTCGATAATAGCACGCCCTATATATATAGATATGTTCTACATAAATGAAAGAAAAATAAATAGTTTGAGGACTCACCTTGTCCACACTTGAATTATACTTAAATCGATCATTTGATATTCAAATAGTTGCAATATGTACTCGATCGATATATAAGTTTGACCGAGGTCTACACCAGAAATTTCTATAGGAAGTGGCACAGTCCATCCATCATTTATGCTAGATGCCCTCCCAACAATAGTCATCAAAGTGGCAAGATTACTGCTGAAGTTTAAAGCATAATTATGACTATACTTTTTCCAAGGCTTTTTCTTGAATGACTTGGTGCGCGATGATTGGCCACTAGACATAGATTTAGCACGAGATACTTGCTTCGTATCTCTTAAATGTGCCGTATTTAAGAGTTCTAGTATAATAGACCAAAAAAAAGTATTATACATGTATTTTAGTAACAATATAAGATATAATAAAATAATAGTAGTAAAAAAGTGTTATCTTTTAAGTTAAAAACTAATACCACGTCAAAATTTAGAACAACTTGAATCGACGGCCAAGCCACATACTGTCCAACCGCCTCTTGGACTATGATAGCATCAAAAGGTACAGGTAGTGGACAATCATGAAACAATGATTGATCAATTACTATTCGCCAATGATTAGGCAAATATTGATTATGAATCATCCGATCATCGCTCAAATGTTGTACCGTTCCAATAGCAACAAAGTTCGTTGACGAAGGATGTTTCAACAAACATTTCATATTCTGTAAAAAAATTAAGTGTTATATATAAAAAATAAAACATATAATAAGAATTTAAAAATAATAGTTTATATACACCAGAAATTAAAATCTTACCACATATGATTCATCAAATAGAGGAGGACTCCCATGTGGGGTAGCTATTGGATGTACATTCTCACCAAAACGTTCATCGTGGTTTGATTGATGGTAAGAATGTGCATATTGCATTGGATAAAATGAACCACTACCTGATTGCATATGCATTCCTGGCATATAGTGAAGACTAATAGGATGGCTATATCCCATACTGGATGTAGTTTGAGCGTAATGAGATTGCGTGGGTGGCATGCCTGGCATGGATGGTGGCCTGCCTGTCATGGATGGTTGCATGCTTGGCATGGATTGTGGCATGACTGGCATGGATGGTGGCATGCCTGGCATGGATGGTGGCATGCCTGGCATGGATGGTTGCATGCTTGGCCAATATGGCATGTCGTGGTTGTAGCATGATGCCGTGGCTGACATTTGTTGTGATTGATGTTCTTTTAGAGTGGCAATCTCACTCAATACTAAGGCCTTAAAGGTGTTGAATTCTTCTTCAATTTTAGTGTACTTCTCCTTACTTACTGTCTGAGGCTTTTGTTTTGGAATGTTAAAATACTCCATAGAACCATCATATTGGCTACCTCCCCTAACATGACCAGGATGCTCGCGTCCGAATGCATGATATAAAGCATCTCTCACAGGCTCTTCAATTATTTCACCCTTGGATATTTTTTCTTGAACAACTCTCTACAAATAATAAAGCACACAAACATATCATTCATTATTACATCAATTATTAAAAATCATTAAGACTTTTTATCAACTAAAATTACTAACCAACTTATTTAATTGTTCTTCTCCTCGCTTAGACATCGATCTTGAATTCTTCGTTTTGGGAGTGTTTGTTTCTATGTACAATTCAGTTCGGGTAACAGGTCTACCCAATTTAGCTTCCTATATAAATTATGAAAAATTTATTAACAATGACATGAAATTAAATTGAGGAAAATAAATATAAAAATATTTATAAATCAAGACAAATTAATAATACCATTATATATCTAACTTCAAGATTTGAAGACCTCCTAGTATGGTTATGAAGAATGTTATGCATTTGTACATTCTGATGTTCTTCCCTAATAATTTGAAATTCATCTGAATGTCTATAATCCACAGAGTCTTTCCAAACTTGAGGTGTAATCTAGGGGTATCCTTCAATTGAAATTCATCTGAATGTCTATAATCCACAAAGTCTTTCCAAACTTGAGGTGTAATCTAGGGGTGTCCTTCAGGGATTTTGTAGAGCTCTATCACATCAAGTGGTTCCAAATATGGAAACACATAATTTCTTGCCAATCTGGAAGTCTTGTATTCCTTCCACGCCTTATTTGCATTCTTATAACACTTAAGTTTCCAACTGTCATCGACTTTGTAACGATTTTGCAAAAACACAGTACAAAAGATTAGATATAATACACACCTAATAATATATATATATATATATATATTGATTATAAAATATAAGAGACTTACACAAATGGTTATCTATATTTTGAGCTTTTCTGCATTGTCAACTTGAGACCAATCATTTATATTGATTCCAATCATTTATATTGATTGGTATACTGGACTTCGCAAGTCGACCAATAGAGGATTTCAATTGTTGACCATTTCCCCCTATTGGATTACCAGTAGCATCAAATAGAACAGGTATTCTATCTTCTGGGTTAAGTGGAGCATTAGGTATATTCGCCCAACCCTTTGTTTTCAAATACCCCAATGGATCATTTGGATCTACAAGCTCTGTTATCTGAAGATCCATGAAATATCTGCAAACAATGAAGAAATATAAATTAATTGAAAATTTTAGAAACATACATATATATAAGACTTATTACAACAATATAGAACATACGTTATGTTTAATTAGGTTGTTAATCATATACATATATTCCTTCACAATCACTTCGAGCCCATGATGAAGAATCATCATCATCAATTAGATCGTCACATACATTAGGAAATTTATTTGAGAAATTATTAATATTGGTTAATGTATCAAGCATAAAGTCATCATCTTCTACAACATCACAATGGTAAAACTCTTTTTGTGGAGACATTAACACAACAGACCATCTTGGATCAATTTGATCGCTCACATAAAATACTTGTTTTGTATGGAGTGCTAACATGAAAGGATCATCAGTATGACTTATCTTGGATAAATTTACAAGGGTAAATCCAAAATCATCTATTTTATATCCAACATTGATAATATCTTCGACCCAATCACACAAGAAAACTATTTCATGGAAGACCTCATAATCCAATTCCCAAATCTCTTGTATTATACCATAATATGTTCTATCAGAAAGTACAGGATTGACATCTTTTGAACTGGAAATTTGCATAGTTTGTGCAACCATCTTCCCACCACTATTTTGATTTACTCGGACTTTGTCCCTAGCTTGAGTCGTAAACCTCGATCCATTTGTTGTGAAACTATAAAATGATTTGACATCAAATTTTGGCCCATGTGCAAGCCATTGTAAACTTTCTGATATTTTATGATTGAGTTTCTTGAGTTCATCTCGAATCTATGTATACAAAAACACAAAATGTGTTTAGAGCAAAGTTTTAAAACATTGAATAGATCTAGGAAGATACATGCATGATTTTTTTTGTGTGACACTTACATGGTTGTGAAACCAATTAATAAGCTCTCGCTTATGTTCATCATACAACCATTTTTCTCCTCCTTTTTTTATAACGAGGATCGATCGTCAATAAGTTTAAATACATCCTATAATGTTATTAAATAAATATGAATTTATATATCATCATTAATAGTTAAATAAAAAATTAATGATTTTTGCAATCATGAAAAAATGAACATCAATTACTCTATGTACGGTTGTGCCCCATTTTTATTTACCAAAATGATTCGGTGTGCTTTTTCCCATCGAGTACGATCAATAAATAATTTCTTACTTCCACCAAGCATAGGGTTACCTATTTGGATCATGTGAAATTCTAAGAACAACTTGTGTGTATGATTCCCAATTTCAGTGCAACCACTAAAGTATTCAGAACAAAACTTAATGGCCTTTTCAACAATGTAGTGTTCCACCATGCATCCTTCAGGTCGATTTCTATTATTTACATATCCTTTAAGGACTTGCATATATATCTCAAAAGGATACATTCACCTTAAGTAAGTAGGACCACACAATTGAACCTCTCGAACTAAATGAACACACAAGTGAATCATTATATCGAAGAAATAAGGAGGAAAATATTTTTCAATTAGACATAAAGTCTCTATAACATCTTTCTGTAAAGAATTTAACTCCCCACTTGATATAGATTTCTTGCATATTTTATTGAAGAATGAACAAAGCTGAATTATTGATAATCAAACATGTTTTGGAAGAATTGATCTAATAGCAACTGGTAATAACTGTTGCATTAAGATATGACAGTCATGTGATTTCAATCCATATAGTTTCCTATCGGTGATAAACACAAAATTTCTTAAGTTGGATGAGTAACCATCAGGAACTTTCACAATCTCCAAACATTTACAAAACACATCCTTCTCTTTTGTTGACATTGTATATGATGCTGGTGATAAGTATGTTCAATTATGATCACTTTCCACCCTTAGTTCCAATTCAGATCGTATGCCTAGTTTCTTTAAATCCAATCTTGGTTTAATTCCATCCTTTGGTTTTCCAGGTATATTAAGTAAAGTACCATTCAAGCTCTCACATACATTTTTCTCAATGTGCATGACATCTAAGATGTGACGAGTGTGTAGGTCTTTCTAATAAGGTAATTCCCAAAATATTGATTTTTTTCCAACAACCATGGTAAGTCGGTTCAAACTCTTTTTCATTTTCACCCATTTCATTAGTTGACCTATTTCGTTTCCCTACTTTAGTGAGTTTTTTTTCATCTTTCCATATCGTTTGAATGTCATACCATTCAATTGCCTTAATATCTCAACACCTTGCAAAGGTGAGTTGCATGATCATGATCTTCTTCACCATCGAATGGTTTCTTTTGGTATCTAAACTTGTGTCCAGATGGGAAAAATCTTCTATGTCTTCTATAAGACATCTTTCGTCCGTGAACAAGATAAGTTGCAGAAGTTCCATCACTACATATAGGGCATCCCTTGTAACCTTTTGTTGCATGTCCTGATAATTTTCCATATGCAAGAAAATAATTAATTGTCCATAAAAGGACCCCCTTCAAGTTAAAGTGTTCTTATTTATGTGCATCATAAACATTTACACCATCATTTCACAACGTCTTTAAATCATCTATCAGAGGCTGCAAATATACATCAATATCAACACCGGGTTGTTTCGATCCTAAGATCAATAAAGTTAACATCATGAATTTTCTTTTCATACACAGTCAGGGAGGAAGGTTGTATGTTATCATAATTACTGGCCAACATCTATATCTAATACTGAGTGAACTATGTGGATTAATTCCATCAGTAGCAATGAGGAGATAAATTATCTACTACTTTCCAATTTGGAGAATCACAAGGATGATGTAGCACCCTATCATCAGATCGATTATCTGAATGCCAAGTCAATAACTTTGATGTATATTTACTATTGAACAACCTTTGAAAGCGAGGAATCGGAGGAAAGTACTAAAGAACCTTTACAGGCATGCCTTTCTTATGTGTTGTACTCTCATTTGTACCATGCTTCCATCTCGATTCTTTACATATAAGACAATCATGTAATGTCTCATATTCTTTTCTATAAAGAATGCAATCATTTGGACAAGAGTGAATCTTATGATATTCCATGCCAAATCGACTAAGAGATTTATTCACTTCATACATTGAAGATGACAATTCGATACCCTCAAGAAAATATCGACTAGTAGATTTAGTAATTCTATGAATCCCTTGTCAGAAAACCATGTTTTGCCTTCACATTGTACAAATGAACCAATCCCGACATTTTAGTGTATTTTTTGCAGTTTGGATACAACGGTTTTTCGGCATCTTCTATAAGTTTTTTAAAGGTTTCGGGATCATCCTTGCGTAATTCATCTTCAACATCATGAAACATATTTTCTGGCTGTACATTATGATAAGATGTATGTAATCCACTCACATTCTTATTTATCTTTTCCCCATGAGTATTATCAATATTTTCTCCATGATAATACCAACATTTATAGCTCAAAAGAATACCATTACGGACAAGGTGATACTTAACCTCGTCAAATTCATGAAATCGCTCAGTTTTACATTTAACACATGGGCATCGAATCATACTAGTTCTAGGATTACTATTTCTACTAGCAAATTCCATGAAACTTTCAACTCTAGAAATATAGTCTTGCTTAATCCTACACTTTCTATTAATGACATTAATTAAACATATTACTTAATTTTGTATCCAATAAATATATTTCAAGTATTATTATATATAAATTTCCTAATTATTAGAATATATATCAAAACATACATAATACAAAACAATTATCATTTTAATCATTTTACAAAACCATTTCTATACAAATTAAAAAATAAGCAACATGCCAGCTTGAATATATAAAAACCAATAACTTTAGTTGATTTTGTTTCTAAACATATTACTATGTCATAATTAAAAAGTAATATTAATTATACGTATATAACATTTTATAGAAGTAAGGACTACTATAGTAACATATTTAACATTTTAACACATAAGTAGCATATATAAATAATAGTAATAGTAATAATAATAATAATACTTAGTTTTTAGTTATTATTTTATTTTTATTAATATATATATATATTATTTAAATTATTTAAATTATAAATATATATTTATAATTTTTTTAAGAGTCAATAGATAGCACCTATAACTCTTATACCAATATAATTTTTAAAAATTAAAAAACAACATATTATTTTTCCTCTATTCACTACTTAATAAAATATAATTATTTATATATAAATAAATTTATTCACGCACAGTAAATATATATAATCCATCAAACACACAATATTTCAGATATTATTTACACATAGAATAAGTCAAACATAATAACAAGCAAAATAAAAAACATACATAAATAAAAAAATTATACAAAAAATAAAACAAATTAAATAATAAGCTGCAAAATTCTACTTAATAAAATATAATTATTTATATATAAATAAATTTATACACGCACAGTAAATATATATAATCCATCAAACTCATAACATTTCAAATATTATTTACATGTAAAATAAGTCAAACATAATAACATACAAAATAAAAAACATACCTAAATTAAAAATTTATACAAAAAAATAAAACAAATTGAATAATAAGCTGCAAAATTAATAGAAATACTTACAAGAATGTTATGAAGTGACTAAATGGAGGAAAAAAGAAGAAACTAGTGTTTTGTAAGTGAGAATAAGTGAAAAAATGGGTATAAATTTTTTGAGTATTTCTCTAAAAAACAATAGTAGATCTGAAAGATAATGAAAAGATGATTATAACCCACAAAACGATGTTGGAAATGGTGGTCTGAGGAAGAAGGTGGGTGTCAGCTCGATTTTGGGAGAAAATGGAGAAGAGAAATGAAGAAATTGGGTTTCTACGTAAAAAATGAGTCGAATAGATATATTAAGTTGATAGCGTCGGTTCGCCACGTCAACCGACGCTATCCATGTAATTTAATTTTTTTTTTGTCATTTATTATTTTATTTAAACTATATATGCATATACGTATGTATGTACTATAGAAAAAGAAAAAAAATAATAACTTTAGAATAATATTTAATTAAAACATATATATATACAAAAAATTAAATAAAGATATATTGTCGGTACTTATATAAATTTAAATATCTAAACAAATAAAAAAAATTATATAATTTTTAAAACTAATTGTCTAAAAAAAAGGAAAAAATATACTATTTATATCCAACTTAAATTCTAAAGAGTCAAATAAAATAATAATTAATTTTAATTGTATTTACTTTATCCATTTTTTAATTTAAAAAATAGGACATAACATCGGTTGATGTAGCGAACCGACGCTATCCACATGGGTAGCGTCGGTTGACGTGGAGAACCGACGCTATCCACGTGGGTAGCATCTGTTCTCCATGTCAACCGATGCTACGTCCAACGTGGATAGTGTCAGTTCTACACCGAACCGACTTTAAATTAATTATAAGTTAGTTTTTAGAAAAAAACGACTTTAACAGTGACTTAAATACCCCTTTTTATAGTAGTGTGCATAATGGAATTAATTGTTAATGGCTCTTAAGGATTTAATTAGTGCTTATATTATTTATTTTTGCTTGTATAATTTATTGTTATATATGCAATTTTAAGATAGATAATATTTGCACATTTGAAATTAAATTAATATTGCTTATGGTTTTATGCAATAATTGAACCTAAGGATTTAATTAATATTTAAGTGATTCATATAGTTTAATTAATTAGGGAGTAGCCACAACATCTTTAATTAATTAAAACTATAATAAAGTTTATTTAGGATCATATTTAGAAAATAAACATTAATTGTAATTAATCATATGTGATATAATAAATCTTATCCATAGAAATTTTTATTATATTTTGTGTGATTAATTAGGATATAATATTAAATTATATTTTCTAATTTACCCATAGGGAATAGGAAAAGGAACATAATTTGATATTTTTATCGTAAAGTTAGGATGAATCTAATTGAATTAAAACTTTAGCCCACATGCAAGTTTTATGTCACTAGATTCATAGTTTTCATGATCTACATTGGTAAAGAATGACTTTAGTTTAGGTATCAAATTTTAATAAGCATATAATCTTTAATTGCAGCTTCTCAACCTGTAAATTTCTCTGATATCCGTTGTGATATTCCCGATCTGAAAGGGGATAATTATAAAATATGGAAGGAAAGAATTCTCCTTCAACTAGGGTGGATGGATATTGATTATGCTATTAGGAAAAACGAACCACCTAAAATTACTCAAACCAGTACTCCAGAGAATATCATGCTTTATGAACAATAAGAATGATCTAATCGCCTTAGCATGATGTTCATTAAGACTAAAATCTCTGTTGGTATTCGTGGTTCCGTTGATCAGCATACCAATGTTCAAGACTTGCTAAAGGCCATTAATGATCAATTCGTCACTTCAGATAAGGCTTTAGCAAGCACCCTTATTATGAAGTTCTCTTCTTTAAGACTCACCAGTGTGAAAGGTGTGCGCGAGCACATTATGCAAATGAGGGACATTGTGGCTCAACTTAAGCATCTCGAGGTTGAGATGTCAGAATCCTTTCTGGTGCACTATATCCTTAACACTCTTCTATATTAGTACAAGCCATTCAAAATCTCGTACAATACACATAAGGATAAATGGTCAATCAATGAACTAATGACCATGTGTGTTTAAGAGGAAGAGATGCTTGTTATGGAATTTGGTGAAAGTGCAATGTTGGATACAACATACCGGAAAGGAAAATCTCAATACAAGCATAAAGGAAAAGGGATAATTCCACCTTAAGCTGATATTAAGAAAGAATCCAAGTGTTTCTTTTGTAAAAAGAAGGGACACATGAAGAAGGATTGTATCAGATTCCAGAAATGGCTTGAAAATAAAAGGAATCCAACCTTGTTTGTTTGTTATGAATCTAATATGGTTAATGTTAATATTAACACATGGTGGATTGATTCTGGATCTACAATCCATGTTGCAAACTCCTTACAGGGTATGCGAAATCTAAGGAAGCCAGTGGGAAGTGAGCAATACATCTTATCCGGTAACAAGATGGGCTCACATGTGGAGACTGTAGGGACATGCAATTTGATTTTAAGTAGTGGTTTTATTTTAGAATTAGAAAAGACCTTTTATGTTCCAAGTTTCTCTAGAAACTTGATTTCAATTTCAAGACTTGTACCTTTTGGTTATTCCTTTCACTTTTCAAAAACATCTTTTAGTTTATTTAATAAATCTGATTGTGTTGGGAATGATATTTTGTTTAATGGTCTTTACTGCAATAATTTACGAAATAATGTCACTCATAACGCTATGCATGTTTAAGCTGGCACTTAAAGGTGTATTATTGAAGATGACTCTTCTACTTTATGGCATAAGATATTAGGAAATATCTCCATAGAAAGAATTAAAAGATTAGTGAAAGATAAGGTACTTTGTACTCTAGATTTTACTGATTTTGAGACATGTGTGGACTGCATTAAGAGAAAGTAGACTAACAAGTCAAGGAAAGGTGCCAATAGAAGTTCAAACATATTAGAAATCATACATACAAATATATGTTGTCTAGACATGCATATTCAAGGTCAAAAATATTTTATCACCTTTATTGATGATTATTCTTGATATATGTATGTCTACATGCTTCATAATAAGAGTGAAGCATTAGATGCCTTCAAGAGCTTTAAGGTTGAAGTAGAGAAAAAATGTGGAAAGCAAATAAAGATCGTGAGATCAGATAGAGGTGGTGAATATTATGGTAGATACACTGAGAATGGACAAGCACCTGGTCCGTTTGCTAAGTTTCTTCAAGAACATTGGATAGTTTCCCAATACACTATGCCTGGTTCACCAGACCAGAATGGTGTAGCTGAAATGAGAAACCAAACACTATTAGACATGGTGCAGAGTATACTTAGCAATTCCAATCTTCCTAAATCCTTGTGGATTGAAGCTTTAAAGACGGTTGTGTATATATTAAATCGAGTTCCAACCAAGGCTATCTCAAAGATGCCATTTGAATTATGGAAAGGTTGGAAACCGAGTTTGCAACATATGCACGTTTGGGGATGCCCATCTGAAGTGAGTATTTATAATCCACAAGAGAAGAAGCTGCACCTAAGGACCATTAGTGGGTATTTCATTGGATATGCCGAACGGTCTATGGGTTATAGATTTTACTGTCCATCTCATAACACTAGGTTTGTGGAATCAAGAAATGCAAAATTTCTTGAGAATTACTTGATTAGTGGGAGCGATCGTTATTGTTAACAGCACGCTTGAGTACAAACGCGTGTTGAAGAATTAGTCTTGGAAGTACCACAAGTTGTTGATCCTGATCCAGTAGATGTTGAAGTTTAACAAATGCCTACAACTGTTGAACAACCAGTTGAACAACATGATCTTGCTCCTCAGGATAATGTTCATGCAACATTAAGAAGATCTACTAGAGTAAGGAAATCAACAATTCCTAATGATTATGTTGTGTATTGATGAGCGAAAACCGACATCGCCGATTCTTGCCAATACTTTGGTTTTAATATTTATAAAACTCTTGCAAGTACACGAATCATTTCGAAGAAAATGATAAGTATACTCCCAAGGTCGATCTAAGGAAGGAATGTGTGTGGTTTTTAATTTATTATTCAAACTTTTAAAAACGAAATTAAATCCTAAACATCCTGTCACGATATTTTGGGTTTTGTATTTTAATCTACTTACATAAAAATAAACATAGATTAAATAAACATTTATGCAAATTTTATCATTTATAATGGCGGAGTATTTATGGATATAATAAGTAAGTTAATTATGCTTCCTCATATTATCTAGGTTATTAAAGATATGAATTGATATTTATTGATTCTCCCTTTTTTGTATGAATACCACCTTTGGTGGGGTTAGATATTCTTTGTTAACTAAACAAATCAATTAACACCTATGGGTAAGGTTGATAACTAATTTGCTTAATTAAATTAATTCCTTTTCCTAAGAGATTGAAAATGAACCATTTAAATGCCACCTTTGGTGGGGTTAGACAGTTTAAACTTTATTCAAGGTGTCCAAATTAAACCTAAGAATTTAGTTATCCGAGTACTAACGTTCAAGTTTTAAAACCACTACCGAAAACATGTTGTCAATACATTTTCAGATAATAATTTTTATAAAAACTTTTGAAATAGAGTTTCACTCTAACTACCGGGCGATTGTACCATCAAATAAAAGAGCACTACTCTAAATCAGACTGGATAACTAAACCTTAAAATCTAATTTTCAGGTTTAAGTTTGTAATGAAAAATAATATATTTTTCTCTAACATTCTTAATATAAAATCTTGAATAAAAACAAAATCAATTCATTTTAGAGATTTTCACCTATTTAATATTTCGGAAGCATAACAACGTTATTATTACATCATGTTTACTAAACAGTCAGCACAGTTAAATTTAATCACAGACAAATTAAATATAACATGTAAGAATAAAGCATAAAAAATAACTGTAAAGAAAATAAAATCCTTACAGAACTTCGACGCTATTCCCGTTGCTGGAAAACCTCCAAGCGGAATTTGCACTTCCATTTATTGAATCAAAAAGCTAATAAATTACAAAAAAAAACATAACTAGTTCTTCCCAAAAAGGGAAGAACTCTAAAACTAAGAGAAATTAACTAAAAACTAAGAAAAACTAAAAAAAACTAAAAATCTAAGAAAAGAGAGAAAGAAAGAAGAGAGAAGTGTGTTTTGAAGGTGTGTAAGGTGTGTTTTGAAGCGAAGGGGGGTATTTATAGGTAAGGATGGAGAGAAAAAATGAGTAAAAAAAATGTAAAAAACGCGTAATGGAAATGCTGAGGTCATTGATGACGTCAGCATGACGTCATAGGGCGGCTGCACGTGAAAAATGGAGCGAAATAGGTGTCGGCGCGCGCGGAGGCAGCTGGGCGCGCAAGGATGAACAGTAGCCATGCGCAGCTTGGCGTAGATGAACAGTAGCCGCGCGCAGCTTGGCACAGATGAACAGTAGCTGCGCGCAGCTTGGCGTAGATGAATAGTAGCCGCGCGCAGCTTGACGCAGATGAACAGTAGCTTGGCGCGTTTTTCTCCTTTTTGACATTTTGACCCATTTTGTCCAATTTTTGCATATTTGTTGACCTTTCCCCATTTATTTATTAATATATTTGTGATGTATTGCTTCAAGTATTCCTCTTTGAGTCTTTAAGTTACGTTTTTAAGCCAAAATACCTGAAAAAACAATAAAAATACCCGTGATTCCGAAAAAGACAAATTTATATAAATATATGATAAAACATATAAATATATGATAAAACATATAAATATATATATTTTTAATCAATTAATGTGCATAAAATCATGGTTATTTTAGTGCTTTTTGAGCACTCATCATGTATCTACAAGAATGTGACTATAATGTTGGAGTCAAAAATGATCCTGAGACATTTTCATAGGGCATGAGTTCTGAGGTTTCGAACTTATGGTACAATGCCATGAAAGAAGAGATGGATTCTATGGCGTCTAACCGAGTTTGGGATCTCGTCAAGTTGCCTGATGGTGTGAAAGCCATTGGATGTAAATGGGTCTTCAAAACAAAGAAAGACTCATAAGGCAATATTGCGAGACATAAGGCAAAACTCATTGCCAAAGGATTCACTCAAAGAGAAGGAATCGACTACATGGAGACATTTTCTCCTGTATCTAAGAAAGATTCACTTCGTGTGGTCATGGCATTGGTTGCCCATTTTGATTTGGATTTGCATCAAATGGATGTGAAAATGAATTTCCTTAATGGTAATATAGAGGAAGAGGTTTATATGAAACAACTTGAAAGATTCTTCTCTAGTGATGGTGAACATTTGGTTTGTAAGCTTAATAAATCCATATATGGATTAAAACAAGATTCCCGTCAATGATATTTGAAATTCCATAATGTCATCACTTCATTTGGTTTTGAGGAGAATGTCATGGATCAATGTATATACAAGAAGGTTAATGGGAGTAAGAATTTTTTTTGGTGCTATATGTGGATGATATTTTGCTTGCTTCTAATGATAAGGGTTTGCTATATGAGGTGAAATAATTACTCTCTAAAAATTTTGATATGAAGGATATGGGTGAGGCATCTTATGTCATTGGCATTAAGATCCATAGAGATAGACTTCGAGGTGTCTTGGGTTTATCTCAGGAAACCTATATCAATAAAGTTTTAGAGAGATTTCGGATGAAAGATTGTTCACCAAGTGTTTCACCCATTGTGAAGGGTGATAAGTTCAATTTGGACCAATGCCCAAATAATGATTTTGAAAGAGAACAGATGAAAACCATTCCATATGCTTCAGCCGTTGGAAGCCTGATGTATGCTCAGATCTGTACCAGACCTGACATTGCATTTATTGTTGGGATGCTAGGGAGATATTAGAGTAACCCAGGTATTGACCATTGGAAAGTTGCAAAGAAAGTGATGAGGTACCTACGAGGAACCAAGGATTATATGCTCATGTATAGACAAACCGATGAATTGGAAGTAATTGGCTACTTTGATACGGACTTTGCTAGCTGTGTTGATTCACGAAAATAAACATTTGGTTACATTTTCATGCTTGTCGGTGGAGCTGTGTCTTGAAGGAGTACGAAATAGTCCTTGATTGCTACTTCTACTATGGAGGCCGAGTTCGTATCATATTTTGAGGCCACATCGCATGGTGTATGGTTGAAGAGTTTCATTTCCGGGCTTAGAGTAGTTGACTCTATTTTTAGGCCATTAAGATTGTACTGTGACAACTCAGCTACTGTATTTATGACTAAGAACAACAAAAGTAGTAGTCATAGTAAGCACACCGACATCAAATACTTGGCCATAAGAGAACGTGTTAAGGAAAACAAAGTGGTCATTGAGCACGTAAGCACTGAGTTGATGATTGCTGATCCTTTGACTAAAGGCATGCCACCAATGAAATTCAAGGATAATGTAGAGAAAATGGGAATTGGTTCCACTTTGTAAATGTATATATACAATTTATTAATGAAACTCTTATATATTGTGATATTTTCTCATATTCATGTGCACCTTAATTTATTTGACAAAATATATATTTTATTGGACCAAGAATAAATATAGGATTTATTCATTAAGTTGCATTACCACATAAAATATAGTACTTGAGAAACTAAATATATTGTATTTTGTTACTTAAGAGAATTTCGCTTAACGTTTGCACCAAGTGGGAGAATGTAAATCAGAGTGGTGCAACGTAATGTGAACCGTGGTAACAATTCGGTTTCATCGGAATCGTACGTCGGTTCTGAAACCGAATGAGGTTCTTGATGGAAGAACCTTAATAAAGCATCAGGTCCTCTCACTATTAACTGTAAGAATTCAAATACACCATCAAAACGCAGAGAATAAGTGTGACAAACCAGTGAGAACATCAAATTGAAAATCCTTTGGAATTCCCATGTAAGTGTTGCAATTTGATCAATGACAAGAGGTATGTTTTCAATCTAATTTTATTTCCACTGCATTTAAATTATATGTTCATATAGAATTCTAAATGTTCTTGGATTAAATTTTGTTCTTACCGATTCCTCTTATTATTGTAACCTCTCAAGTATTAATTCTCTAAACGTTAGATAAATGTAATTTTCTCTCTTCTACTTTCAACCAAATTTTTATTGGCAATAATTTTTCTCTTCTATTTTGTAAAAAAAATTAATTAATTTGTAATATTTTTCTATTTCAATTGCTTTATTATATTATTAAATTTTTTTAATCAACTATTTTTATCAAATATTGACAATTTGATCAAAATATTAAAGTCATATAAAATAACACGTGAAGTTATAACGACGTGTTTTGTATAAAATATTAAATTTATAACTTTATATGTTATACATGTAAGATAATTTTTTTTACTAGAATAGTTGATTGAAAGATATTTTAATAATACAAATAGTTGATTGAAACAAAAAATATTAATAGTATTAAATCAAAAAATTTCACATAATAATTGTACCTAAATGAGTGTCTCTCGTAATAAGTTTCTAAGTGGCCATAAAAGCATAAAATTTAAAATCAATCATGAGTAGTTCTATTTTATTCATAAATTTAATTATAATTTTGCAAATATTAAATGATCCTAATCCCTATACAATCGACCATGGTGAGAGAGACGTATATAAATTTGAAGTGATTATCTATGCATGCGTTTGAAGCTCCACATGTCCTTCAACCTCCATCTCACCAACAAACAATAGACGAGAACCTAACTTTAATTAGTTTTGTTTAGCTCACTTACCTTGTATTTAATGAAAATGTGATTAATTATAACTATATTTTAAATATTGGTCTTAATATTAATTAAAATGATGCTTAATGAGATAGAATTAAATGCCACTATAGAGATTAAATTTCTAAATGGTGTAAATAGTTTTTCGTTACATAGATATGTTTTTAAATAAAACTCATGTAATTTTTTCTTTTTAAAACAATAAACAAATCAATAATTGCTTAGGTTTAGTAGTGCACGTAATATTAAATGGTGTAATAGTTTTTTATGAGCTTAGAAACACTTTTTATCGTATTACTTTTAAAGATACTTAGTAAAGAAAAAAATAATTTTTATGCATTTTTTAATTAAGATTATCACATAGTTTGTACATAACTTTATTATAAAGATTAGAATTAGTCATTTTAATTATTATTTCTATCGTTTAATAACCACCTCAACACTTTAGTTTCTTATTCTCTTTCTATCTTATTATTTTTAGTTTTAATATCTATTTTACACTCAATTAAATAATAATATTTTAATTACATGTATCAAATAATAATATTTTATCATAAATATTACTAAAATTTGATTTTTTATCCTTCTATGATCCCTTTTAAAATAGAAAAAAAGGAAAAAAAAATATTTTTCTATTTTAAAGGATTATGGTCACTTAAGGCTTAACCTATAGTATGCAAAATGGCTGATCCTATGACAAATATTATTTGAAAAAATAATTTAAAATCATTTTTGCTATTTATTTATGGAATAAATATATAACATGATCAACTTCCTACATAAAATTTTAATTTTGACCCACTTACATGCATTAAAGATATTATTCTCTATAGATTAAATATCAATAACATCATAGAGGTTTGCTAAAATTGTAAGAAGGTCCTAATATTTTTTTATTTGTATCGGTAATCTAGCGTCAAATATGTCTTAATGTCAAAGAACTCCTGACTCTAAGTATGTTGATAAATAATAAATAATATAGAAATTCATTTGATTTCATAATAAAAAATTATTTTTAAATGTACATAAAATACAACTTAATATATAGAATAAAATAATGCAAAGATAAAAAAAATTAAAAATATTAGCATCCCTGATAGAGGATTGCAAATAAATATTTATTAATGAGAAAAGGATTACAAGTAATTCTCTCCGTCAACTATGAGGGACATATAGAGATATAGTGAGAGCATGAGATGAGAACGGGTAATTATTAAGTGTAGTGTGTAGAGGTTGACTATGAGGGACATATAGAGATACAGTGAGAGCATGAGATGAGAACGGGTAATTATTAAGTGTAGTGTGTAGAGGTTGCTAATGTAGTTTGTACAGGTAGGGATTCCTTTTGTTTCACATGAGGTTTTTGGTGTTCTTCTTCCCGTTAGTACTCCTTTTCATGATCTTCTTGGCGTTTTTTCTCCGGGTGTTGATATTCAAATTTTTCTTTGGGATTTAATCAAATTCCAACATGATAGCCGGTGTAGCTGTTTCTTGGAAGTCTAAGTAATAGACAATATTAGCTCAATTTACGATGGAGTTTGAAATGATAGCACTAGCTACTGCTAGTGAAGAAGCAGACTAGTTAAGAAGTCTGTTAGCTGAAATCCCTTTATGGGAAAGATCGATACCAACTGTCTTGATCCACTACGATAGTACCGTGGCTATTACAAAGAAAGAAATTTTAACATCCATTTGATGCACTACTAAATCATAGATAATAGCAAGAGAAAAAAGTACACGTATGGATGTTATTCGTGTGACGGGTGAAAAGGTATCAAAGAAATTACATTTTCCCTTTGCCTATACCCTTTAACTACAAGACGAGCTTTGTACTTTTCAATAGTACCATCGGGTTTTAATTTCTTTTTTAGTATCCATTTACATCCAATGGTTTTACAACCAGGAGGTAAGTCAACTAAATGCCAAGTCTTATTATACTCAAGTGAGTCCATTTCATCATTTATGACTTCTTTCCATAAGTTGGCATCTAAAGAAGAGAATGATTCTTTAAGAGTTTGGGGATTTTCCTTTAAGGTATAAGCATAAAAATCTGACCCAAAATCCTTAAGGGTTAGAGCTCGTTTACTTCTTCTAATTTTAGTGTTTAATTCTTCATTTTTTTTCAATAGTTCTAGTTATGGGTAAACTACTAGAAGACGTGCCCCCACTATTTTTAAATTTAAAGGGAAACCTATTTTCATAGAAGTCAGCATCATTTGATTCTATAACTACATGATCATTTAAGTCATAGAATTTATAAACTTTACTATTCACAACATATCCTATGAATACACATTCGTATGTTCTACTAGTAAGTTTTATTTCTTTTAAGGATCAGGGATCATAACATAGATTAAACAACCTCAAGTTTTAAGATAAGTTAAGTTTCTTATTTTTCAAAATTTCAGATGGTGAAATTTTACTAGTAAATTTAGGCACTCTATTTAGTACATAGAAAACAATTAATAAAATTTCCTCCCATCAATAGGAAGCAGCATTAGAGTGTAATAAAATTGTAATAACTGACTCAGTAAAAGTTCTATTTTTTTGTTTCAGCTTTGCCATTCATTTCAGGAGAATAAGGTACAGTTTTTTTCATGAATGATTCCATGAGTTTTATAAAAATCATTGAAGATATTGGAATCATATTCAATGCCTCTATCACATCGAAACCTTTTTATTTTTCTGTTAAGTTGATTCTCAATCTCAGTCATAAATATTTTAAAAATTTCAAATGCTTCACTTTTATTTTTCATTAGATATACATAAGTGTAATCTGAACAGTCATCTATAAAAGTTATAAAATTGTGTTTCCCATTTCTTGTTAAATTTCCATCAAGTTCACATATGTCATAATGTATTAATTCTAAAGGTTCAGATTCTCTAACTACTGACTTATGTGAAGTTTTTGTTATTTTAGCTTAACTATAAAAGTCACATTTTTCCAAAAACATTCAAAGATAGTTTAGGAATTAGTTCTAAGCTACTCATGTTCTTTATTATGCGTTTATTAACATGACAAAGTCTAGCATGCTAAATATTAAAGGAACTCAACATTCAATTTAAACATGCCATTAGTGGCGTACCATTTCCCAACAAAAAATATTATTTTTAGTTATTGTATATAAATCAGCCCCTATAGTTTGAGTAAACCCAGTATTGTAAAGAAGATATCTCGAAACTAAGTTCTTTCTCATCTCTGGAGTATGCAAGACATCTTTCAAGATGATAGTCTTTCCAACGATAAACTTCAATTCCACCTCACCAGTACCAAAAACTTTAGTGGAGTGGGAGTCGCCCAACAACACTTTCTTATCCTCAGACTCAGAGTAGGACTTGAACATGTCTCGATTATGACAAACATGGCGAGAAGTACCAGTGTCCACCCAACACCCCTTAGATCCACCAAAAAAATTGATTTTAGATATCATAGCAATAAGTTGATCTTCGGTAAGGTTCGCCTGCGTGGCATGACCATTCATGTTTTGGCAGCTCTTGGCCAAGTGGCCAGGTCTGTTACAACTATAACACATGAATTTGTTATTCCTTAAGGGGGTTAAGGTCCATTCTGGAGAGGATAATTTTTGTTTCTATTTTGGTGGTTGTAATTTTGGTTATTATTGCGATTCTGAGTTTTCATATTTCTACCCTTAGGTTTCAAAATTGCAGATAAGGGTTTCTTATTGGTATTCTTGTTTGAGACAACGAGTACTTCATCTCTTTGGTCTTATTTTTGGGCTTCTTCTTTTATTCTTAAAAGGGTTATAAGACTTTCTAAAGAAAATTCCTTAGTTTTATGTCTAAGTGTATTCTTAAAATCTTTCTAAGCATGAGATAATTTATCTATAATAACAGCTACTTGAAATTGTTCATCTAAATTCATACCTTCAGAAGTTATTTTGTGTGCTATCTTCTACAGTTTTTGTGATTGAGCTTCCACATATTTGTAATCAATCATTTGATACTTCATGTATCTACTAACATCATACTTCTTAGTTCCAGCTTCCTCAATATCGTACTTCTTTTGAAGTGCTTCCCAAATTTCCTTAGCAGACTTATCAAAATTATAATAGTCATACAAGTCATTAGCTAATCCATTAAGAATAAAATATTTTGCATAGAATTTTTTTTTATCTAGGTGTTTAAATCCTTTGTTGTAGCTTCAGTATGAGAATTAGACAATGTTAGTTTTTCAATAATAAGAACAAAAGCGACATTTTACATGGTTAAGAAAAATAACATTTTTTGTCTCCATTTTTTAAAGTGTAGTTCTTCAAAACAAAATGGTTTATTGAAATCAGTAGTTAACATTTCAGTAGACATGGCAGATAATAAAACGTCTTAAAATTGTTGGAACAAATATGTGAAAAACTATGTAAGAACAATATTACCGATAACCTGAAATGAACTGCTTGAGTTGAGTCGTGGACTAGGTCGCTCTCTTTAAGATGTTTCGTGGCTCTGCCCAAATTTGTGCAAGGAAACATAGCCTCGTCGTCCCCAGGATAAAAAAACCCATAATCCTTTTTCTGTCTCGGATCTTCATTACACTGATGAAGTCCGGAATACTACACCTCTTAAATATTTTTGTTGCTCGGAAATCTAAGAAAACAATTATGAATTTTCTTTTCTTTGATTTGGCTATGAAAAACCGTAGAATTGTTTTTGAGTTGTTAAGTTATATTCTAAATTGAGGACTATTGCCCCTTTTTATAGTAGAAAAAATATGTGTAACGATCAAATAATTATGAAAATAACGGACACATAATTATGAAAATAATAGTAATAAAAGTAACAGTCGCATAATTATGAGAATAACAGTAATAAAATTAACGGTCATATAATTATGAAAATAACGGTCATAAAAGTAACGGTCACATAATTATGAAAATAACGGTCATAAAAATAATGACCATATAATTATGAAAATGATAGTTACATAATTTATGAAATAACGGTCATAAAATAATAAAAAAATATTTTTTTTATTTAAATTCATTTCCAACATCTAGTTATTTTTTGTTTTTGGATACCGGTGCTACCCATCCTATAACATATGATTATCTTGTCTTACATAGTATATGCCTTACACTGATTTTGATAGTGTTGTCTTAGGTAATGATGCTGCTCATTACACAAAAAAGTGTGTGCAATAAATATGCAAGTATACATATCGCAACAAGTAATATAATGATACCGGTGCTACCCATCAATATTTTTGTATTTTTATATTTTAAGGAAGAAAAATTAAAAATAATTAAAAGTAAATAACAATAATTAATTAAATTAGATTTGGTAACTAAGAAGATATATGAGAAAATATCTAAGAATACTTAATCTCCCAATTTTCTAAACATGTGAATCGTTAAAATCCCTCAAATATAATTATCAATTAATTACATGATCAATTGAATCTAACCTATCATGTATTCCTCTCTTAAGTAAACTACGCACCATATAGTAATTAATTTAATCACACTCTCATGCCAATTAAATTGCATACTACTCATTAAGTTCATCAATTATGGATCACATACATAAGAATCATACATCTCTGCCTAGAAACTATGCATATTATTTAATCAAGACAAATAATTAAATAATTCTTTCAAATCTATTTAATTACCTTAATAGATAAATTTTTGCCCAAAAAATTAATAACATACAAATCATATTAAATTATATAATTAAATTAAATTTATAATTGGGGTAAAATATTAGATCATCACATGGTGAAAATTTGGGCTCATAAGATTTCTAGCTTAATAAATGAATTATACATAATTGTATTCATAAAGCTCATATTTTTCATAAATAAAGGCATAAAAATTGATAACGAAAAGAGTAGAAAAATAAATACAATCAATCTCTTGAATGGTAGTATTAATCTCTACCAAAATTGTGTCCCCTTTTGAATTTTCTGTATTTTTCTCTCTTTTTAGCTTCAAAAACTGACCAAAATTATGCTAATGAAAACACCTTAGGGTTTATGGACAATTAGATCAGGTTCAGATCAAGGGTTGCAATCAAAACAAGAAAAAATGATAGTGCTAGCCAATCATAGTGCAACATGTGGCATCATAAATTCATTGGGTGAATCAGAGCCCGACATATGGCAAGGAGAACGGTCAAAGTCAATGCTCGCTGAGTCAGTGCCATGTAGTGAAATGTGATTCGCGAAAATGGATGGCCTGGCGCACGGTGATGAGCGAAAACCGGCATCACCGATTCTTGCCAATACTTTAGTTTTAATATTTATAAAACTCTCGCAAGCGCACGAATCATTTCGTAGAAAATGATAAGTATACTCCCAAGGTCGATCTAAGGAAGGAATGTATGTGGTTTCTACTTTATTATTCAAACTTTTAAAAACGAAATTAAATCCTAAACATCCTGTCACGATATTTTGGGTTTTGTGTTTTAATCTACTTACATAAAAATAAACATAGATTCAATAACCATTTATGCAAATTTTATCTTTTATAATGGTGGAGTATTTATGGATATAATAACTAAGTTAATTATGATTGCTCATATTACTTAGGTTATTAAAGATATGAATTAATATTTATTGATTCTCCCTTTTTTATATGAATACCAACTTTGGTGGGGTTAGATATTCTTTGTTAACTAAACAAATCAATTAACACATATGGGTGGGGTTGATAACTAATTTGCTTAATTAAATTAATTCCTTTTTCTAAGAGATTGAAAATGAACCATTTAAATGCCACCTTTGGTGGGGTTAGACAGTTTAAACTTTATTCAAGGTGTCCAAATTAAACCTAAGAATTTAGTTATCCGAGTACTAACTTTCAAGTTTTAAAACCACTACTGAAAACATGTTGTCAATACATTTTCAGATAATAATTTTTATAAAAACTTTTGAAATAGAGCTACACTCTAACTACCGGGCGATTGTACGAACAAATAAAAGAGCACTACTCTAAATCAGACCGGATAACTAAACCTTAAAATCTAATTTTTAGGTTTAAGTTTGTAATGAAAAATAATATATTTCTCTCTAACATTCTTAATATAAAATCTTGAATAAAAACAAAATCAATTCATTTTAGAGATTTTTACCTATTTAATATTTCGCAAGCATAACAACGTTATTATTACATCATGATTATAAACAGCCAGCACAGTTAAATTTAATCACAGAGAAATTAAATATAACATGTAAGAATAAAGAATAAAAAATAACTGTAAAGAAAATAAAATCCTTACAGAACTTTGATGCTATTCCCGTTGCCGAAAAACCTCCAAGCAGAATTTGCACTCCCATTTATTGAATCAAAAAGCTAATAAATTACAAAAACATAACTAGTTCTTCCCAAAAAGGGAAGAACTCGAAAACTAAGAGAAATTAACTAAGAAAAGCTAAAAACTAAGAAAAACTAAAAAAACTAAAAACTAAGAAAAAAGAGAAAGAAAGAGAGAAAAGAATGTGTTTTGAGGTGTGTTTAGAAGTGAAGAGAAGGGGTTATTTATAGGTGAGGATGGAGATAAAAAGTGAGTGAAAAAATGATAAAAAATGGTGTAAACGCGGAGTGCAATTGCTGAGGTCATTGATGACATCAGCATGACGTCATGGGGGCGGCTGCGCGCGAAAATGGGGCGAAATGGGCGTCGGCGCGCATGGAGGGCAGCTGGGCCTGCAGGGGCATGCGGATCTGGAATTGGGCGCGCACGGCTTCGCGCAGACGTGGGGTGCTGGCGCGCGCGGGGCTCGGCGCGGCTGGGTGGCCGGCAGCGCGATTTTCTCCTTGTTGACATTTTTGACCGATTTTGTCCAATTTTTCCAAATTTGTTGACCTTTCCCCATTTATTTATTAATATATTTGTGATGTATTGTTTCCAGTATTCCTCTTTGAGTCTTTAATTTACGTTTTTAAGTCAAAATACCTGAAAAACAATAAAAATACCCGTGATTCCGAAAAAGACAAATTTATATAAATATATGGTAAAACATATAAATATATATATTTTTAATCAATTAATGTGCATAAAATCATGGTAATTTTAGTGTTTTTTGAGCACTCATCACACGGGTAAAATGTGCTGAGCAATGGCGTGGAAGCACTGGCAAAGCGGTTTGACCAATTTCCAAACTCGAATTGACACGTGCCTAGCATTTCGTCCTTATCATACGCAGCATAATGTGATTCGTTATCCCTGCTTATGTGGTGTCCACGTGGCTTGCCCAGTCAGTTCCTTTGCTTGCGTGGCATGACAAGTGGCAACTCTTGATTGGTCATGTGTTAAAAATTCATAAAAATCCCATAAAATTACAAAAAATATATTTTTACCCCCTTTCACTAAAAAGTTTATATTTTAATATTTGTGGCCTTAAAAATACTATTTATTAAATAAAATAGGTAAATATTAAGTAAAAAAGTGCTCTAATAACTCTACTTTTATAGAGTAATCATATGCTCAAATTCCTATCGCTAAAATTGGTTCAAGTTCTTTACAAAATTTCAATTCTAGTTCTTTAGTTTTAAATAATATGCTTTATACTTCAAATGTTGTTAGAAAATTTGATTTCTATTAACAAGTTTTGTTGTAATAATAAAGCCATATCAAGCTTTATGGTTAAAGTAGACATGGCTTGTATACTATTCAAAGTCCTTCCAAAATAACTTCTACCTATCTTGTCTCACTTACAATGTTTATATTTCTCTTCTTATTTGGGTCATCCATCATTTCCTAATTTTTGAGAAGCTTTGAAAAAGTATAGTGTCTCTAGAGTTTCTTTAGATTCAAATTCTCAATCTCTTTTTTTGTAAATATTGTGCTATATCAAAGTCGTACAAGCTTTCTTTTTGACTGCTCATTAGAGTATTGATGCTTTGTTTGATCATGTTTTCTTGATTTACTTAGATTTTTATGTTATATCCAAGGATCAAACCACATTTGTTTTCTACATTTCCAAATTGTATTTGAAGTTCAATTTAATTCTCATTTTAGAGCTATAAAAATGGATGGAGGATTCGAGTTCAAGCCTCTTATATCTCAATTAGTTAAAATTAATATTGTTCACAGGCTCATATGTCCTCATACATATGAGCAAAATGGTGTTGTAGAGTGTTGACATAGGAGAATTATCGAAAAAAAATTAACTTTCTTGTTTGAATCAATTTTTTAATAAAATTTTGGCCTTATGCTATGAAAATTGCTACCTATCTTTTAAAAAGATTACCTACTAAAATCCTCTCTAGTTTTTCTCCTTATGATTTGTTTTTTGACAAGATTCCTGATTACACTATTTGTAAGGCTTTTGACTATCCATGTTTTAGTTCCATAAGAGTGTGTAATAAGGTCAAATTTCAACCTAGGTCAATTGAGTATGTCTTTCTTTGGTATGGTGCAAATCATAAATGGTATATGTGTTGTCACTATCTCACTAGTAAGATCTATATAAATGGGCATGCAACTTTTATTGAAACTTGTTTTTCCTTATAGACTTCCTATATCGTCATCTATTCCTAGGGTAGAATCTATTTTGTCTTCTTCCACACCTATCTCTATTCATGTGTTTTGTAGTGATATTTCTAATGTTTCTATCTTTAATATTTCACCTAGTCTATTGCTTGTTGTTTTAGAATCTCTTACTTTTGATTCAATTTCTTTGTCTTATGTATTTGAGTGTGTCTCTCTTTCTGGTGCTGAGCTTTCTTATGATCCTAAAATTGTTTATTTTATTCAATATCTTGTTCCTAGTAACACTATTGATGTATTGTCCTTTTCATCTATGGATGACACTTGATAAGTGCTTGTAAAACACTCATATTCCATGATTTTAATGTTCTTAACTGAAATAAATAGGTTGGATTATAAAATTTTATTTTATTATTTAAGAAAAACTACATGTTAGGGATCACAAGTATATTTTGTAGTATTTCAGGTGTTTTAGTTTTAAAAGAGACAAATAAAGTCAACATACGAAGATAAAACACTTGAAGCACTCAAATAGAACCCTAAGAACTAAAACGACTAAGGCATATAAGCCTTATATCAAGAACCAACCAATGTGCAAGAGATACAAGGAAAAATTCAAGACAAGCAATGCCTATAGTGGCAAGGAATACTTATGTAGCAATGGAGAAAATGTGTGCTATTTCTCAATCCTCTCAGGTTGAATTGTATGAGTGTGATTGAGCTCTATGTCATGACACATGATGTTAAATTTTGATTCCGACCCATATTTTGCAAATTTTCTTATAAATAATGAGTTATGTTTGCTAGGTTAATGAGCTTTATAACATAGAATAGATAGTCGTATTCTTTAGTTTGGAATTTAGATATAGTTTAAAACAAACTCCCATAGCCGTTCTACCACCATATATAGATACAAGAAGATAACCTCTCAATTGTAAAGAAGATCTAAGGATTTGAATTAGGTAGAACAATCTATTTAGAGATTTGAAATAATTTTTATCAAGAGGGATACCTTTATTGATATTTCTTTTATTTTTCATTGTAATATGATGTCTTTTATAGTTAAATTTACTTTTGTATATTTAATGATGATTGACTAATTTTTTAATATGGGATTTTGGTTGTTTTGTTTCCAATGATAGGAAGAACAATTTAATGATTTGAATGAATGAGTTTTATTTATTTCGTATGCATGTTCTTAAAATCATTAATTATAAATTAATAGTTGACCAAATCTTGATTTATAATTAAAGAAATTTTTTTAGAATTAGGCATTATAAACATCATCTATGCTTGGTTGTGTATAAATGAATAAGAGTTTAATTTAATTTCATTTAACAATTTTAAGCTCGACCAAGGAAGTTATTGATTAAATGAGATTAAATTAAATGGTTAAAAATATCTTCAATTATAAATTAATGATTGACCAAATCTTAATATATTGAGAATTGTGTGCTCACCGTGATAGTGTGGATTCACTTATTTAAAAATATCAATAATATAACTTATTATTTGAATCATTTATTTCGTTTTTTCATGAAGGTTTATGCTCGCTAAGATCCCATATTCATCCATCATCTTAGGTTTGGCTATAATTTAGTTTACATGCTTTAATTTCTTGATTTGATTTACTAGCTTTGATTTACTTGCTTTCTTTTACTTGTTTTTTAGGTATAAAGTAATTTAGAATTTACAATTCTCATACACCAACCAAAAATTTTAGAGTGTTTAGGAATTATTTTTTCTTAACTACATTATAAAATAATTTAATTTTTTAAAACCACCACAATTCCTTAAGTGACCAACCTAGGGTAGCATCTATTTCGTCTTCTTCCACACATATTTATATTGTGTTTGTAGTGATATTCCTATTGTTCCTGTCTCTTCTATTTCACTTGATCTATTGCTAGTTGTTTTAGAATCTATTCCTTCTAATTCAATTTTTTTGTCTTATGACTTAAGTCTATCTCTTTTCCTAGTGTTGAGGTCTCTCATGATACTGAAATTATTTATGTTATTCAATCTCACGTTCCTAGTAACACTATTGATGTCTTTTCCTCTTTATCCATGGATGGCATTATGTGTTGTTAAGATATACCACCTTCCTCAACCTCTACCAACCATCATATGAAAACTCATTCTAAAGTTGGAATTTTTAAGCCTAAAATTTTTGCTTCCATTGTTTCCATAACTATTACTACTTGGTTAACTTGTATTTCAAGATTTCTCCTTACAATTTCCCATTCTTATTGAAATTCCAAAGAGTTACCAACTAAAAAATTTAATATGTCCATTTACCTTGAGTGGTTGGGTTGGGTTGTTGTATTGGGAATGAAAGGTTAGGTGTGATGTTTAAATTGATTATTGGATTTCTATATGAATAGCTTAGGTATTGATGATCCCACCATCTTCTATTATACATGTCAAAATACAGATCATATCTAGGACTCAGATTTTCAAATCCACCTATAGCATTAATGTGCTCGCAATTTCCTTCATATGGTTCAAAGTAAAATGCATGAAATTCATTAAATGTATGATAATCTTCCACTATGTCATTTAACTATATTTATATTCAAATACTTCAAGAAAAAATTAGTGAAAAAAAAATCAAAACTAAAACTAAAAACAAAATGAAACAAAATAACTAAATAAAAATTCACAACTAATGATAAAAAAAAAGCAAACTAACAAATGCTACGAAAATTATAAATCAATCCACAACGATACAGTCTTATGGGTTTATATAAGACTATTAAATTTTTAATTTTATTTTTTTTTACTTTTTAAAATTGTGTAATTGTAAATATACTTGTGAGTAAGGGGTCACTACCCATAAAAGATTGAGAAAATTAAACTATTAATTATCAGTCTAAAAATTAAATATTAAATGTCACAAATAAAACTGTAACAACTTGTTGTACTTTGTGTCTGTGTTGAGAAATTCTATTTAGTTATGGATCTAATTAGCTTGAGGAGTGAATAGATAATACGCAAAATTATGACAAATTAATTTTTTTATAGATGGCCAGGCATGCAATCACATGTAAATAAAGTAATACGGAGATATAAATCAACATATGAGATTTTTAGGTGGAAACAACATTGGCCACACCAATGATCTAAGAGGAAAACTACTTGTCAATCGAAAAACCTAACTATCCACTATGAAAAATAAGGTCCAATTACAAGGCTATGTCTTATACTACTCACCAAGATAAAACCCCCAAATAATCTACTTATAAGCCACTACTTTCCTTCATAGTCTCTACAAGCAAGGTGTTTGGATCTGAATCAATGTTTTGATAACTTAAGTCACACAAGAAATTAAACCCGTTCAACCAGTACTTGAAATGTTAGAATAATAACACAAGTGAAAATGTATTCCCTAAAGTATATTCAATAATAATTCACCCTAACTTGATGATTTAATAATAAATCAAATAAATCAAAATCAACTAGTAGCCCTATATTAGATGTTAAAGCACAATGTCACAAATATTGTAGGCTTGTTAATTAATCAAATATAACCATAAAATATTTGGAAAATTAACTTAATAAAAAAGCCTAATTGAATAGATTTTTGCAAAACAAGAGAGAGAGAGTAAGATGAAGAAAATAATGCTCTTATATAGTCAATAAATTTGTGTGCTTTGGTTTGTTTAAATAGAATATTTTGATGCATTAGGTCAAAGAAATATTATTATTTTGTCCATAAAATTAGTTAAAAGTGTTTTAAATAATAAGGACAATATAGGCATAAATCAATTCGATTCAAGTTAGAAATAGATTTTGAAATTTAAGCCTTAACGACTTGATTGATCTAACATATGCTCAATCGATCGAACAAATAGTTCGATCGATCGAAACCCTTATCGATCAATCCAATACTATAATGAAAACATGCTCAATCGATCTAGTCAATTTGCTATCAATCTAATGTAATAAATAATTAATTCTAACTAGGTTAAATCGATCATCGATGGATTTAGTCCCCGATCAATCAACCACCAATTACTCGATTGATCTAGTCAATTAAAAAATTAATTTTAGATATTTTAAACTGAGTAAATCGATTCTGATTAGTCTTGCGTTAAAAATTTTAAAAACATTTCAGAACAAATCTAAAAAAAAAATCAAAAATTATATTTTCACTCCTTTTCACTAAATTTTTTATATTTTTAGCTTTAAAAATACTACTTATTCAACAAAACAAGCAAATATTAAGTAAAAAAGTGCACTTATCGGTGAATCTATTTTCATAGTCATCAAAAAATTATCCCCCAAAGACTTATTGTTCATTATTTCAATGTATATAACAATTGAAAAAGTAAATAATGTTCATAAGTATGAGTAATAATCACATAGGAATTAAAAGCACAACTCTTCCTATGTTTAATATTTTCAATTAATATTATTCAAAGTTAATTCTCAAAGTAATTCTCTCCCTAAATTAAATACCCTTTTTTTTTAGATTTTCAATTAATGTTCCAATTTTTTTTAAAATATAATTTTCTCAATTTTTTGATATTTCTTCCTTTTTTGTCATACGAATAAACAACTTAAAAGCATGATAATTGTTTTAGTAGAGAGTAGTAGATTGAGGTAAACATGACTGTAACATTACCACAAATAAGAAGCTTAATTTGTGTTAATATTTTTACTATTCATTAACAACATAAACATATGTAGACAAGACAAATAAACATACTAACATATATAGTTACATAACGACAGTCACCTAAAGTGAAATAAATATTGAAACTCTAATAGTATGTCAACTAGTCTAATTATGATTAAAAATAAAATATTTAAAGAAAAGAGCATTAACTATTATGCAAAAATATTAGTTGAATTCATACTTGCACATACTAAAATTTTTGTTACTAAGAGAGAACTTTAATTATTATTATTATTTTTGTACGAGGGAATGGTTATTATATTTTTTTGAATAACCATTTTTGGCTCTTCTTTTTTCGTACATTCAATTATTTTTGTATACATATGTTTCCTTTAGCATCATTTTTATTTTATAAAGAAAATATGCATGAGCTAATATACATAGTATGATGGCTTTCACACTAGTTAGGATAAAAAAATGAGAAGAAATCTTATGATTGATATTCTTGAATATGATCTTACACTCTTTTAATTGTCTCTTGAATCTTATTCTTAGTTCTTGCCTATAGTTTAATTATATAAATTTTATATCTAAATATGTATTATAATATTCACCCCTTATTATGTATGGTGTCGTTTTGTATTTATATAAGATAAAAATCAAATTCAGATCCTACTAGATTCCTAGTATTATAGTAAAATTAGGATTAATGTGCACCACATGTCAAAATGATATGATAAACTGCGATAGTTAAAATGATATGGTAAGCTGTAAAATATATCCACTTTCTTTCAAAGTTAATCCACCTATCAAATTAAAAATCATTAAAAAATCCATAAAAATCCCAAAAAATATAGAAAAACAATATTTTCTGGTAAATATAAAACAAATAATTTTAGCTCATTATAATAATAAAATATACATAAATGTAAAAGAATTGATATAAAATGTATGTATAAAATAGTATTTATCATGAGTGTTTAAGGTTAAGCATCTAACTGATAGCTCTTTGGACAAGTATAAGACAAGGTCGATAGTAAGATGTTTCTTACTCCAACGAGTTCAGGTGTGTACTTGCCAAGACTGATGGTGATGTGTTGAGTGATGTAACTGCAAAAAGGAAGCTGGTGGGTTCCTTGGAATATCTCAAATTGGCCAAAACTAATATATCCTTTATTGTGAATAAATTATGCTAGCTTATGGTAAGGCCTACTAATAGTCAATTGTTGTTTCTTAAACATATCTTTAGACACATCAAGGGTACCATATATTTTGGTTTAACATTCATCAAACCAGAGGGGTTGTATCTAGTGGTATACTATGATGTAGATTATGCTAGCTGTTTTGATGACAGACATAGTATAAATGATTCTTTGTGTTCTTTGGTGGGTGTTTAGTGTCTTGGCATTTTGTGCATTTTGTGTATTCTATTTGTTTAGTATCAAAGAGTAACACTGAAAGTGAATATCGTGTCATGATTATCACCCTCATTGAGTTAATCTAGCTACAGTTATTGTTTGTAGATTTACACGCAATGTCTGTTGTTCCCCTTCTGCTCGTTGATAGTGTGAATGCTAAAGACTTAACTAAAAATCTTGTCTTTCATGCTAGGATCAAGCACATCAAGATGGATCACCATTCCATTGGAGATAGATTCATTCAAGTTCAACTTGTGATTGATTATGTTCCTTTGCTAATTAGATGGAAAATACCCTTACCAAGTCCTTGCCTTGTGCTATTTTCTTGCTCCTTTTAAGCCCAAATTATTGGTGTTGCCTCCACCTTCAACTTGAAGGGGTTATTTGAAATTGAGAGTGTACTAGTTCTATCGTGAGTTAGTATTTAGTAGGGTGTGTTTTGTTAGTTCTTGTGTATCCAATGTAAGCCTTACATATGACACTGTCCTAAGCTAGTATATAAATAGTTGAAAACTAATCTTTTTTCAATAACCTTTCAATAACATAATTCATACTCCTTTCTCTACTTCTTTCATTGTCAATAAAACTTTTGAAATTCTTGAATAAATACCTAGCCAAAAAAAAAATAACTATGATAAAAGAAAATAACACATCACTATAGTAAGAAAAACAAAATCTATAACAACGGGTATTCGTGACAAACACATTTTGCACTAATTGATTTTTTTATTAACAAAACTACTCTTGTATGCACTTTTTTATTATTCTATTTTTATTTGAAGGTAGAAAATTGAAAAAAATACATTACATTAAAAATAATAAGCTTTATCTTTATAAATGCAAACTTATTTATGATTTATGAATAAAATTTGAATTTAAATTTTTAATGTATTCAAATAAATTTTATGCTGCTAAGAGACCATTAGTTCAAAGTGACTGATACTCTTATTTGCACTTTTATATGCATAACTAACTCGTTCATATTCATATCAATTGAGTACCTTTAGAATATATCTTATTGGTTACCCCTTCTAATTAATTATCATTTGATTATATATATATATATATAATCATATTTGATTGGAATACAATTTAGTCTTTAATTTGTGATTTGATTTTTGGATATTGTTAATTAATGTCATAAATACATATATCACAAATATTTTTCTAAGAAAATAGAAGGTTCAATGGGAAAAAGAGATGAGGAAAAAAGAAGACTAATATATAGTTTAACTTCATCATAACCATACAACACAATTTAGAAGATTAAAATACTTTTTATCCCAATGGCAAAGTACATCCAACTTTCCAAGAAGGAAAGGGAAGAAAAGAAAAGGTAAAAGTACAAAAAAAAAAAAAAAACCTCTTCCTAACACTTAGGAGATGTGCATAATGTTTCTGGAATCAGTCTTGTTGTTTCTGACAATCTTTGGAATTTTCATAATCGTTGAGCAGTACTAGGAGTAGTTCCATTGGTGGTGTCGTTGATTGTCACTATTTTTATTGGTTTAGTAGTAGTAGTAGTAGTAGTGTCAGTAATTGGCAATTCATGTAAACCATTTAACTTATCATCTTTAATGGGATCTTGAGAAGTACTTGGGCCTATTGGATCTTTGCTTTTACCCCATACAACTGTGTAAAGCCCAACTACTATGACAATTGCTCCAATTACACTGAAATATTAATAAATAGATTGAATTATAGAAGAAGAAAAAATAACTAGTTAATTGGATTAGTACTAATAAGATAGAAAAATAGTGTACCTTCCAAGATGAACTTGCTCAGCTAAAACAAGGGCTCCAAGAGCAGCTGTAATGATCATACACAATGGGCTGAAAGATGTTGTAAATACAGGACCTCTTTCCCTTATCACCATCCCTTGTACATAATATGCTATCCCGGAACACACCACTCCCTGTTTTTATATTAAAAATACATATAAGCTTTAGTATTGCTGTTTTTTTTTTTTTGGAAAATAGCCAAAATACTTGCTAAAATACAAGTATAGATTTTTTTTTTCAATCTCGTAAAAATGTGACACTTTAGTCTTAAATAAAATCAACTATAAACATGGTAAATATCTAATCAAATAATTACAAAATTAAATTAATTATTTCATAAAAAAATATAATCATTTTCAACCCTCACCATCTTTATATAATTCCTCATCATTAATTAAGCTTAGCAAAAGCCATTCAATATATACATATATGGGAAAGTTACATGATATTCTCACTTTTTAACACCACTTTTTAATTTTATTTTATGTTCGTATATTAAAAATTATCGAATAATCAATTCTTTTAAAAAAACTATTTAAAAAATAATTAATATTATTTTTATAAGTACATTAATTTTTATAAATATTGGTTGTATTTATCATACACTTGTTAACCGATCTTTAAAAACAAAATCTTCAAATATAATACCATGTTAAAAACCTATTGAAAAAATAATTCTATCAAAAACTTAAGTTATTGATAGAACGGAGAATATAAATTTTATATATCTATTTTTATACAAGAAATATACACTAGCTGTGCAACTATACAATTAGTCGGAAAGTTGTAAAATTTTATAAGTTTATGAAAGTGAGATCATATAATTTTATTTAACTTTAAGCTAATATTCAAAACATAAGTAATAATTAAGTTTTTGTGTAAACTTGATATTTGTTTTTAACTAAAATCCAATAAAAACTTGACAGATTTCACATCCTGATATTTATTTGGTTACTCAAGACTTAACTAAAAAAATATTAATGTTAATTAAAACAATTAACGCACGTTTAGTAATTTGAAAAATTAATACCAATTGTAATTAGGAATATATTCTAAAAAACTAAAATTTAAAATTTGTCAACTAAAGATGCAGAGAGTATAAATTATACTCACAGAATAAACAGCAGCAAGAAGTCTAGAATCCCATCCAATAATCCAAACAGACAAGTCTCTTTCCATAACAAGTGTAGCTACACCACCTTCCACTATACCCATTATACATATCCAAGCTGTCAATGACAACTCTGCTGGGTATTTCCTCAATGTAAATGTCTGTTTCCACAATTAATTTAACATTCAAAAATTAATTAATTAATGAATATAAAACAATAATTAAACTTTAAAATATAATTAATATTACTATATATTATACCTGAAGTATGAAGAAACTAGACCAACCACAAATGCTAGCAAGAAGCATTAAAGTACCAGAGAACCAGTGCTGATTAGAAGAGTCAGTAGTACTAGAAGTTTGTTTGTTATTATGTCCACCATTACCACCATGAAATATGTCTAGAATTGGACCTTTATAGAAAGTCATCACCATTGCTCCTGTAACTGTTATTGCTGTTCCTATTACCTTTGCCATACTTGTTATTTTCTTCACATTCACACTCTCCAACCTGATCAATCATTATTTATTTTGTTAAATTATTAGTTTTTTAAATACATTTTTTACAAGTATTATTTGATAGGGTTTGATCTTTTAAATCTGAATTATTGTGGGGGCTGATGATATGATTGACATTATATATTTGGTAATATCTTTAATTTAGTGGTGGCTAGAAAGTGGCTTTCAATTCATTGGCCTTTTAACTAAAGTTTTTGACGTCTTGATATACTTAGTGCAATATATATATATATATATATATATATATATATGACTTTATATATAATTACCTGAAAATAAGAGCCATTATGAAGGTAACAGCAGGAAGCATATTGACTGTGGCTGCTCCAAAAGTTGCTGAGGTGTTCATCATTCCCATATTATACAAGTTCTGATCAAGCACTGGCCTATAATATTAATTAATAATATATGTTCAATTAATATTGGAAAATTAAATTCAAATATATATAATTATATATACACACACAAGAAAAAGAAAAGTTTTCACAAAATTCGAAAATTTTATAAAAGTCATTAGTTGATCGGTTGAAGGAGTACGGATAACTAAAGTGAAATATAAAATTGAGATCATAAATATTTTTTATATTTCAATAATATAAATAAAAATATTTTCTTTTATTTTTAACTATTTATTCAAGAATGTATAGGTTATATTTTGCTTTCTCATAATTAATAGAAAGTATTTCACAAAACATACAAATAACACAACAAGTAAATATTTTTAGTAAAAAAATAACTAAGGAGCTTATAGTACACTTAATATATAAAACTTGATAAATATTAAAAATAAAAAAAAGTTTACCATCTTATATAATTAAGAATTGATATTATATTTTCCACAAATATAATTCCTAAAATAAAAATTGAACAAACAAATATAATTTTTGTCAAAAATGATAAATTAAAAGTGTAAATAAAATAAAAAATAAAGTATGAATAGTTAAATATATTCAATTAGACTTTGATACGATAATGACAAAATCATCTAAATAAAGATCATAATTTACTTTGGAACCATATCAAAAATGAGATTTGGCAACGAATTAGTATTTATTGTTGGAGGAAAACTTTGATGTAAAATGAAAGTTTAAAATTATCTTCATGTTTATTTCGAATAAAGTAAACATATATATATATATATATATATATATATATATATATATATATATATATATATATATATACAAGCTAGATAAAATTTGAAAAGTTAAAATATACATTTTTAACCGAGTTCTTATATATCTTTTATAATCTCAATTAATTAAAAAAGAGAGAGAATATTAAAGAATAACTAAATAAAAATCAAAGAATATAAGAATATTAAGAATCAAGTAAGATTTAATATTTATTTATAATTAGTTAATAACATGTAAACTAAACGCGCGTTGAATAAAATACGTATTAGTTTTTATTTTAAAAACAGTAATATTATATTTTCAAGTCATATATAAAAGAAAACTATGATTCTTGATTCGGATTCTACAACTGGGAGGAAGGAACCGCATCATCTGAAAACAAAGGTCTGCTCTGTCTAGCTATAAGCAATATTATCATTTACATTTTTATTTTATTTTTTTGGGCTAAAATGCGTATATATACACGTATATATGTATGTATGTATGTATATATATATATTATTTAAAATAACTATATATTACACTAATATAGTTAAGTTGTTCTTAGAACTGATAATAAAACGCTTTTATCGCTTATGTATATGATCTGGAGATAGACTAGCAATTTAGTAACATATATATACATGCTTATGGTGCAAGCTACCTAATGCAAATAACGTGTAGCTTCAATTTTCAAGTTGTTTAAACTGACAAATTTGGTCACGTTAATTTGCAGACCTCTTCCCACGTTAATTCCACGTCAATTTATATAGATGTCTAACAAAAAAAAATATATAAAAAAAATAAAAATCTTTATCGTTTTTTAAAAGTTATAAGATTTAATTGTATAACATAAATTTTTAATTTTAATCATATATTAAACGATGAATATATGTTTAATTTTCGTAGAGAATGATTATACGTTAAATACATCACGATAAATATGTTAAATAAATGTATAATTTCTATAACATTTTAAATATATATTTATTGTAAATTTTCAACGAATATTTGGTATAAATATTTTATTATATTTATATTTATGAAAACATATTAATACTAAAAAATTAAATTAATTATATATGCATAGGAAATATGTTCAAATTGTATGAAAAAAATTAGCTTATTTTAATTTTTAATTTTTCAAGTGAATTAAAAGTGATAGATTATATATAAAACATCATTTTCAAAACAAAATAAAAGCTTGTTGATTGGAGTTGCTAGTTATAGAGCATTACTCTAAGAAGCCAAGTGCGATTATTCTTAAGAACACCGGGAGAGTCATCTTTGGCCTTATTTTCCTGTAATAACGAATGAAAAAAAAAAGAATATCAACATATAAGAATCCAATTATATATATATGCCTTATTTTCTTATAATAATGAAGGGAAAAAAAGAAAATCAAGGTATAAAAATCCAATTATATATATATATATATAATGAACTAGTGCTATTACTAGTATTAGTTCTAGTTTTATATTGAAGAAAAATAATATATAATAAGAATGAAAGAGGGTAGGAGAGTAATTTACCTTTCAAGAACAAGAGCGAAGGGGCCAATGAGAAGGAGAGCAACAACATGACGATAAACAGAGAGAACCCAATGACTCATACCATGTTTGAAAGAGACCATACTTATTATATACATTCCTGCATATCCAAATTGAAGGCAAACCATTGCGATGTATGGTTTTGCCCTGTACAGTACTTCCATACGACTCATCAATTTATTCCCAACTGGACTTTGTTCTATCTCTCCCATTTTCATATTATTCATTCTCTCACTAACTACGTACCCTCTTCTCTCTCTCTCTCTCTCTCTCTCTCTCTCTCTCTCTCGGAAATTAATATGACTTCTATAACTCCTTTCGCTGCCAACTTCAATATCAGAAGCTGCCTTCTTATAGGCCTCAAAAAGTTTAATTTTTTTGAAGTAAAAGTTTATATTTATTTTTGTAATCACATCTATTATATAATATTATTTATCAAAATTATTTCACAAATTAAAAAAAATAATTCATATTTTTAGATAATAATAATAACACGTGTTATAATGTAAAGTAAAATTAAAAAAATAATTCATATTTTAAAATAATAATAACACATTTCACAATGTTAAGTATATATGGATACAAATTTATATCTCATCAGCAATCCCTAAATTTTAATAGAGAGAAACCCATTTCTATGGATCATACACGTCAGAAACCACATACTCCTCATTTTGGATTCTGCTCTTATCATATTTATAAAACCAAAAAAAATAAATAAATAACATAATTCGAATCTAGTGGAATTCTTTGATTATTTTAGAATCAAATGAAAAGCGAAAATTAATTAAAAGAGTTTTAATTAAGTGTCGATCTTCTTGAATTTTCTTCTTCTTCTAATTTATGTTCTTTATTTATGGGCAGTGTCGGATCTTGCGTGGGCTAGGAGGAGCACGAATCAATCCCTCTCAAATCTTGACATAAATTTTTTTAAGTTTAATATTTGTAAAATTATTGATAAATTACATACACAAAATATGATTATCTATACCCAATTTAAATTTTAAATTTTAGACATTTTACCAAATAAAAACTCATTACAAACTCAATACTCATGTTTGTACTTATATTTAAATAAGATATATGTAACATTATTTTCTTCAACTAAAAATAAAACACATACTTATTATTATAATTATATTAACTCTTTATTATTAATTATTATTGTTATAATTATTATATTAAAAAGTGTAGAAATTAAGAAGAAAATAATAATAATTTTTATTATTTATATAGGGATCTTAATGAATTAAAATTATATATCCATGTTTTTTTCTTAATATTCATGCACTATCAAATACTATTTAGATTTAGTGCTCTTTCATGACATAAAATTCTTATGCTGGTTTTGCAAAAAGCTTACGTGTTGGATTAAGACACCGAAGATTGGACACAACTTGTTATGTAATATCTCACATCAATTATATATGTATGTAATAAATCTTTTAAATTCTTTTCATACATTCTAATTTTAATTGATTTGTAGGATTAGTTAATCTTTGAGTTTTCCTAAAAAGAAAACTTATCGTACCTAATATAGTTTATCTTTGTCAATTTAACTTTAACCCTATATCAATGTGGCCAATTCAAGTGGTTTATCGTGTGTTGCTAGTATGAGAAATGTCTCATATTGATTGTGTGTGTGTGATAAACTCTTTAAATACTTTTCATGTATTCAAGTTTTAACTAATATGTTGGGTTAATTGATCATAAGGTTTTCCTCAAAAGAAAACTAACAATGCTCGATGTGGTTCATCTTTGATAGGTTAACCTTAGTCCTATATTAGTGTGACCAATTTTGGTGGGTTGCATGGTTATTTCTAGTGTAGGAAGGTTCCCAAATTGGTTGTATATGTGTGTGTAATAAACCTTTTTTTCCTTCCATTGTAGTTTTAATTGATTTGTTGGGTTAGTTAATCTCGGGATTTTCCTTAAAATAAAAATAATAGGTGTCTGATATGGTTGATCTTTGGCGGATTAACCTTAGTCCCATATCAGTGTGGCCATTTTTGGTGAGTTATGCATGTGTTGTTGGCATGTGCAATGTCTTACATCAGTTTTGTGTGTGTGTAATAAGCCATGTAAGTATTTCCCCCACATTCTTGTTTTAACTAATGTTGGTGATAATTTCGTACGTCCTACATGGTTGTCAAAGAGTGGTTAGAGTCATCAAAGAGCTTTATGAGCCAAGCAAAATAAGTGTCTAGTCATCGTATAAGTGTAAACACAAGTTTGTTATTTTAAAGGGATGAAAACCTAATGATTATCCTTTAATTATCTTAAAGAGATAAAGACCAAAAGATTATTCTTTAATTATCTTAAAAGGTAATTGAGGATATAACTAAAGATAAATGTATATAAAGGATAAGTTTTTATAAAGCTATAACAACTCAATCTTAATTAGACATAAAATAGCTATCAGATTAATTCTTTTCCCTAAATGTAAGGATAACTATTCAAAATCTTAGTGAAAGATTAGATTTGTTATCTCATGTATGCTCTATGTAAAAAAATACCAATTAAAGCAAAGGGTTTGCACATATACACACAACTATTATCATATAATAAAATATAACTTGAAATATTACTTAATCTCATAATAGAGAATCACAACAAAACACTCTCTTTCATTATTATTATTAGAGCAAGACTGTTGATCTCCTCTACTATTTTCATCTACTTGACTCTTTAGACTTTTAAAAAGAGACATGGATTAAATAGCTAGCTTCACTTCCCAAACCCTGACAACTAGTGAAGAGGTCCAACCTGCTAACCAGCAGGTTATCCTTCTAGTTCCGCCACAATTTGTCAAAATATAAGGGATACACTTGGACCTATCTGCCTATAACGAGCCCGAAAATTCATAAAGGTAAGAGATATAGTACAAAAAGTGCGAATGAATCAATAATATGGAAGCAATTATGAAATAAGAAAGAGATTAATAAAGTTTAGACTAGCAAAACTCACTCTTTAGTAAGAGGTTCTCATATTTGTGTTATAAAACAAATAAAAGGAAATTATTGTCTAGGAAAGCACTCTAGCAACTTTAGAGTTGGATTAGTCGAAAGATATTCCTATATCTCATGGATAAGAGGACTTCAACTTCCAAACTTAAGAACGAATAACTATTCCTAAAAAATAGGAATAAGAGAAAAAAGAAAGAAGAAAACTTCTTTTTATATTATTAAATCGATTATTTTCTAGGATGCCTTATACAAGCGTAGGATCTAGCTATTTATAGTTGAACAATCGCTAGAATAGTTCATAAAAATTCTATATAGGACTCTAGTAATACACACACACAAAAAGAACTTAAAATAAAGTTACCTAAATAAGATTCTAGTAGTACATAAACATTAGAATTGCAAACAAAATAAGCTAGCACTTTAGTATAACTCTAAATAAAATAAATTACTTTCTTTTCTCTAATCTTGTCCCGTAGTATTCCCCTCCACTTATTTAGAATTCGTCCTCGAGTTTTCATCAAATGAAAATGATAATACTTGTAGTATTCATGTATCTTCAAAATTGGTTTTTCTTATTGTTCCACTTTCTTGAACAATATTAGACAAATATTGTCTACATACTCACTTTCAAAATTAATATTTTCAACAAGTTATGGAATAATGAAATATGGCTTGGTATCTTAAAGATTATTTAACTAATTTTGTTTCTTTGGAAAATAATTTATTGTGATGTCAAATAATTGATTGCATTTGAAAGTAATGAAGACACTTGATTCTTCAACTTCAAGAACATCTACAAGTGTTATAATATTTGAATCTTCTTTTATAGAGATAATTTTGAGATCTAGGACTAACTCACCTGGTAAAGATATTTCTTATTCAAATTCTTCCTTCTAATTTTGTATGATCTATAACATAGGTTTATAGGCCTTAATAATATGATCTTTTCTTTTGTCTTCTATCAAAACTATCTCTGGAACCTTGTTTTCAAAAAAATGATCTTTCACTTTTAAAGTTTTAGGTGAGTCTTCTTTTTTTTTACAACACATTTAATGCCATGGTGGATCATCTTTTCCACTCTAGCAATATCTTGATTTTGATTTTTTCTATAAACTTTTTGAATAGGAGCTTGATTCATATTTTTTTAATAACACCAATGATATAAACAATTTATTAAGGGTTTGATTAACCTCTTGATGAAAATCTTAAAAAAAAAATTCTTGAAATACCTTTGGACCCACGTGAACCTCATTCTTATACCACCTGAAACAGAATGGAAGCACAAATGCACCAATAATATTGAAGAAATTAGAAAATGAGAAAGAGATTAGCAAAGTTTAGACTAGCCAAGCTTACTTTCTATCAAGATGTCCTTGTATTTATGTTATGAAATAAATACAAGAAAATTATTGTCTAAGCAAGAACTCTAGAAAATCTAGAATAAGATAAGTCTAGCTATGTTATATATCTCTAGGAAAGTACTCTAGCAACCCTAGAGTTGGACTAGCCTAAAGATATTTCTATATCTCATGGATAAGAAGACTTCAACTTCCAAACAGAAGAAAGAAGAACTATTCCTAAAATATTAAAAAAGAGAGAAAAAAAAGAAGAGAACTTTTTTAATATTATTAAGTTAATTGATTATTTTCTAGGATGTCTTATACAAGCATAGAGTCTAACTATTTATAGTTAAAAAGTCCCTAGAATAGTTCATAAAATTTCAATGTGGAATTCTAGTAATACACAAAAAAACACTTTAAATAAAGGTTTCTATATATGACTCTAATAGTACATAAAAATTAAAATTCTAAACAAAATAAGATATTACTTTAGTAGAACTCTAAACAAAATAAACTAATTTTATTTTCTAATCTTGTCCCATGTTAATAAGGCAAGCTTGGACTCGAGCCGACCTGAACATAATAGAAAAACACACTTCAGGCCATCAAGGAGCACCTACTAGAGGCATTGGCTTCTAGACCAATCATTTCCCTAGAAAAGATCTATATGACATCCTGAAATGCCTATAGTGCACGAGATCAAGCCCACGACCATTCTGAGTTTGGCAAGTATGATAACTATCCAAGACAGGACCTAAGTCCCAAGTCAGGCAAAATTGACCAAGAAATGGTTGACTAGGAGTTGTTGCCCAAGACTTGGACCACTGACTAGCAAATGGCCAGATAGGAAAACTTGTCCAAGATAGAAGTCATCAATTAAGGTGTGATCTAACTAGAACTACGTGCCTAATAGAAATTTACTATACAACCTTTACCCTTTAACCACCCTTTAGTTGTGCAAGGTGTACCAAAGTTGCTTCCTCCTATAGCATGCCATATCCCATTATGCTTGACAGGGAACTTAACCACACCAAGGGTACATTTTAACATTTGGACAAGTTGAGCAAACACTTCTCCTAACATCTAAATTAGAGTTCTACATGGTCTCTACAAAACGGACTCTCTATGCTTCTAACATAAAAAAGCAAAAGATGAATTATAAATTCTTGGACTTTAGCCCCAAGAGAGCCCAAGAAAGATCATCAAGTGTAATCACTCGGTTAATGAGTCTGATATTAATGCACCATGATCATCATTGTAAAAATATGATCCATTTTTTGAAACCTCTAGTAGTAAGGCTTCTTGGGCCATCGTACAGAAAATCACAACCAGTTAACCATGAAGATGTACCTGAAATTGAGTCTTTATACATAGTTTTCTTTCTGAATGAGTTGGTTGTGGAAAAACCTGGATCTCTGTGTCCCCTAAAAATATTCAAGACTACCACCAAAAAGAGCACATATTAATCAATCAACAATAAATATTTGGTGGCCAATTGACACCAAGGTAAGCTGTACATACCACTATGCATCACTAGTGCGAATGGCACTAAGCAGAATAGTGCGGCACAAAAAAAAAGGCTAAAACTTGTCTGGTTCACTTATTAGATATTGAAATAAATTTAGGTATGGTTCACCCACTTTCAAACTGGTTCTCAAAGATATGAGACCACTTTCAAAATCCTCTCAACGAGACAATTCCAATAACTATATTTTTGACATTTTCAAGCATGTGTTTAGAGATAAGATTGTAAAAGTAGGTATATAAAGAGACTATTCACCCACTTCTGAACTTGTTCTCGGATAAGCAACATCAATTCCATACTCCTCTTGACAAGACGATTCCAACGATTATATTTTTACATTTTTTGGAATATATTTAGAGTTGAGATTGCAAAAATATGTGTATGAATAGACCTTAACCCATCTAAGTCAATAAAATTTGTTGAAAAATGATCCTCTACCCTTCTATTTATTTAAGGTGTCTTCAAAATCTTTGTTAAAAAACTCTTTCTTTTTTATTTATCTTTATTTATAGATCTTCAAAAGAGATAGACTATCCTTCAAGAAATAATTAATTAATCAACATGTTCTAACACTGAGATGGGAATCATAGAGCTCAATGGTTCGTTACTCCCTCAAGTACTCACGTGGCCTACCAGAGTGGTAAACCTTACACTTGTTCTAACTCACCCATAATTGGCCTAACTGGTTTGCAGATAAGGTGCTTAAGCAGATACTAATACTCATCTCAACATGATAAATAATGTGTTCCAAGTCATCTTGGAATGCATCTAATGATTCTATAAAAGTAGAGCCATTAGTGCACTTTTTTACTTCATATTTACTTGTTTTATTTAATATATAGCATTTTGGGGTTAAAAATATTAAAATATAATTTTTTTAGTGAAAATGGGTGAAAATATAACTTTAGGATATTTTTAGGATTTTTATGAATTTTTAACTCATAGAACCAATCAAAAGTTGTCAGGTGGTATCACGCAAGCACAAGAGCTGATTGGGCAATTCATGTAGAAGTCATACCAACAAAGATAAAGAATCGTAGATCACTACCTATGAAGAGTGATACAGATCCTTGCCACATGCCAACACAACGTTCATTTCGAGCATACAACGCTAGTAAACCATGTCACCACGTGTCATCACTTCATTTTTCATCTCTTTCCACCAGCACACCATGACTTTTTTTCACGGATCACGTTTAGCCAACTGGCACATACTCAACAGTGTTGACTGAGACCAGTCTCCCCTTACCACACGTCACGTTATAATTTTCCTTATAAATTTCGCGTGCCATATGTCGAGTTTCTATTTATTGACGGTGTTAATTTTGCTTGTTTTAATCTTAACCCTTGATTTGGAATTGATCTGACAGTCCAAAATATACTAGAGCTATATTTAACCCCCTAATGAACCCATAAACCTTAACGAGTCATCATTAGCATAATTTTGATCAGCTTTTAGAGCTAAGAAGAGAGAAAAATACAAAACAAATTCAAAAAAAGATACAATTTTGGTGGAGATTCAAGAGAAGATTAGTACTACAATTCAAGAGATTGATTATAATTATTCTTCTACTCTTTTCTTTATCAATTTTAATGTCTTTCTTTTATGAAAAATATGAGTTCTATTAATAAAATTATGTCTACTTAATTTACTAATCTAGAGATCTTATGAACGTAATTTTTACCATGTGATGATCTAATATTTTACTCCAATTATGATTTTAATTTAATTAAATTATTTAATTTGATTCTTATGCTATTAATTGTTTGGCCAATAATTTATCTATAGAAGCAATTAAATTTATTTGAGAGAATTATTTAATTGTTTATCTTGATTAAATAACATACATAATTTCTATGCAGAGATGTATGTTTCTTATGTATATGATCCATAATTGATGAACTTAATGAATAGTATGTAATTTAATTGACATGAAAGTGTGATTAATTTAATTACTATATGGTGTATAGTTACTTGAGAGAGGAATACATATTAGGTTAGATTTAATTGAACATGTAATTAATTGGTAATTATATTGGAGTGATTTTAGCAAACATAAACAAGCTCGAGATAAAAAATAAGGCCACCTAGAAATATGGCCAGACAGATAGGTGTCGAACTTGGAAACCTTGGTCTTAACCTAAGCAATTATACCTTATCCTCTACGTATCATCTCATGCCAAACAGAAAACAAGATCAGCTTCATCCTATGGCATTGAGATTCACACAATGCCTAAAGTCTAGAACATGTTTCGACTCCTCAATGAAGATTCATATAATTCTGAGAAGGTATACCCCTAAGAGGTGAACATAGGCTAGGAAGGCCCCATAACAAAAGAAAGGTCACTTATATACATGATTAGAGATGTTGCCCTTATTTATTATCTCATCCAAGGGCTCCAAATATAATGCTAATCCTAAAAGTACATAAAGTAGCATATGATGACACGTATGAAGAATCTACATGGGCCAAAAATAACACTCTACTACGAAAGAATGAAAGACAATGCTTCACTAACACTTTTATTCTAATTAACATTATGTTTGTAGGTACCTAGGTCACTTATCATCACATTTGGAAGATTCAATATGACAGAAAGTATACCATCAAATGTAAAAGTAATCCTAAGCTACCTAGACTTTAGAAATTCCAGAGCTCTTAGTATGACACTGTTAAGGGTTGATCACATTAAATTCCTTAACATCCAGGTAGGGAATGCATCCTTATGAAAGGAAGTGGGTAAGAAGAAACCTTATAAGTTAGTAATCTTGTAGTTGATTAATGTACTTTAAGGCCTAGACCACTAAATGACTTATAGAAGTTGAGAACTTTAAGTGACCATAAGGATGCACCCTGATCACAGGTTGTGTAGTCTAGGATAAATCTAACATGGATAGTATCTTAACTTGATCTAATTATCGAAATTAGACTTTGAAAGGAAGCCATGGTTGAGAGCTCTACCATCTTGGTATTAAGTAGCTCTCAAATTCCTATTTGGGAATGCACCCTTGTGAAAGGTAATCAATAATAAGTAACTCAATGAATGGGCATGAACTATCTAGACATAAAAGTCTAGAGCCTTCAATGTGCCTCTAAAGGTGAGTTACGTATCTTATGGCCCAAACAACTAGAAGATCCATAGAATCTTTATGCATTAAGCTACAACTTGGATGCATCGTAATCATAGGTTGTGTAATCCAAGATAAAATTAATATGAAAAAGCATCCTAGCTAGTGAATCACATGCCTGAGAGCCCAGACTACCATATAGTAGAAATGAGTACAGTAAAAGCCTTAGTATCTAGCCAGGGCATACACTCTTACCCAAGCTAGTGAATAAGAGGTATCCTAACAGGTGAGCTCTAGGCTTTTAGGGCCATGCCACTAAATTGTCTATAGAAGATTAATATAATTGCTTTGTGGTTTAGGCCATATCTAATACAAAGAAAAGTATACTAGGTTTCCTATCATCTTAGAGTTGGCCATAGACCTTGAAAAAGAGTCATGGCTCACAAGCTATACCATCTTTGGTCCAGGAACTACATTAAAGTTCCTACATCATATTTACGCTTACAAGGATTTAGTAAACAAGATGATAAATCTCTAATGAAATGGTAAATAAAAAATTGACTAAGTTGAGAACTATCTCATACTTCAATCACTTGAATAAATTCAAGTACTTCTTAAGTTGAGGGGCTAAACTAAGCAACACTTGGATCATTAAATCACTCCAAACTTATAAAAAATTCAAAAAAACACAATAATACCCAAATAGAAAAGTACGGTCATGATATAGATAAAAAAAATCACCCAAACTCCAAGCCACTAGTCTCCCAATTGATCCAAGGTTCAGTCAAAAGATCAAACCATCATTTGGCTAGATAGGCCAGCCAGGACTAGAATGTAAGACTATCCAAGAATGTGATAGGCCATTGAAATGGTAGCTAACCAATGGTGTCATTGGCCAGGAATGTGGCCATTAATAGGTGTTATTGGCAAAGATTATTGCCGACCAAGGATGTAATTGGTCAGTAAGTGAATGGTTAGTAGTATCATTGATCGACTAGGAAATGGACAACCAAGAATGTTGCTAATTGACCAAAGTATGGCCAGCTAGGGTGAGGTTTGACATATGTTTGTTTGACCAATTTGGGTTAAGCCATGGTAAAGAAATTGTTCCCCATCTATGCATACCTCAGGTCTAGGATATACACTTCATTTTATACTAGTACATCTCAAAGATCCATAGCCTCCCAAATATATGGGGCACTAATCAACTCTAAATATGATATTAAAAGTACAAGTATAAGTGAAGAGATAAAGTGTATAAAGTAGTACAAGGTCAAGGTAACCAAATTGGCTACAAAATTTTAACCATCTCTTTTCTAGGCCATGCTACAATATATGTCCTCCTAGAGAATAGACACTTATTGGGATTTATCTATGTGCATCATTCTTCATCAAATACCTTGTTAAAGGTTCAACGTTATGTCTATATTCTATACAAAATTCAGGAACAAGTCAAGGGTAGAAAATATTAAAGTATACTAAGATATTGGTCCTACTAGAACTTGAGGTTATCAAGATATGATCCCTATTTCCTGGACTTCCTAAAAGTTTCTAGCCTTCTATATCTCCATGTCATTTCATTCTAATGATAAATGGGAGTTCACAAGCTCCAAAAAGTGCAACAAAAAAGTGTCCAAATGTTAGAGAATAAGCGTACCTATAAGAATAATATCAAGGCTCCCCAAGCTTATATAAATCCTTCTACAAAGAAGGAAGTTATCTCATTAGCAAATCCTACCAGGATCCTAGAACTATTTTCACATACATAGCCAAAAATATTGCATTAATTGGAATGATCAGATCCATTCATCGATCTAGACCACTCCGACATGAACATCACCAATCAAAGGACTATCGGTCTGAAATAGGCTAACTAGAATGTCACTATCCTAGATGTCAGTAATGAGGGTGTCACTAGTAAGGACATCACAACCAGAATTTTGTTGGCCATAACTTCGTTGATTAGAATTTTATTGGGTAGAGCTTTGTTACCAAAACTTTGTTTGCTAAGATGTTTTTTTGGCTAGAACTTCCTTTGCAAAAACTTTACCAGCTAGGGGGCTACCACCTAGAAGAATGCCAGCCAAAAGGCTACTACTTAAAAGATCACTAGCTAAAAAGGATCCAATTAGAACACTGTCAGCCAAAGCATTGCATGTAAGGGTACTGCCTAACAAAGCATAATCAACCAGGCCACCGAGGCCAGGGATGGGTTGACCAAGGTACCACCAACCAAGGCTTTGCTAGTAACACCTCCATCTGACCTCTAATGTATGTAGCCTACATCTTTCTTCGTCGGCCTCGATATGCACTTATGGTAGACAGATTCAATCTTATGTATCCACATGTCTAGTATCCATAAATTCCTATATAGGAATTGGAAATATAAGCATCATAAGGTGTAAAGTTTTTGGACGATGAAAAACTAATTATCCTACACTATATGAAGAAATATAAATGAAGAAAAACCAATTTCCCCAATCGCTTAGCTAATCTTAAAGAGATTAAGCTTATAATTTGAATTTTGAGCTTCCCACCAAAATAAAAGAAGGTTTGACTTCCTTGATAAAAATGATGACTTTAACGTAACTTTCTAATCAGAAGTTTGATTGAAAATTTGAAGAAATCATCGATAACACAACGTCGTCATACATGTTTTGAATAGCTAGACATAGTGTAAATTTTTTCACTTGGATAGGTAAAAAATTATGCAATGGTAAGCTCAGTATCATCAGCATAATTGGAAGATATGTTTAACATAAGTATTGGAAAAAACAACTAGAGCTACCCAAGGACAAGCCCAATAAGTTTGTAATCATCATATAAGTGTGAACACAATATAGTTATCCTAAAGGGATAAAAGCCCAATGATTATCCTTTAATGATCTTAAAGAGATAAAAGTCTAAAGATTATCCTTTAATTATTTTAAAGTATAATTGAGGAGATAATAAATATAGATGTTTACAAACGATAGATATCTATAAATGATAGATGTCTACAAAGAATAAGTATCTATATAGCTATAACAACTCAATCCTAATGAGATAAGAAATATCTATCATGTTAATTCTTTCCCGGTATATATTCACATATGCACACAAATATTATTATATAATAAAATTTATCTTGAAATACTACTTGATCTCATAACAAATAATCATAGCTAAACACTTTTTTTCATACAATTATTATAGTGAAACTATAGACCTCACATACCCTTCAACTAACTTAAGCATCAAACGACCAAAGACCACCCCACGCAAGATGATCCACGGTCCTAACAATTTTTTTATCTTGCAGATTATACAAAAAAAATCCTACCTAGTATTGATAAAAGTCGGTATCAACAATTGTTGGGTTAGTTAATCTTGGAGTTTTCCTTAAAAGAAGATGGAACACCAAAACAAAGTTGATCTATCACTTGTATAATTAACAACATGTTAGTTTTTTACATTTGAAACTACACCAATTCAAAACAAACTTAGTATGATTAACCTAGTTTTCTGGTGAAAAAGTTATATCTTTAATTTCTTTAAATTATAGGTTCGAATTACACTCAGTTCCATTTTATATAAATAAAAAATGATAATCACTTAATATAAATAGGATCAAATTTTATAAAAACTTATCATGTAATTTGAGTTAGATTAAAAAAAACATTATACACCCATGTAACCTAATTACACAAATTTGTAACATAGTTACAAAATAAGCCTAACTATTTTTGCAAAACTTGTTCATACTATGAGTTTTTGATCCCAAAAAATAAAGTACCTTTCTAAGAAGGAGAATGAAGTTTAATTTTGGGGAAATAAAAAAAATATGATCCTTAAAAGATGTAACCATAAAAATAATACATTTTATATCAAATTCATATATTTTCTATTAAAAAGTGTATAACCTATAACTTCACATTTAATGTTTTTCAAATTAAACTTAACACATTTAGACCCATTCAATTTTTAGCTCCATCTAAATAAATCATGTTCGATATTATTAAGGTACTATTTTTTTTATAAGATTTACAAGTGTTGGCAATTTTCATTTTACTTTTTGAAAGACCTTTGGAATAAATAGGAAAGCATTTCCTTTGTGGCTAAAGCTACTAATTAATTAACTCATAAGAAGATAATAACATTATTAGCATGAATTAAAAATGAAATATCACAATTACATGACTTCAAGTAAGGGTGAGTAGTGAATCAAAATCGCTTTTTTTTTTCAATAATTCGAATTCTATTTGATCTAAATTGGATTTGAAGATTTTATAATAAATCTGGATTAATTTGAATCCAAATAGATTGATTTTTTGGATCGGATAGGGTTGAAATGATGTTAAAATTTATTTATAAATTATTATCATATATAAAACACGGTATACACAATATTTAAATTTTAAACTAATGTATCTTTAGTAAAATTTATTATTATAACAAAGAAAATAAAATAATGAGAAATATGCTTGGACAATTATTAAATTATTATGGAGATTTAATATTTATATTTATTTTTAAACTAAAATAATAATTTAATATAATTGTAGTTTGTATAATATTTAAATATAATATATTATAAATTAAAATATGTATTTATTTATAATTTTAATAGTAATTTGATTCAGATGGGATTGTAATGAGTTATAAAATTCTATCAATTAATTTGAAATCGATCTGAATCCAAATAGATTATATACTTTCAAATCCAAATCCAATTTGAGTATAAAATATTTCAATCCAATTAGATCCAATTATAAAATATTTTATTCCAATCTTATCCGATTCTGACCAATCAAATAATTTTTTTTATTTTAAATAAATATATTTAATTATTTACTCATATTTAATTTTTAAATTTAAATATATAGAACATAAAGTAAAGGATAGTATTTCATTCAATATGGAATGATTATAAAAACACATGAGTACAAGGTCCAAAGAAATAAATTAATGTTTGTGTTTTCTTATTTGGATTCCAACTAAAAAATCTGGTTAGTGGATTCTTACCTTAACAAGTTAATCATGTGAATATGAAGAGATATTGAGGATTTGAGGGTATACTACTAAAAGAACATATAAACATGGGGAACCAAAAACCAAAGTCTACTAGGCAGATCCATATATATAAAGAAAAACACTAGCTACTATATTATATTTTAATATAAAATATGCATGTGGTTCACAAATTATATTGTTCAGGAAATATATAGCAAATAAGAAACAAACAAACAATATTCCTTGGATTTTTCTCATATTGATTTTACACCACATAAGATTTGATATTTTTCATCTAATATTTTATTTCATACATGACAGTGTCATATCTCTGAAAGTACTTTTTAATAAACTGTTTAGTAAGAAATCAATATATCCTGTAATTCTTAAGGGTAATTAGCTGGATAGGAGATACTAATTCTTCGATATTAAGAATGCAGAATATAAAATCACAACTTCAAAGCGGAGGATATGTACTCTGTATTTATTACTTTTTTCTGAATTCGAATAATTTTAATATTATTCTTTTCTTTCAAAATTAATTAAACTAAAGTAAGATATATTTCAATATTCCATATAATAATGAATCTGTTTTTAAGCCTATCATGACGTTTGCTTCTATTACGCAATTGTACAACACTGGTAGAACACGGTACAAACCAATAAAATTTCTATATATCATAATTATATCACTTAAGTTTAATTAAAAGCTTCTTAAAATGTGTATAATTTAATAAAAAAAATTATAAATTATATGTAACTTATTAATTAGGTTAATTAAAGAAATATTGTCTTTTTTACTTTTTTTTTAATAATTTTTTATAAAAAATGAAAATACAATAACAGATCAATTTTTTTTATTTTTTCGTATTTTTTTAACTATTATTAACGTATTAATTACATAAATTATTATAAAATTTAAAACTAATAATTTATAAATAACTAATCGTTACAAAAATAATAAAAATGCTATATATATATATATATATAACTAGAATAATTAAGGGAATTTGAATGCATTTTCATGTTCATCTTTTTATGGAAAATAATTCATTGATTGCGTATTACAATCATGTGGACAAAATAATGATTTCCGCCATAAAAATGGTTCAAGATCAAAGAACAAACTTCACAGGAATTAATGCTTAATATAGTACCATTTCTAATAAAATAAAGCTTGATGAACTTATATGTAGACTTTTAATGGTGATATGGATCTAGAAATTTTCTAGGTTTTTTTTAATGGACCCGTTTTTTTTTAAAATATTGTTTATTGTATGTTGATGAATGAGATGATTATTTATTCATTTTGGTTTTTTCCTAAATAATAATTGTTTCGTAATATTAATGTATGATAAAGATATCTAATGTAATTAAACATTACATTTTAAATTAACATGTAATTTATATAATCAAACAACAGACAACTAATAAAATTAAAATAAATATTAATTTTTTTAAATCAAAACTCATAAACATAAACATAAGTTATTAAAATATTAATGTAAATTAATATATAATATGTTATAATATCGTAGGTTATAATCAACAAGAATAACTTACGATTAAACCCAATGACTTACAACCTACAATACATAAGTGATAGCTCCGAACATTATAGGATCACCACTATCGAATGTTAGATACTAGATATCTCTTCTTTTATAATATTTTTACACTTCATGCATGTCATTGACTTAAGTATCAATAAGATGAGACTCTTTGATCCTCACTCTAAGATGATTCAAAGTCCTAAAGAGTTTTTTTAGTAAACACAAAACCACATAAAAAAGGGTCAAAAATCATCATCAACTTAATATAATTGTACATAAACATTTAGAGAATAACCTCCATGTTTAATGAGAAAGAAAAATATTTTGGGTTTATTTCTATGATTTAATTTTAAAAATTATAAAATAGATTAGATTTATCAAAAATGATATTTTCATAATTTGAAGATGAGAAATAAAATTTATAATTAAATATTACAAAAAACTAGACTCAAAAAATATTTTTAATTATTATTATTTGTGAAAATAAGAAAAAATATAAAAATGTAAAACTTTTTTTGCTTTTGGAAGAAATAATTTAAAATTGAATATTGCTTAAACCACTTACGTATATTATCTTAAATACAAGAATGTGGTTTACTTGTTATGAAGGGGTAGTGAGACTTTAAGAAGTGTATGGCATTGAGTGATAATAAAGTGAGAAGGTGAGATAATTTTATTTCAAAGAAAAACCAATAAATTACAAAACATATTTGGTCAATAAAGAGAATAAATTAATGACAAAATTTTAAAACATTAATGTAAGATAGTTTTATTTCAAAGAAAAACCATTACATTACAAAAATAATATGCTTTGGTCAATAAAGAGAATAAATTTAAAAATTTAAAAACATTGTTATTATAGTTAGGAATGTGCAACATTTGTTTGGAAAGAAAAAAAATTAAAAAGTGATAATATTGCCTTAATTTGATTTCTCGTGAATTGTATTATCCTTATAATAAATTATACTTATCTTTTTATAAGATTATAAATTACACTTTGAGATATAAAATTATCATTAATAAATATTAATTATAACAATAATAATTTAAATTGTATTAAATATCATCATCTAAAATAAATATAAATTTAGCTATTAAACATATGAACTAAGATTTGTATATACACAAATTACATAATACTAAACTACTGTTATTATGTTTATTTATTTTTAAATTTTTTTATATATATCACAATTATTTTGTAATCACATTTAACATTATAGTTTTTCATTAAATATAATTATTAATAATAATATACTATATTAATTATAATTTACCACAAATTTACTATAAATACACTCTTTATTGTTATTTTAATTGAAAAAAATTATACGGGTTGCCAACTAATCTAGCCCAGATCCATCTTTGTCCTCTAACAAAACGTTCAACCTTTTTGTTTTTAAGTAAATAAGTTTTCTACAAACTTGTAAAATATCATATAATTTTATAAATGTTATAAAAATATCATTATATTTTTTATGATATTTTTGTAACATTAGTAAAATTTAATGATGTGAAAGGTGTAAAAACAATTCAATTATATTTTTGTAATATACAAAGAGTATTGACATTAATATTGTTAGCTACTTGAAGAGTATTGTATTAATTTGTAAATATTATTCGTTTGTTAGATGTTATTTTGTTGTTTATTCTAATGTATTACTATCTTTAATTATTTAGATTTTTTTCTTAAATGAAAGTTGTACTGTTTACTATATTATTGTTTAATCTTAAAAGGATGAAGGAAAAACAATATTGGTGATATCATGTACTGCAATCCTAAGAATTTAGTGCCGTGGATGGTAAAATAAACAAAATCAGAAAGAGATCAAGGAAAATACGTAAAATCAGAAAGAGATTAGGGAAAATACTTAAAACATAGAGTTGATACCCATGATATATATGACTTATAAATATGTTTAAAATATTTACTTAGTTATAATTATGTCCACAACTTATAGGTATATAAGTAACGATAAAAATATGCTAATGCGAATAAACAAAACTAAAAAGAAATTAAGAAAAATTATGTAAAAACATAAGATTGATTACGTTTTATGTCAACAGTGTATGAGGTTAATTATAAATATGCCTAAAACATTTATTTGGTTATGGTTATGACCACAACGTATGAATAACGATAAAAACATGAACCTTGAAAAAGCTTCGAGGCTCTTTATTCTTTTCTCACAACTCGTTCCCTTTTATGATCCAAGTTTTTGGGCTGAAAGTGAGTGGCCATATATCTATAGCAAAGATGGTAGGATGCTTTAGGAATATTTACTTTTCCTTTATCTTTATCTTTGTATGATTTTGACATTCTTTTCCATATGCTATTTTCATGTCCCTTTGTTAGGTGGAGCTACCTCAAATTCACTAGATATTGATCTAGAATCATCTAAAGAAGATACTCCTAAGATGGCTTTCCTTAAACTTCATCTTTTTATTAAAGAGACTAGACCTAAGGATGCCTCACTAGTATGTCAACTTCTAAAAATCTAGTGGTTGGATCCTTACAAGTGGAGGAATTCACTAATGTTATTGTCGCAATGTTTCCATCTCCTAAGAAAGCGTAAAATGTAGGGGGATCCAGTAAGAAGAGGTCCTATGCGACCTTTAAAAATGGGGAGGTTCTTCGTACTTGGGCAGCTACGAAGAGGCGGGCTTATGATTAGAGAAATCAATCACATAATTCCCCTAGTAAAACAATTGGAGCTATATATTAATGTCCCAAAAATACTCATTACCTGTTAAACTCTTAAAGTTTGCCAAGCAAGAGGTTGAGAGATAGTAACTTTTTTAGAGGTTTGAAATTTTTCTTCTATATTCATATGAATGATGACTCTAATTATAGCATACAATCATATACTATTCCATTCATACCCTTTACTTTCTTCTTTCATCCACTCAATTATAGGCTTGGGGATAATGGAGTTGTCAATAAGGGTTTTGGTTGGATATGTCCAAACATTCTCAATTAGAAACCATACATGGTCTCCAAGAGACTATAAGAAAATCCGCATCTAAGACTTTAAATAGTCATAATTCATCCTAATGAACAAAAGAGGTATACCTACATTACCTCATTCTCCAGATTCCTTAAGGAGAAAAATGTGTATATGAAAGAGAAAGTTTGAAATAATCAACATCGGTGTGATTAAACACAAAAGAATGAATTAGCTTTGATACCAATTAGAAAGTCTAAGACTCAATAAGTAACCAAGGAAATGAGATATAGATTGCTTAGGACTCACATCCAAATTTGTAGACAAGGAAAATGAAAAAACATAAATAAAAGGCGACAAGCATATAGACAACATTTTAGCACACAACACGCAAGAATAAACTAACTACTAATAATTTATTCTACAACATGTATGGTAGAAAGAGATAGACAAGAAGACATAACATAAGAAGATAGACAGTAAACATGGCATAAAAGAAGGGAAAACATGTGATAGACAATAAGGAAGTTTTCTCAATCATATTAAAATCCTTTTATGCACAATCATATTTGGATCAAATTATGATTGTGCTTACAAAATAGAAGAGCATACGAACACCACAATCTAAAGAGATAAAATTATATATAAATCCTATCTATGTGGTAATATTTTCAAAATTTGTTTTTGGAAAATACTCGATAGCAATAATTTATTGATAAATAATAAACAAATACAACTTAATAAAAATATAAATACTAATAGCTTTATCAGTCAGGACATTTTCCCTAATTGTTATATGTTGTCCTCGCTTATTATTTCCACATCACTTTGATCCAATCTGAATCTAGCTCTCCTCTACAACCCTACCACCACGTGGTGTGAATGGTCACCAATGATCAGTTTAGTGTAATCCTAAAGGCATGGTAAATCCATGCATATAAACTTAACATCCAATCTAGGTTATTGGTGTTAATCCAATTTTAATTAATCCAACCTCAAAAATATTTTTTGCAATTACAATCACAAATCACTAATATGGAAGAACCCTAAATTTCTATTTTGAAAAAATGAGTTTCAAAATCACTAAAGTTTCCACACATTTTCTAATTGACAAAAACATGTGCAAAATAGGGGTATTTATAAAAAAATTATGGATGCTGACCTCCTTATTGGCCACCTTATCGAGCACCTCGTGTGCCACACTAATGGGGGTAATATCTATCTCTAACAAAGATAATAATCATTACAACACACACCGATGATGCCAATGAGGGATCGACGAGCACACCAAAAATTACATTTTGTGTTTCAAAAATACTAGCAAGACAACACAAAATAAAACAACATAAATGAAATCAATCATGCATACTACATTAACCAATCCACATGGTATGTGTAAACATGAAAACATACAAAGTGTTTTAAAACTTAAATGATTGTGTGTAGTATTGGATTTTTAATAACTATCTTTACAAAAAGGGAGACACAACATTAAGTAAAACAAATAGACTCTGTATTTTACACTTGAGAATTCCAACCAAGACTTAAATGACTTACATGACTTACCAATTGATTAGTGGTGTTAAGAAAATTACTCTACCCGTAAATTTTATCAAACATGTTCCAGTCTATGAATACATTAGCTAATAATCCATAGTTAATTCAAAACTAAATTTTACATATAATAATGTTTTTATAGTATTTTACTTATAATGGTGTGAGCTAGTGATGCAAATCTATGTAGGGTGCTTGGGCGCTAATGTGGACGGTTGAATGCCAAAAGTTGGACTAGCAAGCATAGTATGAGAGAAGAAAAATTAAAGAATTTTCTTGGGCGCTAATGTGGACGGTTGAATGCCAAAAGTTGGACTAGCAAACATAGTATGAGAGAAGAAAAATTAAAGAATTTTGGACATTAGGAAACTGCATGACGCCTTAGTGTAAAAGGGGATGAATGTGCACCATCTTGTTGGTTCAATCCCTCTCCGAGTCCATATCGAGTTAGGTAAAAAATGGAATTTCGGACACCATGATTTATATTGGTTCTTGGGTTTCCTATAAGGTGATCAAGCACCCCATCGAATTCACTTGTAAAAATGTTGCAATTTTTGTGTGAAATGATGAATAAGGGTATTTTGGGATACATTTTTGGAAATATATATGGGTAATTTTGTATTGAGAGTAGGGGAGTATATATATACTCTTTTAATGTCTTTATCATATAAAGATAGAATTTCAATAGAGAGAGGGATGTTACAAAAGAGAGGAGAGCTTGAACATTAATTGTTAAGTATGAGAGAACTTTGGGTAATCTCTTTGGGGGATTTCCTTATGCGAGTGATTTTCATATTGATGTATTCATGGTTGGAAAAATGGGGTTTCAAACCATAGTCAAATATCTTTTTGAGGCATAATTTTGAATGTAAATCATTTTTTATATATGTATGATCTTAATTAATTTGAGTTCTTTTTGTAAGAGTATCAAAATTATATATTTACATGCTCAAAATGATATTAGGATGAATGAGAAATTGAGTCTCAAAATTCGCTTATTAAGATAAAAAAAATGAAAATTCTATGAACATGAACTTTAGTCAAAATTGATGGGACTTTCATGGTCTAGTATTACTATACGCAATTTAGTGAGCTATCGATTTACATCAATTTTGGAAATCCAATAACCTTTTGAATGATAATAAAATTGGCTTGAGGAAAAATATATAGATAATATCTCCTCCTCTCTATTTTTCCTTCATCAAATTCATTTCATCTCTGGAAATTTATTCTAATTTTATACTTCAATGCAATTGAGTATATGTACAAAACAGTTTGGCCAAACAATGTTGGTGTTTAAACTATGTTATTTGATTGTTGTATCATGACATGTATTTTTTTTCCCTTTGTTTACAAATACTTTTGTGAAGGAAATAATTTATAGTAAGAATACCATATACTAGTTGTCTCGATCCTTTCTTATTTTTGTTTATCATTTTATTGTAATTTAATGCTTTCTATACTTTATATAAATTATATAATTTTTATTCTGTAATTTTGATCGTATTTAGTTTATTTACAAGGTTGAATTTTTCTTTGTCTACTGTTTTACCTCCTACACTTGGAATCACTGACTACAAAACCAAACAAGAGGTGTCGAGAATTAAAAAAAGACAATATATAAACAGAAGGGTTATGTCACTGACGTAGTGAGCACAAATTATTGGAAAATTTAAGGCTTTCCATTTTGCAGCTGGTCGCTATGATTTGAGACATTGACAATAATCTTAGTTCCACTTCAAACAAGCATATATATGTAGTAGGAGTAGTGTGTGGTAGCTAGCTTTGCATTTTGAAGTGCTTGTTGACGTAGTTATTAATGGGTCCTAGCTATTAACTCTTTGCCTTTATTTACCCCCCACAAAACCCATCAACTCCCAATTTCTATTTATAAATGCATGCCTCCAGTTATACTTATCCCTTAATCTCATACATCAAAAGTGTTCTATCTACTTGGATTTGTGTAGTTTTCGTTTTAAGATATCATTTGAGATCAAGCAAAATTTAACAACCCCTTGTAGCATAGTGACCTACATTATCCGTTTTTATTTTTTATTTTTTTTTCGTGAGTGATGTTAATAGTTTTTACAAAATGAGTGTTATAGTCTAATTATTTTTAAATCGAGCATTTAAATCTAATAATCTTGAAAAAAAAAATGGATTTTAATCCTAAAAAAAGTGTACTTTGTTCTAAAGAAATTGCATACAAATCCTATAATTTTAGATTTTTAAAATTAAATAATATTTTTACAAAGTTATAGGAATAAAATATTTTGAAAGTTAACGTATTAATACGTTTATTTGTGTTAGAAATAACATTAACAATTTGCTTAAAGCTAATGGACTATTCTTGTACTAATCTTTTTCTTTTGTTTTCTTTTTTACATAAATTTTTAACTATATATATATACCCACGTCGTACTATTCATTAATATATATATTTTTTTATAGTTACTTATAAGTATTTATATTTTTGCTTTTAATTTAATTACGTTAGTTTTAATCATTAAATTTATTTATATAAACACCCAACAAAAAAACATAGAAGACTATGTAGTGACATCACAAAGGGGCTATTATGGGGGTATTAATTTCACTTTCAAAAGATCCCAAATCTATATAATTCTCAAATTAGACCTAAAACGAAAATAACGAATCATAGATGATGATGATAATAATAATAATAATAATAATAATAATAATAATAATAATAATAATAATAATATATTAATTAATTTATCAGGTATATATAATAAAGCAAGCTAAGATAATAAGAACGTAAAATCAATGAGAAAGGCTGTTGTTTCAAAAAGTTTGTTCGTGTTAATTATTCCCCCACAAATTGTACTACAATATAAAGCAGAATATATATATATATATATAGCAGCTTACTAGCTTGCTAGCTGGGTATGTTCTTGATCACCATTGACATTTCAGAATAAGAATCTGCCAATATCTTTGGAAGAAAAAAAAAGGGGGAATCTGCATATAATTTAGTAATATCATGAGTCATGACAAAAAAAGAATAAGAATCTGCTGAGTGCGGTATATATAAATATTATAATATATATTGTCAGCCTAATTTTCTTCTTTGTATTATGTTCTTCTTCTTCTATTTTTTTTTTAATTTAAAAAGTGGAGAAAACCTACAGAACATTGGTCGATTTTAAATTATTTTCTAATAATATTAACCTTATGATATGATATTACTTCAGTTTATTATATGAAAATAACATGTAATTATAAACTCTAATGACAATGCCCATTGATTTTCATCAGGTGCAGTCCAAATTTTTGTTTTTTTAGAGGAGTTTATATAATTAATAGTTATTATATTATATTTAAAGTAAATAATAAATATGGTATCTTATTTTAGGTGTATCCTGATCATTTTTATTGCATTAAGTGTTTTAACTTTAAATTTAGTAAATGAAACATCATTTTTACCAAAATAACTACATATTGTGAGAATAAGATTCAAAATGTTCATATATTCTTTTAGTTGCACTATTTTAAATTTTGTTGTACATATCCCATCATTATTCTATTTTAGAGATAAAATATAATTTTTTATGAGTTTTTCACTTATTTAAAGAATAGTTTAAATTTAATTTGAAAATTATGTATAGATATTCTTAGAATGCAAAATTTATCATTTAAAGTACTAAATTGATCACTTAATCTAATTAATAAGTATTATTTTATAAATATTTAGGTTAAAATTAACATTAAATTTTTTTTTTTTGGTAAAATCAGGAGTTGTAGCCCCTTGTTATCCATTATGTTCCGTCTCTGATTTTCATATTGCATATTGATCTCTTGGACCAAAAGATTAATTAAATGGGAAAGTTAGTCTATGCACAAAATATCAAATCTAGCGGTGCAATAATTTAATTAGTTAGTACTAAAGTGGTACCCTTTTAATTAAAAATTCAATTATTGGAATTAATATAATTATAGTTATTGCTTAGTTTTGATATTGGGAATTTTTAGTTTTATATTTTTAAAACTCTCCCAAATTTAAGAATTATTTTATAGTAAATAATAAGTATATTTTTAAGGTTGATCTAACAAAAAATTATATGTGATTTTTAATTTTTATTCAAAATCTTAAAAATTAAATTAAATCCTAAACATTCTATCATAATATTTTGGTTTATTTGTTTCCTAATCTAACAACATAAAAAAATAAACATAGATATATATTCAATAAATAATAATGTAGTTTTTTTATCATTCATAACAACGAAATATTTAAGAATACAATAATTAAGTTAACTATCTTTACTCATATTATTTAGGTTATTAAAATTATAAATCTATTTAATTAATTAAAGTGGATTAAATCATGATAATTTTAGTATTTTTTAAGCACTCATCACTTTCATGTACATAAATATGTTTTAAATTAAGGATTTAATCATATGTTTAATATATACGATAAATGTATTTAATAAAAGGTACGTATATGTATTCATATTTTCATAGTAATATATTCATAGTGTATATATTTAATTTTTGGTATACTATTAGTTCAAAATTAAGATTTAATTATAAATTAATTCATGTGCTAAACACATGCAAAGAAATTAACATCAAACTTATCTTTAAATAATAAAAAAATAGTTTAACTCTAAAATGAAACGAAATTACGAAAAGTTAAAAAAAAGTCTTAAAAATATCTTGAAGAAATCAAATCATGTTGAAGGTGATGGTTTTGCAAGATAACTAGATGAGAGATTGATGTTTTTGCTATAAAAGATTAAAAAGTTTATTTGATACTAAAAATTAGAACGTTTATTTGATACTAAAAATTAGAACTTTTATTTTATATTAAGAGGTGTTTGAACTTAATTTTTGCATTTTATATTTTGAAATTTTTAATTAAATCTTAATTTTAAAACACTGGTATATTTAAAATTAATTGTGAGAATTGTTATATATTGTTATTAAAATATATATCCACATGTGTACCTTTTGTTACATATACAACTAAAATATCAAACCTTTTGAATGATACAATTATCTTTTACTTGTTTCACATGTGATAAGGTTTCCAATTTAAAATATGATATTGGACAATTTATCTAAAAATAAATGGAAGACTAAGATTATACTATTTTAAGATACTCCACCTTCATTTTTAAGTATAATATTTATGAAATTATAAATAAATTAATGTATAAAATAGAACTCTATTCTATTTGAATTTTAAAATTTAAGTTATTAACACTTAATATATCAACAAAATTCAATAATTTGAACATATTTTTATTAAAATGAAATAATTCTAACATTTTTTAATTAAAAATAAATAAAATTTTAAAAATATAATATTATTTTTAATATGTATATGGTATCATAAATCTATCACTAATACATATGAGTATATTTTGGTTAAAATAAATACCACTAAATATTAAACCCCAAAACTCTAAATAAATTGAAGAGAATTACTATTGATTAAGTATATTTCTCTAAAAGTATAGGAAGCATGATCCACCTGTTGGAAAATTACGCAAATTTTTGATAAGCCAAAAAACAAGAATAGAAAAATAACACTCAAATATGATAACGAAGTTCGGGCAATCTTGTTTACGTCTCCGAACTTGTGGTAGATCTTTTTACTGAAAAATAAGAAATTACACAAGGTGTTTACAACACTTAAAACTCACAACCCACAACCCAATTACACCCAAGAAAATTACTCTCACAAAAGCTTTTCTCTCTAAGCTTTTCTCTCAATTAGAATGAACATTTGGTTAATTAATTCATTACAATTACACATCTATTTATAGGAAAATCTACTCCTTGAATTACTCCTTAAATTAATGATTCTTTGAATTGCTTCTTGAATTAAGCTCCATATTTTGCTCCTTAATTTTCTCCTTAAATTAATGAGCTTTATAACAATCTCCCACTTGAAGACTGATTTCAATCTATCTTCACACCTTGATCAATGTAGTAGCTTTTCTAGTCTTGTTACTCTAGTAGACCAACTGAAGTTGAGCATAACTTCAGTTTCATGGCAAGCTCCCACCTACTGGCATCTCGAGTTTGCCAAGCTTCATCATAGCATTTAGGCTCTCCTCCATCGGTCAGCAACATATAGTTCATGTATCTCCTATTAGACACATGAGTCGAGAAGACCTTCTCAATACAGGAGTTGTAGTAGGAGGTTGTGGTGTGTCAGACTGTTGCGCACTACTCTGTCCAACGAGTTCCTTTGGCTGAGGACTTGCTACAATTGGTTCCTTCATGGAACTATCTGGGCCATCATCTGCATCTACAAATACTGACTCATTCTGCTTTGAGTCGTTGGTGTCTGTTTTGTGTATGTCCTTATACATCACTCTTTCATTGAAAATCACATCTCTACTATGGATCACTTTCTTGTTTTCGTCATCCCAAATGCGGTAGCCAAACTCATCCTCGCCATAGCCGATGAAGATGAATTTCTTAGATTTGGGATCAAGCTTATTCCTACCTTGATCACTAATATGCACAAATGCTACACGACTAAAAACTTTTAGATGTGATAGTTTTACCTCTTTTCTGCTTCATACCTCCTATGATATTATGTGCTCTAATGGAACAAATGAGCCTCAATTGATCAAGTAAGCTTTTGTGTTGACTGCTTCTACCCAGAACTACTTCGGTAGACCTGACTGTATACGAATGCTTCTGGCTCTATCTGTCAATATTCGGTTCATACGCTCAACTACACCATTGTGTTGAGGCTGGCAGAGTTCTTTCCATTCTGATCCCATGCTCATAGCAAAAAATTTTGAATTTGGTGTCTTCATATTCACCACCATTATCGGTTCTGAGCTTTTTGATCTTCAAACCCGTCTCATTTTCCACTATAGCTTTCCATCTTCTGAAAGCCTCAAATACTTCAAACGTTTGCTTTAGAAAGTAAACCCATACCCTCCGAGAGTGATCATCGATGAAAGTCACGAAGTAGTGTTTCCCACCAATGGAGGAGACGGTTGTTGGTCTCCAAACATTAGAGTGGATAAGCTCTAACCTTTTTCTTCTTTGGGGTTCTTCCACTTGTGTGAAAGTTGACTCTCTTTTTCTTTCTAAGTATGCAATCTTCACACATGTCTATCTCCGCAGACTATAGGCCTGGAAGTTTTTCCTTTAAGTGCATAATCTTTATCCCTTTCTCACTCATGTGGCCTAGTCTCTGGTACCACAGATTTGGTGTTTCATTGCTTGATACAATTGCGATCGAACAACGTGCCCCTACTTTCATGTAAAGAGTGTCACTCTTCTTTCCTGGAGCAACTGTTATTGCACCCTTTGAAATCTTCCAATCATCACCATGTAATATCGTAGTGTAGCCTGGCCAACTATCCTACTAAGATTAAGTTCCTTCTTAGGTCGGGAATATGCCTGACATTATTTAGCTCCCAAACAGACCAGTTCAACTTAATCTTCACTACACCTTTGCCAATAATAGCACACAATTGATCATCACCAAGATATATATTTCCAAGCTTTCCGAGGACATATTTCTCAAAGAATTCTTTCTGTGAAGTAGCATGGAATGATGCTCTAGAGTCTAACACCCAAGATTCTTCCTTGCTCTCCAAAGAGCATATCAATGCATCATCTCCTCATGAGGTGGAAGTAACATTTTCCTATACCTTTACTTGTTTTCCCTTCGATGCACTCTTGCACTGATTTTTGTAGTGCCCGGTTCTCCCACAATTCCAACACTCGATAGTATTCGAGCTATGGGAATTATTAGGACTCCTAGATTTGGACCTCCTGTCCTTTAATCTATCTCAGTAGTCTGTTTTGCCACGTCCATCCCCTCTGGTTGAATTTCTTCCTCTTGACTCTGTATGCAAAACAAAGACGTTGACCATTCACCTGAATCTCTACGTCGAATCTCTTCACTAAGAACCAGATCACGAACATCGTCAAATTTCAACTTATTCCTTCCTGACGAGCTACTCACAACCGTGATAGTAGCATTCCAGCTTTTTGGTAAAAAAGACAAATGTATCAATGCTCGTACATCTTCATCGAATTCAATTTCCACTGAACTCAACTAGGTTGTGACTGTGTTGAGTTTATTAAGATGTTGATCTACCGATGCACCTTCCTTCATCCACAAATTGAACAAATGTCTTATCAAGTGTACTTTGTTTGAGGCTGATGACTTCTCATACATATTGGAGAGAGCTGCCATAAGATCCATTGTGGTCTTTTCCTTTGCTATGTTGAAAGCAACATTACGGGATAACATTAATCGAATAACTCCGAGGGCTTGTCTGTCTAGAAGATTTCAATCATCTTCCTTCATAGCCTTTGACTTCTTCCCTGAGAGAGGTTGATACAAATTTTTTTGATACAGATAATCCTCTATATGTATTTTCCAAAATCCGAAATCTGTGCTATCGAATTTCTCAAGCTTCACCTTTCCTTCATCTACGACCATTGCTCCCACTCAAATCTAACTTCCTCCAGATCGTTTCTAACTATTTCTACAAACCACCGTGTATTAGAACACCTCCGTCGACAAAAATTTACTATTCACGTGATTAGTAACCTTGTAGAAAATTGACAGAAATCACCACCAAAAGCTTTGATACCAATTGTTGGAAAATTACGCAAATTTTCGATAAGTCAAATTTATGAAAAAACAAGAATAGAAAAATAATACTCAAATTTGATAACGGAGTTCGGCCAATTTTGCTTACGTCTTCGGACCTGCTGTAGATCTTTTTACTGAAAGGAGAGAAATTATACAAGGTGTTTACAACACTCACAACTTACAACCCACAACCCAATTACACCCACGAAAATTACTTTCAATTTTCTCTCACAAAAGTTTTTCTCTCTAAGTTTTTCTTTCAATTAGAATGAACATTTGATTAATCAATTCATTACAATTACACATCTATTTATTGGAAAGTTCTCTACTTGAATTACTACTTAAATTAATATTTTTTTGAATCAAACTCTTTGTTTTGCTCTTTAATTTGTTCCTTAAATTAAGAAACTTTATAACAATTTCCAACACGCCCAAACTAGTTTCTTCCCCTTCCCCTTCCTTTACACCTAAATTGTGTGTATTATTAATTGAATTAAAAGAAATTTAAAATTATTGCTCAAAAAGAGAATATATATATATATATATTCTAAACAATATAAGGTGTATATCCCAGCCAACTGGCCAGATCGGCAGAAGCATGTCACTCTGAAACGTTAGCAGCTGCTTTATTTGATAGGAAGGGCTTGGGCGTTCCCTTTTTTGCTGATGTTAGAACTAAAAACACAAGTTAGTTTCATTTTAATTTGAGCAAAACAAATTGCTCAAAATTGAATACTTTCACTATGCATAGTTCGTACATTAATGATTTATACATCATATAAATAAGTCATGTAAGAATATAAATAAATTACGTAAGCTTGTAACTTATTCGTATACATTTTATAAATGAATTAATCATAAACAAACTACTCGCAATTTTTGAAACGTTTCCAATTAAGCCTAAAAAAAATATGCAATTTCATTAGGACCTGAAGTGTCTTATACCATTATAGTCATAGACTGCTCATGGAAAATTACATGTGTAAGGATGTCACGCCACAGACACTTGTAGCCTATTATCCTATAAATATGCGAATAGGTACCTTGTTAGGAGGTTACACCATATGTAATTCCTTTAAAACTGTGTCTTAGTTATATAAATTTGTACATATTTTAAACTTACAACAATTATAAAATATCATGTGATATAATATTTTTCAACATTTTTTTAGTTTAAATTTGATTTTGTTAGTTAAATCATAAGTTGTAGGAGTGTAAATTTATATACTATTTTTTTTTTCTTCTTTTTTTAAAGATCAAGTGGATGTGGGACGAATTTGGCAGATCCCAAAAGATACCAGGCCATACATGTATTTGCGGAATCAGCCAAAGACAATGATGATTGGTACAAGTGGATGTTGAATAAAACTCCACATAAGCCAAGTGAGAACTTGCTTTTTCCTTCTCCAGCTTTTGCACGTTCTTCTAGTGCATGGATTAGGTAAGGATAGAATGTTATCAAAATATTAAAAAACTGGCGTTTCTACTGCTTTGTGAATTGTGCTTAAAATTCTGTTATACAAAGATTATTTTGTTCAAAAAAAAAATAATAATAAAAACTGATTAATGACTATTATGTATGCATAATTAAATAAAAAATAAAAAAATATAATTATAAATATCACAAGTCAAATTTGAAACATTAAAGAGTAAGAAAAGACAAAATTTGTGATATGATTACTTGTCATTGCTTAAAAAACACAATTAAATCTTAAGATATTTTTTATTACAACTTAATATATATATTAATACAAATTTTATAATATAATTTAATCTTAAAGAGTATTTCAACATCTTATTTTTCCAATTTACCAACACTTACTAAAATCTCATTGATGCATAAAACCTACTTGTTACTCACAGTGTTTAGTTTTCTTATACCAACTGAATATGGCTGCTCAACTACTCATAGCCTTTTCATTTTTTTTTTACTTCTCCCTTGAACTTTTGACCTAACTGTATCTTAGGATTAAGAGGCAAAGTAATTAGATTAAACCATAAAAGTTACTTTTCCTCTTTTTGAGGAGTTTGGTTTCTTCAGTTGCTTGGCTAGATATGAATACATATGCTTAAAATGTGTATATATATATATATATATATATATGTATAGTATATCAAATAATGAAAATGGATAAGGAAGACATAGTTACGATACTCATTCCCACGTGTATTGCACAAATATGGTTTAATTTAAAATTACTCTCCCACGTCATAATATTTGGTGTAGCTAGTTGCTTCCCATTCAGAAAGCATGATTGGGACACCTCGTATAGACAAACGCAAATGTCTTCTGCTCATTCATAATTAATGACAAGACCTTCGCCCTCTAGTACATTGAGTTGAATGATATTAAATTTGTATTAACTACATGTTCCAATCTTACCTCCTCCCACATTGTTTTAACCTTTAAGCACTTTATATATATATATATATATATTAAACATATATTTATTTAGATTTATAAGAAAAAATAATATTAAGATTCATTAAGTCCCACATTGATTAGACATAAAATCATGTTTCTACTTATAAGTCTCGACAATCATTAACTCAATAAAATTTTATTAAATTGAGTTAGACTTTAGTTTTTAATTTGATATCAAAACCTACTAACCTGATTGATGTACCTGTTAAGGTGATTTTGGCGCTCCTTAACAATCTTACTGTGGCTAATAACTAATATCACTTTTGTTCGTGCTGAAGGGTTGTTAAGATTCATTAAGTCCTACATTTACTAAGCATAAGACCATGTTTTCACTTATAAGTTTGGTCGTTCGTTCGACCGACCGGCCGTGCCATGCCGAGCTGAGTCCGAGTCCGAGTCCAAGTCCAAGTGTGTGAGGTGAGGTGGTATTTTATTTTTTAGAAAAATATTCTTTTTAAGGAAAACTTTTCCACTTACAAAAATGGTTGTTATATATATATATATATATATATATTTTCAGAAAAATGACCGTTATTTTATTTTATCAAGAATATGACCGTTAAATGGTCGTTTGCCTTCTTTATTCAGAAAAAGAGTTGTTGCTCGTATTTACTCACAAAAATGTCTATTACTCGTCTTTAATCCGAAAATGGTCGTTACTCTTCATTACTCAGAATGGTCGTTACGCTCTTAATTTCCAAACATTACCGTTTTACCATAATTGCCACACGATTTCTAAAACCTATAAAAAAAGGGCTTTAACTCTCAGTTTCACATAACAATCTCTACAAACTCATCTCACTACAAACAATTCTCTCTACAATTCTAAGTTATTTTCCAGTTTCCCGAGCAACAATTTTTTTAGGTGTAGTATTCCGGTCTTCATCAGTGTAGTGAAGTTCCGAGACAAAGAAAAAAGATTCTGGGTTGTTTTATCCTGGGGACGACGGGGTTGTGTTTGCTTGCATAAATTGGGCAGAGCTGCGAAACGTCTAAAAGAGAGTGACCTAGTCCGCGACTCAACCCAAGTAGTTCCTTTCAAGTTATCGGTAATATTGTTCCTACACTATTATTAGAAACTTGCATCAACAATTTTAAGACGAATTCAATCTACCATGTCTACTGAAATGCTAACTACTGATCTAAACAAACCATTCCGTTTTGAGAGACTACACTTTAAAAGATGGAGACAAAAAATGTTGTTTTTCTTAACCATGAAAAAAGTCGTTTATGCTCTTACTACTGAAAAACCAATACAGTCCAATCCTCCTACTGAAGCTTTACTAAGCATTTAGACACCTGGATGGAAAATGATTTTCTATGCAAAAATTATATTCTTAACGGTTTCACTGATGACTTGTATGATTATTATAACCGTGATAAGTTTGCTAAGGAAATTTGGGAAACATTTCAAAAGAAATATGACACTGAGGAAGCTGGAACTAAGAAGTATGATGTCAGTAGATACATGAAGTTTCAAATGATTGATGGCAAATCAGTGGAAGCTCAATCACACGAACTGCAGAAGATAGCATACGAAATAACTTCTGAAGGTATGACTTTAGATGAACAATTTCAAGTAGCTGTTATAATAGATAAATTACCCCCTACTTGGAAAGATTTTAAGAATACACTTAGGCATAAAACTAAGGAATTTTCTTTAGAAAGTCTTATAACCCGTTTAAGAATAGAAGAAGCTCGAAAGCAAGACCAAAGAGATGAAGTACTCGTAGTCTCAAATAATAGTACCAATAAGAAACCCTCATCTTCAATTCTAAAACCTAAAGGTAGAAATATGAAAACTCATAATCGTACTAATAATCAAAACCGCAACCACCAAAATAGAAATAGAAATTATCCTCCCCAGAATGGACCTCAACCCCCCTTAAGGAATAACACATTCATGTGTTATAATTGTAACAAACCTGGCCACTTGGCTAGGAACTGCCAGAACAGGAATCGTCCTACCCCACATGCAAACCTTACCGAAGATCAACTTATTGCTATGATATCTGAAGTCAATTTTGTTGGTGGATCCGAGGGGTGATGGGTGGACACCGGTGCTTCTCGCCATGTCTGCTATGATCGAGATATGTTCAAGTCCTATTCTGATTCTGAGGACAAGAAAGTGTTGTTGGGCGAGTCCCACTCCACTAAAGTTGTTGGTACTGGTGAGGTGGTATTGAAGTTTACCTCTGGAAAGACTGTCATCTTGAAGGATGTCCTGCATACTCCAGAGATGAGAAAGAACTTAGTTTCAGGCTATCTTCTTAACAAAGCTGGGTTTACTCAAACTATAGGGGCTGACTTATATACTATAACTAAAAATAACATATTTGTTGGGAAAGGGTACGCCACTGATGACATGTTTTAATTAAATGTTGAAATCAATAAAACCTCTTCTTCTGCTTACATGTTGAGTTCTTTTAATATTTGGCATGCTAGACTATGTCATGTTAATAAACGCATAATCAAGAATATGAGTAGTTTAGAACTAATTCCTAAACTATCTTTAAATGATTTTGAAAAATATGATTTTTGTAGTTAAGCTAAAATAACCAAAACTTCACATAAATCAGTAGTTAGAGAATCTGAACCTTTAGAATTAATTCATTCTGATATATGTGAACTTGATGGAAATTTAACAAGAAATGGAAAACGCTATTTTATAACTTTTATAGATGATTGTTCAGATTACACTTATGTATATCTAATGAAAAATAAAAGTGAAGTGTTTGACATGTTTAAAATATTTATGACTAAGATTGAAAATCAACTTAATAGGAAAATAAAAAGGTTTCAAAGTGATAGAGGCACCGAATATGATTCCAATATCTTCAATGATTTTTATGAAACTCATGTAATCATTCCTGAAAAAACTGCACCTTATTCTCCTGAAATGAATGGCAAAGTTGAAAGAAAAAATAGAACTTTTACTGAATCAGTTGTTGCAATTTTATTAAACTCTGGCGCTGCTTCCCATTGGTGGGGAGAAATTTTATTAACTGTTTGCTATGTGCTAAATAGAGTGCCTAAATCTACAAATAAAATTTCACCATATGAAATTTTGAAAAATAAGAAACCTAATTTAACTTATTTTAAAACTTGGGGTTGTTTAGCCTATGTTAGGATCCCTGATCCTAAAAGAAATAAACTTGCTAGTAGAGCATATGAATGTGTATTCATAGGATACATTGTGAATAGTAAAGCTTATAAATTCTATTACTTAAAAGATCAGGTAGTTATAGAATCAAATGATGCTGACTTCTATGAGCATAGGTTTCCCTTTAAATTTAAAAATAGTGGGGGCTCGTCTTCTAGTAGTTTATCTATAACTAGAACTAGTGAATAAACTGAAGAATTAAACACTGAAATTAGAAGAAGTAAACGTGCTCGAACCCTTAAGGATTTTGGGTCTGATTTTTATGCTTATACCTTAGAGGAAGATCCCCAAACTCTTAAAGAAGCATTATCTTCTTTAGATGCCAACTTATGGGAAGAAACCATAAATGATGAAATGGACTCACTTGAGTATAATAAGACTTGGCATTTAGTTGACTTACCTTCTGGTTGCAAAACCATTCGATGTAAATGAATACTAAAAAAGAAATTAAAACCCGATGGTACTATTGAAAAATACAAAGCTCGTCTTGTAGTTAAAGGATATAGGCAAAGGGAAAATGTAGATTTCTTTGATACCTTTTCACCAGTTACACGAATAACTTCCATACGTGTACTTTTCTCCCTCACTGCTATCCATGATTTAGCAGTACATCAAATGGATGTTAAAACTGCTTTCTTAAATAGTGATTTAGAAGAAGAAATTTATATGGATCAACCTGAAGGTTTTGTTATCCCAGGTCAAGAAAATAAAGTTTGTAAATTAGATAAATCTCTGTATGGTCTAAAACAAGCACCTAAGCAATGACATGAAAAATTTGATATTCTAGTTATCTCACATGGATTCAAAATAAATGAAAGTGACAAATGCATTTATTATAAATTAGAAGATAATATTTGCACTATTATATGTTTATATGTGGATGACATGCTTATTTTTGGATCAAATATTTATGTTGTGAATAATGTGAAAACATTGTTAAGAGCTAATTTTGATATGAAAGATCTCGGAGAAGCGAGTGTAATCCTTGGTATAAAAATAACTAGGTTTGAAAAGGGAATTTCTCTAGATCAATCTCACTTCATTGAGAAGATCTTAAAGAAATATAATTACTTTAACTGTAAACCTGTATGTACTCCTTACTATCCTAGTGTAAAGTTGTTCAAGAACACCGGAGACGGTGTTAGACAAACTGAGTATGCGAGCATTATCGGTAGCTTACGTTACGCTACTGATTGCACTAGACCAGACATAGCTTATGTTGTGGGACTACTATGTAGGTTTACCAGTAGACCTAGTGTAGAGCATTGGAATGCTATTGAAAGGGTTATGAGATACCTTAAGAGAACTATGAACCTTGGATTACATTATAAAAAGTTTCCCGCTGTTTTAGAAGGATACAACGATGCAGATTGGAACACTTTATCAGAAGACTCCAAAGCAACTAGCGGCTATATATTTAACATAGATGGTGGAGCTATTTCTTGGAAGTCTAAGAAACAGACAATATTGGCTCAATCTACAATGGAGTCTGAAATGATAGCACTAGCCACTGCTAGTGAAGGAGTAGGTTGGCTAAGAAGTCTGTTAGCTGAGATCCCTTTGTGGGGAAGACTGATACCAGTTGTCTTGATCCACAACGATAGTACCGCGGCTATTGCAAAGATTCAGAACCGTTACTACAACGGAAAGAGACGACACATACGTCGTAAGCATAGCACTATTAGAGAATTTCTCTATACGGGAGCTGTAATAGTGGATCATGTACGTTGTGATGAAAATTTGGAAGATCCTTTGACGAAAGGATTACCAAGAGAGAAGGTTTTCAAAACCTCAAAAAGAATGAGATTAATGCCCTTAGAATGAAGAGTCACTTATGATGGTAACCCAACTTATAGACTGGAGATCCCAATAAGTTCAAAGGGTAATAACAAGTCATGACGTGATATGAGATGTATCATGCTATTTATCATATCCCATTCTATATTGTTAGAAACATGAAGTCCTGAAGCGATAGAAAAGGATGAGTTAATTGTTAAACTCTTAATGAGTTCTATACTCCATGTGGAGTAGAGTATAGCTACAGGAGTACTCTTGATAGACTCACCTATGTGAATGTGAAAGTGTGGCCGCTTCCTATGAAATTTTTTTTTGGCAAAATTTACTAGAGCATTCACTATGCTGGGATACACCTGCATGGCCGTAAAACACGGGCTTTTTCGAACTACACCTTGGAAAGGTTGGGTGTGATGATTGTTAGAGATAGAGTTCAAAACTACGAGTTACTCTAGTATATTCTAAAGCATCAACACTGTGCAAAGGTTCAAGTCGATAGACACCTTTTCGCTTATGCACAATCTTATAATTTTAATTAATCGGTTGCTCGATTAAATTATTTTTATATAAAATTCAAGTAGAGGATTGTTGCAAAAGATGAAATTTATAAAAAATTGATTGTTGGAAAATGTGAAGCTAATAAAAAATTGTAAAGCCTTATCCCACATTGCTTTTTTACATTATTTTAAAGAGGTATAAATAGTGAAGAATTGGCTATTGGGATTGGGCCCCAAGGGGCACCCACTTTTGTGGAAGGGGAGAGGACCTAGGTAAATGTGATACCACAGACGCGCACTGATGAGTGCTCAAAAAGCACTAAAATAACCATGATTTTATGCACATTAATTAATTAAAAATATATATATTTATATGTTTTATCATATATTTATATAAATTTTTCTTTTTCGGAATCACGGGTATTTTTATTGTTTTTCAGGTGTTTTGGCTTAAAAACGCAACTTAAAGACTCAAAGAGGAATACTTGAAGCAATATCACAAATATATTGATAAATATATGGGGGAAAGGTCAACAAGCATGGAAAAATTGGACAAAATGGGTCAAAAAGGTCAAAAATGTCAAAAAGGAGAAAATCGCGCCCAGCTGCCCAGCCAAGCGCCCCAGCGCCCTAATCCGCGAACACCCAAACGCGCGGCTACTGTTCACGCGTGCCGAGCTGCGCGCAGCGACAGCCCTTCCGCGCGCGCCGACGCCTTTTCACACCATTTTTCATGTGCAGCCGCCCCCATGACGTCATGCTGACGTCATTAATGACCTCAGCATTTCCATTACGCATTTTTACATTTTTTTAACATTGTTTTACTCATTTTCTCTCTCCATCCTCACCTATAAATACCCCCCTTCCCTTCACTTCAAAACACACATTCAAAACACACTTTTCTCTTCTTTCTTTCTCTCATTTCTTAGTTTTTAAGTTTTTTCTTAGTTTCTTTCTTAGTTTCTAAGCTTTTCTTAGTTTCTTTCTTAGTTTTTAGTTAAATTCTCTTAGTTTTAGAGTTCTTCTCTTTTTGAAAGGAACTTGTCATGTTTTTGTAATTTATTAGCTTTTTGATTCAATAAATGGGAGTGCAAATTCCGCTTGAAGGTTTTCTAGCAACGGGAATAGCATCGATGTTCTGTAAGGATTTTATTTTCTTTACAGTTATTTTTTATGCTTTATTCTTACATGTTATATTTAATTTGTCTGTGATTAAATTTAACTGTGGTGACTGTTTATAAACATGATGTAATAATAACGTTGTTATGCTTGCGAAATATTAAATAGGTAAAAATCTCTAAAATGAATTGATTTTATTTTTATTCATGATTTTATATTAATAATGTTAGAGAGAAATATATTATTTTTCATTACAAACTTAAACCTGAAAATTAGATTTTAAGGTTTAGTTATCCGGTCTGATTTAGGGTAGTGCTCTTTTATTTGATGGTACAATCGCTCGGTAGTTAGAGTGAAGCTCTATTTCAAAAGTTTTTATAAGAATTATTATCTGAAAATGTATTGACGACATGTTTTCGGTAGTGGTTTTGAAACTTGAAAGTTAGTACTCGGATAACTAAATTCTTAGGTTTAATTTGGACACCTTGAATAAAGTTTAAATTGTCTAACCCCACCAAAGGTGACATTTAAATGGTTCATTTTCAATCTCTTAGAAAAAAGAATTAATTTAATTAAGCAAATTAGTTATCAACCCCACACATAGGTGTTAATTGATTTGTTTAGTTAACAAAGAATATCTAACCCCACCAAATGTGGTATTTATATAAAAAAGAGAGAATCAATAAAATATCAATTTATATCTTTAATAACCTAGATAATATGAGCAAGCATAATTAATTTAGTTATTATATCCATAAATACTCCACTAATATAAATGATAAAATTTGTATAAATAGTTATTGAATCTGTATCTATGTTTATTTTTAGATAAATATTTATTGAATTTGTATCTATGTTTATTTTTAGATAAATATTTATTGAATTTGTATCTATGTTCATTTTTATGTTATTAGATTATATTTATTAATCTGTATATATGTTTATTTTTATGTTATTAGATTAGAAACACAAAAACCAAACTATCGTGACAGGATGTTTAGGATTTAATTTCGTTTTTAAAAGTTTGAATAATAAATTAAAAACCACATACATTCCTTCCTTAGATCGACCTTTGAAGTATACTTATCATTTTCTACGAAATGATTCGTGCACTTACGAGAGTTTTATAAATATTAAAACCAAAGTATTGGCAAGAATCGGCGATGCAGTTTTCGCTTATCAAGTTTTTGGCGCCGTTGTCGGGGAAGGAATAGCGTTTTTAAATTATTTATCAAAATTTTAAAAATATTTTTGTGCTGTAAATAATTGTGATTTTTTTAATAAATAAAATAATAATCAAATTTCAAAATTCATAAGAAATAAAAAAAATAAAATTAAAAAATTAAAAAAATAAAATAAAATAAAATAAATCTTTTTTAATAGTTAAAATAATTTAGAAATTTGAAATTTGAATAAATTTTTTTTACCGTTCATGAATAGTAAAAAAAAATTAATTTTAAAAATTTTAAGTTAATAAGAAATAATATAGCGTGAATAGTAAAATAAAATTACCGTTCATGAATAGTAAAAAAAAATTTACTTGAATTTATACCTAATTAACTAAATAGCATGAAAATTAAAAATCTAAGGGAGTTCTGTCTAGGAGACTAGTTCTTGGAAGACTTTGTGCCACTAGTCTTTCCTGGGAACGTTGTTCTGGCTAGGAGAATGGTTTTTGCGGAGTCGTTGCACCATCATTCTTTCCTGGGAGCACTCTTGGTTAATACTGATTATGTTATTTAAAATATTAATAAAAAAAATTAAAATAAAATAATTTTTTTAACTAGTTTTGTTTAGTGTTTTGTATTAAATACCATGTAGATTTTCTCTAAATTTTTTATTTTGTTGACAAGAGTTTTAAATTTATGTTTACAATAGTCTATGTGTGGTGTGAGATCCTTAGGAAACCCCATTACACCATATGTAAATAATATTCATAAATTTAAACAAGTGTCAACGAAACTGGATTCCACCCATCAACCTGTTTTTGAGCCAAACATAGAACCAAGTCTTAATCCTTTACTAGAACCGAAAGAAATGGAAGAAAACCAACATGTTAGGGAAACCACTATGAAAGAGTTTGCAAGATCGGTGATTGGCACGGCAACTGCCGCTATCCAGTTGGGTGAGGCTGCTCGGAATTATGACCTAAAAAATATTTATTTTTCTATGCTTCCTTCCTTTTATGGGCTACCTAATGAAGATTATCTTTCCTTCATGAGAGATTTCTATGCTACGGTCCAAACATTCCCCCTCGGTATTCTAAACGAGGATCAACTTAGAATGAGATGTTTCCCCTACACCTTAAAGGATAAGGCCAAAGCTTGGTTGATGTCACTTCCCCCAGGTTCTCTGATGACATGGGGGAACATTTACAATAAATTCATGGGAAAATTCTATTCCCACCAAAAAACATCAGAGTTGAGAGGAAAGATTGCTACTTTCTCTCAGATGGAAGGAGAACCATTCCATGAAGCTTGGAATAGGTTCAAAATGTTTCTCACTCAATGTCCCCATCACAGCTTTCCCCTGCAGTTGCAGAACCAATTCTTTTACGATGGACTTACACAACAATGTCAGTTCATTGTCGACAACGCTACAGGAGGAGCAATAGGAGAAAAGACTGCCTCAGAGACGTATAACCTCTTTGAGATGTTGGGTGCTAATTCCCAACAGAAAAGCTCCCGAGTGAGAAAAGCTGGAGTTCATGAAATCGACTCCATTAATGAAGTTCAACAACAACTTGTTCAACTGACTAAGCAAGTTGCCCTTCTCGCTACACAAACCAACACCAATAATGAACAATATGGTTTGTATAGCAACATGGGACATGGTATTGAAGCCTGTCCATATCAAGGAGAAACAACAACTGGACCTGAATAGGTTAATGTGTTGGGAGCATATCAACAGAGACCAAGGTTTGACCCCAATTCAAATACCTATAATCCTGGGTGGAGAAATCATCCAAATTTCTCCTGGAGGCAAAACAACCCTCCTTTCACTCAAAGCTCAAACCAGTCAGGCCAGCAATTCCACCCACCTATTCCAAGAAGCATTCCCAATAAACCAACCCTGGAGGACAACTTGAATTCTTTTATTCAAGTTTGTAGGGATAACCAATCTAAAACCAATCAACGGTTGGACTCTGTGGAAGCTTCTATCAAAAAGGTGGAAGTTCAAGTAGAACAGTTAGTTGAACATTTGCAAAAACAAAGCAAAGACTAATTTGATAGTCAAATGAATTCAATGAAGAGGAGACATTGAGTTTTTCATTCTGCAATCTCCAAGCAACGTCTTACTAGAAGACGATAAATTTTAGTCCTACATGGGAGGTCACCCATTATTGTATTTTCCTTTGTTTTAGTTTTATTTTGCGTGTAATAAAATTCAAATGAAATAAATTCGTTTGTTTCAAAAATTGTGTCCATTCGTTAAAATAAAAAAAAAACAAAACAAAAATTTAGGTTCCTTGCACCTTTTTGCTTTAAGCCTTTACGTTTTATCAAGTTATAAATATTTCTTAGAGATATCTACTATTGTTTTTTAAGAGCAAAATATTGATACACAATAGGAGGAGAATCATTTTCAACTACAAACAACCATGGGAGATGCTGAAGATAGGCGGAAAAAGATGAAAGACTATACAATGCCAATCATTGGCAATGTAACTTCCGACATCCAATTACAAGAGGCTGCAAGGAATTATGAATTGAAAAAGATTCATTATTCTTTGTTGCCTTCCTTTTACGGTATCCCTAATGAAGACCCTTTGCATTTCATTCGAGAATTCTATGCTATTGTCCAAACCTTTCCACTACATGCAATTAATGAAGATCAACTTAGGATGAGGTTTTTTCCTTACACCCTCAAAGATAAAGCTTGGTCATGGTTCATTACTCTACAGTCAGGTTCTCTTAAAACTTGGGAGGCAGTCTATGAAATTTTTATGGGTAGGTTCTATTCCCATCAAAAGACTGTTGATCTAAGAACAAAGATAGCAACATTTTCTCAAATGTATGAAGAGCCCTTTCATGAAGCTTGGGAACAATTCAAACTCCTTTTCATTCAATGTCAAAATCATAGCTTTCCATTACAGCTACAAAACTAATTCTTTTATGATGGATTGACACTACAGAGTCAATACATGGTTGATAATGCTGCTGGAGGTGCTGTATGAGAAAAGACCGCAGAGGAAACCTATAATCTTTATGAGCTATTGGATTCTAATTCCCAACAAAGAGGTGGTAGAAGGAAAGCAAGGGTCAATGAAGTTGGCTCTGATAATGAGATAACCTTGCAACTTGCTGAATTGACTAAACAAGTGCAATTTCTCACAACCCACCAAATTTCAAATCAAGAGATATGTGCAGTGTGTTGTTCAATTGGGCATGGTACTCATAATTGTTCAAATACTTGTGATTCTAGTGTCGATGGAGGCTTCGGTTAAAAGGATTGAATCTAAAGTTGGGCAACTGGCTGGACAAATGCAAAAGAAAGAACCAGGAAAGTTGCCCAGTCAACCAGAACAAGCAAAGGATGTAAGAACCCTTCGAAGTGGTAAGGTAGTCAATACCAGTTTACCTGAAATCTCTAACAATCTATTTTGTAGTTCAGGTAACAAAGAAGGCGATATTCTATTCTCGCAAAAAGGAGAAACAAGTGTTAAACTTAACAAGCCTTCTGAAAAACTCATTGGGGGGTCATCTGACACCCCCAAAATTCAAAAGACAACAGAACCACACCAGATGCAAGTACCTTTTCCCCACTGGTTAAAAGAATCCAAACAAGATAAACAATTCTATGATCTTTTTAATATGCTCTCTAAAGTAAATATCAATTTACCATTATTAGAAGTGATCATGAATGTGCCCTCATATGCCAAGTTTTTCAAAGAGTTGAACACTAAGAAAAGAAGGTATGAACTGAATGAACGAGTAGTAGTATCAGAAATTTCTAGCGCTGTACTTCAGCACAAACTACCCCCTAAGTTGAAAGACCCTGGAAGTTTTATTATAAACATAACTATGGGGGATAGGAAGGTTGCTAAAGCAATGCAAGAAAATCCAGCATTGGACAGAGAGCACACAATATTGCTTGGTAGACCATTTATGGCAACTACTAAAACTATTATTGATGTCCAAGATGGAAATTTGACAATGACAATCTTAGGAGAGACTGTTCATTTTAAAGTTTTTGATTCTTCACCTTTTCCTTCTATTTCTGCCATCGATGAAATATTCGATGTTGATCCTTTGGATAATCTTGTCCAAAGCACCTTTTCCCAAACCAGAATAGAAGACAAGCTTGAAACCGTTCTTACACTTGAAAAGGTTGAAGAAGATTTAGATGATGAAATTAAGGGGTACCTTGAACAACTAGACAATAATGAAGTAATGACAAAATCTAGTACACTTTTAAATCTACCCAGTTCTTCATCTATTAAAGAGGCCAATCCACCTGAACTTGAACTCAAAGACTTACCTGAGCACTTAAAATATGTGTTTTTGGGAGAAGGAGAAACTTATCCAGTGATAATTTCTTCAACCTTGACCAAACCACAAGAAAAGGAACTCATCAAAGTGCTTAAACAGTTTAAGAAATCTATAGGTTAGAGTATAGGGGATATAAGAGGCATTAGTCCAACAATGTGTATGCACAAGATCAACTTGGAGGATGGTGCTAAACCTGTACGAGAGGCCCAAAGAAGACTAAACCCAAACATGAAAGAGGTAGTTAAAAAAGAAATTCTTAAATTATTAGAAGAAGGGATTATCTATCCTATTGCGGATAGTAAGTGGGTTAGTCCAGTGCATGTGGTACCAAAGAAATCTGGGATAACAGTTGTTAAAAATGACAAAAGTGAATTAGTGCCCACTAGAATAATCACTGGATGGAGAATGTGTATAGATTTTAGGAAACTAAATTTATATACGAAAAAGGATCACTTTCCTCTTCCATTCATTGATCAAATGTTGGAAAGATTAGCTGGGCACAAATTTTACTATTTTTTGGATGGATTGTCCGGATATTATCAAGTACCCATAGCACCAGAAGATCAGGAAAAGACCACATTTACATGTCCTTTTGAGACATTTGCTTTTCACAGAATGCCATTTGGGTTATGCAATGCCCCTGCCACTTTCCAGAGATGCATGATATCTATTTTCTGGGACATGGTGGAAAAATTCATTGAGATTTTCATTGACGATTTCTCTGTCTTTGGGAACTCATTTGATGATTGCTTACATAAATGGACTTTGGTTTTAGAAAGATGCATTGAATGCAATCTCACCCTTAGTTGGGAGAAAAGTCATTTTATGGTTCAACAAGGGATAGTTTTAGGACATATAATTTCAAACAAGGGTATTGAAGTTGATAAGGCAAAAGTTGAATTGATATCCAAACTACCTCCCCCTACATCTGTGAAGGGGATAAGAAGCTTCTTAGGACATGCAGGATTTTACAGACGATTTATTAAAGATTTCTCTAAAATAAGTCGTCCCTTATGTAACTTGCTATCCAAAGATGCTTATTTTGATTTCAACGATGACTGCCTTATTTCCTTTAATACCTTGAAAGATAAACTAACATCTACCCCTGTTATTATGGCCCCAAACTGGTCTTTACCTTTTGAAATAATGTGTGACGCTTCTGATTATGCAATAGGAGCAGTCCTGGGACAAAGAGTGGATAAGCGTTTGCATGTCATCTACTATGCTAGCAAAACACTCAATGATGCCCAAATGAATTATACCACCACTGAAAAGAAATTGTTGGCTATAGTATTCTCTTTAGACAAATTTCGGTCTTATTTAGTAGGATCTAAAGTGATTGTGCATTCTGATCATGCTGCTTTAAGATACCTATTAAGTAAACCAAATGCCAAGCCAAGATTAATCAGGTGGGTCTTACTCTTACAAGAATTTGACCTAGAAATCAAGGATAAGAAAGGCAGTGAAAACTTAGTAGCTGACCATTTGTCTAGGTTGATTTCTGACTTCAATTCTCTTAAAGATGAGAGTAATGAAGATATAGTTGAAACCTTTCCTGATGAACAGTTATTTTTCATAGGTCCGAACTCATGGTATGCTGATATTGTAAACTATCTTTCCACTGGTGTTTTGCGACCTAACACTTCATATCAGGACAAGAAAAGGTTTTTTAAAACTATTAAGGACTATTTCTGGGATGACCTTTATTTATACAAGATTGGTCAAGATCAAGTCATCCGGAGATGTGTACCTGAAGAAGAACATAAGAGCATTCTAACTTTTTGTCATGAACTTCATTGTGGGGTCATTTTGGAGGTGAAAAGACATCCCGTAAGGTATTACAGTCTGGATTCTTTTGGCCCACTCTTTTTAAAGATGCTCATATGTTTTGTGCACAATGTGATAGATGTCAAAGAACAGGAAACATAAGCAAAAGAGATGAAATGCCTTTGACATCTAATTTAGTTGTTGAACTCTTTGATGTATGGGGGATTGACTTTATGGGTCCTTTTCCCCCATCTAATGGTTTTCAATACATTTTGGTTGCTGTGGATTATGTATCCAAGTGGGTAGAAGCTATCCCCACCAAAACCAATGATGCTAATGTTGTTGTGAAATTCTTGAAAGATTTAATATTCAGTAGGTTCGGAACGCCTAGAGCTATAATAAGTGATGGAGGTAGCCATTTTTGTAACAAACTCTTTGATGGAGTACTAAACAAGTACAACATCACACATAAAGTAGCTACTCCATATCATCCTCAAACTTTCGGTTTAGTGGAAGTAAGTAATAGGCAAATTAAGGGAATATTGGAACGCATTGTGCGTCCTTCAAGGAAAGATTGGGCATTTAAGTTAAATGATGCCTTATGGGCATACCACACCGCTTACAAAACACCTATTGGGATGAGCCCTTACCAGTTAATCTTTGGGAAAGCGTGCCACCTTCTAGTTGAACTTGAACACAAGGCTTACTGGGCAATTAAAGAGTTAAACATGGATTTAGATAAAGTAGGTGAAAAACAATTACTCCAGCTTCATGAGTTGGAAGAAATTATGAATGAAGCTTATGAGAATGCCAAATTATACAAAGAGCGTACTAAGCGCTATCATGACAAGAGGCTAGTTCCTAAGACTTTTCACCCTGGAATGAAAGTTCTTTTATTTAACTCTCGTTTGAGATTGTTTCCAGGAAAGCTGAGATCAAGATGGGATGGACCATTCAAAATAGTTCAGGTATTTGAACATGGAGTGGTAGAACTATTGGACTCCAAGACAAAAAAAACGTTCAAAGTTAATGGCCATCGTGTCAAGCCTTATTTAGAAGAACCAAACAACATTGCTGAAATGGATTGCATTTGGCTGAGTAACTCTTAGCACCAAAAAGATACGTCTTGCTAAGACGTTAAACTAAGCGCTGGATGGGAGGCAACCCATCATTTTAGGTAATTTTTTTGTTATTTGTTTTATTTACTTAATTTTATTGTTTATTTTAGTTTAATTATATGTGAATAATTATTAAAATTGTTAAAACTAAAAATATTTGTTGAGATGTTAGAAGTTCACAACGATCTGTCTGTATACACTTTCATGATGAATATGATGGATGCACCTGCATTTCTTCATTAGTACTTACACATTTTCAAGAAATAGGTAATCTTTCTCCTCTTTTCTCTTTATCTTTAATTTGCAGTTGTTACATTGAGGACAATGTAAGTTCTAGGTTGGGGGTGGTGAAAAGTTACCATGCTTAATAATAATAAAAAAAAATATAAAACAACAAAAAAAACAAATTTCTCACAAAAATTTATCATTTCTTTAAATCAAATTTAAGTAAATAGTTAAGTCTTTTGTACTGTTAGATTAATTTTTGAAAACATATCATCAAATATTTTGTAATTATTTTTGATAATTAGTTAGTTTTTGTCATAAATAGTATTTCTTGATAAAATGTGGAAATTATATTAAACCCAAAATCGGTGTTTATGAATTTTTTTTTAGTGGAGACTACCCTTGTGAGATATAATTTGAGCCTAATTTCTTTTATTCAGAGTGAAATATATATTTTTTCTACTCCAAACACATTTCTTATTTATTCAAATGTTTAGATGATCTCTATAGGTATTAGTATTGAATGTATGAATTTTTTCTCATCTTAATAGAGTATCATATATTTATTATTATTATTTTTGTTTAGATTAAATGATTTGAGTAGAAATTGATAGTATATGCTTATATATCATTCATGCATGACTGCTACAAAAACAAAAAGACATATATGGGGTTACCTAAACCAAGATCAAACAGAAAAGCCACAAAATTAACCACTCACCAAATTCCAAAAAAAATGTACAATCTGTACATGTGTTGACTCTCTAAAATATACATATATTGAAATATATATATATATATATCTTGAGAAAAAAATAGAGAGATAAAAAAAATATAGTATCATCTACATACTATGACCCCCATTGCCTACAAAGTTGTGAGTAAAGGCTAAATACAAAAGAAAGATATAGGAAATAATTCCCTAAAAAGTCATTGCAATTTCTTCATTTATAAAAAGCATATATCTTGAAATTCTTTCTTAATGAGTTTGATTTATGCATGAAAATAATTTTTATATATGATATCTTTATAATTTATACATTCGATTCCTTTCATGAGATCAATGTTAAAATAACACTTTGAGCCTTTATTCTTTATACATATGCGAACATATTAGTTCATTTCTATACATCAACTCTTTCGCATATAAATTAGTATGAGTGTTTGAACCCATAGGATTCAGTGTTTTGAGAGTATTGACTTGTGAGGAATAGAGTCGAAGCGAATTCTGATTCATGACACTGAAATTGGGTAAAATTAAATTGATACATTTTTGATAGGAAATATGAAAATGATTTTCGACTAATTATTATAATAAATCATGATTGTTTAAAGAGATTAAAATAACTTATGCTTGAGATTTTAATTATAATCTTAAAGGAGATTAAAAAAGTATGAAACCTTTTTGTGATATGTTGTTTTCTTTTATTCTTAAATTAATTTTTGATTGTGTTGAAATTTTAGTTTTTGATTTGATTGTTTTTATAGTCTCTTTTGATTTTTACAGTTAGTTCAATGTTTGTGGGTATCATTACTGAAAACCCTCACGAGACTCAAACTCGTCCACTAGGGCAACCTAGGGGTTTAAAGGCTTGTTTCATAGGCTAAATGCAACCGTTTCAATCCACGAAAGTGATTTACGATAGTTTAATTTTTAGTTTTTATCGCTTCTCTTGCTAAGGGACTAGCAAGAAGCTGGTTGGGGGTTGTGATGAGTGCTCAAAAAGCACTAAAATAACCATGATTTTATGCATATTAATTGATTAAAAATATATATATTTATATGTTTTATCATATATTTATATAAATTTGTCTTTTTCGGAATCACGAGTATTTTTATTGTTTTTCAGGTATTTTGGCTTTAAAACGCAACTTAAAGACTTAAAGAGGAATACTTGAAGCAATACATCACAAATATATTAATAAATAAGTGGGTAAAGGTCAACAAACATGGAAAAATTGGACAAAATGGGTCAAAAAGGAGAAAATCGTGCCCAGCTGCCCAGCCGCGCGCCCAGCCAAGCACCCCAGCGCCCCAATCCGCGCGCGCCCGCGCACCCCAGCGCTCCAATCCGCGCGTGCCCCAGTGCGTGGCTACTGTTCACGCGTGCCGAGCTGCGCGCAGCGATAGCCCCCCGGCGCTGCGCGCTGCGCGCCCAGCAACCCCTTCCGCGCGCGCCGACGCCTTTTCGCCCCATTTTTCACGTGCAGCCACCCCATGACATCATGCTGACGTCATTAATGACCTCAGCATTTCCATTACGCGTATTTACATTTTTTTACTCATTTTTTCTCTCTATCCTCACCTATAAATACCTCCCTTCCCTTCACTTCAAAACACACCTTCAAAACACACTTCTCTCTTCTTTCTTTCTCTCATTTCTTAGTTTTAAAGTTTTTTCTTAGTTTCTTTCTTAGTTTCTAAGCTTTTCTTAGTTTCTTTCTTAGTTTTTAGTTAAATTCTCTTAGTTTTAGAGTTCTTCTCTTTTTGAGAGGAACTTGTAATGTTTTTGTAATTTATTAGCTTTTTGATTCAATAAATGGGAGTGCAAATTCCGCTTGGAGGTTTTCCAGCAACGGGAATAGCGTCGAAGTTCTGTAAGGATTTTTTTTTTCTTTACAGTTATTTTTTATGCTTTATTCTTACATGTTATATTTAATTTGTCTGTGATTAAATTTAACTGTGCTGACTGTTTAGTAAACATGATGTAATAATAACGTTGTTATGCTTCCGAAATATTAAATAGGTGAAAATCTCTAAAATGAATTGATTTTATTTTTATTCAAGATTTTATATTAAGAATGTTAGAGAAAAATATATTATTTTTCATTACAAACTTAAACCTGAAAATTAGATTTTAAGGTTTAGTTATCCGGTCTGATTTAGAGTAGTGCTCTTTTATTTGATGGTACAATCGCCCGGTAGTTAGAGTGAAGCTCTATTTCAAAAGTTTTTATAAAAATTATTATCTGAAAATGTATTGACAACATGTTTTCGGTAGTGGTTTTAAAACTTGAAAGTTAGTACTCGGATAACTAAATTCTTAGATTTAATTTGGACACCTTGAATAAAGTTTAAACTGTCTAACCCCACCAAAGGTGGCATTTAAATGGTTCATTTTCAATCTCTTAGGAAAAGGAATTAATTTAATTAAGCAAATTAGTTATCAACCTCACCCATCGGTGTTAATTGATTTGTTTAGTTAACAAAGAATATCTAACCCCACCAAAGGTGGTATTCATACAAAAAAGGGAGAATCAATAAATATCAATTCATATCTTTAATAACTTAGATAATATGAGCAAGCATAATTAACTTAGTTATTATATCCATAAATACTCCGCCATTATAAATGATAAAATTTGCATAAATGTTTATTGAATCTATGTTTATTTTTATGTAAATATTTATTGAATCTGTATCTATGTTTATTTTTAGATAAATATTTATTGAATTTGTATCTATGTTCATTTTTATGTTATTAGATTATATTTATTAATCTGTATATATGTTTATTTTTATGTTATTAGATTAGAAACACAAAAACCAAACTATCGTGACAGGATGTTTAGGATTTAATTTCGTTTTTAAAAGTTTGAATAATAAATTAAAAACCACATACATTCCTTCCTTAGATCGACCTTGGGAGTATACTTATCATTTTCTACGAAATGATTCGTGCACTTGCGAGAGTTTTATAAATATTAAAACCAAAGTATTGGCAAGAATCGGCGATGCCGGTTTTCGCTCATCACGCACGCGTGCCGCCGCCGCCGTCCGACCGACCGGCCGTGCTGTGCCGAGCCGAGCCGAGCTGAGTCCGAGTTCGAGTGTGTGAGGTGGTATTTTATTTTTTGGAAAAATATTCTTTTTAAGGAAAACTTTTCTACTTACAAAAATGATTGTTATATATATATATATATATATATATTTTCAGAAAAATGACCGTTATTTTATTTTATCAAGAATATGAATGTTAAATGGCCGTTTGTCTTCTTTATTCAGAAAAAGAGCCGTTGCTCATATTTACTTACAAAAATGTCTGTTACTCATCTTTAATCTGAAAATGGCCATTACTCTTCATTACTTAGTTTCACATAACAATCTCTACAAACTCATCTCACTACAAACAATTCTCTCTGCAATTCTAAGTTATTTTCCAGTTTCCTGAGCAACAAATTTTTCAGGTGTAGTATTTTGGTCTTCATTAGTGCAGTGAAGTTCCGAGACAAAGAAAAAAATATTCTGGGCTATTTAATCCTCGGGATGACGGGGCTGTGTTTGTTTGCACAAATTGGGGAGATCCGCAAAACGTCTTAAAGAGAGCGACTTAGTCCGTGACTCAACCCAAGCAGTTCCTTTTAAGTTATCGGTCATATTGTTCATACACTGTTATTATAAACTTGCATCAACAGTTACATTTAAATTTCTAACAATGAACATATATTTTTCTCCTGATAAGATTCAAAATGAAACTATATATATAAAATGGTTAATTAAATAAAAAAAAATAATAACATATGCTCCAATTTACAAAAACAATATTGTTAGATTCAAAAATGTAACTATTGCACTAAAACTTATGCTTATATGACTAGATTAAACAACCTTAAAATTCAAGATAATTGTGTATTTTTTTGTTGTTATTAGTTTTAAGAATATTACTTTAAGTAATTTTCCTCGAGTTTTATTTTCCTTCAACATAAGTAATTGAGAAGAGAAAGATAAATAGGTCCATTCCGATATGTTTTAGACAAATAGTATTGATAAATTATCATTATCTTTGGATTTAATTATTTAAAGGTATAAATATAAAAACTTAAATCAATCAATAATTCATAAAATTATGAAAAATATTTAATTATAACTAGAAATATATATCTAGTTAAATTTTGTTTATTCAAAAGTTGAGATTATTTAATAAAATTATTTGTATAAAATACTTATATCAAACTATCACCAAAAAGAAAAGTCTATATTTACTTCTTCTTCAGCAATTTTGGAGCCATTGTTGAGGTAGAAACATTGTTATAAGTTTGATTTGATTGCAAGCATGAAATAAGTGCGAGAAAATAAGGGTGTTTTACTGTCTACTCCATCCAATGCTAGATTTCTGTGTAAGGTAAGCATGTAAACCCCACCCCATTAATTAGGGTCATATATTTTTTTAGATTTCTGGTCAAAATAAGGCACATATATAAAAAAAAGTCAAAATTACCCTCCTTTTTAAAAGTGGGAAACAATGACAATATTGGGACAACTTTGAAATGAGCTATTATCACTTCTAATAATTATGTAGAATTTTGAAATTTGAGAACCAAGTATATATAGCAAACCCCAAAGTATCGGGATCATGATAAAGAACCATATCCAATCTCATTTATATTTAGTGATGTCAATACATCACAATTAGAGGTTAATTCATCTATAATATTTGATAATTATTTTAATATTTAGTTTTTAATTATTAAATTTTCAATTTCAATTTTTTTTTCAAAAAATAGATTTGTTTGATAATGAATTTCTAGTTTCAATTTAAAAAAATATAAATTAAAAATTGGTTATGTTTGTTTTGAATTCTTTATTTTCAATTTTTAACTTTTTAAGTTCTAAAATTTAATTTCAAATATATTTTTAATAAAAATTTCATTAAAATTTGACTCTTTAATCATTTTGAGTAAAATTGAGTTACTAATTTTTAGTTTCAACAAATAAATAAAAAATATAAATTCAATTTAAAAATTTACATTTTTTGAATTTCAAAATGTTGCAAATTCCAAAAATGAATTTTAAAATCTAGAAATTAGAAATTAGAAATGAGTTTTTAAATGTACATAATTTCAATATTTATAAAATTAAAAATTAAAATTAAAAATTAAAAATTAAAATAATTATGAAACTAGCCCTAATTGGAGCCTACTATTATAATAGTTTTTTTTTTTGTTAATATCAGAGTGAATTTTAATTTTAGCAATCTTAGATGAAATTTTTAGTTGGTCTGATATTAGTATTTTTGTAAAAAAAAAACATGATAGTATTAAACATAAAATATAGATTAAAGAAATCAAATTACACGATTGGATAAAATGTAAATTATAGATAAAATATCATGAAATAAAAAATTAAAAGACAATCAAGTCCCGTGATACATAGTTTTTTTAAGATGATTTTTTTTTCATATAAATGTTTGAAGACATTCAATACAAAAACATATAGGCACCACCACTTCTTTGAAAACGAGGAACACATATATTTTTATGTTATATAAAAAACATACATGCATAGTTTGAATAATAGTTAAAAATATATGTATATTTATAAAAGTAATTATATTAAGTATATGATATTTTAAAAAAGTTATATGGTAAATTTTCAGTCACTAACTTCGTCTCTTTCTCTTTAATCTCTTCACATATATGAGTCAAATGTTACATATTTAATTTAAGTATTAGCTAATAGCTATACTATTCCAGATAGACGATGCATAATAGAGGAAGAATATGAATTCTTGAAACATATTGAGAAAAAGATGGAAAAGTAAAAGGAGCTTAAAGTGTGATAATTAATATTAAAATGAATTATTGTGACAAATGAGATTGGTCATAGAAAGATACACATTGACTACTACTTTATGTTGTTTTTAAGTTGGATTGGTTTAAAGCATAAAATTTCTTCCAAATACCTAAACTCCATGTCATTAGAAGACACAAGACTTTATTTTTGTGTGTAACTCCATCCCCAATCCCCATCTCCCATCTGCTTAGATAATCAGATTGCTTATACGTTTTAAAACCTTTTAACGCAAAACAATAGAGACTCATGTCTTGATGTGACTTGTTTTTTTAAATAGTATTTTAATTTTTTTTTGTTAATTATATAAAAAAATGAAATTCAAATTTAAATCAATAATAATAGAATTAGAGGGTATATCAATTTCACTTAAAACTTTCTAATTCTATTAATGTAACTTAATTCCATGGCCATAAAGTACTTTTTCGTGTGACTTGTTTTTTTTTTTGTAATCATGCAACTTTTGTAATGTTGTCCCTTCAATCTGGCAACAACATCTTTGACCAACTTTTTGTGTTTTTAAGTAATGTAATAGTCAATTAACAAATACAGAAAATTCGAGTAACGATTTTTTAAGAAATATTAAAAAAAATGGGGAAGAAAGGGTAAAATATCAGGGCATCCAAAACTTCAAAGTAGTTTATTATTTACACTCTTTTGTACACTCCAATTATGATAGGTCATTTTTTAAAATTAAAATCTCCTTCTAAAAGGAAAGGTAATGGTTTTTTTTTAAAAAAAACATTAGATAACACTCGTTGTTACATGTATCCATATGAATTTTATTTTGAAATATGTATTCAATTTTTAATTAAAATAAATAAAAGGTAAAAAAATGCAAGGTATTGGGTCAAAATTGAAAACTGTTGGCACGAAAATTGATTATTTATGTGACCCACACCTAATTAAAGTAACAAAAAATTATCTATACTTTTAGTAAAGCAAGAAAGAACCTGGTGGAAGTGGAGAGAAAAGTTTACGTATAAAATACCTTCTTTATAAACATGAATGATTGAACGTGTGAGATCATTGGGTGACAATAATTCGTAAGGAGATTAATAAAGAGTTGTGATTTCTAAACTAATGTAGAAGGGCCGGGCATGAAAAGTATGCTTACTACCTACATTGTATTGGAAAAAGTAGGATGAAAATGAATCCAAAAGAAACGTACGTACGTTATTCTATTTAGAACCTCTATATAAACAAGGCCTAATTAACAAGGTGACCAACTTTTAAAGAGCCTCTAGAAAGTAACGTGTAAAATAAGAAGTTATTATTAAGCAGTCAAAAGAATTTCGTGGAATTTTTATTATTAACAAATTGCAAGATGTATATGTAAGACGTCGTGTTAGGAGAAAACTCTCTAGCTATATATGGTAGCTATCTCAAAGGCTATAAGAGTGTTATGTTTTGCAACTATCACACTATGATAGTAAAACATTGTTAGGAATGTGCCAATAGAATCACACGTTACTTAGTTATAAAATAAGTAATGAGTTAAATAAGAACGTGATACTCCACCTATTTAGTTTTTGGAGATGTAACTATAAACTCCTAATAAGGTATTATACGAACTAACCCCAACATAATCATTGTGAACACTTATATAAATCTTTCAAGTGCAAAGGCTCCACCTGCTCGAGACCTTAAGAACCCATCACTACTACAATAAGGGGTATAAAAGTCGGTTTTTAATCGACTTTAAACAAATTTAAAGTCGGTTGTATGAACCGACTTTAAATTCAGAGACTTAAATTGTAAAGTCGGTTCATGGCATGAACCGACTCTACGTGTAGCGTCGGTTCATGTCGTGAACCGACTCTACGTGTAGCGTCGGTTCATGGCGTGAACCGACTCTACGTGTAGCGTCGGTTCATGGCGTGAACCGACTCTACGTGTAGCGTCGGTTCATGCCATGAACCGACTTTACAGGTAGAGTCGGTTCACGGCATGAACCGACGCTACACGTAGAGTCGGTTCATGCCATGAACCGACTCTACATTTTATTTGTATTAATTTTTAATTTTATTTTTCGTATAATAGTATATATAAATAACATAAAAACACTAAAATATAAATAATAATACTGAATAATTAACAATATAAATATATTTAATGACTTAATAATTAAATTTATTACAAAATCAAATAATGCATATAAATAACTTCAATTACAAATAAAATAATGTCGTCAAATTATGCCATCGAGTAAGCTTGGTTGGCGTAGAATCTTGATTGGCCTTCACAAGCATTATGGGAAAAAAAGGCTGATCCATATAACAAATATTCTCCTACATACATGAACACGTAAAACATACATCAAAAAAGTAGTATAAACTTCATACGTACGAATGAAGAAATTAAATCATTATTGAGATTAGCACGTACAACGACATTCGATGAACTCATATTAGCATTATTAATCATTTGTCTATATATGAAGTTATCTAGAATCTCTACTACTATTTTTTAATGCTATATATAATGAACTCTAAATATGAAATCAATTGCATGTAACTTCGATTTCTTGGGTAAGCTTGTGTGAGTTTTGGTGCCCTTAAACATATGGAACACGTTCATATGCACCAAAACTCATACAAACCAAGAAACAAATCGGACCGACATACGTACACCTGATTTGTACATTTAGAACTCATTATATATCATTAAAAATACTAGCAGAGATTCCAGATAAATTCATATTTATAAACAATGCATTCCCCTAAATACATGAGCATATATATGATTAATCATCATCAACCAAGTGATTTCAGACACAAGAATAGATATAGAAGGCCAAATCATTAAAAAATTTACTGTTATGTTGTCATATGCTATTCAAGATCATCAGAATCTTCTTCTGATTCTTCTTGCGATGATATAATTTGAACCATGTGTTTTGCCCATTCCTCTCGTAAATCATCAAAAATTTGCTGGTCGTAACCCGTCTTGTTCCAACCGAAGAACTACATGTATTCAAAATCAAAATAAGAATATGATTTCATTAATTTACAAAAACAAACTCAAATATGTTAAAACTTGTATGTATATGGGTAAAATATATTACCACATCATCAATTGGAATTTTGATATTTGTGATGATTTCACTCATAAACTTCATGACATAATAACCACACATGACTCCATTATTTTGTTGTGGAACCTACAAAAAAAGTGCATGTATACATGAATTTTCATATTCGAACATCCTTATTATTTAATTGTAAAATTAATAAAATTATTAATATTGAATTGTACATACCATAACTTTTGTCCATGTAAGCTTATGAGATTTTTTAAGAACAATGCCCCTAGACTTGTTCCACAACTTCCATGCCCTGTAAAGATATAAAACGATTAGTTTTTATTAAATATTACAAAAAATAATAGAAAAAACTAATATGTAACTAAATATAACTCTTACATTTCAACAACTGCTTTTGTATCTTTACTCAGTTCTATGGAAGGTGAGTCACAGTACCAAGCATGATTATTGAACATATCAATGATTACCAACATCCAATGATCTTGGCCTTGTTCAAACCTTAATGGCCAAGGGATTATCAACTTTTGATTTCTGCTAAGCGTTAATGCTCTATCACATAATTGTTTAGCTCTGATGCTAACATCCTTCTCTTGATATTGATTAACATATGAAGAATCATAGAACATTGCTAAATGTGATGAGTGATTATGTTGAAGTCGATAATAGCAAGCCCTATATATGTATATATATAATTAGATAATATAAATATAATGTTCTGCATAAATAAAAGAAAACTAACTAGATTGAGGACTCACCTTGTCCACACTTGAATTATACTTAAATCGATCATTTGATATTCAAATATTTGCAACAAGCACTCGATCGATATATAAGTTTGGTCGATGTCTACACCAGAAATTTCAATAGGAAGTGGCACAGTCCATCCATCATTTATGCTAGATGCCCTCCCAACAATAGTCATCAAACTGCCAAGATTTCTACTGAATTGTAACGCATAAGTATGACTATACTTTTTCCAAGGCTTCTTCTTGAATGACTTGGTGCACGAGGATTGACCACTAGTCATAGATTTAGCACGAGATACTTGCTTGGTATCTCTTAAATGTGATGCATTTAAGAGTTCTGGTATAATAGACTACCAAAAAAGTATCATATATGTATTTTTAGTAACAATATAAGATCACTTACTCTATGTACGGTTGTGCCTCGTTATTATTTACCAAAATGATTCGGTGTGCTTTTTCCCATCGAGTGCGATCAATAAATAATTTCTTACTTCCACCAAGCATAGGGTTACCTACTTGGATCATGTGACGTTCTAAGAATAACTTGTGCGTAGGATTCCCAATTTCAGTGCAACCACTAAAGTATTCAGAACAAAACTCAATGGCCTCTTCAGCAATGTAGCATTCCACCATGCATCCTTCAGGTCTATATCTATTATTTACATATCCTTTAAGGACTTGCATATATCTCTCAAAAGGATACATCCACCTTAAGTAAGTAGGACCACATAATTGAACCTCTCGAACTAAATGAACACATAAGTGAATCATTATATCGAAGAAAGAAGGAGGAAAATATTTTTCAATTAGACACAAAGTTTCTACAATTTCTTTCTGTAAAGAATTTAACTCGCCAATTGATATAGATTTCTTGCATATGGTATTGAAGAATGAACATAGCCGAATTATTGATATTCGAACATGTTTTGGAAGAATTGATCTAATAGCAACTGGTAATAACTGTTGCATTAAGATATGACAGTCATGTGATTTCAATCCATACAGTCTCTTATCGGTGATAGACACAAAATTTCTTAAGTTGGATGAGTAACCATCAAGAACTTTCACACCTTCCAAACATTTAGAAAACACATCCTTCTCTTTTGTTGACATTGTATATGATGCTGGTGGCAAGTATGTTCGATTCTTATCATTTTCCACCCTTGGTTCCAATTCAGGTCGTATGCCTAGTTTCTTTAAATCCAATCTTGCTTTAATGCCATCCTTTGTTTTTCCAGGTATATTAAGTAAAGTGCCAATCAAGCTTTCACATACATTCTTCTCAATGTGCATGACATCTAAGATGTGACGAATGTGTAGGTCTTTCCAATAAGGCAATTCCCAAAATATTGATTTTTTTTTCCAACAACCATTCGGTTCAAAATCTTTTTCATTTTCACCAATTTCATTAGTTGACCTCCTTCGTTTCCCAGACTTGGTGAGTTTTTTTTTCATCTTTCCATATCGTTTGAATGTCATCCCATTCAATTGCCTTAATATCTCAATACCTCGCAAAGGTCGAGTTGCATGATCATGATCTTCTTCACCATCGAACGGTTTCTTTTGGTATCTAAACTTGTGTCCAGATGGCAAAAATCTCCTATGTTTTCTATAAGACATCTTTCGTTCGTGAACAAGATACTTTGCAGAAGTTCCATCACTACATATAGGACATCCCTTGTAACCTTTTGTTGCATGTCCTGATAAGTTTCCATAGGCAGGAAAATCATTAATTGTCCATAAAAGAACCCCCTTCAAGTTAAAGTATTCTTCTTTATATGCATCGTAAACATTTACACCATCATTCCACAACGTCTTTAAATCATCTATCAGAGGCTGCAAATATACATCAATATCAACACCAGGTTGTTTCGGTCCTGAGATCAATAATGTTAACATCATGAATTTTCTTTTCATACACAACCAGGGAGGAAGGTTGTATGTTACCATAATTACTGGCCAACAACTATATCTACTACTGAGGGAACTATGTGGATTAATTCCATCAGCAGCAATGGCAAGACGCAGATTGCGCGGATCAGATGAAAATTGAGGAGATAAATTATCTACTACTTTCCAATTTGGAGAATCACAAGGATGACGTAGCACCCCATCATCAGATCGATTATCTGAATGCCAAGTCAACATCTTTGATGTATATTTACTATTGAACAACCTTTGAAAGCGAGGGATCGGAGGAAAGTACCAAAGAACCTTTGCAGGCATGCCTTTCTTATGTGTTGTATCATTTGTACCATGCTTCCATCTCGATTCTTTACACATAGGACAATCATGTAATGTCTCATATTCTTTTCTATAAAGAATGCAATCATTAGGACAAGCGTGAATCTTATGATATTCCATGCCAAATCGACTAAGAGATTTCTTCACTTCATACATTGAAGATGGCAATTCAATACCCTCAGGAAACATATCGACTAGTAGAGTTAGTAATTCTGTGAATCCCTTGTCAGAAAAACCATGTTTTGCCTTGACATTGTACAAATGAACCAATCCTGACATCTTAGTGTATTTTTTGCATTTTGGATACAACGGTTTTTCGGCATCTTCTATAAGTTTATTAAAGGTTTCGGGATCATCCCCGCGTAATTCATCTTCAACACCACGAAACATATTTTCTGTCTGTACATTATGATATGATGTATGTAATCCACCCACATTCTTATTATACTTTTCTCCATGAGTATTATCAATATTTTCTCCATGATAATACCAACATTTATAGCTCAATAGAATACCATTACGGATAAGGTGATACTTAACCTCATCAAATTCATGAAATCGCTCATTTTTACATTTAACGCATGGGCATCGAATCATACTACTTCCAGTATTACTAGTTCTACAAGCAAATTCCATGAAACTTTCAACTCCAGAAATATAGTCTTGCTCAATTCTACACTTTGACATCCAAGATTTGTCCATTTTCTATTAATGACATTAATTAAACATATTACTTAATTATGTATTATTATATATAAATTTCCTAATTATTAGAATATATATCAAAACATACATAATGCAAAATAGTTATCATTTTAATCATTTTACAAAACCATTTATATACAAATTAAAAAATAAGCAGTTCATGTTTCATGAATATATATATAAAAACCAATCACGCGGTTGATTCTAATTTCTAAGCATGTTACTATATCATAATTACAAAGTAATATTAATTATACGTATAAATTTATCCACGCAAACCCACAAAACATTTCACATATTATTAAATACATACAAGTAATAATTCAAACATTATTATTACAAGCAAACAAAAAAACATAACTAAATCAAAAATTTATACAAAAATACGCTGTTCGATTAACGAAATACATTTACACGCTGATAAATTAGCACAAATTAAACGCTGTTCACTTTATTTCGACTATAAAAAAGTCACTTGGTAATATTAATAATAATAGATCACAAACCCTTTTTGATTTATCCTACTTGTCACAAGCATATGTATTTTACAAATTATCACAACCTCCAGTTTTTAACTCATACTTATATAAGTTAAGATCAGCCTTGGATCATCCCATTTTATTAAAAATGAAATAAAGAATTAAGACATATTGCACGAAATATTGTGAGATTTTAAAATCTGCACGAAATATTGTAAGTTAAAATCTGCACGAATATTGCACTCCAAATTAAGACATAAGAACATTCATATTTCGGGAATTAATCAATGGAATACCCATACGCAGATTTTAACATTTTGCTATTAAAAAAAGAAGAACTGACAGATAATATTGTGAGAAGAGAAAACTTACAAACGTCCGTTCAAATGGTGGTTGGAGGTGGCCGGAAATGTAGAACGAAGGTGGCGCACGGTTAAGATTGTGGGAGAAAAGTGACTCGAGTGAGGAAAGGAGAGGAAGAAGCAGATCGAAAACTGGAACTCTGCGTACTAAATGAGATGTTAGGGCATATATTAGGTGGATAGCGTCGGTTGTCCACGTCAACCGACGCTACGTTACGTGGATAGCGTCGGTTGTCCACGTCAACCGACGCTAGGTTACGTGGATAGCGTCGGTTGTCCACGTCAACCGACGCTATGTTACGTGGATAGCGTCGGTTGTCCACGTCAACCGACGCTACGTTACGTGGATAGCGTCGGTTGTCCACGTCAACCGACGCTACGTTACGTGGATAGCGTCGGTTGTTCACGTCAACCGACGCTACGTTACGTGGATAGCGTCGGTTGTCCACGTCAACCGACGCTACGTTACGTGGATAGCGTCGGTTGACGTGAACAACCGACGCTATCCACGTAACGTAGCGTCGGTTGACGTGGACAACCGACGCTATCCACGTAACGTAGCGTCGGTTGACGTGGACAACCGACTTTAAATTCATTCAAAGTCGGTTTTTAGAAAAAACCGACTTTAGACATCGACTTATATACCTCTTTTTGTAGTAGTGCATACCCATAAACAAAAACCAAAAGTAGAAGGATCTAAGAGACGCTACACATAAAAAGAGAGTGTCGGGGAGTGGAAGAGAAAAAATAAAGAAGAGAAAACCCTAGGAAATAAGGTGGCTTTTCATGCCTCGTGTTGGATTGAGATTTTCTTAGTAAGCCCAAACACTAACTCAAACTAATAGTTTGTTTTCATAGTGCAAATGCGAAATAATGACTCATTATAGCATATAAAGATAATAGATTAAAAAATATTGTATTTTTAGACCAATAACTTAATGCAAAATGATGACGCATTATAGCATATAACCCTAATAAATTGAATTTTATGTAGAATTCACGGGAGACATCGTCCTATACAAGTGAAATTACGTTTTTGACATTTTATAGATTTTTATGTTTTTGATTAATTTTTCCATTCTTTCACATAACATTTCTTTTCAACACTCTATCTCTCACTCTATTTCTTGAGCATTCCTTGTCTGTCTTTGTTTTTGATTTTCTTCCTTTTAATGTTACTAATTTTTGGTTTGTTTCTCTCTGGTATCATCTTTTCTTGTTCGTTTATGATTGATTTGCGAAGTTTGTTATCAATTTCTGCTTAGTTTAAGAAATTCGTAGTTATGAAGTAATGTTTTGGCTAATTTATTTTTTTCATTTATGTTTATATTTTATAGTTATTTTTGGTTTTTTTAGTTGATATTTCTTTCATTCTTCTTAGATTTTCGTCGTCGATTTCTTTGTTCTACATTGTTCGATGCTTTAAAGATTTGTTCATTGTTTTTTGTTTCATTTTTCATTATTTTTTAGTCCGTTTTTATCTTTCATTTCTATTCATATTTTGTTGCTATTGGTTATTTTTCCGTTTGTATTTAAAGTATTGTTTGTGATTATCTAGTTTAATATTTTGCATTTCATTTCCAATTTTTGCTTCTCAAAATTTTCAAATATTTTTCATGTGTTTTGTTGTATCTTGTTATATTTTCATTTAAATGTACAAGTTTTTTTTGTGATTTCGAGATGTTTGGTTTCATATTTTACTTTTTATGTTCAGTTTTTATCATCTCTTCTTTTTCATGATTGTTTTTGTTATGGTAATATTTTAGTTTTTATTTCAAGTTTTGTTAGTGATTTTGTGATTTCATGATTTCATATCTACGATATTATATCATGCTTGTCTTCAATGTCATGATTTTCTATCTTTTCTTTGGTTTTTGTTTAATGATCTTGTTCTTTTTTGTTTAATATTTTGGTTTAAACTCTCATTCATTTTAAATTGTGTTCATTCAAGATTTTTTTACAATTATGGGTTTTTTTCTTGCATTTTTTGTTTGTCCTTATATTTGTTTTATATTTTTGGTTTATGCTTGTTTTTTTTCTTCATTTTGATGTTGTTCTAGTTCCTAATTTTTATGTAGACATTGTTTCAAATTTTTGACTATTTTTTGATGTGTTTGTATTTGTTCTTCATTTTTTCATGCGTTTGTTTGCTTTATTATAGGATGTCTAAGATCTCCTTCACCAAAGAAAATGAAAAGGAGTTGACGTGTTATTGGTGATAATTCTGACGAGGTTTAATAATTTTCCTTCTGTTTGGGTATATCATATTTGTTTTTCTATTTTATTTGTGTAGCTTAATAGCAATTAGATTTTTTTAAGTGCATTTTTAACTTTTTTTAGGTTGTGCTACATTTTTTTTTGTCTTGTTCATGTAATATATTACATTTTTTATTGTGGTAACATGCTACATATTTTGTATATTTATATGTGATTTAACATGTAGTTGTAACATGATAGATATTTTTTATTGATAGTTGTAACCTATTTTAGGTTGTGATACATGTTATTCATCATGTTTAGTGGGTTATGTAAGGTGTTAGATTTTTTTTATGGTGTTTATAACACCTTACATATATTTGATATAATTTAAGATATATCATTTTTTTTGTCTAAATTATTATCATATTATATATTTTCTAGTGATAGTTATAATATGTTTTAGATTGTGATGTAAGTTATTTGTCATGTTTAATAAGATATGTAAACTGTTACATATTTTTTATGGTGTTTGTAACATTTTACATATATTTGATATAATTTGAGATATATTATTTTTCTTTGTCTAGATTAGTAACCAGATAGATGTTTTCAAGTGATAGTTGTAACCTATTTTAAATTGTGCTATATGTCATTTGTACTACTAGTGGGATGTGTAAGGTATTACATATATGTAATGATGTATGTAACACCAAACATATATTTGAAATATATCATGCTTTATTTGTTTTTTCTTGTAGGTTTTATATCTTAAGGATAATAAGTCATTTCTTATTTTGCTTTCTCCTGATGTGGTTTTTCAAATTTATTATGGTTGTAGTTCAGAAGCTCTTGATATTATTACACATATTAAGAGTGTTTTCAATGAAGAACAAAAGTCAAGATTCCAATTATCTTGTTTTGAATTGTTTTTTTTTTCAATTTACCTAAGTGTAAGTTCAGTGGATAGCTTATCAATTCTCTTTTGTTAAGAAAATGCTTGCCATGCATGTTTATTAAGGAAATATGGTTCCAAATTAGTTTTAAACTCATTAATTTTCCTAGGACTAAATTTTTGGTTGCGATCGGATTGCATTTGTCCAATGATGAAAAGAAATATGATGTTATTCAAGGTTCTACTTCTTTTATTGAAAAATACTTTAGAAAGTTTTCATCTATTCAATAATTGGATATTTTAGTTAACTATAATGTGAAGCCAAATCATCATTCTATTAGTACATAAATGAATAAATATGGTAAAAAATTGAGATTGGTAAGACAAGATATTGTTTTCCTCGTTAAGAAATCTGGTAAAAGTGTATAGTTTGATTTTGAGTTTGTTGACGTATGTCTTGGGAATGCTATTATGATTTGCTTGATTTCATTTTTGGAGTGCGATTTGATTCGAAGGTTTAAGAGACTTTCTAGGGAAACTTTGTTGTTAGCTATCAACTGATATAAATTTAATAGTTTTTCCATAGGGTGATATAGTGTTCGATCATATTTTTAGCAATTTGAATAAGGATTATGTTCACATGTGTCAAGTTGTTAATGTATTGAATTTGAAGAAACATAGAAACCAACTTAAACAAGGAAATGATAAGAGGATTCGTTATCAAATACTTGATTTCAACTTGACATTTCAAGTTTGGATTTATGATGGCATTCCTTAGATTGAAAATGATCTTGTTAGTTGTTTAAATGCTAATTTTGATTTTCCTACAATGTTGAGGTGGTCTTTTACACTTATGCCTAATTTAGGAAACTGTGTAAGCCATTCTCAATAAGTTATATAAGTTAATAATTTATTATACATACTTTATTAAACTTACATTTGTAACTTATTAAATTTTCCTTTGTATGTAATAGTTACATATTTTTTATAATTATATGTAACATATTATATCTTCTCTTTTATTCATTATGTTGATTATATTTTGTGTGTTTTTTCATTTCTATGTTTATGTAAATACTATTCTTTCATATGCTTTATGTTTTATCTCTCATCTTTCTGATATTTAGATTATTTATTTTAATGATATAAAAAGGAATCTTCTAAATAAAAAAACAAGTTGATGAAGTGTTATTGAAGCACAAGTTGGATTTTGTCAAAAATAGTGATCAATATATTGATAAATGATTAAAGGTCTTTTATCAACATATGGATCACTATTCTTCCAAAAATCTACCTTTTTCTTTGATAATACTTCATTAACTTGCTTTGGTTTTTCAAAAGATGCCTTTTTATTGATACATTATCACATCATCAAAATAAATAATCTCAACATCAAAAAGAAAATTTCTAAAACATGGAGCGTGCTCGTGTGAAAAAATAGTATTCATACGAACCTAAAAATGACAAAACAAAAAAAAAATAAACGCAATGAACAAAAGAAAAGATATAATATGTTATATATAATTATCAAAAATATATAACTACTACATACAAGGAAAATTCAATTAAATTACAAACGTGTAAGTTTGATAAAATATGTATAATAAATAATTACTTGATATAGCTTATTGAGAATGACTTACACAATTCCAAAATCATGCGTAAGTGTAGAAGACCACTTCAACATTATAGGAAAATCATCATTCAAACAACTAGAAAGATTATTTAGAATTTAAGGGATGACTTCGTAAATCCAAACTTGAGAGAGTAAGTTGAAACCAAGTATTTGAAAACATATCCTTTCATCATCCCTTTATTACTTTCTATGATTATTCCAATCCAACACATTAACAACTTAACACGTGCGAACATAATCTCTGTTGAAACTATAAAAAAGATAGTTGAACACTATATAACCTCATGAAAAACTGTTGACTTTATCCTAGTCTACAACTAACAACAAAGTTTTCCTACATATTGAAATCCTATTCAACCTTTCAATCAAACCATACTCCAAAAAGTAAATCAAGTAAAGCATAAACTTAAAATCAGACTATTTACATTTACCAGACTTATTAACAAGGAAAATAGTATCATCGATCTTAACAACCCTAGTTTTCTTACCATATTTTTTCCTTTGAGTACTAATAGAATGAGAATTTGGTTTCTTAATACAGTTAGCTAAAAACTCCAAATATTGAATAGACAAAAACTTATTAAAGTATTTTTCAATAAAAGAAGTAGAACCTTAATCAACATTATATTTCTCTTCATCATTAGACAAATGCAATCTAATCACAACCCAAAATTTAGTCCTATAAAACCTAACAAGTTTAGAACTAATTTGGATTTGGAATCATATTTTCTTAACAGACTTACATGCAAATCATCTTCTTAGCAAAAGAGAATGGATAAGCTATCCATTGAACTTGCATAAATTGAAAAAAAAATCCAAAACAAGATACTTGAAACCTTGACTTTTGTTCTTCATTGAGAACACTCTTAATACTTGTAAATATCAAGAGATGGTGAACTATAACCACAACGAATTTAAAAAACATAAGGAGAAAGAAAAGTAGGAAATCTTGTTATTAAAAAAAAAAGGTACTAAACAACAAATAAAACATGATATATCCCAAATTATTTAAAATATCTTTTTTTGACACATTTTTTTAAAACAAAAAGTACTAAATTACACCTTGAGATTAAATGAAACCTTTTTTTATAAGTAAATAAACCAAATTAGCCTTCTACCATAAAAAATATGTAACACCCTACGTATCCCACTAAAAAGGACAAATAACATGTATCACAACCTAAAACAAGCTATAAGTATCACTAGAAAACATTTATCATGTTACTAATCTAGATAAATATATATCCTAAATTATATCAAATATATGTAAAGTGTTTGAAATATCATAAAAAAATGTAACACATTACATATCACACTAAATAGGACAAATCACATTTATTACAACCTATAACATGTATAACTACTATTAGAAAACTCTATCATATTACAACTACATGTTATATCCTATATAATATACAAAATATGTAACATATTTCAAACACCGTATAAAATGTAATACCTTACATAATCCACTAAACAAGACAAATAAAATGTAGCACAACTTAAAACAGGTTACAACTAAAATATTAAAAATATAACATGTTACTAAGCTACGTAAATAAAACAAAAAAACAAATAAGATATATACAAACATAAGAAATAAGAAAAATTGTTAAACCTCGTAAGAATCATCACTAACAGTATATCAACCCTTCTTCACTTTCTTTGGCAAAGGAGAATCTAATTGTTTCCTATTAGACATCCTATAAAAAAGCAAACAAATGCATGAAAAAGTGAATAACAAATACAAACACAAATTAAAAAATAGACAAAAAAAATTAACAATGTCTACATAAAAAACAGAAACTAGAACAATAGCAAAGTGAAAAAAGATGCAGCATAAATCATAAATATAAAACAAATTTAAGCATAGACAAAAAAATGCATAAAAAAGACCCTAAATCATTAAAATAAATTTTGAATGTATATAAATAAAAATGAAAGAGAGTTTGAACTTAAATATTAAACAAGAAAGAACAAAATCATGAAACAAAAACTAAAGAAAAGAAAACAAATCATGACATCGAAGACAAGCAGGACATATAAAATCATAAAATCACTAACAAAACTTGAAATAAAAAATAAAATATTATCATAAACAAAACAAATCATGAAAAAAGAAAAAAAACTAAGATGATAAAAACCAAACATGAAATGCAAAATATTAAACAAAAAATCATGAAATCAAGAACAAAATTTGTACCTATAAACGGAAATATAACAAGAGACAACAAAAACTTGAAAAATAACTAATAAAACTGATAAGTAAAAATTGAACATGAAATGCGAAACATTAAACCAAATAATCACAAAATCATTTAGAAACGAAAATGAAAAAATGAAAATAAATGAAAAATAAAAAAGACTAGAAAATAAGGAAGAATGAACCAAAAAACAATGAACAAAGCTTGAATAAACCTTTAGAGCGTCAAACAACATAGAAGGAAGAGATTAGTGACAAAATCTAAGAATAAAAATATCGACTAAAAACAAACCAAAAATAATTATAAAATATAAACAGAAATGGAAATCATAAAAACAAATTAGAAAAAAATACTTATCTCATAGCTATGAATGCCTAAAACAAAACAAAAAATTGATAAGAAATCTTACAAATCAACCATAAATGAATAAGAAAAGTAGATATGAGAGAGAAATGAACCAAAATCAATAAAATTGAAAGGAAGAAAATAAAAAAATGAAGAGAGAAAAGGAACGCTCGAGAAACACACACAGAGAGAGAATGTACTAAGAGGAAATGTTGCATGAAAGCATGGGAAAATGATTAAAAACATATAAAAACATAATTTCACCTAAATAGGGCAACGTCGTGTCGCAAATTTTGAAAAAAAAATGCAATCTATTAGCTTTATAGGCTATAATTGGTAATTATTTCTATAAGATCTAAAGGAGTACTATTTAAGCTCTAAACTTGTGTAAATGCTAAACTATTATGTTGGGAAAATTTGGCGTTGTTGACCACTTCTTCTATCTCCAAATGAATGAACACTAAAATTACAACTAATTTGGCAAAATTGTGCTAATCAACTACCCTTACAAAAGAGAGGAAGAATACAAATTTTGGGATGTTTTAGAAGTGGATGAGGGGCTTTATTTATAGCCCAAAATACAACACTCACCTTCATACCTATTCAATGTGAGACTTTTTCAATTTTCTCACTAAATAGTTGTACAACAAATCTCTATTTTAGCGACTTAGTGATTCTTATATGATTTTTTTAATATCTAGATCAACAACGTCATTGCCAATTCGAATTTGCAGGATGTTAATAAAGTCCAACAATGTTTGAACTTGATTGTCATTACCACCTTGGTCATCATATGTGCGGGATTCTCTATAGTATTGATCTTATGAACTAATACTGCACCTTCTTCAATAATCTCTTGCACGAAATGAAAACAAACGTCAATGTGCTTTGTAAGTGCATGGTAGACTTGGTTCTTCGCTACATACGTTGTTTTGGCATGAAAATGGCATAGTTGCACGCATTGTTCCTACATGATAATGGCGTGGCTATGCACATTGTTCCGACGTGATTGGCACGACTGTGCGTGTGAATTCAGCTTGTGACTGGGTAGTTTTGTCCATTTTTCCATCTTCCCTATTCTTTTGACATTTTCTCATTTATTTTCTTAACATATTTGTGATGTATTGCCTCTAGTATTATTTTCGAGTCTTAAATTATTTTTGAGGCGAAAATACCAAAAAAATAATAAAAATATCCTTGATTTCTGATGAGTGCTCAAAAAGCACTAAAATAACCATGATTTTATGAACATTAATTGATTAAAAATATATATATATTTATATGTTTTATCATATATTTATATAAATTTGTCTTTTTCGGAATCACGGGTATTTTTATTGTTTTTCAGGTATTTTGGCTTAAAAACGCAACTCAAAGACTCAAAGAGGAATACTTGAAGCAATACATCACAAATATATTAATAAATAAGTGGGAAAAGGTCAACAAACATGGAAAAATTGGACAAAATAGGTCAAAAATGTCAAAAATGTCAAAAATGAGAAAATCGCGCCAAGCTGCCCAGCCGCGCGCCCAGCCAAGCGCCCCATCCCACGTGCGCCCCAGCGCGCGGCTACTGTTCACGCACGCCGAGCTGCACGCAGCGACACCCCCCCCCCCCCCCGTGCGCGCCCAGCAGCCCCTTCCGCGCGCGCCGACGCCTTTTCGCCCCATTTTTCACGTGCAGCCGCCCCCATGACGTCATTAATGACCTCAGCATTTCCATTACGTGTTTTTACATTTTTTTAACATTTTTTTACTCATTTTTTCTCTCCATCCTCACCTATAAATACCCTCATTCCCTTCACTCAAAACACACTTCTCTCTTCTTTCTTTCTCTCATTTCTTAGTTTTTGAGTTTTTCTTAGTTTCTTTCTTAGTTTCTAAGCTTTTCTTAGTTTCTTTCTTAGTTTTTAGTTCAATTCTCTTAGTTTTAGAGTTCTTCTCTTTTTGAGAGGAACTTGTAATGTGTTTGTAATAATTTATCTTTTTGATTCAATAAATGGGAGTGCAAATTCTGCTTGGAGGTTTTCCAGCAACGGGAATAGCGTCGAAGTTCTGTAAGGATTTTATTTTCTTTACAGTTATTTTTATGCTTTATTCTTACATGTTATATTTAATTTGTCTGTGATTAAATTTAATTGTGCTGGCTGTTTATAAACATGATGTAATAATAACGTTGTTATGCTTGTGAAATATTAAATAGGTAAAAATTTCTAAAATGAATTGATTTTATTTTTATTCAAGATTTTATATAAAGAATGTTAGAGAGAAATATATTATTTTTCATTACAAACTTAAAACTAAAAATTAGATTTTAAGGTTTAGTTATCCGGTCTAATTTAGAGTAGTGCTCTTTTATTTGTTGGTACAATCGCCCGGTAGTTAGAGTGAAACTCTATTTCAAAAGTTTTTATAAGAATTATTATGTGAAAATGTATTGACAACATGTTTTCAATAGTGGTTTTAAAACTTGAAAGTTAGTACTCGGATAATTAAATTCTTATGTTTAATTTGGACACCTTGAATAAAGTTTAAATTGTCTAACCCCACCAAAGGTGGCATTTAAATGGTTCATTTTCAAATCTCTTAGAAAAAAGAATTAATTTAATTAACCAAATTAGTTATCAACCCCACCCATAGGTGTTAATTGATTTGTTTAGTTAACAAAGAATATCTAATCCCACCAAAGGTGTTATTTATATATAAAAAAAAAGAATCAATAAAATATCAATTTATATCTTTAATAACCTAGATAATATGAGCAAGCATAATTAATTTAGTTATTATATCCATAAATACTCCACTAATATAAATGATAAAATTTGCATAAATATTTATTGAATCTGTATCTATGTTTATTTTTAGATAAATATTTATTGAATTTGTATCTATGTTCATTTTTATGTTATTAGATTATATTTATTAATCTGTATATATGTTTATTTTTATGTTATTAGATTAGGAACACAAAAACCAAACTATCGTGACATGATGTTTAGGATTTAATTTCGTTTTTAAAAGTTTGAATAATAAATTAAAAACCACATACATTCCTTCCTTAGATCGACCTTGGGAGTATACTTATCATTTTCTACGAAATGATTCGTGCACTTGCGAGAGTTTTATAAATATTAAAACCAAAGTATTGGCAAGAATCGGCAATGCCGGTTTTCGCTCATCAATTTCAAAAAGAAAAAATTATATAAAAATATAATAAAATCATATATCTTTTTAATCAATTATAGTAAATTAAATCATGGTAATTTTAGTACTCATAAAGAACTCATCACTTGCAAACCCAATTCTCTTTACTAACATTAAACCCTTTTGGCTAAGACATATAGATTTCCTCTTCCAAGTCACCATGTAGAAACACGGTTTTCACATCAACTTGAACTAGTTCCAATTGCAAATGTGCTACTAAGGTTAACAAAATTATAATGGAGGAATATTTTACAACTAGAGAAATACCTCGTTATAATCGATTCCATCATTTTAAGTGTACTCCTTAGCCACCAACCTTGCCTTGTAACAAACGCTATCTTTATTAGGAAATCTTTCTTTATTTGCATACACCCATTTTGCATCCAATTGGCTTCTTGCCCTTAGGTAGTTGTGTCAACTTCCATGTCTTATTCTTCTACAGGGACAAAAGTTCTTCATCCATGGTTTCCTTCCATATTTGAACTTCATCAATTTTGATTACTTCTTTATATATGGAAGAAACATCATCAAGCACAAATTAAAGTGCACAAATCGCAATATTCTCAAATTGAAAAAATAGATCTTCCATATCTTTATATCGAGCATGCATCTTGACATTTTATTATCGTGGCCTATCAAATGCAGTTTCTTCTTGTTATTGTGGAGGTTCTTGGGTTAAAACCACATTTTCATCTGATTCATCTTTTACCAATGAAGGATTAGCTTCTGCCTTATCTCCACCAACTAAATTAACAATTCTACTTTCAAACTCCACCTACTTCAGAGTTTTCTTCACCTACTTCGGAGTTTGCTCCACCTACTGTAAAGTGTCATCAATTTTCTCAGTTACCTTTCTTAGCAAGGTAGATTCATCAAAGGTAACATCTTTGCTAAAGAATATCTTTTTTGTTTCAAGGTACCATAGTCGATATCCCTTAGAACCAGAGACGATCCCTAAACAAATAGCTTTCTTAGCTCTTGGATCCAAATTTGTTACATGATAGTATGCAATAGAGCCAAACACATGTAAGAAATCGTAATCTCTAGCAGGTTTTATAAACCATACCTCCATAGGAATTTTTCCTTCAAGAGCAAACAATGGTAGATGATTAACAAGATGACATGCATACGTCATAACCTCAACCCAATACTGCTTACCTAACCCAAAATTTGACAACATACACCTAACCTTCCCCAGCAAAGTTCGACTTATACATTTTGGAACTCCATTTAGTTGTGGTGTTTTTTGAATAGTGAAGTGTTGCACTATCCCTTCTTCTTTATAAACTTTCAGAAATGGTTCTTTATAAACTTTCAGAAATGGATCATTTGTGTACTTAGTGCCATTATCAAACCTCAAAAGCTTAATATTTCTACCAGTCTGAGTCTTAATTATCTTCTTCCACTTGAGAAAAATTCTCAGCACTTCATCCTTCTTCTTCATGAGATACACCCAAACTCTTTTGAAAAAGTCATCAATGAAAGTGATATAATAATGTTTACCACTCATGGATGGAGTTCTTGTTGGCCTCTATACATCAGTATAGATGTAATACAAAATACCTTTTGTATTATGGAATACAGTGCCAAAGCTTACTCTTTTTTGCTTCCCCAATACATAATTCTCACAGAATTCCAACTTGCATGTTATCGTACCTTTCAACAAGCCTTGCTTTACCAAAATTTGTAAAGTTTTTTCACCAATATGTCCCAAACGTATATGCCACATCTTGGTAATTTCTGAATCTTTTTCTTCCTCCGAAACTACTACTATTGTTGTCCTAATAACTATACTACCAAGGTAGCAGTACAAGTTATTCTTCCGAACACCTTCATTGCCACAAGTGCTCCAAACAACATAATTTTTCTTTCCTTTTACAACTTTGGATAGTTTTCTTCCAATGGAATTTTTCATGACAAAAGGCACATTCGTTATTACCAAGTATTGCTTTTGAATGAGATCTTCTTCTCCTTCCTTTCTGTTGAGTTTGTGTACGCCCTCTTACAGACAGTGCCTCTACTACTTCATTCTTGCTTTCTTTTTTATCTTTATTTCTAATTTCATAATGATACAAAGTAGTACAAACTTCCTCAAAAGATAATTTATCCTTCCAGATGAGTAAGCTTGTAATAAAGTGATCAAACTGCTACTAATTGATTAAAAACAGTAATGTGCTTGTTTATTGTGGTTCATAGAAGGTATTCAAAATGGAACAACTTTTTCAAATAGAGCCGATTTTGTTCGCTCTTCTTCATGAACTTGTTCTCAAATACCTTCCACAACTTACTTGCGGATGTCTCCTTCATGAACATGTACTTTTGTTCTCTTAAGAGACAAAAAAATTGTATCACATGTCAATTGGTTGATATTTTTCCACTCGACTTCATGTGCTCTTTCTGGTTTTTCTTCTTCAATGGCAATGTCTAGACCTTGTTGAAATAGAGCATCTATAACTTCGCCTTGTCACATGTCGGTTAAATCAAACTTCTCCACCTCCAACCTTGCATTCATCACCATTGTTTTACCTAACGTGGATGGTTTGATTTTGTTTGAGGGAGGCTTTTCTTCCACCATTTCTTCAGATTACAACAACTAATAATTATATTCAAATAATAAACAAATAGATTACAAACAAATGCTTAGGTAGAAACCTTTGGTTTTGATACCAATTGTTGGGAAAATTGAGTATATTTACCCTATTTTTAGTAGTTATTATTCATTTATGATTTAAATGAATAGAACTTGAACTAGCCCGAAAAAATAATGCTATTGAAAATATAATGCTAAAAGAAACTAAAACATATATTAAAGTAGAAAAATAAAAATACTAGAAATTTAACGAGTTTTGATATAAATGTTACCTATGTTCTTGGACGCTGTTGACCACTTTCACTATCTCCAAATGAATGAATTCCAAAATTACAAATAATTTGACAAAATTGAGCTAATTAATTACCCTTACAAAAGAAAAAAATTTACAAATTTTGGGATGTTTTAGAAGTTAAGTATGAAGCTTTATTTATATCTTAAATTATAATACATACTTTCATTCCTAATCGATATAAGACTTTTTTAATTTGTTAACTAAGAAGTTATACACCATATTACAAATTACATTCTCAACCGAAGACTCTCAAAAATACAACATGGACCATAAATAAAATAAAAGTTGTAAACAATCAACCCATCCTAGTACCATGACTTTGGTGGATAAAATTCACAAGTTGAAATTCCGTGCAAACATGCAAAGCTCATGACCTCAAGACGGGGAATTGGAGGATTATTTGTATCTTTTTAGTTTCTTTAATGTCAAGAAAACAAATTGAAATTTATAAGAAACGGCTTTATGGAAATATATGAGTAGAAGCTACTTGTCGTTTCGGTGGAAGATTTAATCACGCAAAAGAAAGCACGCATGAAGACAAATAATAAAGATGTTACAAATCTTGCTTTTTCTTTTTTGCATCACTTTTAAATGCTCCCCCAATGATCGATTCTTCTCCAATAGAGAAGAGAAAGAGGATGGAAAAACTGTCCCTAAAGGCATAAACAGTAAGGGCAGTCAGTTATAGTCAAATGTAATAGAAGTGCAATGTAAGAAGATTAAATTGTTGTATAAAGAACATGTTATATGATCCTTATTTTTATAGTCATTCTTCTTGTCTTTACTTCTAACATTTTTTTTTCTTTTTTATATAAATAAAAACTCAAAATGATTTCGTTCTACCACATCTTTATGTCCCTATTGTACCTAAGATTATCTCCACTAAAACATACCACATTATAATTTGGTTACACAATAACATTAATCATTTGAAAGCCAGATACCAAAGTATTGAGTTTCACTATGATCTCCACAAGTTGACATCTTTCAACAAGGTAGCTAATTCTTTATGTATGAGCTCCACTCCAAGATGAGGCAATAATCTAGGTAGAGTTTCCTGAAAAAGAGATGAATTGTGTGTTATAGCAAGACAATCGATATGTTAGTCATACAAGACAATCGATAATGTGCAAAATATCTTTTAACAAAACCAGACAAACCTGATGTAAGAAATAGAGTATCAGGCATTATCATCTTAGTTTTAAACTTCATTACTGCATGATGCTTGGGTGACTCGAGTAACACCCATCAAACAGTTTTTAATGGGAAATTCTAAATACATCCATTAAAACTCAAGACACATGCCCCTAATGATTTTACACATTGAGGGTATGTACTTAGACGTTTCATGGAATGTAACAAGAATTGGCCTTTTTTTTTAAAATCCAATCTATATATTCAAACTACCTTAAAAAGAGACCCAGAGCCTTGAATTGGGCATGCCCGAGATGTTGGGTTTTAAGGCCCATGAATTTGACAGGTTGACAGCTGGAACAAACCCTTATTTATTTATTTTTTTAATTTTGGAGAATAAACCTGAGACCTACTTGAGGTGATAATTTTTAAGAAGCTCTTGTTTATTTCTATATGCAAGAATCAAAATAAAAATGTACTGAAGAAGGCGTCAAATCCTTAATGATTGAAACTTGCTTTCTAGAACTTGATGTTGTTGAGACAATCATCCAGTTTTCATCCGAGCCATGCAGTTTAACAATAGCACACGAATAAGAGAATGATTATGAGACTTATGAGCAAGAAACCATATCAAGAAGATCAAATACAACGTTTTTAACGTGGTTCTTCCCCAATCGTTGAGGAATACATCAACGGGAACCAAATCGGTTCCACTTCACCAGCATTAACAAAGGAATCCTACAAGAACAACTTCATACACCCTTCAAGATCACTCTACAACGAGGGTCTCAATTCTATCTCACTGGAAAGCTTACAGAAAATTCAGACAACTTAAACACCCTTTAAAAAATACACATACACACATCAGTCTTACAATCTCACAGTACAGTTTTTACAATGAGGATCATTACGCAATATATAGGGCCCAAGTTACAAGTCCAGTGCACCTGCACACACATGATCAAGATTGTTTAACAAGGTCTTTCTAAGTTCATTTTCTAAACTGTTTTCACCACTCCCTTTACATAAATCCTATCTGTTGTCATACGTGTCACAAATATCTACCTAAGCAACAAATACTTTTGCTAGTGAACTTCTCTGACTTGGTTCTACTCCTTAGTCATAATCCTTGTATGGTATTATGAGTATTAACGATTTTTGTATACAAAATATTTATTTGTAAACTAGTTTTTAAGCTTGTTATCATGTCTTTTAAATAAAACCGAAGAAACACCCGAGTCTTGGATAATTACACTTTAAGTATAATCTATATGCCCTTGCTTGCTAGCTATGTAACAACTCATGAATTTGACCATTCTACAAAACTGACACAACCTAATATAATGTGGTCAATAATTTCAAGTGAAGTAAACAATCAAACTTAAGGACCCCCGTCAATCATGAACAACCAATCACACTTCAACCACGAATCTCCAAAACTGAAACAACCTAATATAGTGTGGTCAATAATTTCAAGTGAAGTGAACAATCAAACTTGAGGACCCTTGTCAATCATGAACAACCAATCACACTTCAACCACGAACTACAATAATCTATATGGGACACACAAACAACCACGTACTATACATAACCAATAATTTGAGAAAGTTTCATCATAGCAACACTCTCATATAAGAAAAAGTTACATCTTAGCAATTACCAACTGACATAAGGCCCATAGCCACACAAGCTCCTCAAATAAAACTTACTCATAAACACCATCTTGAGTACTCACCACTCAAGAGCAAGTTTTTCTCATACAATCACAAATCACTAAAACCAAAAAACCTCAAGGTAATAATAATTCGAAAATAAAAAAAATTACATGTCAATTTGATAGAGTTATGATACGATTTTTTTGGATACAAAACACAAAGGGGATTTTATAGAAATCATCCAAGCTCACGGCCAACCTTACTGAGGGTCCTTGTTGACCACTTCATTGGGGATCCGATGAGGGCCTTGTCGAGGGCCCATTGAGGTGCCAAAAAACCCTATTTTGTTTTACCAAAATTACTAGTAATTTTCATAAATACCCATACACACAAAAAAGAGTGACCACATTGATTTTCTTGCATGCTCGCTCGCTAAAAACCACAACATTGAACCTAGCATGCATACTACAAAAACCAACAATGTGGTATGTATAAACATGTTCACATATAAGGTGTACCTAACTATGTGCGTGTGTACATTACTAATTATCAATAACTAACTTTATATAGAGGAAGAGAAATACACTAAGTAAAATAAACAGACTCTATATTTTAAACATGGGAACTGCAATGACACAAAAGACTATAGGACTTACATCTTTCTTATGTAGGAATGATTTGAATGTGTACATGATTAAATGATTATCATTTCTTGAATCAAGAACAATGAAATGAGAGCAACCATAGTTATTAATTAATCGATTAATGTAACTATTTCATATGTGATATGATATACTTAGCCCGTATTTTGAATTAACTTTATTTTCTTATTAATTAGACTTATAAATGTTTTTATATTTAATTATCATTTCCAATAATTAAAGAGTTGAAGTAAACATGAATATGTAAGTACCTTTTATATGTATTTATTATATTGGTATTTTATTTATTGCTAATTTATAGTTACTATAAAATAAGAGTTATTGAAATGTTAGAAAGCTTAACTATGACACTCACAGTATAAAAACAATTATTTGTAAAAACAAAATCTTTTGAGATAGTTGATATGCACTAAAAAAATGTTTCATGATTTAATAGTTATACTTCATTAAAAAGCTATTATGATGATGGCAAGTAGAAATTATGACAGTTATTACTAGTGAAAAAATATAATTACTAACGTAAACAACTTAGAAGAAGTGAATATGTTATTTCGATAGATATTACATTTTTAAAAACTGATACCATAAAGTAGCTAGACATATGCAATCATGTTTATAAATAAATGTAGAAAATAAAAGATTTGACATGATATTTAGGTGAAAAAATTGAAGTCAACATGACCTAATAAAAAAATCAATGTTCCACCGGACTATCAAACATTTCCAATATAAAATTTAGTGTTCAAGTGCAAAGAGTTCGTTGACTACCTTTACACTATAAAGCTCCTAGTGTAATCTACTTATGATACATCGTTATATTCTACAATCTCAACAAGGTATGTGTCATATCCGAACCAACGTTCAGGTAAGTTCAAGTCCCACGAACTATTGAATTTGTTCGTGGAACACCTAAAACTATTAGCATAATAACACATTGCAGAATGTGTCCTAATAGAATTTAACAATGAATAATCCTAACCTAAGATTCTTTAAAAGTTTCAATAGAAAAGGAAGTAATTAGGAAACTATATATAACAACATAGTGAATGCAATAGTCTCCTGACATCTTGCAATCCAGGTATAATAATCATATGAACATATCTAAACCTAAGTAGAGTAGATGCAATAGAGAAGATATAAAATCACTTTCCTTAACATAGAAAAGACTATAAAAACCTTAAAAGTATGAATAGTGTGTTAAAACTACTATAATATATGCTATTTGTATGGGTTTCTTGCAAAACCCATGCAAAAATGTGTTTTCTTAGGTAGTACTATACAATCCATGCAAAAACATTTGCATGGGTTATCCTTAAAATTCACACAAAAATAAATTTGTGTGGATATTTTATAAAAACCCATGCAAAAAAAATTTGCATGTGCTATTTGCACAAACCCACGTAAAATTTATGTGGGTTATTGACAAAAACCCAAGAAAATTTTGCACGAATTTTACAAATAACTCACACAAAGTGTTTTATTTATCACCAATTTTTAGACATATGGATCGACCTAGAGTTCGACTCATCTAACAACCCGAGTGTAGCAGATAGCTTGAACCATAAGACGAGTCACTCCTAAAGACTTTTTTGTGTCCGCACCCAAGAATACACTCATGGGAAGGACCTTTCATGTTGAACTTTGGCATCTGAAAAGTTGACCACCAACCCAAGCTATGTGGTGGTCATCCTCAGACTATAAATATTTGCTTTTATTTTTATGCCTCCTGACACGCTTAGATATGTTTACCATATGTAATTGACACTTATACATGTGACACTTTATATATACTTGGACTCCCTAAGAGATCCACATATTCCATAAATTACTCTGACTTTTTTCTTTATAAATTGAATCAATCCCAACATTTTGATGCCCACTGTAGGACTCAGATTCTAAGATCATTTGATCAGTTTAGTTATGAGCTTCATGCTCATAATTTTTAGTTTGAAGATTAACCCATGAATGTTCATAAAGAGAATAAAAAACCTGAGGAAGATAACCTTTCTCAAGCGGATTAAGAATGGTTTTGTGAACAATGGACTGATTCACACTTCATGGTAAATTTGATATCTATGCTATCCATTGGTATTGATAAACACCGCTAATATTTTACGATATTTAAAATGCATAATGATATTAATTTTTAATATTTATAACAGTTTGTCTATATAGCCTTGCATTTTCCATAATCATTTATTTGATATTACTTGATATATAACAACCCACCTTTTATACCACTATTTTATTTTATCATTTCATGAGTAAAATTTATAAATTTAAAATTATATGTAGAAGAGTTGTACAGCTTAATTGATAATATCATTTTTTTTCTTCCTTTTTTCGCGATGTTGCTAAGAAAAATAAGACAAATAGGCAAAAACAACAACACTCCTATCAGGTATGATAAAAGCTATATTGTAGACATGTACTTGATATGTAATTATTTATTATAAAATTTATCATGGATTATATGATAAAACACTTTTATTGTTTGTAATTTTAATGTAATTTTATTTTGTATATACATTGGGAAAGATGGCCTGATTGAGCCATTAATTGACTTATAGCATGACACCTATAACAAAACTCAGAAATGGTGGATAAATGAGAACAAGATAAGTCCATGTATATATATATTTTTAATTAATAATAAGTTCATGACATTATGTTTTAGTGTAATTTATTTTTCTTTTCATTTTTTCATTTTCTCTAGAAAAGATACTAACAAAGTTTGGAAATGAATTAAGAATTGCATAGTGAGAAAATTCTCAACTTATGGAATGAAAATTAAAGAAGGGGAGAATGTGAAGAGGGAAATTGATTCGTCTAATTTGGAAGTAAATGGATGATATTTTAAAGATAGTTAATTAAATTGATGGCACTCACAAATTCTAACACGGTATACCAAACTTTTGTTTCCTTTCTTACAAATTATATATTTGTTCTGAAGAAATCAATCTTTGAAGAAATAATTAGAAGAAGAAATAAACGTTTTCCTTCGTATATTTTCTTAATTTGTATCGGATATGTACATTTGTTTATATAAACAAATATCAATTACTATTTCAATAATCACAATGATTGAATTACATGGTTTACAGCTGTTTGGTAGGCGCCGTGTATATTAGAAAAAATGTTTAGCGTCGGTGCAGTATTTGTTGAAATGTGTTGCAGTGTTTGTTGAATTCAACACTCCCTCTCAAGTTGGTGCATAGATGTCTTTCATGCCCAACTTGACTGAAACTTCTGTGAATACTCGATATGAGACTGCTTTAGTGAGGATGTCAGCCAATTGATCTTCTGACTTAATTTTTGGCAATTCCAATGAATTTTCTTCTAACTTTTCCTCAATAAAGAATCTGTCAACTTCAACATGTTTTGTACGATCGTGTTGAACTGGATTATGAGCAATATCACATGCTACTTTATTGTCACAAAATAACTTAATTGATTCTTTAGCAGGATATCCCAAATCTTTTAAGAGAGATTGTAACCACAAGGCCTCACAAAGCCCAAGTGCCATGCCTCTGTATTCAGCCTCTGCGCTTGAACGGGCAACAACATGTTGTTTCTTACTTCTCCATGTTACAAGTTTTCCCCCTACAAAAGTGAAGTAGCCTGATGTAGATTGTCTATCATTTATTGATCCAGCCCAATTAGCATCAGTATATACTTCAATTCTAGAAAACTCTGAGTTTTTAGTAAACAATACTCCTTTTCCAGGAGCAGATTTTAAATACCTCAAAATACGAATAACTGCATTCATATGTTGTTCTCCAAGATTATGCATAAATTGGCTAACAATACTTAAAGCATAGGCAAGGTCTGGTCTTGTGTGTGCCAAATACATCAACCTTCCAACAAGCCTTTGGTATCTTTCTTTATTTGTTGGAACTTGATCAACCTTGATACATAACTTTAATCCTTCCTCTATGGTGTATTAGATGGTTGACATGCCAACATACCGGTTTATTTTAATAAATCTAAGGAATACTTTCTTTGAGATAAGAAGATTCCTTCTGTTGATGAGAAACCTCAATCCCAATAAAATATTTTAAGGAACCAAGGTCTTTCATTTCAAATTCTTTGGACAAATAAGTTTGTAGCGCTTTCCTTTCTTCAAGATCATTTCCTGTTACTATCATATCATCAACGTATACAATAAGTGTAGTGATCTTACCATACTCTTTTTTTAGAAATAAAGTATGGTCTGAATTGCTTTGCTTGTAGCCAAATGCCTTCATTGACTTTGTGAACCTGCCAAACCATGCTCTTGGGGATTGTTTCAATCCATACAGTGATTTTTTTAATTTGCACACCTTTTCATCATGGATTTTGGATTTCTTGATTCCTGGTGGTAAATCCATGTAAACTTCTTCAATTAAATCTCCATGTAGAAAGACATTTTTTACATCAAACTGATATAATGGCCAATCTAAATTTGCAGCTAGAGATACCAAGACTCGAACAGTGTTAATTTTGGCTACAGGTGCAAATGTTTCTGTATAGTTGATCCCATATGTTTGAGTGTATCCTTTTGCCACCAATCTTGCTTTATAGCGTTCAATCATACCATTTGCTTGATACTTTACTGAAAAAATCCATCGACATCCAACAATTTTCTTTGTTGGTGAACGATCGACAAGCTCCCAAGTTCTATTTATTTCTAAGGATCTTAGTTCTTCATTCATAGCATCTTTCCATTTTTGGTCAGCTAAAGCTTCATGCACACTGTTAGGAATAGATACAGCAGATAATTGATTCACAAATGATATGTTTGATTTTGACAAACGATGTTTAGACATATAGTTACTCATGGGATATTTGACTTTACTAGAAATCTCAGGTTCATACATGGCTTTAGGAATACCTCTGTTAGGACGTGATGGAAGTATTTTTCTGGCTGGTTCAATAGTTGGAACATCCTCTGCAAACGATTGGTTAGGTATATCAGCAGCTTATGGAGAAGGAAACTCGTACTCACTTAGTGGTAGTAAGGAACTTGCTTGATGATCTTGAAGTTGATGAGGACTTGATTCCATTTCCCTTGAGTATTTTCTATATTGAGAGTTATTACCATCTGAATTCAAGTTATTTGTATTTTCCTCACATATAATTTGTCTTTCTTCATAAGGAAACAATTTATATGTAAGGGTATGAATTTCAGCATGGTTGTACTCCCCCTGAAATTCAGGTGTAGAGGAGAAATACATTGTATCTTCATGAAAAATAACATCCATAGTAGTAATCATTTGTTTTGTAGGAGGATGATAGCAACGATACCCTTTTTGTTGTATGGCATATCCCATAAAAACACAACGTATTGCTCGTGGATCCAACTTGCTACATTGTTGTTTATGTAGGTATACAAATGCCACACAATCAAAGACATGAGGAGGTAAATTGGGAACATTTGGTGCAACAATTACTTCAGTGATGGCTTGTAGTGGTGTTTGGAAGTTAATGGGACTGGAAGGTACCCGATTGATCAAATATGCAGCAGAAGTAATTGCTTCTCCCCAATAAGATAATGACATATTAGCTTCGATCAATGAGGCACGGACAACTTCCAACAAGTGTCAATTTTTTCTTTCTGCAACTCCATTTTGTTGAGGTGTATCAACACAAGTAGTTTGATGAATAATGCCTCCTGATTGAAGATATTCTTGAAGCTCAGAACTTTTATATTCTCCTCCATTGTCACTTCTTAGAACCTGAATCTGTATTTTATATTGAGTACGAACCATTTTATGAAATTTTCTAAATAAGACGTTTACCTCACTTTTAGATTTCATTAAATAGACCCAAGTCATTCTACTAAAATCATCAATAAATGTAACAAACCAACGTGATCCTCCCAACGTAGAGACTTTGGAAGGACCCCATACATCAGAATGTATAACCATAAACGGAAATGGACTTTTATTTAAGGTTACAAGAAATGAGGAACGATGACTTTTTGCTAGTTCACAAACATCACACTTTAAAGTAGAAAGATCTAAGCTCAAAAATAAACTTGGAAATAATTTCTTTAAATATCCAAAAGAAGCATGACCCAATCTCTTATGCCATAGCCATATATTCGATTCATCCTTGTTAGATCCAGTTGCTACCAATGCATGATTTGTTGAATCCAAGTCTAAATAATACAGGTTTCCTTGCCTAACACCACGACCAATCGTTTGCTTTGTTTGAATGTCCTTGAACACACAAAAGTCAGGCCAAAAAATAACAAAACAAGATAAAGCAGTGGGTATTTGAGAAATAGATATAAGGCTATACTCTAAAGAGGGAACAACTAGTACTGAGTCTAAATTCAAAGTACTAGTGAGAGACAAAGATCTTTCCCCAATGACTGGGGTTATGTTTCATTGGCAGTGCAAATAGTTTTGTCTAGAATCGAATGTCATATGATCAGTTGCACCTAAATCAATTATCCATGTATTATTAAAAACAAGAGAAAAAATTTTAGCATCTTACCAACATATGCTGAGGAGGTTGCAACATGATCCTTTGTTGTTTCAGCAATGGTGGCAGTAGACATCTGTCGTGGATTTTTCTTCCGAGAGTCACGGTTGTGATCCCACCAGTCAGGATATCCCACCAGTTCAAAACATCGTTCTTTTGTATGACCCTTTTGATGACAATTGGTACATTTAAATGATGATTTATCAATCACCTTTCGTTTTTGCTGATTGGAAAAGAACGATTTTTAGATATCATGACGGAAGCGTCAACATCTCTAGATTTTTCCTTCAATGAGATTCGACGTACTACCTCCCGTCGAATCAAGGAATAACAACTTTCTAAATCTGGGATAGTTTCTTTTCGCAAAATTTCTCCACGAACCTGCTCAAACTCATCATCTAATCCAGCAAGGAAAATATGTATCCTTAGTCTTTCAACAGACTCTTGATATGATATTAGATCATGGGGGTCTTTCATGACCACCTTATCACGATGGTCTAGCTCTTGGAAAATTTCAGTCAACTCTCCATAATACTCTGAAAGTGATTTTCAATTTTGTCTGGAAGTAAAGGCTTTTTGGTTTAGGACAAATACCTGTAATTCGTCACTTCCATCATAAAACTTTTTTGCCAAAGCACCCCAATTTCAAGAGCAGTAGGTATGCGTAAATATCGCTTCATGATTTCTGGACTCATTGACATAAGTATCCATCTCTTCACTTTTTGATTTTCTACATACCACTTGTTATAATTGTTTGATGTTTTTTCTGGTTGCAAATTTTTGTCATGAATATAAGAGAGTTTTTCTCTCTCTGCAATATGCATTTCTATTATTTGAGACCAAACATCATAATTAGTCTCATTAAGAACAATGCTAGAATTAAAAACACCTTCAGACTCAACATATTGTACAACAACTGGATTTGATTGCTGATGAGTGCTCAAAAAGCACTAAAATAACCATGATTTTATGTACATTAATTGATTAAAAATATATATATTTATATGTTTTATCATATATTTATATAAATTTGTTCTTTTCGGAATCACGAGTATTTTTATTATTTTTCAGGTATTTTGGCTTAAAAACGCAATTTAAAGACTCAAAGAGGAATACTTGAAGCAATACATCACAAATATATTAATAAATAAGTGGGAAAAGGTCAACAAACATGGAAAAATTGGACAAAATGGGTCAAAAAGGTCAAAAATGTCAAAAAGACAGAAATCGCGCCCCGCTGCCCAGCCGCGAGCTTAGCCCAGCGCCCCAGCCCGCGCGCCCCAGCGCCCCATACCGCGCGCGCCCGCGCGTGCTAGCCTTCCCATCCGCACGCGCCGAGCTGCGCGCAGCGCCCACCAGCCCCCCTTCGCGAGCACCAACGCCTTTTCGCCCCATTTTTCACGTGCAGCCGCCTCCATGACGTCATGCTCACGTCATTAATGACCTCAGCATTTCTATTACGCGTTTTTACATTTTTTAACATTTTTTTACTCATTTTTTCTCTCCATCCTCACCTATAAATACCCCCTTCCCTTCACTTCAAACCACACCTTCAAAACACACTTCTCTCTTCTTTCTTTCTCTCATTTCTTAGTTTTTGAGATTTTCTTAGTTTCTTTCTTAGTTTCTAAGCTTTTCTTAGTTTTTCTCTTAGTTTTTAGTTCAATTCTCTTAGTTGTAGAGTTCTTCTCTTTTTGAGAGGAACTTGTAATGTTTTTGTAATAATTTAGCTTTTGGATTCAATAAATGGGAGTGAAAATTCCGCTTGGAGGTTTTCCAGCTACAGGAATAGCGTCGAAGTTCTGTAAGGATTTTATTTTCTTTACAGTTATTTTTATGCTTTATTCTAACATGTTATATTTAATTTGTCTGTGGTTAAATTTAACTATGCTGGCTGTTTAGTAAACATGATGTAATAATGACGTTGTTATGCTTGCGAAATATTAAATAGGTAAAAATCTCTAAAATGAATTGATTTTGTTTTTATTCAAGATTTTATATTAAGAATGTTAGAGAGAAATATATTATTTTTCATTACAAACTTAAACCTGAAAATTAGATTTTAAGGTTTAATTATCCGGTCTGATTTAGAGTAGTGCTCTTTTATTTGTTGGTACAATCGCCCGGTAGTTAGAGTGAAACTCTATTTCAAAAGTTTTTATAAGAATTATTATGTGAAAATGTATTGACAACATGTTTTCAATAGTGGTTTTAAAACTTGAAAGTTAGTACTCAGATAATTAAATTCTTATGTTTAATTTGGACACCTTGAATAATGTTTAAATTGTCTAACCCCACCAAAGGTGGCATTTAAATGGTTCATTTTCAATCTCTTAGAAAAAGGAATTAATTTAATTAAGCATATTAGTTATCAACCCTACCCATAGGTGTTAATTGATTTGTTTAGTTAACAAAGAATATCTAACCCCACCAAATGTGGTATTTATATAAAAAAAAAGAATCAATAAAATATCAATTTATATCTTTAATAACCTAGATAATATGAGCAAGCATAATTAATTTAGTTATTATATCCATAAATCCTCCGCTAATATAAATGATAAAATTTGCATGAATATTTATTGAATCTGTATATATGTTTATTTTTAGATAAATATTTATTGAATCTGTATTTATGTTTATTTTTATGTTATTAGAATATATTTATTAATCTGTATATATGTTTATTTTTATTAGATTAGGAACACAAAAACCAAACTATCGTGACAGGATGTTTAGGATTTAATTTCGTTTTTAAAAGTTTGAATAATAAATTAAAAACCACATACATTCCTTCCTTAGATCGACCTTAGGAGTATACTTATCATTTTCTTCGAAATGATTCGTGCACTTGCGAGAGTTTTATAAATATTAAAACCAAAGTATTGGCAAGAATCGGCAATGCCGGTTTTTGCTCATCAAGTTTTTGGCGCCGTTGCCGGAGAAGGAATAGCGTTTTTAAATTATTTATCAAAATTTTAAAAACATTTTTGTGCTGTAAATAATTGTGATATTTTTTTTACAATAATCAAATTTCAAAATTCATAAGAAATAAAAATTAAAAAAAATATATAAAAAATAATATTTTTTAATTGTAAAATAATTTAGAAATTTGAAATTTAAGTAAAAAAAATTTACCGTTCATGAATAGTAAAAAAAAATAAAAAAAAAATAAAAATTTCAAAAAATTTTAGTTAATAAGAAATAATATAGCGTGAATAGTAAAATAAAATTACCGTTCATGAATAGTAAAAAAGAAATTAAAAATTAAAAATTTACTTGAACTTATACCTAATTAACTAAATAACATGAAAAGTAAAAATCTAAGGGAGTTCTGTCTAGGAGACTAGTTCTTGGAAGCCTTTGTGACACTAGTCTTTCCTGAGAACGTTGTTCTGGCTAGGAGAATGGTTTTTAAGGAGCCATTGCACCACCATTCTTTCCTGGGAGCACTTTTGGTTAATACTGATTATGTTATTTAAAAAAAATTGTTTAGTGTTTTGTACCATGTAAATTTTCTCTAAAATTTTTATTTTGTTGATAGGAGTTTTAAATTTACGTTTACAATAGTCTATGCGTGGTAGGAGATCCTTAGGAAACCCCCTTACACCATATGTAAATAATATTCATAAATTTAAACAAGTGTCAACAACACTGGATTCCACCCATCAACCTGTTTTTGAGCCAAACATAGAACCAAGTCTTAATCCTTTACTAGAACCAAAAGAAATGGAAGAAAACCAACATGTTAGGGAAACCACGATGAAGGAGTTTGCAAGACCGGTAATTGACACGGAAACTGCCGCTATCCAGTTGGGTGAGGCTGCTCGGAATTATTACCTTAAAAATATTCATTTTTCTATGCTTCCTTCCTTTTATGGGCTACCTAATGAAGATTCTCTTTCCTTTATGAGAGATTTCTATGCTACGGTCCAAACATTCCCCCTCGGTATTCTAAACGAGGATCAACTTAGAATGAGATGTTTTCCCTACACTTTAAAGGATAAGGCCAAAGCTTGGTTGATGTCACTTCCCCCAGGTTCTCTGATGACATGGGGTAACATTTATAATAAATTCATGGGAAAATTCTATTCCCACCAAAAAACATCAGAGTTGAGAGGAAAGATTGCTACTTTCTCTCAGATGGAAGGAGAACCATTCCATGAAGCATGGGATAGGTTCAAAATGTTTCTCACTCAATGTCCCCATCATAGCTTTCCCCTGCAGTTGCAGAACCAATTATTTTACGATGGACTTACACAACAATGTCAGTTCATTGTCGACAACGCTGCAGGAGGAGCAATAGGAGAAAAGACTGCCTCAGAGACGTATAACCTCTTTGAGATGTTGGGTGCTAATTCCCAACAGAAAAGCTCCCGAGTGAGAAAAGCTGGAGTTCATGAAATCGACTCCAGTAATGAAGTTCAACAACAACTTGTTCAACTGACTAAGCAAGTTGCCCTTCTCGCTACACAAACCAACACCAATAATGAACAATATGGTTTGTATAGCAACATGGGACATGGTACTGAAGCCTATCCATATCAAGGAGAAACAACAACTGGACCTGAACAGGTTAATGTGTTGGGAGCATATCAACAGAGACCAAGGTTTGACCCCAATTCAAATACCTATAATCCTGGGTGGAGAAGTCATCCAAATTTCTCTTGGTGGCAAAACAACCTTCCTTTCACTCAAAGCTCAAACCAGGCAGGCCAGCAATTCCACCCACCTATTCCAAGAAGCATTCCCAATAAACCAACCCTGGAGGACAACTTGAATTCTTTTATTCAAGTTTGTAGGGATAACCAATCTAAAACCAATCAACGGTTGGACTCTGTGGAAGCTTCTATCAAAAAGGTGGAAGTTCAAGTTGAACAGTTAGTTGAACATTTGCAAAAAAGCAAAGACTAATTTGATAGTCAAATGAATTCAATGAAGAGGAGACATTGAGTTTTTCATTCTGCAATCTCCAAGCAACGTCTTACTAGAAGACGATAAATTTTAGTCCTACATGGGAGGTCACCCATTATTGTATTTTCCTTTGTTTTAGTTTGCGTGTAATAAAATTCAAAAAAAAAATTCGTTTGTTTCAAAAATTGTGTCCATTCGTTAAAATTAAAAAAAAATTTAGGTTCCTTGCACCTTTTTGCTTTTACGTTTTATCAAGTTATAAATATTTCTTAGAGATATCTACTATTGTTTTTTAAGAGCAAAATGTTGATACACAATAGGAGGAGGATCATTTTCAACTACAAACAACCATGGGAGATGCTGAAGATAGGCGGAAAAAGATGAAAGACTATACAATGCCAATCATTGGCAATGTAACTTCCGGCATCCAATTACAAGAGGCTGCAAGGAATTATGAATTGAAAAAGATTCATTATTCTTTGTTGCCTTCCTTTTACGGTATCCCTAATGAAGACCCTTTGCATTTTATTCGAGAATTCTATGCTATTGTCCAAACCTTTCCACTACATGCAATTAATGAAGATCAACTTAGGATGAGGTGTTTTCCTTACACCCTCAAAGATAAAGCTTGGTCATGGTTCATTACTCTACAGTCAGGTTCTCTTAAAAATTGAGAGGCAGTCTATGAAATTTTTATGGGTAGGTTCTATTCCCATCAAAAGACTGTTGATCTAAGAACAAAGATAGCAACATTTTCTCAAATGTATGAAGAGCCCTTTCATGAAGCTTGGGAACGATTCAAACTCCTTTTCATTCAATGTCAAAATCATAGCTTTCCGTTACAGCTACAAAACCAATTCTTTTATGATGGATTGACACTACAGAGTTAATACATGGTTGATAATGCTGCTGGAGGTGTTGTAGGAGAAAAGACCGCAGAGGAAACCTACAATCTTTATGAGCTATTGGGTTCTAATTCCCAACAAAGAGGTGGTAGAAGGAATGAAGTTGGCTCTGATAATGAGATAACCTTGCAACTTGTGGAATTAACTAAACAAGTGCAATTCCTCACTACCTACCAAATGTCAAATCAAGAGGTATGTGAAGTGTGTTGTTCAATTGGGCATGGTACTCATAATTGTTCAAATACTTGTGATTCTAGTGTCGATGCCATAGAGGAAGTCCAATCTTTTCAAAGGTATCATCCAAACACCTATAATCACCCAGCCTACACCCAATATCCAACACTAAGGTCGGATAACAACCACCCTTACCCACCAAGCCAATATTTTAAGCCAACCTTAGAAGATAGCTTGAATGCTTTTATTCAAGTTAGTCGTGACAACCAATTGATGACTAATCAAAGGTTGAACACCATAGAGGCTTCGGTTAAAAGGATTGAATCTAAAGTTGGGCAACTGGCTGAACAAATGCAAAAGAAAGAACCAGGAAAGTTGCTCAGTCAACCAGAACAAGCAAAGGATGTAAGAACCCTTCGAAGTGGTAAGGTAGTCAATACCAGTTTACCTGAAATCTCTAACAATCTACCTTGTAGTTCAGGTAACAAAGAATTCGATATTCTAATCTCGCAAAAAGGAGAAACAAGTGTTAAACTTAACAAGCCTTCTGAAAAACTCATTGGGGGGTCATCTGACACCCCCAAAATTCAAAAGACAACAGAACCACACCAGATACAAGTACCTTTTCCCCACCGGTTAAAAGAATCCAAACAAGATAAGCAATTCAATGATCTTTTTAATATGCTCTCTAAAGTAAATATCAATTTACCATTATTAGAAGTGATCATGAATGTGCCCTCATATGCCAAGTTTTTCAAAGAGTTGAACACTAAGAAAAAGAGGTATGAACTGAATGAACGAGTAGTAGTATCAGAAATTTCTAGCGCTGTACTTCAACACAAACTACCCCCTAAGTTGAAAGACCCTGGAAGTTTTATTATAAACATAACTATGGGGGATAGGAAGGTTGCTAAAGCATTGCTTGATTTAGGTGCTAGTATAAATTTGATGCCCTACTCTATATTCTTACAACTCAATCTAGGGGATTTAAAACCCACAACTATGTCCCTTCAACTTGCAGATAGATCTCTTAAATATCCAGAGGGAATAGTTGAGGATGTTTTGGTACAGGTAGACAAACTGATAATACCTGTTGACTTTGTGGTTCTGGATATGCAAGAAAATCCAGCATTGGACAGAGAGCACATAATATTTCTTGGTAGACCATTTATGGAAACTACTAAAACTATTATTGATGTCCAAGATGGAAATTTGACAATGACAGTCTTAGGAGAGACTGTTCATTTTAAAGTTTTTGATTCTTCACCTTTTCCTTCTATTTCTGCCATCGATGAAATATTCAAAGTTGATCCTTTGGATAATCTTGTCCAAAGCACCTTTTTACAAACCAGAATAGAAGACAAGCTTGAAACCGTTCTTACACTTGAAAAGGTTGAAGAAGATTTAGATGAAGAAATTAAGGGGTACCTTGAACAACTAGACAATAATGAAGTAATGACAAAATCTAGTACACTTTTAAATCTACCCAGTTCTTCATCTATTAAAGAGGCCAATCCATCTGAACTTGAACTCAAAGACTTACCTGAGCACTTAAAATATGTGTTTTTGGGAGAAGGAGAAACTTATCCAGTGATAATTTCTTCAACCTTGACCAAACCACAAGAAAAAGAACTCATCAAAGTGCTTAAACAGTTTAAGAAATCTATAGGTTGGAGTATAGGGGATATAAGAGGCATTAGTCCAACAATGTGTATGCACAAGATCAACTTGGAGGATGGTGCTAAACCTGTACGAGAGGCCCATAGAAGGCTAAACCCAAACATGCAAGAGGTAGTTAAAAAAGAAATTCTTAAATTATTAGAAGAAGGGATTATCTATCCTATTGCGGATAGTAAGTGGGTTAGTCCAGTGCATGTGGTACCAAAGAAATCTGGGATAACAGTTGTTAAAAATGACAAAAGTGAATTAGTGCCCACTAGAATAATCACTGGATGGAGAATGTGTATAGATTTTAGGAAACTAAATTTATATACGAAAAAGGATCACTTTCCTCTTCCATTCATTGATCAAATGTTGGAAAGATTAGCTGGGCACGAATTTTACTGTTTTTTGGATGGATTATCCGGATATTATCAAGTACCCATAGCACCAGAAGATCAAGAAAAGACCACATTTACATGTCCTTTTGGGACATTTTCTTTTCGCAGAATGCCATTTGGCCCCTGCCACTTTCCAGAGATGCATGATATCTATTTTCTCGGACATGGTGGAAAAATTCATTGAGATTTTCATGGACGATTTCTCTGTCTTTAGGAACTCATTTGATGATTGCTTACATAAATTGACTTTGGTTTTAGAAAGATGCATTGAATGCAATCTCACCCTTAGTTGGGAGAAAAGTCATTTTATGGTTCAACAAGGGATAGTTTTAGGACATATAATTTCAAACAAGGGTATTGAAGTTGATAAGGCAAAAGTTGAATTGATATCCAAACTACCTCCCCCTACATCTGTGAAGGGGATAAGAAGCTTCTTAGGACATGCAGGATTTTACAGACGATTTATTAAAGATTTCTCTAAAATAAGTCGTCCCTTATATAACTTTCTATCCAAAGATGCTTATTTTGATTTCAACGATGAATGCCTTGTTTCCTTTAATACCTTGAAAGATAAACTAACATCTACCCCTGTTATTATGGCACCAAACTGTACTTTACCTTTTGAAATAATGTGTGACGCTTCTGATTATGCAATAGGAGCAGTCCTGGGACAAAGAGTGGATAAGCGTTTGCATGTCATCTACTATGCTAGCAAAACACTCAATGATGCCCAAATGAATTATACCACCACTGAAAAGGAATTCTTGGCTATAGTATTCTCTTTAGACAAATTCCGGTCTTATTTAGTAGGATCTAAAGTGATTGTGCATTCTGATCATGCTGCTTTAAGATACCTATTAAGTAAACCAAATGCCAAGCCAAGATTAATCAGGTGGGTCTTACTCTTACAAAAATTTGACCTAGAAATCAAGGATAAGAAAGGCAGTGAAAACTTAGTAGCTGACCATTTGTCTAGGTTGATTTCTGACTTCAATTCTCTTAAAGATGAGAGTAATGAAGATATAGTTGAAACCTTTCCTGATGAACAGTTATTTTTCATAGGTCCAAACCCATGGTATGCTGATATTGTAAACTATCTTGCCACTGGTGTTTTGCGACCTAACACTTCATATCAGGATAAGAAAAGGTTTTTTAAAACTATTAAGGACTATTTCTGGGATGACCCTTATTTATACAAGATTGGTCAAGATCAAGTCTTGCGGAGATGTGTACCTGAAGAAGAACATAAGAGCATTCTGACTTTTTATCATGAACTTCATTGTGGGGGTCATTTTGGAGGTGAAAAGACAGCCCGTAAGATATTACAGTCTGGATTCTTTTGGCCCACTCTTTTTAAAGATGCTCATATGTTTTGTGCACAATGTGATAGATGTCAAAGAACAGGAAACATAAGCAAAAGAGATGAAATGCCTTTGACATCTAATTTAGTTGTTGAACTCTTTGATGTATGGAGGGTTGACTTTATGGGTCCTTTTCCCCCATCTAATGGTTTTCAATACATTTTGGTTGCTGTGGATTATGTATCCAAGTGGGTAGAAGCTATCCCCACCAAAACCAATGATGCTAATGTTGTTGTTAAATTCTTGAAAGATTTAATATTCAGCAGGTTCGGAACGCCTAGAGCTATAATAAGTGATGGAGGTAGCCATTTTTGTAACAAACTTTTGATGGAGTACTAAACAAGTACAACATCACACATAACGTAGCTACTCCATATCATCCTCAAACTTCCGGTTTAGTGGAAGTAAGTAATAAGTAAATTAAGGGAATATTGGAACGCACTGTGCGTCCTTCAAGGAAGGATTGGGCATTTAAGTTAAATGATGCCTTATGGGCATACCGCACCGCTTACAAAACACCTATTGGGATGAGCCCTTACCGGTTAATCTTTGGGAAAGCATGCCACCTTCCAGTTGAACTTGAACACAAGGCTTACTGGGCAATTAAAGAGTTAAACATGGATTTAGATAAAGCAGGTGAAAAACGATTACTCCAGCTTCATGAGTTGGAAGAAATTAGGAATGAAGCTTATGAGAATGCCAAATTATACAAAGAGCGTACTAAGCGCTATCATGACAAGAGGCTAGTTCCTAAGACTTTTCACCCTGGAATGAAAGTTCTTTTATTTAACTCTCGTTTGAGATTGTTTCTAGGAAAGCTGAGATCAAGATGGGATGGACCATTCAAAATAGTTCAGGTATTTGAACATGGAGTGGTAGAACTATTGGACTTCAAGACACAAAAAACGTTCAAAGTTAATGGCCATCGTGTCAAGCCTTATTTAGAAGAACCAAACAACATTGCTGAAATGGATTGCATTTGGCTGAGTAACCCTTAGCACCAGAAAGATACGTCTTGCTAAGACGTTAAACTAAACGCTGGATGGGAGGCAACTCATCATTTTAGGTAAATTTTTTGTTATTTGTTTTATTTACTTAATTTTATTGTTTATTTTAGTTTACTTATATGTGAATAATTTTTAAAATTGTTAAAACTAAAAATATTTGTTGAGATGTTAGAAGTTCACAGCAATCTATCTGTACACACTTTAATGATAAATATGATGGATGCACCTGCATTTCTTCATTACTACTTACACATTCTCAAGAAATAGGTAATCTTTCTCCTCTTTTCTCTTTATCTTTAATTTGCAGTTGTTACATTGAGGACAATGTAAGTTCTAGGTTGGGGGTGGTGAAAAGTTACCATGCTTAATAAAAAAATAAATAAAAAAATTTCTCACAAAAATTTATCATTTCTTTAAGTCAAATTTAAGTAAATAGTTAAGTCTTTGGTACTGTTAGATTAATTTTTGAAAACATATCATGAAATATTTTGTAATTATTTTTGATAATTAGTTAGTTTTTGTCATAACTAGTATTTCTTGATAAAATGTGGAAATTATATTAAACCCAAAATCGGTGTTTATGAATTTTTTTTAGTGGAGACTACCCTTGTGAGATATAATTTGATCCTAATTTCTTTTATTCAGAGTGAAATATATATTTTTTCTACTCCAAACACATTTCTTATTTATTCAAAAAGTTTAGATGATCTCTATAGGTATTAGCATTGATTGTATGAATTTTTTTTCTCATCTTAATAGAGTATCATATATTTTTTATTATTATTTTTGCTTAGATTAAATGATTTGAGTAGAAATTGATAGTATATGCTTATATCTAATTTATGCATGACTGCTACAAAAACAAAAAGACATATCTGGGGTTACCTAAACCAAGATCAAACAGAAAAGCCACAAAATTAACCACTCACCAAAATCCAAAAAAATGTACAATCTGTACATGGGTTGACTCTCTAAAAAAATACATATATTGAAAAAAAAAATATCTTCAAAAAAAAATAGAGAGATAAAAAAATATAGTATCATCTACATACTATGACCCACATTCCCTACAAAGTTGTGAGTACGGGATAATTACAAAAGAAAGATATAGGAAGTAATTCCCTAAAAAGTCATTGCAATTTCTTCATTTGTAAAAAGCATATATCTTGAAATTCTTTCTTAATGAGTTTGATTTATGCATGAAAATGATTTTTATATATGATATCTTTATAATTTATACATTCGATTCCTTTCATGAGATCAATGTTAAAATAACACTTTGAGCCTTTATTCTTTATACATATGCGAACATATTAGTTCATTTCTATACATCAACTCTTTCGCATATAAATTAGTATGAGTGTTTGAACCCATAGGATTCAGTGTTTTGAGAGTATTGACTTGTGAGGAATAGAGTTGAAGCGAATTCTGATTCATGACACTGAAATTGGGTAAAATTAAATTGATACATTTTTGATAGGAAATATGAAAATGATTTTCGACTAATTATTATAATAAAATCATGATTGTTTAAAGAGATTAAAATAACTTATGCTTGAGATTTTAATTATGATCTTAAAGGAGATTAAAAAGTATGAGATATTTTTGTGATATGTTGTTTTCTTTTATTCTTAAATTAATTTTTGATTGTGTTGTAATTGTAGTTTTTGATTTGATTCTTTTTATAGTTTCTTTTGATTTTTACAGTTAGATCAATGTTTGTGGGTATCATTACTGAAAACCCTCACGAGACTCAAACTCGTCCACTAGGGCAACCTAGGGGTTTAAAGGCTTGTTGCATAGGCTAAATGCAACCGTTTCAATCCACGAAAGAGATTTAGGATAGTTTAATTTTTAGTTTTTATCGCTTCTCTTGCTAAGGGACTAGCAAGAAGCTGGTTGGGGGTTGTGATGAGTGCTCAAAAAGCACTAAAATAACTATGATTTTATGTACATTAATTGATTAAAAATATATATATTTATATGTTTTATCATATATTTATATAAATTTGTCTTTTTCGGAATCACGGGTATTTTTATTGTTTTTCAGGTATTTTGGCTTAAAAACGCAATTTAAAGACTCAAATAGGAATACTTGAAGCAATACATCACAAATATATTAATAAATAAGTGGGAAAAGGTCAACAATCATGGAAAAATTGGACAAAATGGGTCAAAAAGGTCAAAAAGACGGAAATCACGCCCCGCTGCCCAGCGGCGCGCGCAGCCCAGCGCCCCATGCCGCGCACGCCCGCGCGCGCTAGCCTTCCCATCCGCGCGCGCCCCATCGTGCGGGCACTGTTCACGCGGCCCGAGCTGCGCGCAGCGACAGCCCCCCGCGTGCGCGCGTAGCGCCCAGCAGCCCCCTCCGCGTACACCAACGCCTTTTCGCCCCATTTTTCACGTGCAGCCGCCCCATGACGTCATTAATGACCTCAGCATTTCCATTACGCGTTTTTACATTTTTTAACATTTTTTTACTCATTTTTTCTCTCCATCCTCACCTATAAATACCCCCTTCCCTTCACTTCAAACCACACCTTCAAAACACACTTCTCTCTTCTTTCTTTCTCTCATTTCTTAGTTTTTGAGATTTTCTTAGTTTCTTTCTTAGTTTCTAAGCTTTTCTTAGTTTTTCTCTTAGTTTTTAGTTCAATTCTCTTAGTTGTAGAGTTCTTCTCTTTTTGAGAGGAACTTGTAATGTTTTTGTAATAATTTAGCTTTTTGATTCAATAAATGGGAGTGCAAATTCCGCTTGGAGGTTTTCCAGCTACAGGAATAGCGTCGAAGTTCTATAAGGATTTTATTTTCTTTACAGTTATTTTTATGCTTTATTCTTACATGTTATATTTAATTTGTCTGAAGTTAAATTTAACTATGCTGGCTGTTTAGTAAACATGATGTAATAATGATGTTGTTATGCTTGCGAAATATTAAATAGGTAAAATCTCTAAAATGAATTGATTTTGTTTTTATTCAAGATTTTATATTAAGAATGTTAGAGAGAAATATATTATTTTTCATTACAAACTTAAACCTGAAAATTAGATTTTAAGGTTTAATTATCCGGTCTGATTTAGAGTAGTGCTCTTTTATTTGTTGGTACAATCGCCCGGTAGTTAGAGTGAAACTCTATTTCAAAAGTTTTTATAAGAATTATTATGTGAAAATGTATTGACAACATGTTTTCAATAGTGGTTTTAAAACTTGAAAGTTAGTACTCGGATAATTAAATTCTTATGTTTAATTTGGACACCTTGAATAATGTTTAAATTGTCTAACCCCACCAAAGGTGGCATTTAAATGGTTCATTTTCAATCTCTTAGAAAAAGAAATTAATTTAATTAAGCATATTAGTTATCAACCCTACCCATAGGTGTTAATTGATTTGTTTAGTTAACAAAGAATATCTAACCCCACCAAAGGTGGTATTTATATAAAAAAGAGAGAATCAATAAAATATCAATTTATATCTTTAATAACCTAGATAATATGAGCAAGCATAATTAATTTAGTTATTATATCCATAAATACTCCACTAATATAAATGATAAAATTTGCATGAATATTTATTGAATCTGTATATATGTTTATTTTTAGATAAATATTTATTGAATCTGTATTTATGTTTATTTTTATGTTATTAGAATATATTTATTAATCTGTATATATGTTTATTTTTATTAGATTAGGAACACAAAAACCAAACTATCATGACAGGATGTTTAGGATTTAATTTCGTTTTTAAAAGTTTGAATAATAAATTAAAAACCACATACATTCCTTCCTTAGATCGACCTTGGGAGTATACTTATCATTTTCTTCGAAATGATTCGTGCACTTGCGAGAGTTTTATAAATATTAAAACCAAAGTATTGGCAAGAATCGGCAATGCTGGTTTTCGCTCATCAATTGCTCCATAGGTAATGAAATTATACCCTCTGTCATGATATTATGGTAACCAAACTAGAAAAAATGGTGTAATAATTTTAGGAATAAAAAAAAAATTCTATATTTTTAATATATTTTTATACTAAACCGGATAAAAAACCACAAAACCGGTTCAAAAGTGGTTTAAAAACTTGAAAAAATGAACCAAACCGGTTTTAGAAATCCAGAACCGGAAAAAAAACTGGGTTCAGACCTTTAAAATGGATGATATTTTAAAGATAGTTAATTAAATTGATGGCACTCACAAATTCTAACACGGTATACCAAACTTTTGTTTCCTTTCTTACAAATTATATATTTGTTCTGAAGAAATCAATGTTTGAAGAAATAATTAGAAGAAGAAATAAACGTTTTCCTTCGTATATTTTCTTAATTTGTATCGGATATGTACATTTTTTTATATAGACAAATATCAATTACTATTTCAACAACCACCATGATTGAATTACATGGTTTACAGCTGTTTGGTAGGCGCCGTGTATATTGGAAAAAATGTTTAGCGTCGGTGCAGTATTTGTTCAAATGTGTTGCAGTGTTTGTTGAATTCAACATGTTCTTCTTAACATGTTTATGTGTTCTGCTTTTTCTATGTTTTTTCAACCTTGCTACTTGTTTTGTTTGCAAAAATCTGAAGAATTAAAAATTTGATTATATGTTCTCATAAAATATTGATTGAATTGAAATGTATTCTCTTCTTCTTATTTTTCCATCTTCCAGTAATATATAGCATTATATTTTCAATCTTTACAAGTTATTATTGTTATGAAAAATGTAATTGCATCATAAGGAAAATATGATTGATGATAGAGATGCATCTTTTTTGAAGAGACTAATGCTAAGGCTGGTGAGAAGTTGCAAATATTTAAAGTTAATATAAAAAAGACTGCCTAATTTGCATTATAGTCCTATGGTTGGTGGTTAATTATCAACCTTTTGCAGCCTCTAAAAGAGTTGCAATTACCCACCAAGAGTTGTAAGATGCTAGTTAGTCACAAATGATTGCATTTAATTACATAAGAACAGTAAATTTAAACTCAATATAAACGTATTGAGGCACTTACTTAACAGCAAAAGATGATGACTCAACAGAGGCACTTACTTAACAGCAAAAGATGATGACTCAACAACATAAGACAATAATGAGGTTCTTACGTAAACTTTTTCCAAATATAACATCATTACTATCGACTGCAATGTCCATCAGTATCATCTACCTCACAACATCCATCTGTTGCTCCATTATCTTAGACTTGGAATTGTTGTTCTTATCTAAATTATATCATCTTTTAGGTTATATGTGACATTTGGTATATCTTAGACTTGTATTTTTTTGAACAAATACTGACTTTTTTGGTTATAACCTCATATTGTTACTTCTTGTGGAATAGAAGGTGTTACATATTTTGATAGATGGTCATGGATTTTGTTTTTATATATGTGAGTCATGGTATCTAATTTGGTATCTAATAGTACATCAAGGTCATGAGATGAGGTTGAAAGAAAATGTATTTTCTTACATATTTTAAAGAATAATGGTATTTTCATGCAAACTTATAAAATTCATATTCATTTTGTAGTTAAATTTGATATAATATCTTTATATTGTTTTATTGGAAGGAAAAGATAATAATATTCTCCCATGAATATTCATTGGGAAATTTAGCAAATCTTTGACAAATATTTGTAACTAAATATTTAAATTTTTTATTTGATTATTTTTCATCAAAAATTTAAAATTATAAATATTTTAAGGATTTCTTACAAACATTTGGCACATGTTAATTAATTAATAAATATTTTTCAATAAATAATTAAAATTCATAAATTTTAAATAAATATTAGACAAATAATTATCAATAAATAGAAATAATATATTATATTTTAATAAATTTGTAATAATGTTTTTGAATATTTTTTACTAATTCTTGGTGGATAAGTTTGAGGTCTCAATAAGAGTATCGGTAGCAATAATACTTTAAATATACAACAACACAAATCAAATAAACTTTCTAATGAGATTGTACAAACACACAATAGAAACTCAGATTGTACAAACACACAAACTGAATATACACAACAATAATGAACGAACCCAAGACCCGATACACAATTAGGTTAAAGAGAAACAAATTTCTTAAGGACTCATCCAAAACATGCAAAAAAATAGAAAAATAAACACTTAATAGATAATCATAACAGTAGCAAAAATAATCACACGTAGATAGTAATGAATCAAATATAATGTTCAATACTCAGCAAATAGATAATAAATAAATAAAGCTTTCTAGTCAGAGTTTAAACTTTAATATGTGAAACATACACAATTTAAACTCAAATTGTACTAGACAAATAATAGAGCATGTACAACATAAGATATAACAAGATAAGTTCATATAGAACCCCTACTTATATGATAACATCCTTGGGTTTCTTATGGTAACAACTCGGCAACAAACAAATCAACTAAGTAATAAAATAGATACAATCTTGATAGCAATAAAATTAGCAATATTTCTATGAGTAATGATCTCTATCCAAATTACGTAATATTGCCCTTGCTCGTTACCTCTATAACAATTTGGTATGACTCATGAATCTGATTTTTTTCTCCAAAGTTGACCCCACCTAATATAGTGTGATCAATAATCGTAGATTAATAATGTGAAATGAAATGAACAATCAAACTTGAGGACCACCCTCAATCATGAACAACCAATCACACTTCAACCAAGAACTACAATCATCTATGTAAGACACACAGTCAACCACATAATGCATACAACCAACAATTTGAGAAAGCTACATCATAGCAACTATCGGTCGACACACAACTCACTGCTATATGTGCTCCTAATCTAAGAAAAAGTTGCATCTTAGCAACTACCAACTGACATAAGGCTCACAACCATACAAGCCTCTCACATAAAACTTTCTCGTAAACACCATCTCGAGTACTCACCACTCAAGAACAAGGTTTTTCTCACACAATCATGAATCACTAAACCCAAACAATACTCAAGGTAATAATGATCTAAAAGTAGAAAATGACATGTCAATTTGATAGAGTTTTGATACGAATTTTCTGGATACAAAAAAAAGAGATTTATAGAAATCATCCAAGATCACGTCCAACCTCGTTGAGGGTCCTTGTTGACCACTTCACCAGGGATCCAAAGAAGACCTTGTCGAGGGCCTATTGAGGTGCCATAAACCCCCATTTTTTCCAAAATTGCCAATAATTTTCATAAATACTCACACCTTTAACAAAACAAAAACAAGAGCAACAACGTCGGTCGCTTGCATGCTCACTCACTAAAAAAATACAACATTGAACCTAGCATGCACACTACAAAAACAAACCTTATGGTGTGTATAAACATACTCACATACAAGATGTTCCTAACTATGTGCATGTGTACATTACTGATTATCAATAACTAACCTTATACAGAGGAAGATAAATGCACTAAATAAAATAAACATACTTCATATTTTAAACATAGAAACTAACAAGAACACAAAAGACTATAGGAATTACACCATTCTTATGGAGGAATGATTGGAATGTATACATGATTGAGTGATTATCATTTCTTGAATCAAGAAAAAAGAAATGGGAGTAACTATGGTAATTAATTAATCGATTAATGTAACTATTTCATATGTGATATCATATACTTAAGAACATATTTTTATTTCACTTTATTTTCTTATTAATTAGACTTATAAATATTCTTATATTTAATTATCATTTCTAATAATTTTAAGAGTTTAAGTAAATATGAATATGTAGGTACCTTTTGTATGTATTTATTATAATTGGTATTTTATTTATTGTTAATTTATAGTTACCTAAAAATAAGAGCTATTGAAATGTTAGAAAGTATAACGATGACACTCACAATATACAAAAATCTTATTTGTAAAAACAAAAATATTTTGTGACGGTTGCTATGCACTTAAAAAAGGTTTCTTGATTTAATAGTTACATTTATGATAGCAAGTAGAAATTATGATAGCTATTAATAGTGAAAAAATATAATTACTAATGTAAACAACCTAGAAGGAGTGAATATGTAATTTTGATAAATATTACATATTTAAAAACCGATACCACAAAGTAGCCAGACATATGCAATCATGTTTATAAACAAACGTAGAAAATAAAAGGTGTCATCTTATGGTAGACAATATGATTATTTTAAGGCATGTAATATCTTCTAAGGGAATAGAAGTAGATAAAGGTAAAATTGATCTTGTGCGTAGCTTACCTTCTCTTACTACTATAAGGGAGGTTTGTTCTTTTCTTTATCATGGAAGTTTTTACAAGAGATTTATCAAGGAATTTTTGAAGATTTCAAGAGAAATATGCACATTGTTACAAAAAGATACTCTCTTCAAATTTGATGAAGAGTGCAAGAAAGCTTATGAGAAGCTTAAGGAGTTACTAACCAATTCCAATCATCCAGGAACCTAACTTGAGTCACCCATTTGAGTTAATATGTGATGCCAATGAATATATAGTTAGGATAGTGTTATGGCACAGATTGGAAGGCAACCATATGTCATCTACTATGATTTTATAACCCTTATTGATGCCTAACTCAATTACTTTATAAAGAATTACTTTTAATTATTTTTTCCTTGGTAAAATTTAGATAATATTTTGTAGGCAATAAAGTAACTATATTTTCTAACCATAAAGAGCTTAGGTATTTGCTAACAAAGAAGGATGCAAAACCTAAACTAGTGAGGTGGGTTCTCTTGCTACAAGAATTTCACTTGAAAATCAAAGACAAAAATAGGAGTGAGAATTTAGTGGCTGGCCACTTAAGTTGAATCATTAAAGAAGAAGACTCCCTATCAATACATGAGCAATTCCCAAATGAACATCTATTCTTTATAGAGGAATTATCACCATGGTATGCTAATCTTGTCAATTACCTTGCAACCAAACTACTCCTTAGAAATATACTAAGATCTCAAAAAGACAAGCTTAGAAAAGTGGAAAGATACTATTTGTAGGATGATCCATACCTATGGAAACATTTCCTAGATCAATTATTATGAAGGGTCATACCTAAAACTAAATTTCATTCTATACTCACTTTTTTCCACACACATGCATGCGAATGACACTTTGGAGCCAAAAGAACTTCCCTTAAGGTTCTTAAGAGTGGATTATATTGGCCCATCTTCTTCAAAGATGCACATATCTCTTGTAAAGCTTGTGGCTATTGTCAACGAATGCGTAAACTTAAGCATAGAGGGAAAATTCCCCAAAGCTCTATTCTTTTTGTTGAAATATCTAATGTATAAGGTATTGATTTTATGAGATCCTTCCTTTCCTCTATTGGATATATGTATATTTTATGTTCAAGCTGGCACTAAAAGGTGTATTATTGACAATGACTCTTCTATATTATGGCATAGGAGATTAGGACATATCTCCATAGAAAGAATTAAAATATAAGTGAAAGATATGGTGTTTAGTACTCTAAATTTTACTGATTTGAGACATGTGTGGACTACATTAAGGGAAAGCAGACTAACAAGTCAAAGAAAGGTTCCAATAGGATTTCAAGTATATTAGAAATCATACATATAGATATATGTTGTCCAGACATGGACATTCAAGGTCAAAATTATTTTATCACCTTTATTGATGATTTTTCTCGATATATATATCTCTATATGTTTCATAATAAGAGTGAAGCATTAGATGCCTTCAAGAGCTTTAAGGTTGAAGGAAAGAAACAATGCGGAAAGAAAATAAAGCTTGTGAGATCAGATAGAGGTGGTGAATATTATGGTAGATATAACGCGAATGGATAAGAGCAAAGTCTGTTTGCTAAGTTTCTTCAAAAAGCATGGGATAGTTACCCAATACACTATGCCTGGTTTACCAAACCAGACTGGTGCAGCAGAAAGGAGAAACCAAACATTATTGGACATGGTATGAGTATGCTTAGCTACTCCAATCTTCATAAATCCTTGTGGATTGAAGCTTTAAAGACATTTGTGTATATATTAAATCGAGTTCCAACCAAGGCTATCTCAAAGATGCCATTTGAATTATGGAAAGGTTGGAAAGAGAGTTTGCGACATATGCGCGTTTGGAGATGCCTGTCTAAAGTGAGGATTTATAATCTACAAGAGAATAAGCTAGACCCAAGGGCTATTAGTGGGTATTTTCTGGATATGCTGAAAGGTCTAAGGGATATAGGTTTTATTGTCCATATCATAGCACTAGGTTTATGGAATCAAATAATGTAAAATTTCTTGAGAATGACTTGATTAGTGGGAGAAATTGATCCCATGGAATTGGTCCTAAGAAAGATCATTACGATGCTCAGTGTGCCACTTCAAGTAATGGATTGATCATTGTTGTTAATAACGAACCTAAAGTACAAACGCTTGTTGAAGAATCAATTCTGGAAGTACCACAAGTTGTTCATCCTGATCCAATAAATGATGAAGTTCAACATATGCTTGAAGTTGTTGAACAACCAACTGAACAATATAATCCTACTCCTTAGGAGAATTTTGAAGCAGCATTTAGAATATCTATTAATGTAAAGAAATTAGTGATTCCTAGTGATTATTTTGTGTATCTATAAGAGTGTGACTATAATATTAGAGCCAAAAATGATCCTGAGATGTTTTTACAGGCCATGAGCTCTAAGGTTTCGAACTTATAGTACAATGAAACGAAGGAAGAGATGGATTCTATGACATCTAACCAAGTCTTGGATCTCATCAAGTTGCTCAATGGTGTAAAATCCATTGGATGTAAATGGGTCTTCAAGACGAAGAAAGACTTACAAGGCAACACTGAGAGATATATGGTAAGACTCACTTTGTATCTAAGAAAGATTCACTTTGTATGTTCATGTCATTGGTTTCCCATTTTGATTTGGATTTGCATCAAATGGATGGCTTTTCTTAATGGTAACCCAGAGGAAGAGGTTTATATGAAATAACCTGAAGGATTCTTCTCTAGTGATGGTGAGCATTCAGTTTGTAAGCTTAATAAATCCATATATGGATTAAAATAAACTTTTTTTCAATGATATTTGAAATTTCATAACATCGCCACTTCATTTGGTTTTGAAGAGAACGTCATGGATCAATGTATATACCAGAAGGTTAGTGTGAGTAAGATTTGTTTTTTGATGCTATATGTGGATGATATTTGGCTTACAACCAATGATAAGGGTTTGCAACACGAGGTAAAACAATTCCTCTCTAAAAAATTTAATATGAAAGATATGGATGAGACATCTTATGTCATTGGCATTAAGATCCATAGAGATAGATTTCGAGGCATCTTGGATTTATCTCAGGAAACCTATATCAATAAAGTTTTAAAGAGATTTTGGATGAAAGATTGCTTACAAAGTGATGCTCTCATTGTAAAGGGCGATAAGTTCAATTTAGACTAATGCTAGAAGAATGATTCTGAAAACAAATGAAGAACATTCTATATGATTTTACTGTCGAAACCTTGATGTAGGCTCAGGTTTGCACATGACCTGACATTACATTTGTTATTGGAATATTGGGATGATATCAGAGTAATCCAAGTTTGGACCACTGGAGAGCTGCAAAGAAAGTGATGAGGTACCTTTAAGGAACCAAGGACTATATGCTCATGTATACACAAACTGACAATCTAGAAGTAATTGGCTACTCTGGTGCGGACTTCACTGGTTGTGTTGATTCACACAAATCAACATCTGGTTACATTTTCATGCTTGCCGGTGGAAGCATGTCTTAGAGGAGTGTGAAGTCATCCTTGACTACTACTTCCACTATGGAGGCCTAGTTTGTGTCATGTTTTGAGGCCATATCACATGGTGTATGGTTGAAGAGTTTCATTTCAAGGCTTATAGTAGTTGACTATATTTCTAGTTCATTAAGATTGTAATGTAACAACTCAACTGTTGTATTTATGGCTAAGAATAATTCGAGTGGTAGTCAAATTAAACACATCGACATCAAATACTTGGCCATAAGAGAATGTGTTAAGGAAAAGAAAGTGGTCATTGAGCACGTTAGCACTGAATTAATGATTGTTGATCCTTTGACTAAAGGCATGCCACCACTGAAATTTAAGGATCATGTAGAGAAAATGAGAATTCGTTCCATTTTGTAAAGTATATATACAATTTACTATAAAAACTCTTATATATTATGATATTTTCTCATATTTATGTGCATCTTAAGTTATTTAATAAAATATATTTTATATAGGACCAAGAATAAATATAGAATTTATTCATTAAGTTTTTTTACCACCTAAATTATAATACTTGAAAAACTAAATACATTGTAATACATGGAAGATAATACTCGCTATTAGAAAATCTATCTCCATTTTTCATGTGTTTATTTCTTAAGAAAGATAATCGATGGGATTAAGTTGAACATTTTGACCAAGTGGGAGAATGTAATTGATCATCCGTTTAAACTCTCCAATTTTCATTTCCTTTTTTTCTTTAAAGGATCATTTAATGATCCAAATGTTTATGTTATTGAAAAGTTCGTCAGTTATGGCTAGAGTTGGTAACGATGCTGATGCTTTGATGAGAAGCACGACTATAAAAAAGGTGTTATGGTCCCTAGGCTCAACACACAATTCTAATGCAATACTGCATCTATTTGAGTATTATTAAGAGCTTAGAAGTTCCTAACACAGAGAGCAAATCAATTTTGATCAGTTTTGAGTTTTAAAAACAATTTCAATGAATAGAGATAAGATCATTGTTTTACTCGTTTTCGATCTCTTTAGTTTGTTTATTCTACATTTTGGTCGATTAATTTATGCTTACATATCTACGTTATTTTATAAAGTAATTCACTTAATCCAAAAAAATTATAAAACTTTTTAAAACATCCCAATAAAATTTCAAGTTAATATTTTCAAATGAATTCAAATAAATAATTTCAATTCATAACAATAATAAAATATATAAAAAGATAAAAAAATATATCTAAAATGTGTATAAAATAATACTTATCAACCTCATATCTCATAATTTTAATATTCAATATTTATATTAAAAGATAAAATCTCAAACATATTTAATACTATCTTTTAAAAGATAAAATCTCAAACATATTTAATACTATCTTTTAAAAGATAAGTACCTATAAGTGCTTTTGTCATTTTCTTCGTTAAATCAATTATGGTTTTCGCTTACAGTATCACACTCTTTTTCACTTATAGCTTCTATTTTTTTGGTGTCTATGTCACACAGTCCCACAATATATGCAATCCTTGCCGTGCCTTCACCATGGATGAAAAGCGAGATGTGGATCGTTAACTAATTCCTGTTGTTTTGTTGGTCAGATTTGCTGCCACACCAATCACATTTCTTACGTTTTTCATCATGTATTAAGTATTTAAAAAAAATAGTTGTATATAAATAGATTTTATTTTCCATTAAATTTTGGAAGTTTATATAAAGATATTATTAAATTTTGATACATTACTTTTATACCATTAAATTTTATAAATATTTTAAAAATATCATTAATTTTTTTTAATTTTATACCATTAAATTTTGTAAATATAATAAAAACATTATCGACGTATGTATAACTTATCATTAATTTATGATATCTGATAACATTTCATAAAATTTAATAATATAAAAAAAATTAATGATATTTTTATAATAATTAAAATATTTAATGGTGTGTAAATAATAAATCAAAATTCAAAAATATTTTTTTAAACAGAGAAAAGCATCAACGATTTTGTAGTTTTAATCACGAAAGTTTTAATCTCGTAGCCTTAATCATACAAATAATATATATAAGTCTTATAATTTTAAATCTTTAAATTTTATTAAACTAAAGCGTTAAATTTAAAAATAATGATATTAAAATAATAATTTTATAAAAACTAGAGAACTTTCCTACCTCTCACCTTTTAATAAAAACTATCCATCATAAATAAAAATCTATTTATTTTTAGTAATTTATTTAATTAATTTAAAGATCACATCATTATTCATTATAAAGATAATGAATAATTTCTCTCACAAAAGGGTGATAAGTGTGCTATTAAAAAATGTTGTGTTTTTCATTTTTTAACAAGAATGAGAATAAAAAATGTTGTGTTTATAAGACCAAATTTAAAATCTGCAGAATGATTTACGAATTGTAAGAAAAATTAAGTAAAACAAAACCCAATAAATAAATAAATAAATAAAAATTTGTAAATATTTTCGTGGCACAATATATTAATATTGTAAAAGAATTTGCAATTATTTGTACTTGTTATTTTCCACACACGATTCAGCTAATGACCAATAACTATCATCTATGAAAATTATGAAGTTACTTTGTAAATAGAAAGTGCCATATTAGTTTGGGTGTATTATATTCCAAAAATAAAATAAAAAAGGTGAAACAATAACTTGAATATGTTATATTCCAACTTCACCCCAAAATAATATCTATATATACGATCACTGCATCAACTTAATTCACAAAACAAAATTCGAAGCATTTTGTATGAGTAAGCCAATCTCAATTTTATCAGACATATATTTTTTGAAAAAATTTAAATGTAGATTTTTCTTTTAATTTTAGTATTTATTATCCCATTTTATTATAACTAATTAAAAAAAGTACTTTATACGTAAATTATTATAATTTTTTTGGTTTAATTTTTAGAACATATTTCAAACTTATAAAATATAATAGCCATTAAAAAAGCAATAAATCAATTAGGACCTATTATAGTAAAAAATATATATATCCTTAGTCAAAAGCTATATGATCGTCATTCACTCTTTAAATTGTTGTTAATAGGGCATACATTTTTTCTAATAAGTTTTAAAAAATTAAAAAATAAGGATAAAATGTCTGTTAGAAAATGAATTTTCTTAATATTATAAGACTTTTTTTTATCAAATGTGGTTAATTTTTTCTAAAATTTAAAATAAAACATAAATAACAATATATATGTCATTATTTAAAAGTATAAAAATGAAAAATAAATAAAATATCACTCTTAAAACTTATAATCATTAAAATAATACTTATTATGTTTATCTCATATATTTTCACTATTAAAAATAATTTGATATATAATTTAATTTTAAACGTCGTTCAAATTGATTTACAATCAGATATATTTAATATTGAATGTTTTTTAATTAAATTTTATTCAATATTATTAAAGTGTTATTTTAGTTGATATAAATTTAATAAATGTGATTTTTTTAATTTAAATATGATTTAGGATTTTCTTTATAGGATAGATATAGATTTGAACTTCGAAGCTCCTATAGTTTAACTCTTTAAATACAAGTCATATCTCCGTTACCTGGTCATGATCCTTCTTAGAAATATCGAATCTTTTTTTTTTTAATAATCTATTTAATTAAATATCTTTTTATTTTTCATTTACTTACCACCTTCCAAATGCAGCTAATAAATCTAACAAAAAGAGCAAAATGGCACATTGGTGTCATTCTTTTGATTTTGGGTCTTGTAATTAGTGAGGAGAGTTGGCGATATCTATCCATTGGGTGTTCGTCAAAAGGTTGGTCATCTATCCATATATATGTGTTCATATATATATATAAATATTAGAGATAAAATTAAGGAGTAATTTAAAGAATAATTTAAAGAGCAAATCAAGAACCTTAAATCAAGGAGTTATCATTCTTAATTTAAGGATTAATTCAAGTAGAAAAACAAGAAATCCTTAATTCAAGGAATAAAATAAGGAATCCTTAATTCAATGAGTAAATTAAGGAATGTTTAATTCAAAGAGTAATTTGAGGAGTAAATCTCCTTATATATAGCTATAGAATTGTAATGAAAATATGAAAAAAAATAATATAATTTTGAGAGAGCTTGTTTTATTTGGCAAGACCTTTAGGCCTTTGGCTTTGGCGTTTTCAACACCAATTTTCAACAATAAACATAGTTTAATTTCATGCATATGAACATGGATCATGAAGCTTTCCTATAATATTAAAATATTTAAATTATAAGAGATAACTTTTACTTGGTTTTTGGTCTTCTTGATTTAAACGGAGAAGAATGATTAAAATTAACTTATCTTTCCTAATCTTGTAGTTTTACGATGCGATTAACCCAAGTAAGGGAAAATATGTTCCGTGGTTTTACATAGGTAGAGAGAGGATAAATTTTCCTAGGGTTAATTTTTTTCCCTCAAGAGCACACAAGTTAATGCGTACAAATATTAAGGAGTCTTATTTCTCTATATAACTACACGTTTCATTAGCGTACAATATCTATTTTCTTAATAATTATAAAATTATTGATATTGATAAATACTCATTTATCCAAATCAACCCTAATAAATATTGTGCCACGTGGACACACTTTTACATTCTTTCACTTGGCCAAGTGATGGAATTAATCTTTGGTTACCACTTTTTTAAGTTAGTTTTTTGACTTTCAGAATTTTTTTGCATTAATCTTTATGATTTGATAAATAAGTTAACATAATGTGCACAACTTAATATCTTTCTCATATAATTAGCAAGATTATTAGAGTATCATTAAGTATAAACTAAAAAAAATCACGACCATTATATATCATTAGATTGATATAATTCTTTCCAAATATAACAATTTTAACGTTCTACTTATTACGATTAAAAAACGAAAAAGCTCAATAATGGTCCACACTAATGTCTCCATTTGAGATTACATCGTATCAACTTTATAAAACAGTCATGTATATATCGAAATAAAATAGGATGTCCATAAATATCATTAACAAAACATATATGAGCTCAAAGTGTCAAATAGATAACATCGTAAAATCTATAAAGTCATAGACATTTCTAAATAATGCACATCCTTTCGACATGTCCAATAAATGTCTTTGGAGGAAATTCTTTAGTCAATTGATTTATAATAATAAAATGGTGCTAATATGCTCTACTGACACATTTTATTTCTGAAGTTCTTCTTTAAAGGTAAGATATTTCAATTGTATATGTTTAGTATCTTTAGAGTACTTTTCCCCGTTAAACAAGAACATTGCTATAAAATTATCACAATAAATTCTCAACAAGTTTGAAATATTGTTAACAATTCCAAGTCCTAAAATAAAATTCTGAAACTAATTTTCTTAAATTGTGGCCTCAAAGCATGCCACAAATTTAGTCTCCATAGTAGAAGCAACAATGACAAAATGTTTTTAACTTTTTCATAATATTACTCCTCTAGCTCAAAACAAAAAATATTCAAATGTAGAATTTCTTATATCTATATATTTGAATATCCTATCATCTCAAGATGATAAAATCTCTTATAAATGAGCATGTGATCTTTAGTAATTTGAACTATCGTAAAACTTTCTTTGTAACTTTTCAGTGATTCTTTTATGGATTACATTGATACAAACCAAGCATTCCAATAGTAAAAATGATGTTTGGCCTAGTACAAGTCTGAGCATACATCAAGCTCCTAACAATTCATGCACAAGAAATTCCTTCCACTTGTTTGTTCCAATTCATTCTTTGGGAAATACATAAGGTTGAATTTATCTCTTTTTCTAAGTTAGAATGAAATTTGATGAGCATTTTTATATTATAAACCTCTCTAGAACTTTACTAATATGTTTTCTAAGACAACCCTAAAAATCCTTGTGATCCATCCTGGAATATTTTTATTCCAATCACATAAGTTGACTAACCCATATCATTAATTTCAAAGTTCTTTGAGAGGAATTTTCTAGTGTCATGTAACAAATCAAGATCATTAATAGCCAGCAAGACGTCATCAACATACATAACTAAAATTATAAACTTCCAATATTCTTCATATATATATATATATACACCGATCAATAATGTTTTCCTTAAATCCAAAAAAGGTAATGATGTCATTCAACTTAAGATACCATTGGTGGGAAGCTTGCTTAATTTTGTATATTGACTTCTTAAGTTTAAACACCATGTGTTCCTTTCCTTCTACGAAAAAGCTCTCAAGTTTATCCATATAAATCTTTTCTTACAAATTCTCATTTACAAAAACATTTTACACATTCATTTGATGTAACTCTAAGTCATAATGAGCTACCAAAGCTATGATAATTCCAAAGATTCTTTCTTAGAGACTAGCAAAAAATCCTCCTTATAGTTGACCCCATCTTTTTGAGTGAAACCTTTGGCAATAGTTCTAACATTGTAACGTTCGATATCTCCATTTGAATCATGCTCGGTCTTAAAGACCTATTTACACCCAATTCTTTTAGAATCTTTAGGAAATTCAAAAAGGTCTCAAATTTCATTTTGTTCCATTGATTTCAACTCACCTTTCATAGCATCATTCTATTTAGAAGAATTAACGCTTTTAATGACCTGTGAAAATGAAATTGGATCTACATCAATTTCAAATTCAAATTTTGGATCTTATAGATACACTACATAATCATTGGAAATAATATACCTATTATATTTTTGAGACCTCCTTAATGCTATTTATTGTGAATTATCCACTATAGGTTCGTTAACATTTTCTTCCGTGTTGTTTTTTTGACCATTTATTTGTTGTCACTACATTAAAATTGGGTTTTGTGTTGGTTTTTAAAATTGATGAAAATCACAATGTGGAAAATTTACATCGATTGTTTTGAAAAAATCAACCCAAAAAATACAGTACTTATCTTATAAATACATAAATCTATATTATATCCCACCTGTATAAATATTTCTCAATTCAACAATAGTACATATCTCTAATTACATAGGAAATTCAAATAGTATTTTACATTCATTAATGAGTTCAAAACAAGTTACAAAAAATTATAAATTTCCTACTAAATACATGCTTATATTTAATACTAGTTAGATAAAAAAAATAAAAAAAAATTTTACACTTAATCTTCTTCGTCACTAACCATAAAGAATAACATGTATGTCATCCATGTATTTCGTTGTTTGTCTATTGATGTGTTCTTATATGCAATTGTTGTTTTAAGCTATTGCAAATGATAAAGAACCATATTCAATGGTTAATGTAACATACCATATATCTATAAAATGAAACTAAAGTTAAAAAACTTACATGAAATTCTATTATAGGTTTTGATAAATTGTACACGATTGGGTTCATGAACTTCACGACAAAATCTATATAGTCTGACTCCAATTAACTTGCTTGGTACACTATGAATATTAAGTTATGTTAGATAAGTATCTACTATTTAATAAAAATTGATAATAAATTTAAATGTGATTATATAGATTTAAATCTATAAAACTTGTAATTAACATACATTTGAGTACTTCTATACATTAGTGGTTGTTTTGTGACCTGTTCTTTGTCACACCAAAGTCCATGATCCTTATACAATTTCAAGTTATTATAAATATATTGAATTAGATTTTGAGGAAAGTCATACATAATCAAGATTATTTACATGTTAATTACATCATAAACATCTTATATATAAGAATCATTCAAAGAATCCATATAATAGTAGGTACAAATATATGGCTCATGGACAGCCGAGACCCAAAGATAACTATAATAATTAAACCATCAAAATATAAAAAAAATTATATTTGTTAATTCATGTAATAGAAACTATATAAGTATAAATAATCCAAAATATAAGTACATTAGCTTGTTGAAAATGGAACAAGAAAACTTTGATTATATTGTAATGATGAAGTCATATTGCTTACCCTTGTACCTCGATTTAATACCAATTTATCTCCAATTTCATCAACTAATGACAAGTCGGAGAACATGCATAGATGAGTTTCATTTTTTTGCAATCAAATCATCATACAACTCTTACATTGAATATAACCAAAGTGTGTAATAACACTTAATGATTATTTATCAAAATTATATATAGATATGTTATGAATAATATTACCTTATCCACACTTGAATGATATCTTGACTGATGCAATCCACATCAAAGAAAATTATAAGCAATACTGACTATGTAGTTATACCACATTGTCACACATTTATCACAACTAGGTGATTTGGTCACATAAAAGAATAGAAAATGGGGTTGCAATCGTGTGTATGTGGCTACACAATAAGCTAGCTGCTCACAGATTTATCTGCTACAATTCAGTGTCAACTCTGGGTGTTTTCAACACCATTACAACTACTTTTTTCATCTATTTATAATTGATAGTTTTTATGAATTTGGCCATCATTTGACACATCCTTGCATTGTCTATATCACCCATTTTGTAAGCCTTATTGATATTGTTTGATTGCTAACCCATTGCTGCCACAAATTCCTTCATAACACCTATATAATTTCTATAAACCTTTACAGGAGTTGGAAAAATCATTAGCTTCCATGTTTGTCATACACTTCATGATCATCAAGTATTTCTTCATCCATGATAACATCAACATCCACTCTCAAACTTAGTGGCATGCCAATGACACTAAGTTTGCTTCTTTAATTTAGGAACTATGTTTTGGGTAAGACTTTAGTTAAGATATCAACTTTTTGATCAAATGAAGGGACAAACTGGATAATTATCTAGTTTGCTAATACATTTTCCCTAACAAAATTGTAGTCCAACTCAAAGTGTTTAGTTCATGATTGGAATATGGGATTAGTTGTGAGGGGAGTGGCACTACTATTGTCACACAAGAGGACATGTTTTCTTGGATTTTCAATCTGCAACTCTTTTGGCACGATTTGTAACCATGTTATTTCAACAGAAGTGGATTTAAGGCATCTGTATTCTACTTCAGTGCTTGATCTGGCAATTTTTGATTGTTTTTTGTTGACCACAACACAAGATTGGCCCCAAGTACGCACACAATTCTGATGTTGATCTTCCAATGTCAACACATACAGCCCATAGATAATCAAGATAAAACTTTGTAATCATAAAAGTAAGCTTATGATGTATTTGGTTTGTCCCATTAATTAAGTGAGCAACTTCAATTCCTAACAAAGTAATGCAGAGTTCCTATATTTTTAAGAGAAAACTCATCTCTCAACATCTTGATAAACTCATCAATTTTGTCAGCATGTGATCCAATAACAATTATGTCATCCACATACATTCTATATGATTTATCAATTAAATGAAATAGAAATTCATTAGATTGTGCTTTTGAAAAACCAAGTTGTAATATGGTAGAGCTCAGCTTGTTGAACCAGGCCTTAGGTGTATGCTGTAAACCATACAAGAAATTTTGCATTTTACATACAAAATTAGGATGGATTTTATCCAAAAAACTAGGTACCTGCTGCATGTACACTTCTTCTGTGATTGTTCCATTTAGGAACGCATTGTTATGTTTAATTTTCGTATAGACCAATGAAATGTAAGTGTCATAGTCAGTATTATTCTTACACTATCGAATTTGACAACTGGGTTGAAAGTTTCTAAGAAATCAAAGCCATCCACTTGAAGAAACTCTTTAGTAGCAACTCTTGCATTTAGCTTTTCTAAGGTGCCATCAAAGAGTTCCTTTACTCGAAAGAGCCATTTATTGTCAATGATTTTCCTTCCTTTTGGAGGTGAAACCAATACCCATTTATTGTTTTGTACTATGGAATTAAACTCATTTTTCATTACTACAAACCATCCCTTATCTTTCATTACTTTTTTTACAGTTTTGGGGACCGGTATAATTTGTGCGGAAAACATAACTTTGAGTTTTTTTATTCCATCTTTGAGTCTTGTAGACATTGAATTGGTGTTTTGGTTAATTGGCTATGTTATGATTTCATGAGAGATTGTTTAGTCAGGACATATTATTTCATATGGGTTTGTTGAGTTATTGAGTAGCACATTGTTTGCAAGAATTTGGGAATTTGTTTGTTGTGGACATTGATGTTGGGATATAGAGAAGTCATGGTAGGTTGGTGATGAATTGTCATGTGGTTGGATAATATTTATGTTTGTTTGATTCTCAATGGGTTGGCTTGTATTGAATTTTAAATTATTGGGCATTGTATGTCCTGTGGGTAACATTTGCTTAAATTGAGTTGATGTATTGGATAACGTGGACATAACTTGAGCAAAAGGAAATTGGTTTTCATGGAATATCACATTCATTTATACTATCACCTTTCCACTTGAAGATAAGCATTTATAACCTTTGTGCACGTGACTATATCCAAGAAATATGCAAGGTTTAGTTTTGAAATCAAACTTGTGATTGTAATAAGGTCTCATGAGAGGGAAAGATTTGCATCCAAACACTTAAGTGACCGATAGTTAGGTAGGCATTTTTTGAGCATTTCAAATGGGTATTTAAAATCAAACACTATTGTAGACAGCATGTTGATAAGATAGGTGACACCAAAGAATGCTTCACCCCAAAACTTTAGTGGCATGTTGCTTTGGGCTAAAAACACACCTAAAAACCCATCTTCTCTTCTCTTTCTTTCTCTTATTTCTTAGTTTTTAAGCTTTTCTTAGTTTTTAGTTTTTCTTAGTTAATTTCTTTTAGTTTTAGAGTTCTTCTCTTTTTGAGAAGAACTAGTTATGTTTTTGTAATTTATTTGCTTTTTGATTCAATAAATGGGAGTGCAAATTCTGCTTTGAGGTTTTCCAGCAACGGGAATAGCATCGAAGTTCTGTAAGGATTTTATTTTCTTTGCCTTTATGTTTTATGTTTTATTCTTACATGTTATATTTAATTTGTCTGTGATTAAATTTAACTTTATTGGCTGTTTGTAAACATGATATAATAATAACGTTGTTATGCTTGCGAAATATTAAATAGGTAAAAATCTCTAAAATGAATTGATTTTATTTTTATTCAAGATTTTATATTAAGAATGTTAGAGAAAAATATATTATTTTTCATTACAAACTTAAATCTGAAAATTAGATTTTAAGGTATAGTTATCCGGTCTGATTTAGAGTAATGCTCTTTTATTTGTTGGTACAATCGCCCGGTAGTTAGAGTGAAGCTCTATTTCAAAAGTTTTTATAAGAATTATTATCTGAAAATGTATTGACAACATGTTTTCAGTAGTGGTTTTAAAACTTGAAAGTTAGTACTCGGATAATTAAATTCTTAAGTTTAATTTGGAGACCTTGAATAAAGTTTAAACTATCTAACCCCACCAAAGGTGGCATTTAAATGGTTCATTTTCAATCTCTTAGAAAAAGGAATTAATTTAATTAACCAAATTAGTTATCAACCTCACCCATAGGTGTTAATTGATTTGTTTAGTTAATAAAGAATATCTAACCCCACCAAATGTGGTATTCATATAAAAAAGAGAGAATCAATAAAATATTTTTATATCTTTAATAACCTAGATAATATGAGCAAGCATAATTAATTTAGTTATTATATCCATAAATACTCCACTATTATAAATTATAAAATTTACATAAATATTTATTGAATCTGAATCTATGTTTAATTTTATGTAAGTAGATTAAAAACACAAAACCCCAAAATATCGTGACAGGACGTTTAGGATTTAATTTCGTTTTTAAAAGTTTGAATAATAAATTAAAAACCACATACATTCCTTCGTTAGATCGACCTTGGGAGTATACTTATTATTTTCTACGAAATGATTCGTGCACTTGCGAGAGTCTTATAAATATAAAACCAAAGTATTGGCAAGAATCGTCGATGCCGGTTTTCGTTCATCATACACACATCAAATTGATCATTGACATGCATAGTTAAGTTTTTTGTGACAATTCTTAAGAGCAACATTTACAATCTTTGCATTAGGATATCCCAGACGTTTATGCCACTATTTGAAATCACAGTTTACACTAATTCTATTTGTATGAGCTATAAGAATATATACCTTGCATTTTTGCTTGACATGCTTCATTGATGAGTTTTGTATAAGTTTTGTCATTTAGTTTTGTGTCTGTATCCATTTGAAATGAGTAGAGTCCATGATTAACCTTCGCTTGCATTAGCACCTTACCCATAAGCTTGTCCTTCACACAACAAAACTCAGGGTGAAACCCCAAATAGATGGAATTGTTTATAATGATCTGTGAGACATTATGAAGGTTTTTAGCATTTTTTGGTACATGCAAAATGTTCTTGAGCACAAGTTTATTATCATCATTTTTATTAAAAAAGGTGTTCATACCAAGATTGGCTATCTATAAGGCATCTCCACTTTCTAATATCAGTTGTTAATTTCTATTGAGCTTCTATTTAATAGCTAGGTTTGATGGGTCTAAGATTACATGGTGTGAAGCACCAAAATTTGTAAACCAGGAAGGATATATTGACACATAAGGGGTTGATGTATACATTGCATTAGCTAGACTTGTAGCTACCATTGTCCTTTTGGTTGGGATTTTGTGGGTAGGTTAGAGTCATTTGAGTGTGGTTCATATTTGGAGGTGATGATGGTCCTTGTGTTTCAAAGAGTATGTTGATTTGGTAGTGGTGAAGGTAATTGAGGATAGTGAAGTTGAGTCATTGCAAGATTAGCTTGTTGAGGTGGGTAGTTAGGAAAGTTACTAGGTTGATGGAATGATTGATTATTGAATCCATTATATCATCATGAGAAGTGTGGATGACTGTATTGGGGATATATAGATTAATTGTATTATTTTTGGTTGCCATAATGGAATTGTGGTGGTGGTGGTCTATTTCTTGTAATAGTTGTATAGGATTGGATGAATCTAAACCAACAACCTACAAAATAGCTTGGCTTGCATTATTTAAACCACGACTTCTATTCTTTATTTTGTATGGGTTATAGAATTGGTTTGATGGATAGAATTGATTGAATGATTGGTTTGGGGATGCTTGAGCAAACTGTTGATCATGACTAGAGTTGGTTGTTGGAAGTATTAGATTTCATTGCTGTTGCACTACTACAAAAATAGGCATTAAAGTCGGTTAAAAACCGACTTAAAGTTTAAAGTCGGTTCAAGGCGTGAACCGGCTTTAATTTTTAATTTTTTAATTTATTCATTTTCTATTATACTCAAATAAAAACCTGTATTCGAGCAGAAAAAAAAACCAAAATCAGTTTAGCAAATAGTTCAAATAATACAAATATTTGAAAAATAAAATATTAATTAATAGTAGAAAAATTACCATGGTTTTGTTCTATTTTATTCAAGATCATCATATTCTTCTCATTATGTTATAATACAAACCTACATATATAATACAAAAATTTATACACATAATAACAGGAAAAAAATATGAATAATAGGGGATCTAAAAGATTAGTTAAAGAGGAAGAAAACTCACTAATCGGTGTTGGAAATGGTAGTCGTAGGTGGCCAGAAAATGAGAAAGAGTGGAGGAGAAGTGGAAGAGGTTTTTGGTTTTTTAGAGTTCTGCAACGCTGAAAATAGTTTCTGTCTGGGAAGAAAGAAGAGAAAAGAATTTATCCACGTGTGTAGTGTTGGTTCCACGTGTCAACCGACGTTATCCATGTAGCGTAGCGTCGGTTGACGTGATGAACCGATGCTACGTCCACGCATAGCATCGGTTCGACATGTCAACCGACACTACATCCTACGTGGATAGCGTCGGTTCTACACCGAACCGACTTTAAACTAATTTAAAGTCAGTTTTTAGAAAAAAACCGACTTTACGTATCGACTTAAATACCCATTTTTTGTAGTACTATTGGAGTAGTTGATTTATGTTTCGATTTTATTTCAAGAAACCTCTAGAATTGTTTTGGAAAGATTTGGGTTGTTGTTTTTGAGATTTGCATTTACTAAAGCCATATTTGCATAAGGTAGTAGTGCCATTGCAGAAGATCTTCTTTCAAGTCTTCCATCTTCTGCTAGTAATTTGTGAGTCAGTTCTTGAACTGAGATATAGCCTTCTTGAAGGTTGGTAATTATTGAGTCATACTCACAATCAAGGTCATTTCACAAAGCAAGAAGTTGATCTTCTTCACTTATCGTGCAACTAGCTGAAGCTACCATGTAAGATAGCGTTTGTGCCTTCTGAACAAACACAACTATCAATGAACCACCCTTCTTGACAGAATTGAATTCAGCCTTGTATTGCATTTCCTTTTGTTTTAGATTGTGATACAAATAATCCTTCTAATATTGATCATATATGTGAGCTTGTCTCATAATCACCTACTTTCTTTATGTATTCTTGATTCATATAGCTGATTAGCCATGAGGATATCATTTGATCTTGCATAATCTAGTATCGATAGGTTTCATTAATGGTACCATCTTCATTAAAATTTCTTACACATTCATATTCCTCACTAACAAACCTATCTAATTCAAAATATTTAAGAACTCTTCATTTTCTTTCTCCAATCATTATACCCATCTTTATCCAGTTTAATTACTATGATTTCATTATGAAATGATATTATTTCAATTCGCGGTTATTGTGTTGCATTTCTTGAAAATTTGTCTGCTTGATTCATATTTCCATTCTCCATTATTTCTCTTTCTTACTAGAGCTCTAGTACCATAAAAATAAGACTAACTAAAATGAAAAAATTACAAACTTCTAATAACTTGTTGACAATGGAGAAAAGGTAGAAGATAATAAATAGTGCATATAAGCTTTACTGATTTCTAATCATTATTTCATTTAAAATTACAAGTAATGGTTTATATTACATTGTTACACACTGATCACAGCTAGGTTATTTGATCACATAAAATAACAGAAAATACAAAATGCCACTATGTGTTTATGGCTACACAATAAGTTAGCTTCTCACGAATTTATCTACTACAATTCAGTCACAATTTTAGGTGTTTTCGACACCCTTACAACTCCTTTTTTCATATATTTGTAAGCCTTGTAATGATTGATAGTTTGTATAAATTTAGGCATCATTTGACATATCGTTGCATTGTCTATATCACATATTTTGTAAGCCTTATCGATGTTGTTTGACTGCTACCACAATTGCCTTCATAACACCTCTATAATTTTTGTAAACATTTATAGGAGTTGGAACAATCATTAGCTTTCATGCTTGTCATCTACTTCATGGTCATAAAATATTTCTTCATCCATGATAAAATAAAACGAGTCACAAGCTATTGGGAAGAAAACAATAAATCCACGCAAAAAAATAATCTTCAATAACAAAAATCAATAGAAATACAACAACCACGCACCAAAACAAACCTAAATTATTATTCCAAATCACAACAAACTTAGCAAAACTAGAAAAGAAATCAATAACATTTTTGAATCTGACCCCAATAAAAAGAGACAACCAATGAAAATATTTTATGGAAAGCACCAAATTAGATAAAAGGTAGACAAAAACTCTTATAGAACTCGACTTGCTTTGCTAGAGTGATTATTGAAGAAGAGAATGGAAATCAAGTAGGAACATGATGAAAACGATTCCTAAATCCAAATGGAGATTAATAATGAAGATGATAAAGATTTGGGAGAATCGATGAGAGCCCTAGGTGAGCTTAGAGTAAAGGTATAAATTTGTGTTGTAAGTCAATTGATCAAATAGAACTTAAATAGAAGAATTCTAATCGAACATGATTCAAATTATAAGTCGAACCAAATTCGTGCGAGCTCTATTAGCTCGGAAAAAATCGAGCTGGGTTTCATCTTGTTATCTTGAAATCAAATTAAAAATGTTGTGATTTTGTAATACGTATTTAAAATATTGTATATGATATTATGACTTGAAATTACTAAAATTTGAAATGTGATATAAATTATTTTGAATCTTAACGTTTGAATGATGATGTAATAAAATGTTATGAGTGACTAGTTATTATAACATTATTTCTCTCATTTTTGTTGTTTCTTATAATTATATTTGTATTCATGAACTTTAATATCATTAAAAATATTTTTTAATTTATAAAAAAATATAATTAATAATTCAAGCTAGTTTGAGTCATTTTTAATCAACTCCTTTATATTTAGTTTAGATCGAGGCTTATCTTTAATTAATTGCATTAAATTCTATTTAAGCTATAATTGGACAAATTTAGGCTAGCGTAAAATTATCACTCCTAACTCTAAGGTGTTTAGAAATGTTGATGACATATCAATTATCCTACAATATTAGCAAGGGCTAGTAAGTTAGTATATACTTATTAGTATCAATTATGTGTGAGCAAAAAATCCAATCAATTTGTTCAAATTTAAAAAACTCGATCTGATTTGTGTGATTCAGATCGAATTAAATTGATAAATTTTATAGTCTGATCGGATTCAATTTAAAAATTATACAATCCGTTTGAATTTTGATCAGATTCGGATTGATAAATTTTATAATCCATTATATTCGATCCGGATCGAATTACTAGTACATTATAAATAAATGCATTTTTTTATTTTATAATGTATTATATGTAAATATTGTAAATGTTATTTTAGCTTAAAAATAAATATAAATATTTATAATAATTTAATAATTGTACACACATATTTTTTTTTATTTTTTTAATTGTGACTATAAATAATAATATTTAATAAAAAAATATCAATTTAATATTTAAATTTGTGTATATCATATTTTATAAGTAATAATAATTCATAAATAAATTTTAATATTAAGCTAACATTTTCTAATTAAAAAAAATGATTTTTTTTATTCGGATTGATTATATCATCGGATCGGATTTGAATTAAAACCCTTCAAATTCGTTCAGATTAGATCAAATTCAAATTGATCAAAAACAAACAATATTGATCAATTTCTCACATTTAGTATCAATGAATCTTTATATAAAAGCATTGAGTTTTGATTTTTCTAAAAAAAATTCCATTTCTTCATTCTATGTGTTCTTTTTCATTATTTTTTAACTTTAATTTTACTCCTTTTTTTCTCCTTACTCTTTGTTCTATATGTTTTTTTTTGTTTTTTTTTAACTTTAATTTTACTCTTTTTTCTCTTATCTATCAAGTGTTTATTGGTTATTCTCCCACTTTATTATTTTATAACTTTTTTACATATAAATACATACCAAAATATCCTTAAAATAAATACATTTTTTATTTATACTCACAAATAAATATCAAAATATCCTTAAAATAAAAACATTTTTTATTTATACTCATAAATAAATATCAAAATATTCTTAAAATAAATACACTTTTTTATTTATACAAAATATACTAAAATATCATTAAAATAAATACACTTTTTTATAATTATCAATTATTATATATAAAAAGTAAAAATAAATAATTAACAGTATGTTGGTTATTCTCTCACTCTTCTGTTTTGTTACTTATTTTTTACATACAAATAAATGTAAAAATGTCTTAAATTAAATGTATTTTTTATTCATACACGCAAATAAATATCAAAATATTTTTAAAATCAATAAAAATTTATAACTCTTTTACTCTATTGCTTTGTTAATTTTTTTATACACAAATAAATATCAAAATATTAATAAAATAAATATATTTTATATAAGTTATTTTGTTAGTTTTATTGTGTGCCATTTTAATTATTTTTCACCTTTTTAGTTTCTATCTATTTTTTAATTCACAAATAAATGTCAACATGTATTTATATCTCCTTCATTCTTTTTAGTTTTTAATGTTTATTGGTTATTCTATGCATTTTTTCTTATGTATTAATAACTATCAAAATGTCTCTATATACTTATCAAATTTTAAAAAAAAAAGTGTTTAAATATATTTTTTAAAATTAAAAATTACGGAACAATATCAATTATTGTTTGATAATCAACATTGTTATGTATTTATCAAATTTAAATAACATAATATTTTTTAAAAGTAATGTTAGTATTTTAAATCGAGTATTAACACAAAATATGAGAAAAATAAATATATTACTTAATAAATTATTTATAAAATATATGTTAATTTGAATTACTTTTTAAAAAATAAATAAATTTATTAATATAATTATATTTTCTGCTATACACGGATCTAAAACTTTATAAGCTTCATTTAATTTAAATTTATGTGATCAAATTAAATTCCATCTCCTAATTTTGTTATGCCTATGGTGAATATTCTCATAATTTGTCTAATTAAAAAAACATTTTCTTTTAATTTAAAAAGTAATTCTTTAAAAAATATAATTTAAATCATTAAAGCTAGAGATAGAAAATTATTAATTTAAATATATTAATAATTAATAATTTTATATATTGACATATTTTAAGGTTTTCATTTAATTATTTCAATTGATTTATTGATTATTCTCGTTATAATCTTTATAATTTCAATGCGATATATCTAAATGAAAATCTAGATTTATAATAAAATATAAACTCAACGGATATAAATATAGTATAAGTCATTCTAAATAAATATATCAATAAAATAAAAAATAATCTATAACAAGATCTAAATAAAGAACAAAAATATGTTTTTATAGAAAATAATAATAATAATAATAATAATAGGAAGGAAGGAAGATAAGCTAAACATACCAGCTTGAAGGCTTTTTGTAGAATAATACCCTTCCCTGACATAAAGCAAACAAAGGCATTTTAACAAAATTATCAATACATACTTGATTAAAAAATATTAAAATTCAGCAAATCCCATATCCTCAAAATTAATGGAATTTCATAATCTCTATCATCTATCTTAAAAGAAAAAACAAATTGGGATCCTCTTTTACTTAAAATTTCAGGAATTGAAGGCAATTTTAGACCAAGGTCATAAGCTTCCTTTTCCAAACGACTCTTTAATTCAAGTAAAAAGGGCATATATCTAATGCATTTTTAAAATAATTATTCTTATGAAATTATTTTTTAATAATAATAAAACTAAAAGGTAAGAAAACATCATATATATACAACCTAATCTGCATAAAAAAAGAAATTATATACAAATAAAAATTTATAAATGAAATCAATATTTTTTTTCAATTAAATTATTAAAATTTATTCAAGAATAAGTTAATTCATTATTTATTTCGAACCACGTGTTTAAATTATACCAAATATCTTATAAACTAAAAACATTTATTATAAAACATGAATTTAACCCAAAAAGTTACCGTCACAATAGAAAACAATATAAATTTGTATTTTATTTAGATCCTCACACTTACAAAAATTATTTTTTATTCAAATATTTTAAAATGATACATTTCATATTTTAACTAATATTTTAAAATGATACATTTCAAATATTTTAATTAATAATAAGTTACAAATATTCACATAAAATATTTGATTTTTTACTACAATTTTTTTGACCATACAATAACAGTTAAAACAAACATGGTTATTAAAATTATCCTATTTATGTAATATCCACTAAACTAGATCATTAATTTGATTTCTAGTAGACATATCCTTTTTTGTCTAAGGTACTCATAAAAAAGTATCATTTGATCGTATGTTTTAGTCACACAAAGTACAATTTATTATGAAAAAATCACTCACCAGTTCAACTACTGCAATTTACTTGATAACAGGACTAACCCACAAGGCTCATATGAATATGGTCGCATACACATCAACAAAACTATGAGGTTATCAGGCTCAGCAGCTATAGTGAATAAGAAACAGAGATATGCAATTAACAGTGTGTCTTTTATCCCTGCTGATACACCTCTTAAGCTTGCAGACTACTTCAAGATTGGTGGCGTTTTCCGAGTTGGAAGTATTCCTGATACCCCACAGGCCAAAATATGCACCTTCATACCTCTGTTATGGGTGCTGACCATAGAGCCTTTGCTGAGATGGTACTCGAGAACCCAGAAAACATAGTTCAGAGCTATCACTTGGATGGATACAACTTCTGGGTTGTTGGGTAAGTATTTTATTTACAACTTTGTTCAATTTAGGGAACAATGCTAATACAACAACATGAACACAATTATGATTATGATGCAACAAAAAAAATTAGATTTAAATTTTTATTTTTTGTCTTGATGACTGATGAGTTCTTATTGCTTGAATTTCAGAATGGATAGAGGAAATTGGACACGAAATAAGAGAAATGAATACAATCTTATAGATGCTATTTCAAGATGCACAACCCAGGTTAATTTGTTTTTTCAGATAATATATAGAGAACCTGTTTAGTTCCTATTAATATTTTATTATTATGCTGAAAATACATATATATGTTGTAATCTTTACATGAAAATATTGGTTAATGTGTGACAGGTGTATCCTAAGTGTTGGACAGCCATATATGTAGCATTGGACAACGTGGGTATGTGGAACCTGAAGTCAGAGATTTGGGAAAGACAGTATCTTGGGCAACAATTTTATTTAAGAGTTTATTCACCAGAGATGTCAATTAGGGATGAATATCCCATTCCTAAGAATGCACTAGTCTGTGGTAGAGCTATTGGCAGAAGAACACCACCTTTATATAAACCAATCTTTTTCATATAAACAATATTTACAGCCTAGCTTTTACTGTATTTATGCTTAATGTTGGTCCAACTATGTGATCCAGCAGCAAAGAAAGAAAGAAAAAAAAAAGTCACAAATGTCTCTATATAATCGTGCATGAAGGATGGAGCTTTTGTCTTTATAAAAGCCTTTGGTTCAATCTCAATATATACATAACAAAAGCTAAGAGGAAAAAAAAACATAAAAACCTCAACAGAAAATTTTCTTATAGAAAAAAATTGAGAGAGTTAATTTGTGAAGTTAAAACCCACAAATTGAATATATATATTTGTTGTATTTTTGTGAGAGAGCTACCTAAAAGTGAAGTGTGTAATCTCATCTTATTATAGTGGAAGTTTTAAGTGGCCTATGAGTCCCGTGGTTGTTATTTTTATTTAGAAAACTTTTTTCACGTAAAAAATCTTTAGTGTTATTTTTGTTCTATTTTAGTTTAGAAAGTTATCCTGGGTATGTGAAATTTATTTCTTTAAAACCATCTATTTTTTCCAACAAAGTGGTATCAGAGCTTTTGATTATTTTTAGTGAGAGTATTGTTCACGTATATAGTACTATTCATATATATTATATTGTACTATAGGTGGTACTATTCACATAGTATTATTCACGGGGTACTATTCATAAATATTATTCACAGAGTACTATTCAACCACGTTATTCATAGAGTACTATTCAAAAGGTATTACTCATCGATACTATTTGGTGGGTACTATTCATCGTTAGAAAAGTACCAAGTTCGAGAAAACCTAAATTGAGAGAGCCAATTTGTGAAGTTAAAACCCACAAATTGAAGATATATATTTGTTGTATTTTTGTGAGAGATCTACCTAAAGGTGAAGTGTGTAATCTCATCTTATTATAGTGGAAGTTTTAAGTGGCCTATGAATTCCGTGGTTGTTATTTTTATTTAGAAAACTTTTTTCACGCAAAAAAACTTTAGTGTTATTTTTGTTCTATTTTAGTTTAGAAAGTTATCCTGGGTATGTGAAATTTATTTCTTTAAAACCATCTATTTTTTCCAACAAAGTGGTATCAGAGTTTTTGATTATTTTTAGTAAGAGTATTGTTCACATATATAGTACTATTCATATATATTATATTGTACTGTAGGCGGTACTATTCACATAGTATTATTCACGGGGTACTATTCATAAATATTATTCACAGAGTACTATTCAACCGCATTATTCATAGAGTACTATTCAAAAGGTATTACTCATCGATACTATTTGGTGGGTACTATTCATCGTTAGAAAAGTACCAAGTTCGACAAAACCTAAATTGAGAGAGCCAATTTGTGAAGTTAAAACCCACAAATTGAAGATATATATTTGTTGTATTTTTGTGAGAGATCTACCTAAAGGTGAAGTGTGTAATCTCATCTTATTATAGTGGAAGTTTTAAGTGGCCTATGAGTCCCGTGGTTGTTATTTTTATTTAGAAAACTTTTTTCACGCAAAAAATCTTTAGTGTTATTTTTGTTCTATTTTAATTTAGAAAGTTATCCTGGGTATGTGAAATTTATTTCTTTAAAACCATCTATTTTTTCCAACAAAGTGGTATCAGAGATTTTGATTATTTTTAGTGAGAGTATTGTTCACATATATAGTACTATTCATATATATTATATTGTACTGTAGGCGGTACTATTCACATAGTATTATTCACGGGGTACTATTCATAAATATTATTCACAGAGTACTATTCAACCGCATTATTCATAGAGTACTATTCAAAAGGTATTACTCATCGATACTATTTGGTGGGTACTATTCATCGTTAGAAAAGTACCAAGTTCGACAAAACCTGTTGACTGACGATTCAAATAGAAGAGAGCATAGGTAATATGATAAAGTTGACCGCATTTAATTATGCAATTTGAAAGTTGAAGATGGAGGATATTTTATACATTAAAGATCTGTGGAAGCCAATTATAATGCTGAAGGAGAAAGAAATAACCAGTACAGACATTGAATGGGTCATTCTAAATCGAAAATGTGCTGCTCAAATCAGACAATGGATCGACAAAAGCATTTTCCAAAATTTTGCTAATGAACACGATGCTTACGTTCTTTGGCAAAAGTTGGAGAAAATATATGCAAGGACAACCGCATAGAATAAAGCTAATCTGATGCGACATATGAGTGAGTTCCAAGGCATTGTAGATCAACTCAACTCTATGAAGATGACTGTAGATGATGAGCTACAAGCGTTGTTGATGTTGAGTTCTCTACCAAAAAATTGGGATACTCTAGTTGTATCAGTTAGTAACTCGGCTCCTTATGGCAAGCTTACCATGGATATGGTAAAAGACAGAATGCTAAATGAAGAGTCTCGATGTAAAGATGAAGGATATACTCCTAACACTGAAACGCTTGTCATGCAGAAACAAGGCAAGCAAGAATGGCATGGGAAAATTAAAAGTAGAAATCCTCGTAACCAAATTCAACAAAGAGGACGGTCGAAGTCTAGATCAAGGTAGATCAAGGTATGACAAAAAATGTCATCATTGCGGCAAGCCTGGACACTTCATTCGAGAATGTAGAAGGTTAAAGGCGGAACAATCTAGAAATCAGGAAGCAGAAACCCGAACAAATGACATCACAACTATCACTGAAGAAGTTGTCATTGTTAGAGATGTTGATTATGTAAATCTTGCATGCCAAGACACTACTTGGGTAGTTGACTCAGGCGCTTCCTATCATGTCACCTCACGACGGGAATTCTTCTCAACCTACACTCAAGGTGATTTTTTGACGTGTGAGGATGGGAAATGATGATGCATCAAAAATTGTCGGCATTGATAATATTTATCTAGAGACTAATCTTGGATGCAGATTACTTATGAAAGATGTGAGGCATGTTCCTGATATCCGCCTCAATTTGATCCCTACTGGTATACTTGATGATGAAGAATACAATAATTGTTTTGGTAAAGGAAAGTGGAAGTTTCCCAAAGGCAAATTGGTAGTAGCAAAAGGCAAGAAAGATATATCACTCTACATCACAAAATCCAGGCTGTGTAGAGGAGAAGTAAATACCACTAGGAAAAAAGTTCCTACCGAGTTATGGCATAAGTGACTCGGCCACATGAGTGAAAAAGGTCTCAGAAATCTTTCCAAAAAGGAGCTCTTGTTAGGAATGAGAGGTACACCCTTGCAAACTTGTGTTGACTGTATTATGGGAAAACAACATAGAGTTGCATTTCGTAGTCTCATACCATCTAGAAAGGAAAATATTCTAGATTTAATGCACACAGATGTTATACAATGAGTTGTAAGTCACTAGGAGGTGCTCACTATTTTGTGACCTTTATTGATGACCATTCTAGAAAAATATGGACTTTTGCTTTGAAAACTAAAGATCAAGTGTATGAAGTTTTCAAGCAGTTTCATGTAAAAGCGGAGAGAGAAATTGGCAGATGTTTGAAGTGTGTACATGTAGATAATGGTGGTGAGTATCGTGGACCATTCGAGGAGTACTGTAGAAGTTTCAGCATCAGATTGGAAAAATCAGTACCAAAGACACCTCAACACAACGGTGTCGTTGAGAGGATGAACAGAACCATATGTGAAAGAGTCAGATGTATGCTCTCAAATGCAAAACTGCCAAACTCTTTTTGGGGGGAGGCAATGAGGACAGCAGTCGATTTAATCAACCTTTCTCCATCAGTTCCACTGAACTATGACTTTTCGGAAAGAATTTAAACGGGGAAAGACGTTTCTTACAAACACTTGAAAGTATTCAACTACAGAGCATTTGTTCACATCCCATGAGATGAGCGGTCCAAGTTGGATGGAAAAGCGAAGCAGTGTATCTTTATGGGATATACCCATGAAAAATTTGGTTATAAACTTTGGGATCCTATTAGCAAAAGTATTGTCAGAAGTTGAAACGTGGTGTTTCTTGAAGACCAAACAATCGAGGATTTTGAGAAATCCAAGAAACCACAGTCAGATGAAATTCCAGTTAATTTGGACCCAGTCTCTCCACCAATAAATCCTGGTAACGGGGGAGTTACACCAGATACTGATGATGTTAATTCACCAGTTGGTAGTTCAGAACCAGAACAAGTTTATGAACAAGTCCAACCAGAAGTACAGACAAGGAAATCCACTCGAGTACGACAACCAAGTCGTATATATTCTCCTAACGAGTATGTGATGCTTACTGAAGGGGGAGAACCAAAGAGTTATGATGAAGATATCACTTAATAGTATAAGACTGAGTGGTTAAAAGCCATGCAGGAAGAAATGAAATCTCTGCATGAGAACCACACATTTGACCTGATGAAACTACCACAGGGAAGAAAAGCTCTCAAGAACAAGTGGGTGTACAGAATTAAAAGTGAAGAAGGCAGCTCATAACAACGTTACAAAGCAAGATTGGTTGTGAAAGAATTTGAGCAGAAGCAGGGTATGGACTTTGATGAAATATTATCACCAATAGTTAAAATGTTTTCAATCCGAGTTATTCTTGGTTTAGTAGCTAGCCTTAATTTGGAGGTTGAACAACTTGACGTAAAGACTGCATTCTTACATGGTGATCTTGATGAGGAAATCTATATGGAGCAGCCCAAGGGTTTCCAAGTCAAAAGTAAAGAGAATTTGGTATGCAGACTAAAGAACAGCTTGTATGGTCTGAAGCAAGCACCAAGGCAGTGGTACAAAAAGTTCGACTCATTCATGGAGAAAAATGAATACAACAAAATGACGACTGATAATTGCATCTTCATCAAGAAATTCTCTTATGGTGATTTTATTCTTTTGCTTTATGTTGATGACATGTTAATTATAGGTCAAAATATTGACAAGATTAACAAGTTGAAGAAGGAGTTAAGAAATTCCTTTGCAATGAAGGACTTAGGACCTGCCAAGCAGATTCTTGGCATGACGATTACACGCAACATGCAAAAGCAAAGGATATGGCTCTCCCAAAAACGGTATGTTGAAAAAGTTCTTGAAAGATTCAACATGAGCAAAGCTAAACTTGTTAGTTGTCCACTTGCGAGCCATTTCAAGTTTAATGTGAGTCAAAGTCCCTCAAGTGAGAAGAATAAATTGGAAATGAGTAAGGTGCCTTATGCATCGGCAGTTGGTAGTCTAATGTACGCTATGGTATGCACCAGACTAGACATTGCACATGTTGTTGGCATTGTGAGCCGATTCCTATCAAATCCTGGAAAGAAACATTGGGCAGCTGTCAAATGGATACTCAGGTATCTCATAGGAACCTCCAGTCATTGTTTATGCTTTGTTAATAATAAACCTATATTAGAAGGATATACAAATTCAAATATGACTGGCGATGTAGATACGAGGAAATATATATTCTGGTACCTAATAACATTTGGAAGGGGAGCTGTTTCATGGAAATCGTGATTACAAAAGTGTATTGCCTTAAGTACCATATAAGCAGAGTACACTGCAATCACTGAAGGTTGTAAGGAGATCATGTGGATGAAAAATTTCCTACAAGAATTGCATCAAAACCAAGAAAACTATGTTCTTTATTGCGACAGTCAGAGTGCAATTCACCTTAGCAAGAACCCAACCTTCCACTCAAGGTCTAAACACATCGATGTAAGGTATCATTGGATTCATGATGTGTTGGAACATAAACTACTGCAAGTTGATAAGGTTCACACCAATGATAACGGGGTAGATATGATGACAAAGACCGTGACTAGAGAAAAGTTTGCTACCTGTAGAAATATTACAGGTGTGGAAGAACCCTGTCCCACATAAGGTGGAGGGGGATATTTTTTGGTCCAACTATATGGGCCAGCAGCAAGAAAGAAAGAAAAAAAAAGGATTAGTCAACACAGATGGCATCGAAAGAAGAAGAAGAAAAGAAGAAAAAAAAGTCACAAATGTCTTCATATAATCCTGCGTAAAGGATGGAGCTTTTGGATTTATAAAAGTCTTTGCTTCAATCTCAATATATACAGAACAGAAGCTGAGAGGAAAAGAAAACATAAAAACCTCAGTAGAAAATTTTCTTAGAGAAGAAAATTGAGAGAGCCAATTTGTGAAGTTAAAATCCACAAATTGAAGATACATATTTGTTGTATTTTTGTGAGAGATCCACCTAAAGGTGAAGTGTGTAATCCCATCTTATTATAGTGAAACTTTTAAGTGGCCTACTGGTCCCGTGATTGTTACTTTCATTTAGAAAAGTTTTTCCACGAAAAAAAATCTTTAGTGTTATTTTTGTTCTATTTTAGTTTGAAAAGTTATCCTGGATGTGTGGAATTTATTTCTTTAAAACCATCTATTTTTCCCAACACTTAATAATGCCCCAATTTATCTCTTTTTATATAATAGAAAAAGGAAGAAACTAGAGATGTAATTATCTTATAATTTTCAAGTAAGAATTAAGATTTTAGTAATAAATTAAAGACCAAATTTCTCATTTTGTTTTGTATTCATAAAAATAATACTCATAACTAAACATTTCATATTAAACTCCGACAACTTCAACACAATTGAAATTAAACTGTGACCAATTAAAAGGTATTTAATATTAAACTTTAATCAGTTTGATCCCGTTCAATATTATTAGAATCATAATATAGCTTTGTAAAGCATACTCATGGCCATTATAAGACATGTAAGATCAATTTCGATGGTGAGGTGTTAAGCACACCTTCATATAAAATGAAAATTACAATAACATGAACTAGAAAATTGAGTGGAAAAAAGAAATACCGAGTTTTGTATTTCATATAGTTTCCTGAAGATAAATTCAATTTCTTACCGCATGTATTTGAGAATCACAAACGTTTATCTTTGAGGATATAATGGTAAACAATCAGTGGACATACACCAACAAAATTGTTCCTACGAACTGTATGGTATATATGAGAAAATAACAGATTTTTTCATGTGTGAAAGTTATGTCTTATGTATTCTCTTCTCCGTCCTATTTATTGAGCCAAGAATTCAACCATAAAGTATTCATGCTGGGCAATTGTTACAATTGGAAGTGATTCCAAACGTTCCTCAGATCGTTATTTCAAATAATTAATCCAATTCAAAGTTGCACATTAAGTATCATCTATGACTAGAGTATCACTAGAGATTGATTCATTCCGTCTCCATGGATGTTTTTCACCTTTTGGACTAGTTCGATGCAAAAGCTCATCTCTCTCTCTCTGCATCTTTAACCAACACTCTGGCTCCTGAAATAGTCTCAGTATCTGTCCAAATAATACCAAACAAAGCCTTCCTCAGCATAAATATGATTGCATAAAACACATCTAGCTGCCCAAATTCTCAGTTGAGAAAATCAGTTATTTGATAACTTCATAGAAAACTGATATGGTAGGATAAAATGAGCATGCACCTTAAATAGGATGCACAAGTTGTACAAAATTGAATAGGTCTTAAAATAACATGTCAATTTTACATAGCATGTATATATAACACAAAATATGTTATATATACATACTGTACATGATGTATATTCATTTATATACAAAGTGTACATAAACTAGATATGTACGTATGTACACATTATATATAACTCACATGTTTTTTTAGGACCAATTTGATTATGTAATACATGTACATGTTATTATAGGGTTTCAATAAGACAAGAATAATAGAGTATACCATTTTCATCGTTGGTCTTCTTGAAGACGAATGCATAAGACAAAGGCGTGCAGCAATCATCATTATTTCCATCTCTTCCTTGCTGTAGTCTTCATTCAAACAAGGATCAATTAGACGTTTGCATAAACCATAGCTAAGCAATGACCTTGCCTGCAAGTCAATGAGCATAAAAGCTGAGGAAGAATATTTTTCACTTTGCAACATTACTTAATTTAATGGTAGAGATTTATACCCAAAGTACTAAGCTTTCATGAACCATTTGGTCTCTCTGAATAGCCTCCTTTCCAGTGATGAGTTCTAAGAGCACAACCCCATATGAGTATACATCTATCTTTTCATCTACCTTGCCATACATCATATATTCTGGAGCTAAGTATCCAAAAGTCCCAACTACAGTTAACGGCTTTGTAACTGTTGAAGATTGATGGGTTTGTTGGATTTCCATTGCTGCTCCAAAATCTGACAGCTATAAAATCAAAACACAAAGATTTAGGGATAAAAAGCAATTTCAAGAAGAAAGTTGATTCAGGGTCTATTTGTTTGTGTTTCTAGGACAACATAAAAATGCTTCTGATAGTGAAATTTTTTGTCAAAAGCACTTTGAAAACTCAGAAAACACATTTTGTGCTTGCTGATAGAAGCATATAATACGTGCTTATGCATGAAATCGGATTTTTTTGAATCACCTCTATTTGAAACCACTTTTAACATAAACACAAGCAAACAGAACCACAGTTTTAGTCCACGAATGAAAAATCTATCTAAACATCAAACTATGGAGAAAAAAAGTATTGATTCTTCTCCAATTAGAGTTACTAGCTAATTATATAGAGTTTTAAGCCCAAAACCTTATGATTTTGAGTTTAAGTGAAAATGATTACCAAAATATCATACATTTTATTCAGGGAGACGCCAATGATGTGTCATGGTAAGCAAATCAGTTCTTAGAGGAGATATTCCCAATTATAAGAAGGTTTAATATTGTAATATATCTTGGATCCTACAATTATGCAATAGAGTAGCAAATGATATAGCAAAATGGTCTCTTAATGAAGGAATGGAAGGATCTTTTACGCTATATTTAGATCTTAGATTTGTATGGAAAAATTTGTAAGAAAAATATGAGGGGTAAAAAAGAAGAAAAAGAATCAAATAATGCAAATATTATTTATAAGTTGTTTACTATATATGAAGAAAAGAGTTTAGAAAATTTTTATTGGAATTTTTTGAACCTTCATTGTGTCTTGTTTTTTGACTCTCATATTTTCCTTACTAGTTTTTTTCCCATGCAAAACTAATATCCAAATATAGCCTTATAGATCAAATTCCTGTGCATATATATAAAACAATCAACGAATAGGCCAAAGTTGGGTTGTAAGATACTTATAAATAAAAGAGTGAAAAATCCCAAAATTGCAGGTATTGTACATGAATCGTGTACAGTCTGTACATAATTCAGTTGTACTCGAACTGAATTATGTAGATAATTTTTTTAAGATAAACACAAAATAGCTAAACAAAGACATGTAGATAAACATCACTGAACATGTTCAAAATGTGAATTAATAATACCACCACTTACCTGTGGTTGGCAATTGTCAGTTAGGAGAATATTGGATGACTTAACATCTCTATGAATAATGGGAGGGTTACAAGAATGATGAAGGTACTCAAGAGCTTTAGCCACACCAACTGCAACTCTCATCCTCTCACTCCACTTTAACTGCCTCAAACTTTGCTTCAAATTTCCCTTTAAAAGATTATACACAATTGCCTGCATATCCATATCCTCACAATAACCAATTATCTGAACTATATTCTCATGTTTTATACTCGACAATATGTCTACTTCTCGAAAAAGATCATCTCCACACTCCTGAGTAGTTTTGAGTATTTTCACTGCTGCAGCTTGACCACCTTCAAATTCAGCACAATATACTTCACTATTTTCACCTATTCCAACCACCCTCTTGGGACTAAAATTATTTGTTGCCCACCGAAGCTCTTGCAATGTAAAACGCCAACTCGATCTTTTCTGTTCCGAGAATGTTAATCTTTGTGACAGCTTCTGTGTTGTTGATTTCGGTACCTGCATTGGCTTCCTGACATTGTATAGTATTTGCTGCCGTGATGCTGGTGTAGAGGAAGCTGGAACTGTCAATGATTTCTGTAATCGATGATTGATCATTGTCTGGTTAGCAGATTTGTACGTAGGTGATGATAATGATGATTGAAGCACTGGCCTCCTAGAACTAGACCCTTGTTGAGAAGTTCCTTGTTTTTTAAGTAGAATTCTTCCTACATTGTTTATCACTAGAAGAGTGCAAGTAGGAGGCAGCGCTTTTAAACAAGAAGTAACAGCTAATTCATTGGGCCTGCAAGACTTACAACAATACAATAAGATTGATAGATATACAGATGAGAGAGAGAGAGAGAGAGAGAGATTTAATGTCTGTTTGTTTCTGATTTTGGATCATGTAAAAGCACCTCAGGACCAAACATGAAAAAATTTGTCAAAAGCGCTTCCAGAGTTCAAAAAGCATATTTTGTGCTTGCTGATAGAAACACATTATATGTACTTCTTTCTGAAAACACTTATGTTTGAAACCACTTTTCACAGAAGCTCAAGCAAAAATACCCTTGGAAGCACATATAATGTGAAAAGTGACTTCAGACGGAAGTGGTTCCAGATAAATGTGCTTCTGTCAACGACCACAAAATGTGCTTTCTGAACCCTCACGGCGTCTTTGACAAAAAAAAAATTTAATGTTTGGTCTTGAAGCACTTTTTTGCTGTCAGTAGCGTTTTTTTACTGTCAGAAGCGCTTTTATAGGGTCCAAGAAACAGAAACAAAGATACCCTTAATAGTAGTTTCAATACCCTGAAAGGCTAGACCCAAGTGCAAGCATTGTTGCATAGCAGACCCTTACTTGGTGGGTTAATACAGAAACATATGAATCCCCAATACAGACCTTAACTTGGAATTCAACCTACAAAGATAAGCTTGCCAAATGAAAACCCCGGTTTTTGTAATAATAATTTTGAAAGAAAATGAAAAAGGGTAAAAGTGAAATACCTTCTTGGACTTGCAGAGATCTTCATGGATATGAAATGTGTTAGGATCAAAGATGTCTTGGCTACTTTGAACATGAATAGCCACAACATTATCTTCTGGTTTAACAACCAGAGTTAATAATCTAAGTAGAATTTCTCTACTGTAATTATCAGATTTTAGGCCAACAATGATGGTCCTTTTCTTTTCTTTCTTAGATCTAAATGATAACATTTGGAGATCAATTCTTGATCTTCGAACCATCATAAAAAAATCTGCACTTGGTACCCATAAACAATTTCATTGTACAACTAATGTTCTCTTCTTCTTCTTTTTTTAAGTTCCAGGATTCGTTCATCTCTCGAACCACACTTACTAGTTTATAGGTCTAAGCATTAAGTAAAGGTGGTTGGTAACTTATGACAAATATCAAACTGGTTCTGAAAGCGATCAATGTAAAATATAATTTACTGTAATTTTGCTCTATTTAGAGATTATTTTCAATGCGTCGTTTCTCCCTAAATGAAAACTTCTTTTGGGATTATTTTTGTTTCAATATCTTGGTCTAAACTTTATTATGGTTGGGCTACCAGTTATGGGTGTGGGGAAGAAGAATGCTAAACATAACAAGTTTATTTACTAGTCATCATTAGTTACGTGGGAAATTTAAGCTTAAAAAAATAAAAATAAAATAAAAAAATATTTATAATAATATATTTATATTATAATATTTTAATTAAATTATGAAAATATTTATTAATTTTATAAATTTATAATAAATAGTTTACTTTTAGTAATAATTTTTTATTATTTTATCTGAATATTTGAAAATAACATTAGAAAAATTTAAATAAAATAAGCAAATAAAATATTTTTTTATCAATACTTCATAAACAGGCATAAAAATATGTAAATGTATATGAAAAAAAAATTAAGAAGCACTTGTAAGTTTTAAAAATAAAAAAAATTCATAATTATTCCGAACATTATTAAACAAGTGAAAATTTAACCATAAATAATTTGATAACTTCTTACCTTTTATAATAATAAAATTGTAAATTTTAAGGCAAACAAAAAATAATAATAAAAATTTGGACTTAAACATACCTACGTTGGTGTTCACTTATGAACAAAGTTAAGAATCCTGATTTTGTAAATATTTTTGTTTTATAGTTGTAAAACTTTTACAAATGTACGAATCATTTTATAGAAAATAATATATGTAGTTTTTAATTTATTATTCAAATTTTTAAAAATTAAATTAAATCCTAAATATCATGTAATGATATTTTGATTTTTGTTTACTAATCTAATAAAAAAATAAACATAAATATGATTCAATACATAATTATGTTTTTATCATCATAACAGTTGAGTATTTATAGATATAATAGTTAAGTTAATTATATTTGCTCATACTATTTAGGTTATTAAAGATATAAATTGATATTTATTGATTCTATTATTTTTATATGAATACCACATTTGTAAGGTTATATATTCTTTGTTAATTAAACAAATCCATTAACACCTATAGATATTATCGATAATTAATTTGGTTAATTAATTTAATTCTTTTTTTAAGATATTGAAAATAAACCATTTAAATACCACTTTTGATGAGATTAACATTTTAAACTTTATTTAAGGTGTCAAAATTAAATCTAAGAATTTAATTATCCTAGTACTAACTTTAATGTTTTAAAATTATTACTGAAAATATGTTGTCAATACACTTTTGAATAATAGTTCTTATAAAAAAAATTAAAATAGAGTTTCACTCTATCTACCGGTGGATTGTACAAACAAATAAAAGAGTATTATTCTAAATCAGATCGGATAATTAAACATTAAAATCTAATTTTTAAGTTTAAGTTTGTAATGGAAAATAATATATTTTTCACTAATATTCTTAATATAAAATCTTGAATAAAAATAAAATCAATTTATTTTATAAAGATGTTTTAACTATTTAATATTTCACAAGTAACGCAAAATTAAGTCAATTATTGTTTGTCTAAGTGTCAAAATTTTCTTAAAATTGACAAATTTCCTTACTTTTTCAAAATTATTTTTATACATGACAAAACCATAATCAGTTTCAGTGTAAATATGAGTAAAATACCACTTAAGAGATTACTAATGCACATAACCCCGAAAGAAATGCAAGTTATTGAATTGTTTCATCAAAAAAGCTAAATGCTGCACTTAAAAGAGCCTATATGTGATCATTTTAAATTTGCTTAGAGATATAGAAAGAAGGTCTTAAAACAGCAGAAACGGTTAAATGCCTCCGGTTCTCTAGAAATGTCCTTATCAAAATAATAATAATATATGCAAATGGAAATTATTCACATGAAATAAAGAATATCAATTCGAACATATCATAATAGGAATCTTGTAACTTAGAATATCAATACTAATTTTTCAGTATTGTAATCATAAAAACAAGGCTTTTATAACTAAATAACTGAATCACACACATTCCATAATAGAAACAGAAAACGATAAATTCCTAAACGGCAAAAACACAGAGTCCAAAATTGTTATATTAATAAATTTTCAAATACTAGAAACGAGTCTTTGTAATAAATAAACATATAATAATTCCTATTGGTAGATAGAGATACTTAGTAAATCAACTACAAGGGGACTCCCTCATTGGGCAGCAACCACCTTTAATTAAAATTACACAGGATGACATACACAAGATTATAATTTGGTGCATTAATTACCTAATACCAAAACAAAAATAATCCGATACGACAAAACAAAATTATAATTTATTATTCCCATTTTAGTAGAGCTTTCGAGATTTTCAGGACCACCCTGTTAAGAAATTTGGATAAAATGGTATAATCACAAATTCCTCCTCCCAAGATCTTCCTTAACAGAATATCAAATAACAGAGAAATAGATAATACACAACACAAGAATTATAGTGGAAACTCCAAATTAGAGAAAAACCACTTTCGTTATCAAAAGACAACTAGAGAAAAATTCACTATGTGGAAAATTGTTACAACCACACTCTCAGTAATTTTCTCACACACCCAAAAGACAAGAGCAACTACAAGCCCAAGAGAATTTTCCCACAAAATTCTCTCACTTAAGAACTTCTTATACAAGTTTTTCTCTATTTTTGGGATGATTAACAATGAAGAAATGAAGTCATATTTATAGCCTTCAAGTTCTCATTTCATATGCCAAACATTTCTTCATTCAACAAAATTAGGCTACCTAATTTTCCTATTCTTTATTCAAACAAGGTTAGGCACCTCCATCTTTGACAATATGGTAAGCCACCTTTCATGAATTTTCTTCTAAATTAGGCACCTCCTATTTTGACTAACAAACCTAATATTATTTTTAATCAATCATAACAATCTCTACCTTGATTAAAAATAAACATGGTTACCACTACAACACTGTCTATTCCAACAGTCATAATTCTCTACACCGAGAATTATCATACTCCACCATAAAGAGTACACCCACTTAGAATTAATCACCAAATCTAAGAATTTCACATCGGCTCATGTCGAAAAAAAAAACTTACTGAAATTTATGGTGCAACTCTCACACTTGGTTTTCCCGAGAGTTCATTAGCCATCGACATCCTTTCCACCACACACCTTACATCTATACCAAGCCAATGCCCGTGTGCAAACTTGTGGACCCGCTACCAGTAACACACCCTCTTTCATGGCAATATTTAGAGACTAGCGGCATGCCATGAGGATGTACACACTCTTTTCAAAGAGCATCACTATAGTCTTTGAAAACAGACATACTATTAGCGTCACCGTCGGTATTTGAGCTTCTTGCCGAATCAGCTCCACCCTTTGGACAATTTCTTTTGAGGTGCCCAGATTGTCCACACCCAGCACACTATCTTCTTTTTCATGAAATTGTTTTTCTTTCGGTTGTCAGCTACCAATGCTGAGTTTTCAGGCGAAACATTTCTTCCACCACTCAGCCTTTTTTCTTCAGAAAACAACTTGCTAGTAACTTTTGAAAAAATTATTTTCTCCTTTCCATGAATCAAGATAGGTTTCATGTGATCATAAGAAGATGGAAGAGACCAGATGAGCCTTAAAGCTATATCTTCATCATCAAGTTTAACTCCAATGGTTTCCAGTTCAGAGAAAATACCATTGAGAACACTGAGATGGTCAGACATAATAGTTCCTTCATTCATACGCAAAGTATGAAATTGCTCTTTCAAATACACCCGATTTGAAACGCCTTTTGCCTGATACAATTCTTCAAGCTTTTCCCAGAGTTCTTTGGCCATAGATATTCCATGCACATTTGCAAGAATATTTTTGGCCAAACAAAGCCGAATTGCACTTGCAGCTCTTAGATCAAGATCTTCCCAATCTTCATCGCTTATATTGGTTTTACTGGACTCAATACCAGTAACAATGGCTGGTTTCCCCTTTAACGCCTTGTGTAACCCATATTGGATCAACAAATCTTTGACTTGTACTTGCCACAAGCCAAAATTGATTCTCCCATCAAATTTCTCAATGTCAATCTTGACTCCTGACATTTCTCCTTCTTTCTTTGAAATTGGCTCTGATACCAGTTGTTAAGAAATTTGGATAAAATGGTATAATCACAAATTCCCCCTCCCAAGATCTTCCTTAGTAGAATATCAAATAACAGAGAAATAGATAATACACAACACAAGAATTATAGTGGAAACTCCAAATTAGAGAAAAACCACTTTCGTTGTCAAAAGACAACCAGAGAAAAATTCACTATATGGAAAATTGTTACAACCACACTCTTAGTAATTTTCTCACACACCCAAAAGACAAGAGCAACTACAAGCCCAAGAGAATTTTTCCACAAAATTCTCTCACTCAAGAACTTCTTATACAAGTTTTTCTCTATTTTTGGGATGATTAACAATGAAGAAATGAAGTCATATTTATAGCCTTCAAGTTCTCATTTCATATGCCAAACATTTCTTCATTCAACAAAATTAGGCTACCTAATTTTCCTATTCTTTATTCAAACAAGGTTAGGCACCTCCATCTTTGACAATATGGTAAGCCACCTTTCATGAATTTTCTTCTAAATTAGGCACCTCCTATTTTGACTAACAAACCTAATATTATTTTTAATCAATCATAACACGCCCATTAATGGCTTCCTTCGTAGCCTTGAAACTCTTATGAGATCCTACACAAATGTTTTTTTTTAAATCACTTACTTAGTAGAATAGGTTGCTCATCGGATTAAAACCATAGAATTTGATTAAAAGAGAACATTAACATCAAATCCATTACTTGATTAAAATAGAACATTAACATCGATTATCTAAACTTGTGATTCGCTTAGTAGTTTGACGATAAAACTCATGCCTCCTTCTTTTTAAGTCATATATTTGAATCACACAAAAATATTATTTAGTCTAAAAAATATATATATCTCGACTTGTTAGTTAATTCCAATTCCTATAAGTATCTGCAATATTGCTCTCCAAAGACCCAAGTAACAGAGTTAATGATTCTCTCAGCCCATTTCCTGGCCTAACTGATGACAATATGATCATTTGTAAATGGTACTACCTTAGTATATGTTATATCTGCATAACAATCACTTTCCACCCAGGACAAGATCTACAAGTACAAATGCGAATAGTTCATGCAGAGGAAAACGACTTTAGATGCTTTGGTGCAACGGCATGACTAGCATGTTTTTATCTTTTGAAGCAATTAATTCATGTCACCTAGTCACCTAGACACATCGCTTAAACATATTATAGTAAAAGATGACACAAATTACTCATAAGATCCACAAACCAATAGCATTACCAAAATTATGTAGAGGCCATATCAGAAGTCATGCTTAAGGAACGGAGTGATGATGATGAAATGTAGTTAGAAGCTCGGCCAATTAGTGTGCAACTAGTGGATTGACAATAGCGAGATCAAGAAGACTACAATGCTTAGAAAATGTGTAGTTTATAAGAAAGTATGGCTTTGTGAGAAAAGCTCAAATGAGAGTTAAACACTTGAACATTTTCAGTTTTTCTGTTATGCCTACCTTAGTCCATAAACAGTGGGCAAAGCTTTCATTGTAAAGGTGTGTGTAGAAAAGAGAGAAAATATGTTATTGTTCACTAAGAAGAGTCTGGGTATTCATTCAATGGATGTTAATCAAGAATTCAACTATTCAATAATTCAACAATTTCTTATTAAGTCAATAAAAGTTACATGGTATCAGAGCTTTAAGCTAATGCAGATTGAAGAAGAATGGAAAACCAAGAAAAAAATGTAAACAAAAGAGTAATAGATCAAAAGACTAATCTCAATCAAAGAATGTTGAATCAAAGAATAACAGAGTTTGAGTTGATCACATTTCATAATCATGTAGCTTCTATCAAATTAGATAAAGAAAATTATTATGTGTGGAAGAAGTAAATAAAGAGAATCCTTAAGAAGGCTACGTAGATTGAACTATCAAATGGCAAAAGAAATTTGATGTGAACAGTGTGGTGAATCTTGAAGGGGAAAAAATTTAGTTACGCCAAGATTAAATGATAAGGTCTTGGCTAGTTAGTGTGATGCTTGATGAATTTGTGAAGAAAGTGTCAAATTGTGATACAAGTTGTGAGAAAAGGTTGTCTCGAGGGATATTTCTTATCACACTCTAGGGCTAAAGTGATCTGATTTAAAGATGAAATGAGCTCTATTAAGAAGGATGGGAAGACTATTAGTGAATATGTGGAACGTGTTCAATCTTTGTCATCTCAATTAACAACTACATGGTGTATTGTGTTTGAAGACATGATGGGGTATGACTCAATGGTAGCTAATGTTCAAGAAGGCTATGTAACATTGCAAAAAGTCTTGCATAAGCTTCTAAACCATGAGAACATACTTGAAAGAAGAAATTTTGTTGTTTCTTTGTTGTCTAATGCTAATCTTATTACATGACTTGTGCTTCAACAACCAATATGACACACCCAACTCCTATACCTTCATTTGACATGGTGAGTTCAGTGAACATATCACATATGATAGTTCCTCATTGATTTTAGACCATGCTATCACAAACCACTCAATATTTATATCCTAACCAACCACCATACACTCATCAACCCTCGTATTCTTCTTCACCTATATCCCAACCTCAAATGTTGGTTGGTACCTTTCATCAAAATCTTAACTCCTATTCTAGACCAACTGGATTTCACAACTCCCAGAATTACAATAGAGGGAAAGGAAGGAAATTTCCAAATTCAAGGCCTCAATGTCAGATATGTAGTAGAATGGACCTATGCAAATAAATGTTGAAATAGGTTTGACAATAATTTCTCTTCTTTCAATAGTCAAATTCACAACCTTATCAACAAGGCCAAATGTTTTAGAATCAACCTCAACAAGTACTACAATCAAAAAATCCACAGTTTGTCCCAAAACCTAGACATGTGAATTCTCAAAGCCCTGCTCATGTGCCACAAGCTTACAACACCACCATATATCCCAATGTTAATCAACCCCGGGCACAATTTTCTGTTATGGGTTCATATACACAACCTATTAATAGGCAACATGCAATGGAAAGTAAAATAGAAAACAAATACAGAGGGCTTATGGAAATATTAATGTACATTTTTTATTCAGTAAAATTAAGAAAAAGTCTCTGAAAAAAACCAAGCATTCGAGAAGCTTGGAACTCTCCCAAAGAACAAAGCTCAATAAATCAATCAATGCCTCTAACACAACCCACATGCTTCTTATAACCACTTTCCCACACCCCTCATGCTTCTTATAACCATTTTCCCACACCCCTCATAACAGAATCATAAAACCAATTCTAACATAGTTACATTTCAGCCCGCATGCCTATGTTTTACCCATATCTTTTCTCTTAGAATAAGTAAAATGAACTTATGACTTACACTATCCCGCCCAAACATTCACTTTGTCCTCGAGGTGAAATGCAAGAAACTATTTTTGAATCATGTAGAAATCCTCTCAAGTCGCTTAAAAGCTGAGAAAGATTTCCATTTGAGTAGTACCTCCACATCACAAGGTTGGCCATGAACCATGGGGCGCAATCCTAATTACAAATCTAGCTCCACCAACATTTCAAACTCTAAATTTAACTAGGGAGGAAGTATTGAGGAAGAATTAGTTACACCATGAGCTTGTCACAATTGTCAAACATGGAAAATAGGATGTAAGAAGCTAAAGAAGGAGTTCCAACCTATACACAACCTTACAAATGCGTTGGAGTATACTAAAAGGAACATAGAAACGAGCGGCAAATTTCTCATATTTGCATCGAGCTACAAGAGTTGCTTGTAAGGCCTCAGCTTCAAGAACACTAAGTCTCTTTCAGCAAACTCCTCATGGTGTCTTTTACAATCAACTTGTAATTTCATCTTTTGTTGAGCTTGTAACAAATGCATGTGCAGATCATCTAAGATAGCATCAAGATCCTCCAAAAATTGATCAACCAATGAAACTAAAGTTTACCATGCTCATAACGAATGAGATAAGGATGATCATGGCCATACATAGCTCGAAAAGGAGTACATTGAGTAGAAGAATGAAACGAAATGTTGTACCAATATTTTGCCCAAGACAACTAGCAAACCCAAGTACTAGGCTTTTTTGATATAGAACATTACAAATAAGTTTCAAGACAACGAATGACAACCTTAATTTGTCCATTGGATTGAGTATGATACGTTGTGCTATGCTTGAGGGTAGGGCCCTCTAACTTGAACAATTCATTCCAAAAATGGCTCAAGAACACTCTATCTTGATCTGAAATAATGGACTAAAGGATACCATAAAGTCTAACAATCTCCTTAACAAAAGCTCCAACCAGTGTCATAGCAATAAAGGGATGTTTCAAAACCTATAAAATATGCATATTCACTTAACCTATCCACCAATATGAGTATAGTATCCACCCCTATAGAAATGAGTAGTCCTTCAATGAAATCAATAGTAACTTTATCCTAAAATTGAGCAATAAGAGGAATAGGATGTAGAAACCAAGCAAGTGTAGTGGACAAATGCTTATTCTACTGAAAAACAGTGGAATTTTGCACATAATTGATATATCCTTATGCAAGTCAACCCAATACAACTCTGCTACAATACGTTGATGAGTTTTTGTCTCGTCATAATGGCCTCCACTTGGGGAATTGTGAAACTCGTCAATGAGATTGCCCATTAACTTAGAAGTGCGTGGAATCACTAGACTGCTTTTATAATATAAAACTCCATACTTTACTAAAAATCCCACATATGGATTACCAAAGTGATGTCTTCTAGTAATTTCTTAAGAAATTCATCCTCAATTAATTCAGTTTGTAATGTATTCCAATGTTGCCATTGAGGAATTGTCAACATCGAACTCCACCTATTTAGGGATGTGTGAGAGTGCATCAACCACCTATTTCTCGTTCCACTTCGATATTGTATATCAAAATTATACCCAATGAATTATGTAATCCATTTTTGATATTGAGTTTTCACAATACATTGCTCTAAAAGGAACTTCAAACTTTGTCGATCAGTCCTCACCACAAAACGTTTGCCAAGTAAATATGGTCTCTACTTCATTACAATGAACATTATTGCCATCAAATTCTTTTTCATAAATTGATTTCAAATGAGCTTGTCATCCCAATTTGGCTAAAAAATGTGATAGGTCATTGACCCTACAAAAGCACTTCCTCTAACCCAAAAGCATGTCTCAATAATGAAAGGTTGTGTGAAATCAAGCATGCCTCCACAATCCATCCAAACTTATCTTTTTAAAGTTGTTCAGTCAATGCCAAAGCATTTCGAGCATACCCAACAACAAAATTTCTATAATAACCTGAGAAACGCAAGAATCCTCATAGTTCCCTTAAATTGATAAGTGATGAAATGATGGCCTACATTTTTCTTAGATCAGCTACCACACTTTCAGAAATGACATGCCCAAGATAAGTCACTTATGTTTTTTCAAACTCACACTTCTTACGGTTGGCATACAAATTGTTCTTATATAAAACATCAAAAACATATGCCAAATGCGATTGGTGTGCTTCCTCATTAGCACAATAAATCAAAATATCACCAAAAAAGACCAAATAAAATTTTTGAGATGTGGCCGAAACACATCATTCATAAGTGATTGAAACATTGCTGAAGTGTTGGTGAGTCCAAAAGGTATCATAAGGAACTCATAATGATCATCATGAGTTCTAAAGGCCGTCTTAGGGACATCCTTATCTTTAACTCTAATTTGATGGTATCTTGACTTCAAATTATACTTTAAAAAATTCGAGTACCATTTAATTCATCAAGGAGCTCATCAATAACAGGAATGTGATACTTATCTATTAATATAACTTTGTTAAGAGCACTGTAATCTATGCAAAAATGCCATGATCCATTCTTTTTCTTGACTAATAATATAGGGCATGAAAATAGAATGTTATTGACTCGTATAATGCCAATTATGAACATTTCTTTGATTAGCTGTTTGATCTCATCCTTTTGAACATTAGGATATCGATAAGGACTTACGCTTATCGTGGGCTTCCCTCCTTTAACAAAACAGAATGCTCTTGTCCACATCAAAAAGGTACACCAAATAGCATGTTAAAAATGACCTCATGTTCATCTAGAATTTGGTGAAGAACTGTGGCACACAATCCATTACTTCATTTGGTAAATCCATTTGATAAACTCAGCCAAAATTCTAGAACCCTTATGTTTAATAGTCATTGTCATTACTTTTAATGATACCAAAGTTTTGCCCAAAGAAGGATCACTATGCGAAGTAATCATCTCTTTTCCCAAACCCAACTTCATCACCTGAGTTTTCCAGTTTGTGTGAGTCATTCCCTATGTTTCAAGTCATTGGATGCCCAAAATCACATCTGAAATTCCCAAACCCAAAGGCAAAAATTCATCAACAATATTAATACCTTGTAAATGTAGAATTATCCCTCGACATATTCCTTCTCTACGGATAGAATTTCCAGTGCCATAGTCACCCTCATACACATCTATTTTAGAAATGGGTAGTTGCAATTTTTTAACCAACTTAGAAGAAATAAAATTATGTACCGCACCTGGGTCAATAAGCATCACCACTTCTTGCTCACCTATTATCCCTTTCAGCTTCATGGTCATTTATCAGACCCACCACAGAATTTAGAGACACTTCCACCACTTAGTCAATTCCAGTCGTTTCTAAATCTGGTTCTAACTCATTCAACTACTCAAATTCCATTATTCCTTCTTCTTCTTTATCATGGATCAACAATACATTTAATTATTTCTTCTTACTCTGATGGCTAATTCCCCACTTATCATTACACACTATAACAGAAACCATGTTCTCATTTCTTCTGCAATTTAGAGTAAGATAACTTTCGCACATCCCCATATGGCAAGTGTTTCTCTTCAATCTTTTCGGCCAAATACATGGATCAATCCAAGTTGATAGGATCCATTATTCTCACTTCCACCCCTTATCTCTTGTCCATCTCGTTGGTCAAATTTCCCAAAGAAACCTGGTTTGAGATATTTCCAACGATATCAATAGCTCGATGAATCTTCACTATTAATCTTACACACTTCCTTTCTACCTCAGCACCAAACATTGCTTGTGGAGTGACCCGAATTGCAATGATTGAATTTCTTTCAAAATTGATAGCTTCATCTCCTTCCATAACACAAATGTTCTATTCTTGTTTTCCCACTAGTACCAGAGTAATGCCTCACCATTAAAACATTTCACAACCACCTCAATTTTCTCTTCATTAGTGAATCGATGAAAAAAAAGTATTGTCCAGCCATCAAAATTCACCTATCAGGATTGGTTCCATCAAACACCGACATCTCAAGTTTTCTGAATTAAAAATCTTGGCACAAACCTCAAAAATGATGGTGCCACCAATTCCTTATGAATCCCCTATCATTGGTGTGTTTGTCAAATCTTCTATTGCTTTTCCTGTGGACAAAGATACTCTACTAGAAGTATCTTCTTAAAGTTTAATAAGCTTATCAAAACACTTATTAATGCTCTGTAATATCAAGTTATTATCTCTATTGCTTTTTAGCAACAAGTGGGTGCTTAGACAATTAGACATTAATAAAACATTTCTTAATGGCATACTTCATAAGAATGTGTTTATGAGGTAATCAACTAGGTTTACTGATAAAATCCATCTTGACAATGTGGGTAAATTGAAAAAATCTTTGTATGGGTTTAAACAAGTTACCAAAACATGGTTTGATACTATCTAAAGTTGTACTCAAAGTAGGTTTTATTAAGGCTAAATTAGGTTTTATCAAGACTAAATTAGATGACTCTTTTTCTAATGGTTGTTTCTACTCATAGAATTTTTATCATTGTTTATGTTGATGATTCAATGAATCTAATGTTAGCAAAGTCAATATCATGTCATCTTTTCTCTAAAAGATATAGGAGAAGTTCATTAATTTTTAGGTATTGGGATATCATCACTAACTAATCAACATCTCTTACTCAAATAGTCCAAATACTTAAAATAATATTTGGGAGAAAGCTTATATGACTAATATTATTCCTTCTATTACACTTATGGTAATTTTTCCAATCATGCCTTTATAGGAATCCTTTTGGAGAGAAGCACTGTGAGGGTTATCCAATGTCACAATAACAAGGCATGTTATTGCCTTTGTTGTGAACAAGGTTTCGTAGTATACAAGTCAACCTAAAGTCACTTATTAGAAGTGTTATAAAAAGGATCTTGAGGTCCTTCCATGGTACCATTAATCATAGGCTAGAGTTTCAACCTTCCACAACTTTGCATATTAATGGTTTTTTATACACTATAAGTTCCACCTCTAGGTTATGTATATATCTTGGTGCCAATCTAGTTATATAGTTTGAAAAAAAAACAAACCACAATATCTAAGTGAAATGTTGAGGTTGAATATGCCTTGCAAGTGCAACTACCAAAATTATATGGCTACAATCTAACTACTCACTTCCATCCCTTAAATTTCAATCTTATGGTGTGATAGCATTAATGTAGTGACTTTAACAACTAATCCTATTTTACACTCCGAAACCAAACATATTGAACTTGATTGACACTTTATCGAAGATAAAGTTCTTTAGAAGCGACTAAGTTTTCAACATATGACTTCCTATGATCAAATGATCAGAGAGACGATATACTAACCAAATACTGACCAAATCTCTATCCCCAGAGCCTTTCAGTTTCTAAGAAGCAAACTTAGTGAAGTCATATTTGAGAAAAGGAGTGATGATTGCCAAGCTAGCAAGATCAAGAAGAGTAAAACGCTTAGAAAATGGGTGTGGTTTATAAGTTTGGCTTTGTGAGAAGAGCTTGAATGAGAGGTGGACACCTGTACATCTTCAATTTTCTATTACACCTAACTTAGTCTATAAATAGTAGGCAAAGCTTTCATCGTAAAGATGTGCAGAAAAGAGAGAAAACATTATTGTACAATAGGTCCGAGTATTCATTCAATTTGTGTTAATCAAGAATTCAACAATTTCTCATTAAGTCAAGAAAAATTACAAATGAATGCTAGAGACTAAGCCATAAACAAGATCTTCCATTCATATATTACGTTGCCAGAGGCAATATAAGTAATTGGGGCCAAACTATTTCTCATATACAATTACATCTCAACCAACTGTTTATAGCACCCAAGGAAACAAGCAAATAAAATAATAAACCACATATAATGCATACCATACATGTTTGGGGCCAAGTTTAACTACCGTATGGCATGACAGCCAACTGCTGCTCTATTTAAGTGGCAGAACACATCAGGTCATAGACTATATAACTGAGCAACAGGAAAGTACAGTCTAGTTTTGTAATAATCTATAATAAAAATCCCTCGGGTAACTCATAGTGAAGACAATGCCCTTCATGATTTCTCAGAAACCTGCAAACACAAAACATATCAATATGGTTTTTAAATAAAACGAAAACCAATGAATAACTTTGGTAACATTAGCTTGAAAACATGACATTCAAGAAGTAAAACCATGTCTTCCTTTGTAGAAAATAACACATGGAGTAAAGGAGAGTTAAATAGCATAGTTCACTGATATTAAAAAAATATAAACAAAAAGAAGTTTAAAAAAAACATTGGACTAATAAAATTAAGACGAAAAAGGGTAAAACCTAGGACCATCCGTCCATGGGACCAACTTCAAAACCACATAAGAAGCATTCCTCACAAAGTTGAAAACCAAACTGTACCTGATTAAGTGGATTGTCTGGAGATTTCTTCCACAATTTCCATATCATATCCTTGTATTGAGTGTGAGTAAGACCGGGTTTCTCCTCCTTCAGCCTAGGTAGCTCAGCTTCTTCAAAGGCCTATAAGCATTACAAGAATTTAACACAACAAAAGCACATGAAGAAAAAATGTCCATCTATCAGATGAAACTAAAAGGCTAAAAGAAAAAGGATACTTGATCATTAGCTTGTGCTGAATAAGCCCTTTCAGGAATTTCATAAAAAATCTTTGTTCAAAATAGGAATAGTTGTTATTGAAAAACTACCACCTCCAATATTTTTCTAATGGGATGTAATAATATAAAAAAGTAGTAAGGACAGACGCCAGAAAATTTACTGCACATGTGACGAGATGATGTAAAATGCAAATATTTTACGCAAGCATCATGAAGAAAAATGGAAATAAAATCACAAATTTAAGATTTACAAAGCTACATAATGTTCCTGTCTTCATTTGGATAACCAATTTAAAATTGCCAGCATAATATAAGGTGGAGTACGAACTCTTACCAAAATAATGATTTCCAAGAAGAAGAAGAAGAAAGAAGTGTACTAACAGAGGAAGTAGAGGAGCACAAGAAAATCAACAAACCCCACCTCACAATGAAAACCTAACAATTGCAATCAGATAAGGAAGAAGTAACAACCAAAGTGAAAATGGAGATAGAGTTGGAGCAGCGTATGAAGCTACAGTGGGTAAGTTACACAAAATGAAGAAGAATATGGTTTCTTGCTCCTAATACATAACGGCTTGAAATGTCACCATCTGATACTTAAAGCTGTAACACTACAAGCAAACCTCTTCCACCTCTAGTCGTGAATATAACTCTCTAAAAATGCAAACTCTTAGTTGGTAATATGGGTACTGTCATATTTTCCTTCACAAATTTGCAGGTTGTATGCATAACTATATGAAAGTTTATAAAATATGGACTTAATTAACCTAGAGGAGGTGAATAGGTTTTTTTTATTTTTATCAATTTATAATTTAATAATCTAAACAGAGCAATCAATCATGAAATCGTGTGTAAGAATAAAGTACGGAAATAATATAATAACATATGATATTTTTAGGTTGAAACAACCTAAGCCACAACTATGACCTAAGAGAAAAACCACTTCTCCACCGAACTACCTAACTTTTCACTATGAAAATCAAATGTTCAAATACAAACTCGGTCTTATGCTACCCTCCCTACGATACTACCCCAATGTACTTTACTTACGAACCTCTGCTTTGTTTTTATAGTTACTAATGTTAACATGAGCGGTTTTTAGACCAACGATCCAATGAGCTTCCAGCCAATTAGACACGTTCATGAATCAACTGCAAAAAGGGTTAGCATAAAAACACAAGTGCACGTGTGTGTTCTAGAATGGATTTAAGAATGAATAATCCTAACTAGATGATTCAAAATATATGTCAATTAAATCAAATCAACTACCAAATCCTAGAGCAAATATTACAATTGTCAAATCATTAAACTCCACTCATCAAGATAGTTGTTTCAAGAGCATAAGCATATCTGAATGATGCAATATAGGCTTGTTAGCACGAAAATTCAAGAACATGAAGAAGAAGGGTCAACAAAATAATCAAACCAACAAGGGGCAATCCAGTTGTTCAAATGACCGAAAGTCAAGAGAAATCAAGCCTCCTAACCTTGATGGTAAGAAAAGTAAACCCACTAGTCCTCAACGCTTTACTTGTGGGAGATTTGGTCATATTTTTACAAAATGTGCTAACAATAAAAAGAAGTTTGGACAAAACCTTTAATGCTACACTTAGTGACATAGAAAGTGAGCAAGATAATGTTAGTAACTCAGAAGATGATGACACTAATTATTGTGTCTTCACTGCAACTGCCAATTGACACCAAGATAATTCTAAATTTAGCTCGGATGAAGAAAATAAAGAAGTAAACTCTACTCTTTTATTGTCGAAGTTTAATGCATCAAACTATGAGGAACTATTCATGGATTGTCTAAGTGTTAGGGAAGAGAGAAATAAATTACTTGTGGAAGTAACCAAACTTAATGATATCATCAATGTTCAGAAAATAAATCTCTAACTTAAATAAAGATAAAAAGGAATTGTCCGAGCATATTGATGCCCTGAATCTAAGACTTGCAGAAACCACTGAGAAAAACAAAAAGTTTAGGCAAGAACTTAGTATTACTAAAAAGAAGGTGAGGAATTTGACCATTGGTGCTAAAAAATTAACCAAAGTCCTAGACTATGGAAAGCCACATGGAGATAAGAGACGTCTTGGATACATAGATGAACAGTCAACACCTTCATCATCCAAAACTCAATTTGTAAAACCCATTGTTGCTTAAGTAGGGAAGGTAATTTCTACACCTTATCACTCTAAGCAAATTCAGTTTGTTTCCACCTGTCATCATTGTGGTAGGAAAGAACACATTAGACCTAAGTGTAGATTTCTTTATGCTTATGATTCTATCACAAGTACAAATGTTTCTAGAACACCTCAAAAAATTTCAAAACGTAAAGTTTTTACTACAAGAACTACACAAAAAGAGGAACCCAAGAAACCAGTAACTCAAATGTCCAAAATTAAGAGAGGATGGGTTAAGAAATCTGAGTTGCATTGCTTTGTGGCCCACATAGCGTTTAAAGATAAATCAAATACCGCCTGGTATTTTGAAAGTGGATACTCTGCACACATGACTGGGAATCGTTCTTTGTTTAAAACCTTGGAGGAATACAATGAAGGGACAGTTACCTTTGGTAATGGTAAAACATCTAAAATTGTTGGAAAAGACTATTCAAATAGAAGATATTCCTAAACTTGATGAAGTTTTATTTGTAGAAGGACTCAAGGCAAATCTGATTAGCATAAGTCAAATATATGACAATGATTTTAATGTGTAATTTACAAACAATCAATGTATTGTAACAGATCAAAAGAGTGAATGTATGATTAAGGGAATCAGATCACATGACAATTGTTATTGTATTGATACATCACCCACAATAACATGTAACCTAGCTAGCAATGACTCGACTACCTTGTGGCACGAAAAACTAGGTCATATGAATTTTAAAGTTCTGGTCAGATTAAGTAAAACTGAGACTGTGTGTAGTTTACCTGTTCTCCCAAAAATTGAAAGACTTGTATATGGACCATGTCAATTGGGTAAACAAACTAGGATCACTTATAAGAAGAGCAAGAGTATCAATACAAACAGAGTATTGGAATTGATACATATTGACCTCATGAGTCCTATGAGAACAGAAAATATTGGAGGTAAGAAATATATCATAGTTATAATAGATAACTTTTCTCGCTACACTTGGGTAGACTTTCTTAAAGATAAGTCAGATGCTTTTGAGTTCTTTATCTCATATTGTACATGAGTGCAGGTTGAAGTAGGTGACAAAATAATAACCATCAAGAAACTGAGAACAGACCATGGAAAAGAATTTGAAAATACCAAGTATGCTGACTTCTACAAAAAACATGGTATCTTTCATGAATTCTCTGCTCTCATCACACCTCAACAAAATGTAGTAGTTGAAAGGAAAAATAGGATACTTCAAGAGATGACAAGAGTAATGTTGCATGCCAAGGGAGTCTCCAAAAGGTTTTGGGCTGAAGTTATAAACACCGCATATCACATTATAAATCGTGTATATTTTCGCCCAAATACAAACCAAACTCCATATGAGATATGGAGAGGTAAAAAACTCAATCTAAAATTCATGCATGTTTTTAGAAGTAATTGCTACATACTTAAGAATCAAGAATAGTTGGGCAAATTTGATTCAAGAAATGATGAAGGTATATTTCTTGATTATTCCATAAAGAGTAGAGCCTACAGAGTCTTCAACTGTAGAACTAATGTTGTTATGGAATCCATAAATGTCGTTATAGATGATGCAGGTAAGCAGATTACAAGTGAAAAAATTGGTAATGAAGAAAATTTCACAACATCTCAATTAACAATGACCAGTGACATAATTGGAACAAAAGAAGAGGAGTTAGAGGAAAAAGAAGAAAAAAAGGAAGAAATGTCGACCTCATCAATGATAAATCCAACCTGAACTTCAAAGAATTATTCTATTAAGAATATAATTGGAGATCCTAATGCAAGCATGGTAATAAGAAGAAGACAAATAAGTGAGGTAACCCATTTATGTTATATTTCTCAATTTGAACCAAAAAATGTAAATGAAATTTGGGATGAATTTTGGATAAATGTCATGCAAATTGAAGGCTATACGCAAATTGAAGGAGTTGACTTTGATGAAACATTTACACTTGTAGCTAGACTAGAGTCAATTAGGATTTTACTTACCATTGCTTGTCACATGAAATTCAAATTATATCAAATGGATATTAAGTCTACCTTTTTGAATGGATTTATGAATGAGGAGGCATATGTGGAACAACCAAAAGAATTTGTTAATCCAAAATTTCCAAATAATGTTTACAAACTTAACAAAGCCCTTTATGGTTTGAAACAAACTCCTCAAACATGGTATGAGAGACTTACCAACTATCTCTTGAATAAGGGATTTATTCGAGGGGGAGTTGATAAGACTATTCATTAAAAGGAGTAGTGATGAAATTTTTATTGCTCAAATTTATGTGGATGACATAGTTTTTGGATCCACATCTAGTACACTATTGGATGATTTTGTGCATGTTATGACAAATGAATTTGAAATGACTTTCTTTCTTGGTTTGCAAATCAAACAATCTCATGATAATATATTTATTTCTCAAACCAAGTATGCATGTAACCTTGTTAAAAGGTTTGGTCTTGAAACTAGCAAGCCATTAAGAAGTTGATAAGACTATTCATTAAAAGGAGTAGTGATGAAATTTTTATTGCTCAAATTTATGTGGATGACATAGTTTTTGGATCCACATCTAGTACACTATTGGATGATTTTGTGCATGTTATGACAAAAGAATTTGAAATGACTTTCTTTCTTGGTTTGCAAATCAAACAATCTCATGATAATATATTTATTTCTCAAACCAAGTATGCATGTAACCTTGTTAAAAGGTTTGGTCTTGAAACTAGCAAGCCATTAAGGACTCATTTAGGTACCAGCACAAAAATTACAAAGGACACTCAAGGTGAAAGTGTTGATCAAACCCTTTTATAGGAGTATGATAAGCAGTTTGCTTTACTTCACTGCAAGTAGGCCTGACATATGTTTTAGTGTTGGTGTGTGTGCTCATTATCAAGCTAACCCTAAGGAATCACACTTAGAGAATGTAAAGAGGATCATCAGGTATATCTCAAGAACAAGTGATTATGGTCTATATTTTACTACTGACACTACTTGTGAAATAAGTGGTTATACATATACCGACTGGACAGGCAACCAGGATGATAGAAAGAGCACATCAGGTGGTTGCTTCTACATTGGGAACAACTTAGTATCCTGTCACAGTAAAAAGCAAAACTCTATCTCACTCTCTATAGCTGAGGCAGAATACATTACTGCAGGAAGCTCTTGCACACAGATGATTTGGATGAAAAACATGATCAAGGACTACGGTCAACCACAAGATATGATGGATGCTCTTATATTGTGATAACTCTAGTGCTATATGTATTTCTAAGAACCGAGTTCAACATTCTAGAACTAAGTACATTGACATTAGACATCACTTTATTCGAAAATTAGTTGAAGAGAAAGTAGTGACACTTGAGTTTGTACCTACTAAGAGACAACTAACTGATATCTTCACCAAAGATATAGACACTCAGAGATTTGAGTATCTTAAGAGTGCCTTGGGAATTACTCCCTCAAATTGAATTTGAAATTTTATTATGAAAAATAAACAAAACAAACAAAAAAAGGAGAAAGAGAAGTAGAATTTTTATCTAATCAACACGATATTGGACTTATTTAATACTTACACATATATAATCTCATTTTTAGTGACTCGACTCATTTTGATATTTATTGTATAAATTATTCTACAATTTTGATTTATGCATACATATTCTTATACATGTGATGATCGATATTGACATGAACTTATTCACACACTCAATAATACATATATATGCTATGCTTGAAGTTTATGAATTTTCTTGAAAGACTCTAGGAATTCAACTAATCTTAACTGTAAAATTGTGTTGAGTTCTATTTCTTACTTTCTAAAACTTAACTGTATAGAAGCACTTACTATTAAGAGGACTACCTACTGTGATGTGTGAAGCTACCACAGTGAGCGAAAAGGGTTAGATCACAACTAATGTGAAAGTCATCATGCTAGGTTTATGGCTAGTGTGGAAAAAAAAGGAAAAAATTGTACAAAAAACAACTGCTTATAAAACTTATACTTGGAATGCACAAAAAGAAAGAACCAATAGAGGTTAAAAAAAAATTAAGTCCTCTTTTGGTAGATAAATATTTTATTTTGTAAGATTAAAGACACGATTATAATTTTATATGATATGTGATTTTTTTTTTGAATCTTTCTTGATTAGTCATAAATAAATTAATTGGTATATTTGTAGAGCTTAAATATATACATTGTTTTTAAGTAAATGTCAATATGTCATTATATGTGCGAAGTGTGCTTCTGTACCTCTTCTACTCTACTTGATTATTTACATAATAAATAATCAAAATTTGAGTTAAAAAATGATGAGCTCTCAATTGATTGTGTTTGTTTGTGATTAAATGAGTTTAATACCTTATGTGATTATTTATGAAAATATAAAAAAAAATCAGATTTTTTTTCATTTACATCTTTTTAATTGTTTCTAAGTTAGAGAGTCATAGAACTTAATGAGAGTTTAAAACACATTGCACTTATAAGTGTCATGTAGTAAGTGAGAGGTTTTGACACACGAAAATGCCAAAGGAGGAGTTTATAAGTACTATGAGTGTTGAGTATTTTCGTAGACAATATTTACTTGTAAACTTATTTTTAAGCCTGTTATCAAATTTATCAAGAAAAAGTCTAACAAATGCTCGAGTTTCAGATAGTCGTATTTCAAGTATATCTTTTATAACTATTACACATAGAATTGCATTCATACATTTAATAATACATGTTCATAAATCTGAAATTACTTTTTGTATTAAAATATTATTATCATCTCAGAGAACATGTGATATATATATATATAACTTTGACAAAAGTTAATTAGAATTCCAGAACATGGGCTACAATATATATATATATGCAAAATGAAAGGTGAGAAAGAAGGTGTGTTGCAATTGCCGAACTATTGAAGAAATTGATGAGCTATTGTCATTCCTATGATTTATTCCTTTTGATTTTTTTTTCGACAACAGCTCATCAATTTCTTCAATAGTTTGGCAATTGCAACACACCCTTCTTTCTCACCTTTCATTTTGCAATCATATATATATATATATATATATTAACAAACTCATGTTGCCATGTTCTCTTAATGATGTTTTGATTAAGTTATATTATATATATATAACTTTGATAAGTGCCGAAAACTTTAGCAATTGCAACACACCCTTCTTTCTAACCTTTCATTTTGCAATCATATATATATATTAACAAACTCATGTCGTTGCCATGTTCTCTTACTGATGTTTTGATTAAGTTATATTATATATATATATATAACTTTGATAAGTGCCGAAAACTTTGGCAATTGCAACACACCTTTCTTTCTCACCTTTCATTTTGCAATCATATATATATATATATATATATTAACAAACTCATGTCGTTGCCATGTTCTCTTAATGATGTTTTGATTAAGTTATATTAAATATATATAACTTTGATAAGTGCTGAAAACTTTAGAAAAAGTTATACATAATATATATATATACATGTTCTCTTAGCCAAAGTTATGTAAACTTTTGAAAAAGTTATATAATATATATATAGACATGTTCTCTTAGCCAAAGTTATGTTATATATATATATATATATATATTGTAGCCCATGTTCCAGAATTCTAATTAATTTTTATCAAAGTTATATATATATATCTATATATATATATATATATATCACATGTTTTCTGAGATGATAATAATATTTGAATACCAAAAATAATTTCAAAATTATAAACATATAATATTAAATGTATGAATGCAATCATATATGTAGTAGTTATAAAAGATATACCTGAAAATCGACTATCTGAAACTCGAGCATTTGTTAGGCTTTTTCTTAATAGATTTGATAACAGGTCTAAAAACAAGTTTAAAGGTAAATATTTTGTTCATGAAAATAACTAACACTTATAGTACTTACACCATAGAATGGAGAAATTTGACGTCTAAATACTCAAAGATACGCCATGAAAGCTCTGGCCATTCACCACTAATTGAACACATATCACTATTAAATATTAACTATGTACAGCTTGCTCACCAACACTTAATTAAAAGACATGGACTCCTATTTTGCCACCATGTTACAATTGGCATATAAACTAACATAGAAAAAGAATTGACAATCGAATGTACAACAAACCAACCTTAGCATTTTGCACTTGCCAACAAAACCACAATAACATTGTCGTCCCTAACTTCTCTAGCTTTAGTTAAGATACATATATTCAATTCAACAAAATACCTTCTAAAACCCTAATTTGGTTCCTCCATACACAAATATCAAAACTATCCAAATTATGTGTGTGTGTGTATATGTATATAAAAACAGAAATTAACGCAAAAAATGTCACCTTGAACGAAGCCTTGAGCCTCCTCTCAGGGTGCCGATCAACAGGCAAGTTATCCGTAACAGTCATATGCACAATCGCATCCTCCACACTCCTAGCCTCAATTATCGAATCATCCCGATTAGTGTTCGTCACAAGCACCATCTTCTCATACTCCTCCTCAGCTGCAGTCCGAGTCTGGCGCTTCTTAGCATCCTCGACTTTCTTCTTCAGGGCCGCCTCTTCATCCTCGCGCCGCTTCCTTAACTCTGCATCGGTCACCTTCGGGACCGGGATCGATACCCGGATGGCCTTCTTATCGGGCTTTTTCATGACCTTCTCAAGCTCCTTCTCCTCCTTTTCCGCCAATCGTCGAGCTTCAGCTTTACGAGCAGCGGCTTCAGCACGCTTCTCGGCTTCCTCTTCCTTCTTCTTGGCGGCTCTGGACTTGGCTCCCTCGGCTTCTCGCCAGTACTGTTCTTCCTTCTCTCGAGCCTCGCACTGTTTCCGCTCCGAATCGGCTGCGCTCTTCCGAGCCCTAGCCTCCTCGGCTTTGCTATTCACGCCCATCTTCTTCGGCATCCTTGGCTTTGAGAAGTTTCAATCGTGTGTGGTTAAAGTAGGGATCAATTTGGGCAATTTGCCTTTAAGTCCAAATGAGGGGAATTGAAAAACGAATTTTGTCAGGTGCTCAGACTACCCAGAAATTTCGAGAACATATTGCCGCTGGTTATGTTTTCTTTTTTATTTGAATAAAATTATTGTTTAATAGTTAAAAAAAATACTTATTAATTATTTTATTTATAAAAAGTAATCATATAAGAATTTTTATTATTATTAATATATATTTTAAATAAAATAATTAATAATTTTGTATAATAAACAATTAAATAAGAAGGATATTTTTGGTTATTTCTTATAAAATAATTTTAAAATTAATAAATATTTTTTATATTTTTTTAAAACAAAAATAACAAAATAACACCTCCTTAAAAGATTAAATAATAATTTTTATATAAATAAAATTATCGAATCAACCATCACTTAAATATATTTCAATTTCCCAATTTTACTCTACGTCGTTTTCGAGGGAAGAGGAATTTACTTTTTTTTTTACTTTAAGTTTTCTTTTCTATCAAAAACTTTACTTAGATTTATGGTAAGTGTTTAGAAGTTATGAATTAATTTGAAAAGGACTTCAATAACTTCACAAAATTCTTGAAAGGCTTACAATATTTTCAAAAATTACCTTAAAAATGTCATCATAAACTTCAAAACATTTTGGTAATGAGAGCTATGCATAGAACTTCCTCTATTCTCAACTCTGCTCTCGGCTTTCTCTAAAACCGTAGAGTTCCCTTCTTCTTCATACAGCTTGCTTCTACATGTATGGTTTTTCTTTAACATTTCTCTCTCAAAACTCAGTTAATCTTCAAGATTAGCTCTTCCACTCTCACATAACCTTTCTTTTTTATTTTTTATTTATCTATCTGTTAAATTTAGGCCTAACTCTATCTTAAAACTCAGGTTATGAGATAGAGGACTAACCTTGTTTATATATACAATTTACGCGTGATCCTCAGTTGATGTGGGATTTTAACACTCCCTTTCACATCGTCAAGGGTCTGTCCCCTTGAGACACACGGGGATGTTGAGCTTATGTAACCCAAGTGACGGAATGCATCACTCACCAGTAGTAAAACAACTACACCGATCGGATAACATTGCTTTGATACCATGTTAAATTTGGATCTAACTTCATCTCAAAACCCAGGTTATGAGATAGAGGACTGCCCTTTTTTATATGCGCAGCTTAGGCGTGATCCCCAATTGATGTGGGACTTTAACACTATCTCACTTTCTTAACTGGTTTTCGTTTGGATATCTACAACTACTTGTTTTTCTCTAAAGTTTGTTTTTGATCTTAAAGCTTTTTGTTGGACTGCATCTTTGTTCTTATAATCAGTTATTAAAATTAGAAGGAAAAAAAGAGGCCTTATAAGTTCTATATGCTTCTTTTATGTCTGACTTTTATCAACTATTTGAACCTTGAATCAACTTCTTAAGCTTACAATTTCAAATACTTTGCTTGCTATGTATGTTCTCTTTTTCTAGTTTTTGATCATCTTCGTCTAACAGTGAAGACTTACGAAAACTAATTTTAAATCTTACTCTATCTCTTTTTCTATGCTCTATGAGTAAAGTCTTAATCTTCCTCAAGTCTTTAAAATTATCCATCAATTTCAAAAAAATATTTTATTGCATGGATATGGTTTCAGATGAAGAAAAAGATGATCTAAATTTGTTCTCCTTTTATAATATAGGTTAAAATTATTATTCTAATAGTTTATGATAAAATCTATAAAAATAAAGTGAATTTTAATTTTTATCTTCTTGTTTTTGTAAACTTTATGATTTTTTCCATAACGAGGTTAAGTACTTTTGCTCGACATGGTATGCAACTTGTATTCTTTAGTTGATTTATTACTTAAAACATGAACTTCAGTATATAAAATTAATTTTATTTGGCCTCCGTATGTATTTGGTATGTTCTCTGTCTTTCTCTGTGAGTCTTCACAAATGAAACTTTGTAAAGATCTCTTACAATTTACTCAAAATTTTGTCAATTTTAAAGGATTTAAGCTAGTAGAAATATGCTCTTTTAAATTCACACTTGTAAAAAATTCATTTAGTAAAGAAATGGATCTCTAGAAATGGGACAGTTATCAAGTACTTGATGAGACTTTTCAGGCTTATTTTTCCTAGCTACCATATCAAGATTTAGAGTTATAGATTTATTCAATCTTTTAAGCAAAATATTGAACTGTTTATTCTCATAATAATAAATCTTCTTTATATGTTTATAAGTGTCTATTTATCTTTTAACTAAATGAACTTTATATAATCAAGTTTAGATATTTATTTCTTATGTTATTTTATTTCAATAATTGATTGTTAGTCTTTGTAATATACTTTTTAATTAAAGTATTAATGGTTTTAGGAGAAAAAAAAAACTTTCTGCTTTTTCCTTACCGAATAAGATGCCTTCACTTTACAATGTTCAAACCATCTAAATTGACTTTCTTCTCAATTTTTTATCGTGTTCTTGTTTGATTTTATTGTTCTTGGTTTATTATTTTCATTCCAAAAGTTTGATTCTTTTCTCTTTTCTTTTTAATCATTTCTAGTTATATTTGTCAAATGTATTAATTTATTATTCTTATTCATGTGTTCTCGTGTTGTTGGTTGTTATTATGTGTTCTAGTATTGTTTGTATCATTGCTCTCACGAATTTACTCATTTTACTAATTTATTCTCATTTTCTTTTTGTTTGTTACTTTATTTTCTATGTTTGTCGTAATTTTTTCAATGTAATGGTTTTATTATTATTATTTTGAGTTTTTATCTTCATTTTTAGATTTTCTATGTCAATCTTATTTATGTTTTTGTTTGTCGTCTACCTATATTTTTGTTGTTTATGTTGTAAGTTATTTAATTTTTGTAATACATTTGTTAATTATTCATTTTTACTTGTATTTGTATTTGTTGGGTTTTTTATGTTTGTTTTGATTTTTTTCCTATTAAGTTTTATTTTATCTTTTCTCAATTTTTTCTTCCTTCTAATATTCTATTTTTTATTTGTGCAATATGTTAGTATATATTTGTGTTTCTTACCTTAAGTGTTAAGATTTAAAAATAATACATTTTGTTTCATTTTATTGTTGTGATCTTATAGATTAATGTGTGAGCCATATTCACATTATATTTTGATTAGTAGTTTATGAAGCTTGTTAGTTTATTACTTTTCTTAATAATATGTAACCAGTTACATTATCTTTGTTAGTAGGATATAATCATTTATACTTTTTTCTATGTATTTTGAATTTTGTATCCTTGATTTGTATGCATACTATAATTGATTGATGTAGAAAGTGTTGGACACAATAGTTAAGGATCTGGTGATTGTAGGATTGTTCCTTGGTTTCCAGGTTATGATCATGTGTATGTATCTCATTTTTGTTTCCCTGTTATATCATTATTTTGAAAGAGGAAGGGGTACTAATGGTAGGCAAGTGCCTAGTAATTGATAATGTGGGATATCTGAATTATTCTTTACTATTATGTATGCTAAAGTTTCAAGAATTAGAGGTCGAGGTTTCACAGTAGAGAGTTAACGAATGAGAGGTCCATAGATTGAGGGATAAGGTCCTTATAATGACTGAAGGCTTTATTTATGGGTTCTAGTCTTAGGTATACCAATGAGATGTACCAATAGTAAGTCTCCTTACTTCGAGAGTTTTCAGGGTTATTCATGACTAAAAACTCTCGAAGTACTTCTCAAAAGTCTTCGCTAGCAGCTTTTATGTCCCGTTTTTTTCAATTTGTCGATAATAGAACGTGACAATTTTTTTCTAGGGTTTTGGACTCGTGTTAGCTTAGGATTTAAGGGTTTTAGGATGTACAGTGTAGTTATCATTACTTCGAGATCGTGGGTGGGAAATTTAAAGCAATTATTTAACCGCCAATGAACACCCATTGGATGGTAGGCTGTGAAAAAAGTCTAGAATGTTTTTTTTAGGTAGTGAGGGGCATAAAACTCTTTTCTCCTCTCATTTTCTCACATTTTTGAACATTTTGAAATAATATTTTTTTCTATCCAGTGATTTGTGAACAAAACAAAATCAAATGATTATAAATATAGATAGAAAATACAATTGAAAAACAAGGAACAAAATCATAAAAGATGATTCAATTAGAAGAGCCTACTATAAAAGAATGAAGGTATTCCTTTGCCTTTATTTTTTTTTCTCTAATTTTTCTCTCTTAGTTCTATTTCTATTTTCTTTCCATTTTTCCTTTGAATTTAAAAAAAAGACTAGAGAAAGATCAAGCTATAGTAACTTTGATATATATAATCTTGTTGGGAAAGATGTAAATAATAACGAGGATTTGGAACCTCTATTTTATAATCTAAGGGATAACCTTCCTCTCTTCTTTCGAGATAGGTACATCCATTTTTCCTTCAATTTGATCCCTTTTTATTGTCTCTTTAAAGATAAAGACATAGAAGATGAACCTGAGGTAGAATCCTGATGGATGAATCGCAAGACTAGCATTGCAAATACTGATCTTACGAAAATATCCTTTATGGTTTTATTATTTGTAAAATTCTCGTAAGTGCACGAATCATTTTATAACAAATGATAAGTATACTCTCAAGGTTGATCTAAGAAAGAAATATATATGATTTTTAATTTATTATTCAAAATCTTAAAAACAAAATTAAATTATAAACATCTTGTCACGATATTTTGGTTTGTTTGTTTTCTAATCTAATAACATAAAAATAAACATAAACATAGATATAGATTCAATAAACAATAGGAAGCTTACAAAGAGGAAAGAAAATTCGTCAGTCTAAAAAGGGAGTTAGGATCGGATAGGAATAACAAGGTCACTAAGTAAGTTGCACCAGATAAAGAGAAAAGGAAAACAAGCCCATATAGGCCCAAATTGAGAAAAAATGATTAATAAGAACAAACGCTTCATGCCAAATCACAAGGTGAGTGGCTAATGGCCCGGGGATAGGGAACCTTGGGGAAGGTCACTGTCTCCTTTCAGGGGTCCACCCTTGAGAGTAAGTCTATCTCAAGCGGTGTTGAAAATAAAGGATGAGCAAAATGTCAAGCGACCATAAAAAATAAGGGCTTCCTTAGTGACACATCTACGTGGTGTGCTTTTCACAAAGATATAAGCCATGAGATACGAGATTGTAGACATCTAAGGAAAGAAATAGAAGATTTATTATCCAGAGGGTATTTGGGGGACATCGTGGGATATAATAGTATAAGAGGTAAGCGACAGTTTGAATGCAAAACGTTGAGGCTACCTGCTCTATTAGGTAGTAATATAGACCTACACGATGGGGCCAATGTGAGGACCATCCATACCATACATGGAGGGCTCAGACTCAATGGTACACTAAAGACTTATGTGATTTACCTTATGTTTATAATCTAGATAAAGTGAGGTCTTCCATTGAAATCACCTTCACAAGGAAGGATGATGTTTCAACTCTCCACGAAGGCCTTTTTGCTATCACCCTAAGAATAAGATCCTATGATGTTTGTCAAATCATGATTGGCATTGGAAGCTTTGTCGACCTTTTTTCTATCAACAACAAGGGCCCTAGGTATAAAGGAATGTGACATCGTAAGAAGAGAGCTACCCCTGGTGGGATTTAATAGTAGCGCCACCTATGCAATTAGAACTGTGGTGTTACCAATCATGGGAAAAGGATCTATAGTAATGACCAACTTTGTGGTAGTTGAAGTCCCACCTGACTACAATGCCATCCTGGGTAGTCCATAGATACATAAGATGAAAGTAGTTCTATCTACCTATCACTAAGTCATCAAATACCCAATTGAGGAAGGCATAAAAGAGATAAGGGGAAACCATGAAAAGGCTAGAGGTTGTCATAATGCTACTATGAAAGAAGTTGCTCCCAAGTAGCAATCACAATATGGGCTTTGTGAAAAAAGGCCAAGAGGTAGATGTCTAGCAAAGGCTATTAATTTGAATGAGGTGCAAGATCTATGAGTTGAAGACAAGTAAGATGACCATTCTCTAAAATCAAGCACTACCTTGATAATAGAGGTTAGGGAGCAGCTATCTCGATTCCTAAGAGAAAATTCCAATGTCTTCATATGGAGGCCTGTAGATATACTCGGGATTGACCTAGATATTATAACCCATAAGTTGAATTTTGATCCAAAAGCTAGACCTATCAAGCAAAGAAAGATAAAATTTCCAAGAGAAAATAACAAAGTGATTAAAGATCAAATCACCATGCTTAAAGAGATGAAGATTATTAGAGAGGTGAACTATCCAACCTTGTTGTCAAATGTGGTGCTGATGATGCATGTCATGTAGTGAGTTGGTTGATGCCACCATTGGTTTCAGCTTGATGAGTTTCTTGGATGTGTATTTTGGTTATCATCATATCATAATGCACCTACAAGATGAATAGAAAACATCTTTCATTATTAAGGAAGGGGACCTTCTGTTACATCCAAATTCCATTTGGTTTAAAAAAATGTGGGATCCATGTATCAATGCCTTGTCAATAAGATGTTTATTGGTCAATTGGGGAGAAATCTAGAAGCATATGTATATGATATGGTGGTAAAATTAGCATAGCCAGTAAATTATGTTAAACACTTAGAACAAATATTTTGAGTAATCCGAAGGTATGGTCTATGACTTAACCCTAAAAAATATGTTTTGGGTGTTGGTTTAGGAAAATTCTTAGGGACTAACCCAAACAAGATACAAGTCTTAGTCAACATGAAACATTTTACCAATCTGAAGGGCATTCAACAATTGAACTGAAGAACAGTGGAACTTAACAGATTCATTTCAAAATGCACAGATAAGTATTTTCCAATCTTTAAAAATGCTTAGGAAGAACATGTCAATTTTTTGGAGCGAGGATTAAGACAAAGCCTTTCATAGAATTAAACAATACTTAAGCAAGCCTCTAGTCTTACTTAGTCCTTTCCCAAGAGACAAGATTTATTTATATGTAGTTGTTTCTCCTCAGACTTGTAATGTCGTACTCCTTGTTGAAAGAAACAAGGTTCAACACCCTATCTACTACATCACCAAGATCCTGACAGATGCCCAAAGTAGGTATTCAACAATCGACAAGTTGACATTTGCCCTAAAAGCGACGACATGAAAACTGAGACATTACTTTGGCTTATATACCATGGTACTACTCACCTCGCAACCATTTAAAAGCGTATTAATGAGGCCAGAGGTCGCAGGAATATTGGCACATATTTCCATATAGTTGGGAAAGTATGATATCAAGTATATGTCTAGAACCTTCATTAAAGGGCAAGCAATGGTAGAGTTTGTTACCGAGTTCAGTGAGTCACCAGAGGTCACCAATGATGAAGTAAAAATGGAAGTATGTGGTATGTATCAAAGATAGATGCAACCATGGCAAGTATTTGTCGATGTTATGCATAACTTTTGTGGCATTGAGCTAAGGGTGATCATAGTTGATCATGATGAAAATTGTTTCGAGTATGTTGTCAGGATAGATTTTCAAGCAACCAATAATGTTGCAGAGTATAAGGTGGCTATATTTGGTGTCATGATGGCAAAGAAGATTAGATTTGATAACATCGCTTAACTACTGTGCGTGAGGCCAACCATACTCGAGTGATTTATATAAAAATATTGATAGAGGCTAATTTGGAAGAGGCCAAAAAATAGTCGAAAGCATGAACGCTACTACAAGCCTATGATTCACTCCAATCTTTAACTTCCTAAAAAATGGAGACCTACCCTAGGATCATAAGCTTATAAAATAAATCAAGGCTAAGGTAGGTCGATACATGATAAAAATAATAAATAGTACAAAATATTTGCACTTGGACCCTGGCTCTTATGCATATCTAGGGATGGGTCTAAAATAATTATGTTTGAAGCCCACGAGGGAGAATACAACTTGCATTCGGGTGGAATAAGGTTATCCTAACGAATTATGAAGCAAGGTTACTATTGGTCTACTATACTAGCAGATTGCACAAGGTACATCGAGGTGTGTGATAAATGTTAGAGTTTTCCCAATTATCACATGCATCACCAACCACGATGACATGGATAGTTAGTCCATGGCCCTTTCTATAAATAGAGATTGTATATTATAGGAACCTTAACCTAAACAAGGAGCCAATTTTTTTTTTATTAGTTTCCATAGATTATTTTTCTAAATAGATTGAGGTGGAGCCTCTAGGAAGAATATGGGAATATGAGGTAATTCGGTTTATCTTGAAGTCTATTGTTTGCCACTTCATCCTACCCAAGGAGCTTGTTACCGATAATAGAAGACATTTTATGGGCCGTAACATCAAATAATTTTCCATCAAGTACAACATCAAGATGTGCCAATCAACATCATGTTATCCATAAACCAACGATCAAGCAGAGTCTTCTAACAAGTTGGTAATCAACATACTAAAGATAAAGTTGGAGAGCACTAAAGGAAGATGGGTTAAGAAGCTACCTGAAACATTGTGGGCTATCTGGACTAGTCCCAGAGGGAGCACTAATGAGACACATTTCTCACTAGTATATAGGACTAAAGTTGTAATACCAACTAAGATCACAGTTCCCACTGTGAGATCAATCCTAACCAAGAACCATAACACCACAAGTAAAGCAATTGAACTAACCCTCGTAGAATAAAAAAGATATGAAGTCTTGAGGAGGATGGTCGAGTATAAAAATAGGGTAACAGATTATTACAACAAAGTCGTATGTTTTAAGACTTTTGTCATAGGTGATTGGATTCTCAGAAGGATCATCCCTAATAATAAGACACTCTCAGGAGTTGATCATCTCGATCAGGAATCGAGTGGAGCACTCTGACACTGAAGAGAGTTGATCACATTGGTCATAGACCAGGTAGAGTACTCCCTCTTAAATGTACATGTTACAAGCTGATCACCTTGGTCAGGAATCATGTAGAATGCCCTAACACTGAAGAGAGTTGCTCATTTTAATCTGGAACTAGGTAAAATGCTCTAACATTGAAAATAGTTGATCACCTTAGTCAAAGACCAGGAAGATCGCTTTCCTTTAAAAGTATATGTCACGAGATAATCACATCTGTCAAGAACTATGTAGAGCGATTTGAAACTGAAGAGATTTATTAACCTTGGTCATAGACCAAGTAGAGCATTTTCTCTTAAAAGTACATGTTACGATCCGATCACCTCGATTATAGACCAAGTAGATTGCACTCCAACAGTTGCTTGAGTTAGGCTACAAGTCTATTTCATTGACCATGTTTAACAAGTTCATCCCATTGATGGGTGCTCAAAAAGCACTAAAATTACCATGATTTTATGCACGTTAATTGATTAAATATATATATATATATATGATTTTATCATATATTTATATAAATATGTCTTTTCATAATCACATGTATTTTTTTTGTTTTTCAGGTATTTTCGCTTAAAAAAGTAACTTAAAGACTTAAAGAAAAATACCGGAGGCAATACATCACAAATATATTTATAAATTAAATGATAAAAAGTCAAAAAAGATGAAAAAATTGGACAAAATAGGTCAAAATATGTCAAAAGGGTCAAAAAAGAGGAAATCGTGCACGCAGCTGCCCAGCAGCGCCAACCAATGCACACAACTGCCGATATTTTTTTTCTTTGAGTCTTTAAGTTATTTTTTAAGCAAAAATACCTAAAATATAATAAAAATACATATGATTCCGAAAAGAATGATTTATATAAATATATGATAAAATCACACATATATATATATATATATAATCAATTAACGTGCATAAAATCATATATATATATATATATTTAATCAATTAACGTGCATAAAATCATGATAATTTTAGTGTTTTTTGAGCAATCATCACCCATAAAAAATAAAGTACATTGATTGTGCTTCACAAGTTCATCTTATTAAAAATAAATTTTGTTACTCGAGCTTACAAAGCTTTTAAAGTTCATTAATGACGAACTCGACGTTTCAAAATATTAAAAGTTCTTCAGATGTTTGGACGCACGACGAGTGTCCGGGTCGTTTTCCTCCTCTACTAAGGGAAACAACTCGACCTGAATCTTAACCATTTTCTTACCGATATAGACTCCTATTTCGATAGGGGCTAAGCTTGAGTTAAGTGTGGAATGTTCCAATTCCTCAATAATATCCATCACCTTGAGGATTACTCATTCATATCACTTCATGTAAAAGTTTACCCAATGGGACTCCTTATCAACCATAGCAGCCATTTTAGTAATGATCCATCTATCACGAGATTGAGTTTGATATAACTGCTCCTTACAGGAAGTGAGCTCACACTTGGTCTCTTCATAAAGAGAGAGATTATCCTTGTGGCTGGACAACTCAACCTTTAATTTCTCTATCTTAAATTTGAGCCTATCGTTCTCTAGTTTTAAAGCTCAAGCTGCCACAAACTTGATGAGCAGAACCGGCATCGCCGATCTTGTCAATACTTTGGTTTTATATTTATAAAACTCTCGCAAGTGCACGAATCATTTCGTAGAAAATGATAAGTATACTCCCAAGGTCGATCTAAGGAAGGAATGTATGTGATTTTTAATTTATTATTCAAACTTTTAAAAACGAAATTAAATCATAAACATCTTGTCACAATATTTTGGGTTTTGTGTTTTTAATCTACTGACATAAAAATAAACATAGATTCAATAAACATTTATGAAAATTTTATCATTTATAATAGTGGAGTATTTATGGATATAATAACTAAGTTAATTATGTTTGCTCATATTATTTAAGTTATTAAAGATATGAATTGATATTTATTGATTCTCTTTTTTATATATGAATACCATCTTTGGTGGGGTTAGATATTCTTTGTTAACTAAACAAATCAATTAACACCTATGGGTGGGGTTGATGACTAATTTAGTTAATTAAATTAATTCATTTTTCTAAGAGATTGAAAATGAACCATTTAAATGCCACCTTTGGTAGGGTTAGACAGTTTAAACTTTATTCAAGATGTCCAAATTAAACCTAAGAATTTAATTATCCGAGTATTAACTTTCAAGTTTTAAAACTATTACTAAAAATATGTTGTCAATACATTTTCAGATAATAATTCTTATAAAAACTTTTAAAATAGAGTTTCACTCTAACTACCGGACGATTGTACCAACAAATAAAAGAACACTACTCTAAATTAGACCGGATAACTAAACCATAAAATCTAATTTTCATATTTAAGTTTGTAATGAAACATAATATATTTCTCTTTAACATTCTTAATATAAAATTTTGAATAAAAATAAAATCAATTCATTTTAGAGATTTTTAACTATTTCATATTTTGTAAGCATAACAACGTTATTATTATATCATGTTTACAAATAGCCAACAAAGTTAAATTTAATCACAAACAAATTAAATATAACATGTAAGAATAAAGCATAAAAAATAACTGTAAAGAAAATAAAATCCTTACAGTACTTTGATGCTATTCTCGTTGCTGGAAAACCTACAAACAGAATTTGCACTCCCATTTATTGAATCAAAAAGCAAATAAATTACAAAAACATAACTAGTTCTTCTCAAAAAGAGAAGAACTCTAAAACTAAGAAAAACTAATTAAGGAAAAACTAAAAAAACTAAGAAATGAGAGAAAGAAAGAGAAGAGAAGATGTGTTTTGAGGTGTGTTTAGTTATGAAGAGAATGAGGGTATTTATAGGTGATGATGGGAAGAAAAAGTGGGTGAAAAAATGATTAAAAATGGAGAAAATGCAAAGTAGTGAATGATGACATCATACTGGTGTGGGCGCGACAACATGCGCAGATGGGGGCAGCGACAGGTGTAGATGGGCGCAGGCGCGCGCGGTGTGCATGGACAGGGAAGTACAGTGTGCGGGACTGGGCGTTGATGGGCGCTGGTGCGAACGGAATGGGCGTGCTGCACGCGTTGGCTGGCGTGATTTCCTTCTTTTTGACATTTTTGACCTATTTTGTCCAATTTTTCCATATTTGTTGACTTTTCCTCATTTATTTTATGAATATATTTGTGATGTATTTCCTCCAGTATTCCTCTTTGTGTCTTTAAGTTATGTTTTTAAGCGAAAATACCTAAAAAACAATAAAAATACCCGTGATTCCGAAAAGACAAATTTATATAAATATATGATAAAATCATATAAATATATATATTTTTAATCAATTAATGTGCATAAAATCATGGTAATTTTAGTGTTTTTGAGCACTCATCAAGTGTCTATTTACCCGGTTAGAATCCATAAGGTTCAAATAAGAAAGATGGAGGAAACATTGTTAGCTGCTTCAAACAAAAGAGGATGTCTGAATTATTGTATCCGTAACCCTTTTTTATAAGGAATGATATTGGGAAAACTATGATTACATATGTCTTTGAAAGTAAAGAGGTAGTTCAACATCATAAATAAATACTATAAATGCTATAAATGCAAAAGTACACATACAATGTAAGTTTTTCCCAAAATCAATTTCATTAATAATGCTGGATTACAAAAGGATAAGTTCACGACCATACAAAATGGATAAGGCATTGAGCTTTACAAAAAATAGAGAGAAAACTATACATAATAAGGAGGCTCGGGCTCACTCCAAAATTAAAGATCCCCAGTTCCACCTTATTCATCTCCCACCCTAGGTTCATCATCGCTCGCCCTAGAGTCTGATCCCTATTCATCATCATCCTTCTGAGTTTGAGTGGGCAAGTATGGAGGGATGGCTAGGATATTGAGTATTTGATAGTAGTATTCCCAAAGGCCTTTCTTTTGGCCTCTTTCTTAAAAGAGTCTATGGCTAGTTTCTACCCAATCTCGACACTCGAGAAGAGTGATAGGTCATAACGTTGAGATTACACCTTTGTTTTTTTCTTGTTCACAGGCATATGTATCTTTGGCATCGTCAAGCTTGTGCTTATATGCTTCTACCTCAACCTTGAGCTTTATTTGGGCCTTGCCGAGTGCCTAGAAGCGCCTCAAGTTATCATTTAGCTCTTGTATGGCCTTGGCTAGCTTCTTTTCCTTGTCAATGGCCTTGTCGTCCCACTTGTTGGCCTTGGCCAACAACACAACATTCTTTTCCCAAGTTAAGGTGTGGCTCTCTTTTTCCATCACGAGATCGTGCTTCAATCGCTCCATACCCTGAACTCTACTAATCTCATAAAGGAGATAGGCCTGAATACAAGAAAAATAATGCAAGGTTAGGGAAATAGAATAGCTTGAGGCACAATAAATATAAGTTTAGACTGGCACTTATTTGGTACAAGAGTCTGTTGAGAACGAGCCTAAAATTGACATTTTTGCACATGGCATCAAACTATTTCTCGTGAACCATATAGAACAGGTTTCCCACGTAATGATCTATCCTCTCTGGTACCATACCCCTATACAGGACCACTCCTTCAACTTCTACACTGAGTTTGTCAATAACACATTTCCCCCTCCACGAGTCCTTCACATGGGGTAGGTGTTTTTTGTTCTAAGACGATGGGTGTGGAAACGTGTTGACCAAGGGATGCTGGTGTGAGACTGACAACATTCATAGGTGTAGGCACGAACACAGGCTCATCAATGGTCACTTTTTTCTTCATTTTGGATAGTGCGGGAGTGGTTTCCTACTCAGAGGACTTGCTCATTTTCTTTCCTTTAGCGGAGCTCATACGTTGAAAGAGATTTACATCTTTTTGATGGATAGCCCTCTATTTAGCAACTCTACTTTGAAGTCGTGCCAACAAGCCATTGTTGTTGAACTCCATGGTATCTACAAAGACAAAAGGAAAAAGGAATGTTAGATTTCAAAGGCTCAGGAAAAATAAACAATGGGTAATTTGTGGAAGGCTCAGTGCTACTTAACCATTGTTAAAGAGCGCTTCAAATCTCCCTCCAAACTTTGTTGGAGGGGTTATACACTTGGAGGGTGCCATAGGTTTACGAATTATCTTGTGAGGTGGCTCCATTGAGCCTTACCTTATCAACCCAAACGTAACAAAGCGTGGGGAGTTTAGTAGTTGCTTCTATTGTGTCTTCTCGGGCATATAGTTTTAGGTATCAACTAATCTTTACTTGGCCTCGAGGTTCAAGGTCGTGATAAGGGATACCATATTCCTTATCACAAGCTTGGTATTAGCCCAAATGATCCTTATCAACCTTGCATCACTCTTTTAAGTTCTTCTCATTCTCGGGGAGGATCACATTTATTCCCTGATCTTGTTTGACTAACATATAAACCGTCATTGTATTTGTAGGATTCTACATCAAAACATATGCCTCATTAAACTAGGGCATCTCTAACTCGACCTCGAGCTGTCTACATATCAAGGTGAGATAGAGAAAGTACCTTCACCTATTTGGCATTAGTTGGCTCAACGCGAGCTGAGTTATAGCCAAGAACTTCCTTATGAAGGGGTACAGTGGAAACCCGACCCATGGCCATAAGACCTTCTCATGAAATGTTGTCCACTCAGTTGGAGGTGAATTGATGTCAAGAACACCCAGCCTAGGGATCATTATTTGAAATGAGAAGGGAATGTCGTACATTTTCCTTAGCCTCTCCTTGTCTTGAGAAGATAAGCCATTGGGTTTGACCTTGGTTACCCAACTTTTGGTACAACCTGTGGGTTCACCGGTGCCCCTATTCCTTGTGGTTCTTCCTCTATGACCTTGAGACCGATATTTGGGTATGATACATATTCAACCTATTTATAGGTGTGGCCCATGGGCTAGACATAAAGGTGAAATGAGGAGGCTCAAACATTTACTCTTCACTCGAGATGCTCATCTATTTAGTGAACCCTAATGCATCACTCTCTACCTAGCCTGAGAAGTTGGGATATTACGGGATCTCCTAAGAGGATGAACCTAAAGTGCACAAGGGTAAGACTATATGGTCGATAGCCCGTGATGATAACTCTCTATACATAGTCTCTACAACTTATTACAAGACACAAAATGTTAAGGTACGAGGAAATAGAGGTTTTCTAAGGTTGAGTTTTTAAAGTAAAAAAAGGAGTTAATTTAGAGATCAACCTGAAAAGAAATCAGAAAACTGTTAGACTTGAAGAGGTTTCCTTAAATGCCCAAGAAATAGTAAACTACATGTCGTACTGATTTGTTTACCACCGAGCTGAGAACTTGTATGGTGCGAGTTGAGATGATAGAGCATTTTTGTTCCAATTTTTGTTTGATATGCTAGAAATTATGAAGTTAAGAGACGCTCTGGCCCTTCCTTATATAGAGGTGCATATTTTCTCTCTCCAATTAACTAACAAGTATTTATTAGGGTGAGCTGATTGTTTCAAATTTGCTACACGGTTATTACTCTTTCACCCATGTTGAAGAACCGAGCTAAAAGAGTAGAGGACTTGATGTTTGAACATATGGATCGACCTAGAGCCTGATCCAACTCACAGCCTGAGCCATCAGTTGAGTCAAACTTGAAAGACCAATTTATACTCGTGCCCACAATAATGCTCGTAGGATGAGCCTACCTATGCATAGTAGCTTTAGGGATTGAAAAGCCGACTACTAGTCTGAGCCATGTAGTGGTCGACCTCAAGCTTATAATATATTTTCTTTTACTCTTGTACTCTTTTGACAAACTGTAATGTGTACTCCCATATAATCGAAACGTATATATGTAATGCCTTATATATACATAACATTCTCTTACTTCACTCTAGCTTCTTTCTCTGTAAATAAGACCATCATCATAAAAGTGAGTAACATAAAAACATATATTCACCATTATACGTGAATAATTTAAAGATTAGATATAGATATAATTAGTTAAATTTATTGATTAATATCATTTAATTTATTGGTCAAGATTATTAATTTATCTTAACTTTTAAATTTTAATAATAATATATAAATTAAGTTGTTACATGTCTCAAATATAATATCAATCATGATTATACTTAAAATTATGAATTTTAAATAATAAAATAAATCTAGAATCAATTTTTAACACAAGTATATATATATTATAACAAAAAAATATTTTTACAAATTTCATATCATATATTTTCTCTTTAAAGCCTTTTGGTTGCTTCCACAAAACTCGCCTACTTCAGAAACTCATGCCTTATATTTCAGTCTAACGTGCTTCATGATAATTTAAGGTGTAAATTGAGAGTTAACTCTTTCATATTAAGTATTTAAATTTAATCTATTAAATTTAAATAAATATTTTCTAATCCTTCATCTTAAAAAAATTAATTAAGAATAAATAATTTTTTATTAAAATATTATTATTTTTTATTAATTGCTTAAAATTCGATTAAAACATAATCATTTAAAATGATAGAATGAAAAAATAATAGTTAATATAGAAAATGATATCAGTAAAATATTCATTTTAATATAAAAATAATATTATTTGTTATTAATTGATTAATCTTCTCAAATTTAATGACTAAAATATACTTTTTAAATCTAAGTGATTAAACGACACAAATTTCATAATCTATAAGACTTCTATAGTCCTTCTCCCATTAAATTATATGTTAAATTTAGAACATAAGATAATATATATGGTATTTAAAGTGATACATGATAATGGGATGGTAATTTAAAGATACTTTAATTAATATATTAATATTTTTTATTTTAATACTCAATTAATGTATTAATATTCTATTTAACTATTTTAATAGTATTTGTTTCTTTTTGTAAAAATGAGTCACATATATTCTATATAACAAATTGAACAAAAGTATTTGTAAAACTTTAAGAAAAATAAAAAAAATGTTAAAAAAAATTACGACTATATTTCACACAAGATATAAAAATTAATGGTATATTACTTATTTTGTAATATATGAAAATTTAAATAAATAAAGAAATACTTATTTATAATTGATACAATAAAAATATACAAATTAAGTTTTAATTATAATTTATTATCATTGAAAAATTATTACAATAAATTTTAAATTGTGATAATAGTCACTCTGAAATTATAAAAAATAATTGCTTTAAATTTTTTATTCTAAATTTTATATTATTATGCTAAATTTTTTAACTTAAAATTATTAATTATAATATTAATACATCCACGCACAAATATGAATAATAAATTTGAATTATTTTAATTACTTTACTACAAATTAACATCCTAATTATATTCATGTCTTATATTATTAACCTAATTTAATTATCAACCTTCTTCTAGCCTTACAAAAACCCCTCATTTTAATCATTAATTTTTTTTTTACTATTATCACTTTTTTAACTATTCATACAAATGTCATTATCAATTTAATATTTTTAAAAAATATTACTTAAAATAACTAAAAAAATTACCTATAATTAAAAAAAATATTAAAAAAAATTATGAAAAAAATGATAAAAAGATAGAAATTTATACTATTTTTATATTTATATAATTTAAATTTTAACACATATAAATATTATTTATAAAATTAAATAATTTATATGATTTAATTATAGGCTTAAAATTGTGTATAAAATCAAATCAAGTGATATTAAGATTTATCTTAAACAGTTATCTCATTGACTACATTCCCTTACCGAACCGCGTGATAATTCCCAATTTAAACCCAGGTAATTGGTAATCAATCAAACCATCCTCCTCTACATGGCGCGTGGATTTTAAAAAAGCGTGTGCGTCACTCTCCGTAATGTGAGCACTATATTCCCATTGTAAAGACTAAAAGTCTTTCACACACTTTTATCATAATTACAAGAAACTCAAAAGATCTCCCCTTGCCTTTTTTCCATTTCGTATCACTTCTTTCATTTTCCGGTTTCTCTTTCGTTCGCTTTCATGGCGGCGACAATGCACGCCAAGTCCGACTCGGAAGTGACAAGCTACGATCAATCCACGCCACCGAGATCACCTCGCAGACCGGTGTACTACGTTCAAAGTCCGTCAAATCACGATGTGGAGAAGATGTCGTATGGATCGAGTCCGTTGGGTTCACCTCCTCACCATTATTATCACTGCTCGCCTATCCACCATTCTCGTGAGTCCTCAACCTCGCGATTCTCTGCCTCGTTGAAGTACCCAAGGAGTCTCCCGGCTTGGAAGAAGGTTCAACGAGTCGAAGAGTCCGATGACGACAACGATGAGGATGTGGGAATCGGAGGGCCTGAGCGCAATGTGAGATTGTACTTATGTTTTGTGCTGCTGTTCGTTCTACTCTTCACTGTATTCTCGTTGATTCTCTGGGGTGCTTCCAAGTCTTACAAGCCTGTTGTCTCTGTTAAGGTTAGTTCTTCTATTCACTACTATGTCTCTGCCTAAACCCGAGTTGATTGATTCGCTGTGAACCGTTTTTAAACGGAGTTGACTCGTTATGCGGTTTACTGTGGCGGGAAAGAAATTGAGGATCATCCTCTGGTTTGTAGTGTGAATTACGATATTATTTGGATAAATTTAATTTAATTTTATAATTCGGAGAGTTGGCTATAGCTGGAATATTTTAAACTATTGTCAGAGAATTAAGAAATTTAATGGATATAAAATTTAGAAAATAATATTTATTTAATGTATTTTTATTATAAAAAAGTTTTATATATTATTTCAATAATTGAATTTGAAACGGATACAAAGGATGGGTTTGGTGATGTCGCAGGATGTGGTGTTCAGGAGCTTTAATCTACAGGCGGGGAATGATCCAACAGGGGTACCAACAGATATGCTATCGTTGAATTCGACGGTCAAGATTTTCTTCAAAAATCCAAGCGCGTTCTTCGGCGTACATGTCAGCTCTACGCCTCTCGAGCTTCACTACTATCAGCTCAGAATTGCTTCTGCACAGGTACGTAGGTTTAAGGTTTGTATATATATATATATAATCTATATCATTTTAATTTTTTCTTTACACATTTTTTTTAATTTATATATCTTTTATCAAATTATTTGATCATGTTTGATTTTTACTATAAAAATAATAAAAATGAAATTGTTTTAATATTTAAATCAAAATAATTTCACTATTAAAATAAAATTTATAAAATAATAAATAAAGTAAAATTTAAAAATTAGTTTTAGATAAGATAATAAATAATAAATAAATATATAGAGAAAATAGAATATTTTAATGTATTATTGAATGGCGTGAAATGAGGGAATATTTTTTAAATACTTTATATTTCAAAGCTAGTAGTATTCAAATAGAATACAAAATACCTAAAATTATTTTAATTATCTTTCTTATTAGTATCAATAAATATTCACTTTTTACTTTTTCTACTTCTTTCTATACAGTTGCAACAGTATATATACATATAACTATGTAATTATATACATACTCTATCTAAATCTTGCTAATTGTGGTCTTAATTGCTTTATTGATATTTTCTTATTCAAATAGGTTTAGATATAAAAAGAAAGCTAATATTATAAAAAAATTATTAAAAAAATCAAATATATATAGATAAATAATTAAAACGTATTATTTATTTAATTAAAAATGTGATTTATTTATTTAATACGTCAAAATCAAGTGAATTAAAATCATACTATCCTTAAAAAATATATAAAAAATAAGTAATTATGTAACTTTTTAATTACAATATACTATACCTAACAATACCCGACAAAAGTATAGCTGACTTTCCTAATAAATTTAAGCTATATGCTATTATGTTATCACTTTTTGTTTTTCCATAAATACGAGACATTTGCGGTTCCTTTCCCACAATATATGATTCGGCCTTTAGAGTTTTTTTTTTTTTTGTTAAAATAATTTTTGAATAGATAATAAATGAGTGGAACCTGGTCAAATCTGGCCGTTACGATTGCTGCGTTGGATGCTGGGAAGTGCAGGGGTTTTCAGCTGTGTGTGGAATTTGATTGGTTAAAGCTTTATTATTGGGTTACTGAAAAGCTTCTGTTTCCTACCCCTCGATGTGATCCTAAACATCATTTAAGAAAGCGTGATAGGGCTAACAATGAAAGGCATGTTAAAAGAAAAATAATTAATGTTTTCTTAATAGTTTTTTTTTATATTCTTTTCTTATTAAAAAAAAGAGGGAAAGAGAGTAGGGCTGTTACAAGATTTTTTTTATTAATAAAATATATGATTTTTATTTTATTTTAAAAAATTTAAATTTAATTAATCATATTTTTAAATTATATAATTAATAAAACTTACTCAAAATATTATAAAATTAAAATATATAAATCACCTCGGATAACCGATTGCATTACAAAATTATTCAATACTTGTTATTTACGTCAATAAAATGTAAGAAAATAGTTACATAAAAAAATGTTATATTTTATTAAATTATAAATAACATATCATTATTAAATAAAAAATGAATTATTTTTTCTATTTTTTGTGTTCAGTTTACTTTTGGCAACTATACCATAATGTTAACAAAAATGTCTTTTGTCAGGTATGAATCCATTTAGTCATTGGGGTATGTATGTAGCGAGGTTTTCAATCCAAATTAATATTGTGTAAAATTATTTATTAACATTTAAATTTACATATAAATTATCTTTTTTATATATTTTTAATAAAATTTAAAGATAAATTTATAGAAATAACTCTAATTTATTTTTATATATTTGATGATTAAAAAATATTCTCTTATTTTTTAGCACGAATTAATTTTTAATATATAATTACAGTTTATTTGTTTTTAAATTTGTAAAATATAATAATTATTCAAATTATTTTGGTTCTAAACTTAAAAAGCATTATAATTATTTAAATTTTAAACCATAGATACAAAATGGATATTAAAAAATTTATACATCTAATTAACACTAATAATGATTATTTTTGTATTATATTTTAATTTACTTGACTATAAAATACTTGTTTTTATTAATAATTATTAGATATTTTTCTTTATAAAAGATAATAACTATATTGAATAATTATATTTTGAGTTTTTTATTTATGAATAAAGAATGGTGATAATTTATCCCATGTTGAAAATATCGATTATATATAATTGTAATTGGATTTTAAATAAGTATGAATTATTCTTATAATAGTTTTTGAATTTTTTATATAATTCAAATAATACACATGTAAATAAGACTTGATATCTAGATCTTTAATATATTAAAATAAATCTTATATTATTGAGTTATATTCAATGTCTCTAGTTTATAGGTTTTATATTTTATATTTGGTATTCTAAAACATGTATGACTTAGTCTAAAAACAATCCTAACTCTACCATTATATATAGTACAATTTAATTGGTTCTGCGTTAATAAATTATCCCATAATTACTTCATTTCAAATCGTCAATTATACCACCGATTTGATAAATCATTTAATATATATAAAATTTATGTACATAACAATATCCTAACGTTTAGGTTACAAATTCAAAGAGTTACAAAATGCCAAAAAGGTAAGGACAAAAAAAACCAACTCCAAAAGTTTGATCATCATCACAAATTTGTAAGAATGATATTAAACATGTTTTTCGGGTTTGAATTTACTCAATGGAGATGCTATTTATTACTTTGGAATATATTTTTTATTATCATTATCGCTTATTCTTGCGGTGATAATTTTTCTTAATTAATGTGTCATATTTCATTGTAAGGACCCAAAATTAATAGTGAATAGACTTGTTTTGCAATAATGAGCCAAATATGCTCCATCACATGCATTATATCCCTACATGTTGACATAATTGTCATCTAATGCAGGAACATTTGGAAATTCTACCCTTAAAAATTCTAGATATGATTGTGTCACATCTTGTTAATTACTAACACACTAGATTTTTATTCATGATATTATTTAATTTATAGCCATTTATTTAAAAGAAAAAGAAAAGAAAAGAAAAAGTGAGATTAGATTACATAACAAGGTATCTTTCTCACACAAATGTGTTTGGTTGAGTTCTGTCTTGAGCATGAGTGCATTTGATTGAGAGTTAATATAAGAAAATGACTTTGTCCTATTTTGTTATTTCCATCTCAATGATTTATTTTTTCCTCGCTAACACAATCAACTTCTATTGTATTGTAATGAATGAAATACCAGATGAGGAAGTTTTACCAACGGAGGAAGTCTCATAGCACAATAGTGACAGTGGTACAAGGATACCAAGTGCCTCTATATGGTGGTTTGTCAATGATTGAAGGTGCTAGAGATAGTCCTGATAATTTTGTAATACCACTGAATCTAACATTTGTAGTGAGGTCCAGGGCACATATTCTTGGGAAACTTGTCAAGTCCAAATTTTATAGAAGAATCAGATGCTCTGTTTCACTGAAAAACAACAAACTTGGCAAGCCTTCTAAGTTGACACATTCATGTACCTATTATTAAATTTTGGAGAAACATATCGTCGTCCTGTTTTGGCTCTTGTAATCCTTTTGAGTTTTTGCTTTGGTAAGTCTTGTGGATGTAAATTAAATAACGCTTTGTGTAAAATTTCAATTGTTGTAATGGAAAACTAACTATATAGCTTCAATGCTGTGAATTAATTTTGAGTTAATTAGTTGAATCGACTTTAATTATGTTAACTTAAACCTTTAAGTCGGTTAAGATGCAGTAGGAACAATTTAATTTTAACGTATATTTGAATTATATTCATAAAATAGTTTGCTTATTTTTTTCTTTTTTTGCTTTCTCATACATGTTTTGCATATGCACCATCAAAACAACAAAAAAAGAAAGGAAAAAAACCTGTTTTAAAATAATTTATTAGTTAAGTTCTAAAACCCAGCATGTTCTTAATATTTAGCATTAGAAATTCTTTCGGACATCATCCACCATCTCTTTGTACATTGGATGGATATTAAAATTATTAGTAGGATAAGATGGAACTAATAGATAATTAAAAAACACACTACAAATTCAAGTAATTCAATATCAAAAATAGAAATTAAATATAAATTGGAAAAAACTTCTAAATAAAAAGGTTTAGGGATAATTGAGACTTGTGTTTTATACAAATTCCTTAAAATAGATTTGTTATCTCACATAAGTGTTCGAGAATTCATATACATTTTGTCTCTTATAATACAATAGTCTAGACCAACAGCTAGCAAACACATGAAGTTGATTCTCTCGAATTAAAATTGTTTGAACTTTTATCATACTAGAACTTAAGATTATAGGAAAAGTTTTTTTTTTAAAATAAAGAATAAAGTTTTTGGAAGATGGTCCGTGAGTGCAAAATTAATATGGATTGCCTTTTATTATTTTTATAAATTTGGTTACTTAGTATTAAACATGGAAGACATAGAAGTCAATTTGTGATTACTTATACGAGAGAGTTTAAATCTAATTCAATTTGAATAATGATTATCTGAATATCAAAATTTAATTCTAATTAAAATATAAATCATTTTGAGACTTATCTAACAAATAAAAACCTTAAACCAAATTAATTCAAAACAAATTTAGTAATTACATAAGAAGCAGTTTCAGATTCATTTGGTTTATCTAGTTTCTATCTCATTGACCGACCTTTTGAAAGTTAATTTCTCATTTATCCAAATATAATTTTAAGCTTATCCATCTAACATAAAATGGATCCTACTCAAAATTAAGTTTCAAAATTAGTTAATTTTATGCCAATTTTTCAATAATACCCCACATGAATGAAAATTGACAAAGTAGTCAAAGGTAACATCATAAAACATTTTCACACGATAGTAGTGTTTGACACTCTGAATCTAGATAGTATAAGTAGGTATTTACCTCTTGAACCTTCTCTTATGAAAGTATATTTACTTTACTAAAAAATGCAATGTCCTTGAAATATTATGTCATTTGTGTAAACAATACCTCATACAAGAGTCTTTCTTAACACATTTCAGTTCTCATTGTTATGTTCGTTTTGGGCTTGAACATATATCTGATTCTACAAGAGTTTCTAAGGATTTAAGCCCACTAAAATTTTCCTTCAAAGTAACCCAACTTTTCTCTCATTAAGCCCACTAAAACATATATATGATTCTACAAGAGTTTCTATCTCTTGCAAGAGTAATTCTCAAAAAGTAACTTACATTACTTTGGTCGAATTCTTTGTGCATAAGAATCATTAAAAGCAAAGCTTAACATTTTCATGCGAGAATCATTGTTTCATCGTAGAAACGAAATGAAGGTAAACCCACCAAAGTGGTTTAATTAAGTATGATACACTTAAGTTATCACTTTAAATGTAGATCAACTTATTTCTTCAAAGGCTTACCATTCTCCTTTGATGATTTATCAACTAACTCTATATTTAATCATTTGATTAGCAGATCATAATGTTATCCATGACTTTATAAAGTAAAAAGATATAACTTCATTTAATAATAGTCAACTAATGGTGTGGTTCTTCAACTTATGCTTTTGGACTTACCAATATATATAGTACTATATGCCCTTCCAATTGCATAACTCACCATCATAATGGATGGATATTGTTGGCACATGCATAAGCTTTAAACACCTATCAATTCTTAGAATATCATCCAAGAATTGGTGTAGTCATTCTACTTCCTTAACAATTTACAAGCATTTATTTTCTTGATCTAAGGTAGAAAAGCCCTTAGGTAAGTTATTAAACCCTTAATAATTTACTCAGTTTTGTAGTAGTATGTCTTGTAAGTTATTTGCATATAGTAACTTTTGGCCAACCAATGTTTAAACATTTTTAAAAATAGACATGTAAATGGGACTATTTAAGCCTATCTCGCATCCTATATAATGACCCAACAAAATTTTGAGTTTTTTGATCTTATCCCAATTAAACCCATCTTACTTATATTTCTCCCAACTTATATTCATCTTGCTTATATTTTGTCTCTTTTTACCTGTTTATTTTAATTTTATATTCCTAATAATCTTAAACTATAATAGGCTATATTGGGCATCTCTCCTACTCTCTTTTTTTTCTTTTTTTTTTTTCATTTTTAAAATTAGGTAGACCTGTAGTTTTGTACCTTTGTTTAAGTTCAATAGAAGGATATATATCTAAAATGCTCCTGAGGTTTAGCATATATTCACTCATGTCTTTGAGATTTGCAAAAAATGCTAGATACCTCCTAGACTTTATAGTTAATATCATCGATGTCCTCAAAACTAATGGTATTAGCTTTTTCATTCATAATATTCCTATGACTTTAATACCAATTTGTGAAGGGATTTTCTGATCATTAAAGACTGTTATGGCAGAATTGTAGTCAATCTAACCTTGATATGTTGGCTAAGTTATTAGAGTGCTAATAAGCCATATGTGTTGAGTGCACATTTTTTCCTATTTGTAATATACAAACAGGTTTTTCTTGTGTACATAAAGTGTACTTATAATCTTTAAAGAAGTAGTATGCAAACATTAAGTTGTTGAATTCCTCATCTTCAATTCTTACATATTTTAGACTAAAATAGTCTTTTAATTTCCTTGAATCAGGATGATCTATTATGTTTGTGATAGCTTTAATAAAATCTGTATAGATATCTAACAAGGAGTTGAACCTTCTAAAATTTTCAAAACAAGTTTCATAATCCTCATTTTTAAAATAATTATTTAAGGCTAAAAGATAGCCTTTATTAAACTTTTCTAATAAAATTAGTTCTTTATTTTTCATTTTAATTTCTTTTAGACTGGTTATTTTATGTTTAGTTGTTAATTCTCGTTACCTAATTTTCCTTTTCATAATATTTTGATATTCATGTCTTTTTTATTTATTTATCAGTATACTTGGTATAAGCAAAAATTTTAAACATTTAAGATCCTTAGTTGGCTTAAAAGTTATAATTATTATATCTGAGGTTAATGAGTATACCACAATCTTCCCTTCTGTTTGTCTTCTTTTGTTACATCGGTTATGCCTTAGCTTTGCTCAAACCTAAACATCTTCTTTGTAATGGTAAGCCTTCTACATCCAAACATAGATGATATCCAATTTTGACTTAATAGGAAATAGTAATTGAAATCTATTTTATTCATAATATAATAATTATTACAAACTTAAGGCCACCTAAGAACCTTGATGGTTTGAGATTTCTAGATAAAGGGTATTTCTATGCTTAAGTTTGTGTGTTTTTTAAAGGTGTGTGCTCTAGTTTTTCTATGTGTCTCAAAATGAAAATAAGGATTCCTTTTATAACACAAGGAATACCTATTTAAAAGACAAAAGTTACTATTTTATCCTTACTTTAATAATTCATCTGTTTTTCTACTTTAAATGGTAGCCACTGCTTTTTTCCTTGGCACATATTGTCGATTAAGATGTAGGTCTACATCTTTAGTTTCTTTGTCATCTCCTGCCGATAGTTTCTCTCTTTATTCTTTTTGTTGTTTTTTACTGAAAGTTTTTTTGATGACGTTGATGATTATGCATATTCTTCTTCTCAATCTTTGATGTAGTAAATGCATTTGTGATCTTTGGTGGCTTTTTTCCTATAGAAGCATAATGTTTTCCTTGTTTCTTGACCAATTTTCAAGTTGTTGCTGTTAAAAATTGGTTTCATATTTGGTAATTTTTTCACCATCTTCTTCTGATAAAGCCATAATACTATAAGAAATATTGATGAGTTTACTAGTTAAATTATTTACTTTGATCTGAGTAGAGTTATCAATTTTTCTGAGTTCATAGTAAATTAAGCCTAACATTTGACCTCTTAATACACAAAGTTTTTCTGTGTTGAATTTTTTTCTAGAAGCACCATTGGTTTTGAAACTTCTCTATTGTGTTAAAAATTTGTATATTGATGAAGTGGAAAGGACTTATACATTCTTTTTCATTTCAGTCTATCAATGAACTGAAAACCCTGAGATAAAAAGGCTTATCACCTGTTTTAATCTTCTTTTTGAAGTTCTTGATTGCTTTTTTGAAATTTTCTAGGAAATAATTTAATTTATTTAAATTAATTCTTGGATATATGTTTTCTATTAGTCCTGTATAGAAAACTTTATAAACAAATATTGTATCAGCTCCTACCAAAATATTGAATTTTCTTCCCATAGGAAATTCCTTATCTGTAGTATAGAATTTCATATATTCAATATGTTTATGGGTATATTTTTTGGCCAAGTTGTAGAGACTCAACCGTTGTGGTTTGCTTAAGTTTCTATATTAGTCATTTTCATCTTCAATGACCGATAAATTTATGGGGGATGTTTCCTTAAAAAACATTGAATACTTTATTGTCTTTGATGTCTCTAGGAGAGATGCTTCTTTAAATAGTATTAGAGGTCTTGCTATTTTTCCTAGAGTTTTCAACATGCTTGGTGCTGTTGGTTGCTGTTGTAGTGTTATAGAATAATTTGTTCCTATCTCCTATAGAGTTTTGGTGTTTTGTATTTGGCATAAATGCTTTTAGTTTCTATGATGTTAATGAAGACTCTATGAGGTACTCCGTTGAATCCTATAATAAAATTACTAGCTTTTACCCAGTTTATAGCTTCCTAGTTTTGTGCTATTATAGACCATATAAGCCCAATTGAGTTTTCTTCTTTCATTAACCCAATTAATAACTTCTCTGGAGTTATTAATTTTGATGCTTTTTAATTGGAATAAATGCCTTCAGATTCTATTCTATTGGTGAAGACTCTATGAGTTACTCTACTAAATTTTAGAATTGATTTACTGTCTTTTGCCCAATTGTTATAAATTCTTAATTTTGGGTCATTATATACCACATAAGTCTTTTTCTATTTCTATTTTTCTGCTTCATCGGTTCAATTGAGCTTTTTTGTTTAAGAAATTTTACTCTCTTTTGAACTATTAGGTTCTTCCTTTTCATTTTTAATTATTTCCTTAGAATATTTACCTTCTTTAGATTGAATGTTTGATGAAGTTTATGCTTTTGGATTTTTATCTCTTTTTCCTTTATCTTAATTTTAATATCAAGATGTTTCATTTCTGTAAGCATAAAAATAGTTAAATGTGTTAATTCTTTAGTAAAAGCATCTACTAAACTATTATTATTTTTAGGAGATGTTCAACATCAAAATTGTAATGGTTGAACCACTGTTGCTATCCGACTAATCTTCCTTGTTTGTAATTATTTGCAATATTAGTTCTTCAGAAATAACCAAAATTCTTGTTATATGTTCTAAGAATGAATCTAGAACTTATAACATATATTGAAAATTTATCAATAGCCATTTTCCTTGAAAAGATCCCGATGTATATCTACAAAATATTCATCTTTGTCATCAACTTTTGCTTTTAGAATTACTCCCCAATATTCTTATAAAGCAACTATATCAATTATCATTTTATCATCTAGCCTTGGATGGTATAAAGTTGGTAAATTTTTTACCTTTGATTTTACTTTATCCATATACAGAGTATCTTGTTCTTTTCATTTCCAAATATAGCATTTTTTTCAATTTTACTTGTAAATGTTTTTGTATTTCTACAAGTTTTTTGATTTATACTTCTGCATATATCAAACATTCTAAAAATATTTGTAATTGGTTTTTATCTTTTAATTCACTATGTTAACCTTGAATTTTGTTTAGTATATGGGGTTGTAGATTGTGTTTTTCATCTTCAATTTCCAACCTTAAATATTTATTTTTTTGCTAAGCAAGTACTACTTTATTTTCATATAGTACAATGTCTTATATCCTGCATTCTTGTAGAATACTAATAATACCCAAATAGTATTTATTTAATTCATTACTAAAAACCAAAATATCATTTATATAGGCATAACAAATATTTTATAATTTTTTAAAGATGTTATTAATATACCTTTGGAGAATACATTGAGTTTGTTTTAATCCAAATGGTACAATATTTCATTGGAATTATCCTTAGGGGGAATTAAATGTCGTTAATTTTTGAGATTCTTCATCCAATCTTATTTGCTAAAATCCGCTTTTGCAATCAAAACTTAAGAAATATTTCTTCCTTTTTATTAATGATAATAATTCTTCTTTCTTAGGAATAAAGTATCCATCATCAATGATTTCTTTATTTAACAATTTGAAGTTTATTACGATTCTCTTTTTTCCTCTTCTTTTTTCAACTTCTTTTTCAACTAAGAATGTTGGACTTGAGTGTGGTGGATATTATGACTTTTAGTTCCAAAAGTTCATGAATTTGTTTTTCAAATTTAATCATGTCTTCTAGAGTATAAATTATTGATTTTATTCTAATAACCTTATTAGGGTATCTTAATTTTATGTTTTCAATTGTTTTAGATTTATTAATTTTTAGATTCAAAGGATTTTTTGAGCTTACTATTTTTAATATTTTTTTATACCTACTAGGCTTTTATTTTCTTGTATTTTATTAAGAAAAGGGTTTTGTTTCTCTTCTATTTCTAATGAAATATTTTCTAGATAAGGTTTTTGTTACTTTATATCATCATGTGTTTTGCTTTTTATGTTATTAATTGAATAAAAATTGGGTTTGATATAACCAAATCTTTTCTTATTTTTGATACATAAATGGTATCACCATCAAATTTTGTTATAATTATTTTGTCTAAATATTGTGTAAAAGATTTATAAATGTTTAGGAAATTATTTCATATTAATAAATCAACTCTTGTTTCCTGTTGATATACCTCTTTCTTATAAAATATATTTTCTCATAGGTTTATTTTGAGGTGTGAAGAAAATGGGTACTAGAGGGTCAATTTATAGGCATAGGTACACCTCGTTATGCTCCTCCTTGATGTCTCCATTGGAGTGCTTGACGAGATACCAGTTAGCGTGTAACAATGGTTTGGCAAGTTGCACAAAAAACACATAGAAAGTTCTTGAGGGGAGAGAGAAAGTGATAAACAGAGTGCCAAACGACCAAACATAAATGTTTTTGATTTTTTTAAGGCAACAATGAACAAGAAATAACACAGTAAAACAAATAGAAACATATAAGTCAAATATATAAAAACTACAATCATAAGAGAGAAAAGAAATGAATAGCTCAACCCCATACAGATCACCCAAAAATGGTGATCAAATAGCATCCCTTTGTTTAAAGAATTTATGAGGGGCAACTTACTTAGCAAGTAGTTTCTATGTTATATGAGCATATAGAATATATAGAACTCGAGGTTTGTTTTGTTTAGAAATTTTGGAAAATCCTATCGAGTTATCCATATGAATTGGGCCATGCATGCTTTTTGAAGAAGAATTATATCATAGGTTTTTATTTGATATCTAGATATCATTCCTCTAGTATTTCAAAGTTCGTTACAATTTCAGGTTTTATCATTTTTCCAGCTCTTTGAAGGTTTTATCTATTTCTATAAATTTATTTTATCTATATATTGAACTATTATGACTGTTTGTTAATGAATACCCTACTAGGTAATGTATTGAAAATGAATGGATTCCTTCTTCAATTAAATCTTCTCTTTCAAATTCATAGGTTATGCTTAATACTTGGTTTAAGTTTTTATCATGAATATTAATGGAAAATCTGAGATATGCTGTAAATTTTAGTTTTTGACATCCTAAATTACCATGGATTATTCTTAGTAGAACATATTTTCTATTTATTATTCTATTATCTAGTAATGTTATTTTTATGGGTGTATCTATTCTTTTCCTGAAATGAGTTTGTATTAGTATTTGAATTGTTCTTAAATAAATGTATCCAATTTTTCCTTATTCTTTTGGAGAATTTTGGATAGTTTATTCAATATAGTTTTCTTATCAATTAATGGTATATTATACATTCCTTTTGCATTTGTGATATTAATGCTCATTTGTTTTTTACTTATTTCATAATAAATTATGTCTTTCCTTGGAAATAATTTTCTTAAAGATACAAATAACGGGTCTTTCAATCCATCATTTCCTTAAGATTTAATTTTCTTTTTAAATTTATTCAAATTTATTTTTACTTATTACTATTTCTCGTTAAAAACATTATAAGATGTCTTCTATTTCTAATTCTACTATTTCTTAAAAAAAATTTATTTCTTAGTTCTCTATTATTTCTTCCATTTTTATTTATAGAATGTTACTATTCATTTTCGTTAAATCTAATAACTTCAAAATAATTGAACGAGGAGTTATATGAGATGAAAATCTCACGTACAGTTCTATAGAGTGGCAATAAGGGTGACTTATATGTCAACTTTTCCACTATCACCCCCAAAAAACCAAACTCTATCTTACGTAAAGAGTCTAGAGTACGCTTAACCTTTGGATTTGAAATCACTACTTATATACCTGGTATTGGTCATAATTTACAAGAACATTTTGTAGTTGTAGTAAGAGGGAGAAGGGTTAAGGATTTACCCAATATGAGATATCATATTGTTCGAGGAACCCTTGATACTATTAGAGTAAAGGATCATCAATAAGGGCGTTCTAGTGCGTTGTAGATTCTTATCCAAGACTTGTATCATTTGATGATGCCATATGAATAGCTAGAAACATGTGAAGTGTATGGCTAACTCAATAATGAAAGTTTCATAGGGAATCAGAGTAGGCTACCATGAGACGAAATATTTTCTTTCTAAAGAAATTCTATTCAAAACAATTATATGTCTAAGGTCAAATATTGAAATAATTTTAGAGGTTTTACTTGACTTTGTCGGTGTCAAAAAACAATTCAAAATGCCTCAAATTCTTAGAACATGTCCGAGTCAAATAGTAATAATTCGAAGTACTTATTTTTACACTATTTTAGAAACCCAATGACTCAATCGTATGGATACGTAAAATACAGGATTTCTAACCCTAACAAAAAACAGGGAGAAACTGATACTCAATTTAAAGTGAGTAAACAAAATTTCATACTCGATCTCATAGATACATATATAATTAAGTGGAAAATGTATTCGATGAAAGTCGTTTATACAGCTTGGAGGAAGATCTTTCATATCTTTCAAGATCCACCCTACAATATGGGGTCAAAAAGTCGACATAAATGATTTTAACCCTTATAAAAAGAAAATAGATTCTTGAACCTCCTTCACACTCATGTCACGTCGATGTATTACAGAGAAAAAAACTACAAAATTCAATCCTATTTATCGTAATCTATTAGTTAACATAATGGTTAACCGCATTTGAAAACATGTAAAAAAATCATTGGCTTATCAAATTATCTATAGAGACATGAAAAAGATTCAACAAAAGACAAAAATAAATCTATTATCTGTTTTAAATCAAGTAATACGTGGAGTAACTCCCGATAAATTCTGTTGTGTTTGAAAGATATTTTTGAATTTTTTGAAACATTAGGAATATTTTTGAAATATTTCAAATCTTGAAGATATTTTTGATCTTATTAATACTTACATTAAAATATAATTAATAATTTTAATAAAATGAAAATTTCATGTATTATTATTATTACAATAATGAAAATTATTCTAATAATATAATTTAAAAAAAACTCTGAAGTATTATTGATCATGATTCATTAATCTTAATTTAAAAATCAAAGTGTTTTCAAAACCTAAAAGGAATGACCAAATTTCTTGTAAGATTTCTCATTATTTTATATAGATCCATTTTTGTGATAAGTCACAAAATTTTCTTTCATTTTTTCTCTATCCAAACAAACTTTTTTCTAATTAAACCCAAAATGGACAGAACGAGCTATTATACTTTTAGTTTAACAAAACATCAGAGGGAGAGAGAGAAATATGAAGTTATGACCCTGTTCTTATCTTCAACCTTAGATGGTAAGATTTTGGCCATCGATGGCAATAGAGAAAGGAAGGAGGAGAAGATTCTTTCAAAACTCCAATTACGATAAACTCGAAGTTTTTATTTTCTCTTGTATTTAGTGAAAAAAAAAGAGTTAAATGAATACACCGGGCCAGGTTGATTCGGACTAAATGGTGAGATGAGCCTGGTTGGATTGTCTCACACCACTTAACATCTCTACTTAAAAATAGTTACTTGAACAAGTGATAGATTTGTCAAATAAAAAAAGTGATAGATTGATAGCTGATAAACCCTATTACCGAGGAACAAATGCTGAAAGAATGCATAGTAAATATCATTCTTTTCACATCTGAAAATGGCTATTCTAAGAGGCGCTACATTTTTTCAATTCTACACAAGATACTTGCCTTGTTCTTGTTTTTAGGGAATGCAGGAAACACAACACACTTACTTTAAGATAGAAACTGATCTAACAGCCTATAGCCATTCATAAATGAACCATAATAAAAAAACTAAATAAACACACACTAATCACTATCCCTTGAGTACTGATCAGTGTGCATTCTAATTTTCCTTATGCTTGTCTTCATTCTTGTGTCCACCAGGCATCTTGTCCATGATCTTGTCCATGATCCCTTTGTCCTCCTTTGGTTCAACCTCAGGTTGATGCTGTCCAGGTAGCTTTTCTTTGATTTTGTCCATTAATCCATTGTCCTCTTCATGATGGTGCTGCTGTCCAGGAAGTTTTTCTTTGATTTTGTCGACCAAACCTTTTTCCTCTTCTTCACGATTGTGCTGTCCAGGGAGATTTTCTTTGATTTTTTCCACAAACCCTTTGTTGTGATCCTGATGACCTTCATGGTGATGATGTCCAGGTAGCTTTTCTTTTATTTTTTCAACGAAACCCTTGTCATCTGGGTTAGATGCATTGTCATTATTGCCTGATATCTTTTCCTTGATCTTCTCATTTAAGCCCTTCTTTTTCTTCTTCTTCTCTCCATCTCCTCCTTCTTCGTCACTACTAGACTGCATTGTTTAGCAAAATATACATGTTTCGTCAACCAGACATTTGCTAGGCAGTATTAAAACAACAATAAGGATAACAAAACAATAGCCCCAACTATTTACACAAATTTTACCCTTATTTCAACGATTAATATTTATAAGAGAATGTGTAAATAAAGTTACTCATTTAAATCTTTAACCATTGAGATAATTAAGAGAGTGCAAAAACTTGTGTAATATTGTAGCAACTAATCAGATACTATTATTATAAATAAAGTGAATCAAATGTATAGCTTACCGAGTTGTAATCACCATGGAGCTTTTCCTTGAGAGTACTATGCTTGTCATGCTCGTGAGGAATGTGTTCAGCTTTGTCATTGTCTTTCTTTTTAAGGAAATCAAACAACCCACCACAGCCAGTTGTTTCTTCTTCTTTGTACAATTTTTGTTGCCCTTCTGCCATGTTGTTCAGATAAAGTGAAATAACAAAAATTAGCAGAATATATAATTGTAGTTTTTTCGAGTAGTTAAATTGTTTTGATTGGTCAGTAGTGAAGATTTAAGGGCAGACAAGTATTGGTATTTATAGAGGAAAGGGCAGAGACAATGCATGCATGTTATGTTTAGAAATAAGATAAATAAATGGGAGAGATTGCATTGGAGATCTGAGTTACTAATGTTTGTCGGCTTTTGGGTGGAGTTAACTGAGAAAGGTCGGTGTGGACGTACGGCCTATGTATTTATCGAGAGGTTTATTTTAAGATTGCTAAATGTCATTTATGTGTCATGTATATAAAGTTTGTATACAATTTAATAATAAAGTTTAAATATAGCATTATTTATATCGAGTTCATATATTCTGGCTCACGTGATCGTAATTCCCAACGTGTGTGTAGGGTTATTTGAATGTCGAAAATCTCATCTTATAGCTTTAATTGGAAGACCTATGAAATTACGTGTTTCACTTCTTGTTTGGGAGTATGCTTGCCATGTTATTGCTTCCCTATGATTATTTACTATATAAATACACCTTTATTATCCATGTATAAGGGACTTGATCTAGAGTATCCAATGCCTTTTTTATCTTCTCTTTTATCTCCTTTCCTCTGCATAGCTTTTATCTTATATTTTCATGTACTTAGGGGCCCATATTGTAAGGAGTTTTATTTTTAAGTTTTTGAAATTTGTTATCTATTTTCTAATTCATAAAAGAAAAAAAAATTATTTATAAAACAGTTAGGACTGGTTTGGTTAAATAATTCAAAAACTGTTTTCTATATTTAAAAACAAAACAATTTTTTTTAAAAAACAATTAATATGTTTGGTCATAATTTTTAAGTCATAATTTTAAAAATTATATGAAATTAAAAACAAAAAATTGAAAAAATTTAGTACTTTCCTTTTTGAAACATGAAAAACATGTTGTTTAGCGAAAAGGCCCAGGGTTTATGTATATTGCGTTTGCCTTTTGTTTTACTAATATGTTATATCACGTTACTTTTAGTTCAGGTACCTTTTGATTTTTTTTCTTTTATACTTAGAAAATTTATACATATATTTTTAATGAAATTCGATTATGTAACAAATTTTAAGCATTTTTATAATTTTATCTAAGAAAGGTATATACACATTGTTTGAACCTGGGTTCAAATATTTTTAGGATATTTACGTGGGACCTAAGAGTACTGGCGTTAATACTCCGCACATGTTTACAAATGTGGGGCAACATTACCTTGATACGTGTTTCTTTCGTTCTTCCTAGATTTTGAACCCTGGTCTTGACCCTTAAGATCTTATTAACGCCAATACTCCTAGGCCCTACGTGAATATCCCAAAAATATTCGAACTCAAGTTCAAACACCAAAAGATGTTCTTTTTACCAATAACTTATGTTGGGTTTGATTATATCCATATAGGGCCCAGGGTTTGGCAGCGTTACTGCTATCCACATATTTCAAACGTGGGGCGGCAAGCCATAGCTTAACACGTTTTTCTTTCACCTTTCTTAACTCTTAAACTCAGGACTTAGCCCTTAAGTAAACATTGGAAAACAAGTTGATACCATCTGGACTACTGGTCCAGATGTGTGTATCCTCATGAGGAGCCTTAAATAGTCCAGATGGTACCAGCTTTTAAGAATATGTGGCTAAAAAGGTCTAGGTTACGAATTCGAGGCTAGGAAGAGCAAAAAAAACCCAACAAACTGGCCAATATGAATTTCAACCAGAGGCTAGGGGACCCTTGGGGATATTATCTAAAACCCAGTATAAGATTCTGGTAAAAAGGACACCTTTTGATGTTTGAATCAGAGTTCTTCGATCTCGGGATATTCATGTGGGACCCAAGGTTCTAGCGTTGATGATTTGCACTGATCTATGTTCACAATGGGGCGTCTATAACCTGACACATGTTTCTTTTACTCTCCCTAAATTTTGAACCTCAATCTTGACCCGTAAGACCTTATTAGGGAGCAACCTGGTACCTTCTAGGTTAGTAGTCCAGATAATACCAGGTTACTTCCTAATAAGATCTTAAGGGTCAGGACCGAGGTTTGAAACTTAGGGAGAGCAAAAGAAACACGTGTCAGGCTATGACCGCCCCACTGTGAACATAGATCGGTGTAGAGTATCAACCCCAAAATCATGGACCCCACGTGAATATCCCAAGATCAGAGAACTCCAGTTCGATCATATATGTTTTTAATATGATTCGATCCTACGACTTTAAAATCACATATTTAATGGACAAATACCATCTAGATAATTTTATTATTACCACAATGCAAATTACTATTGTCACAAAAATAATTTATTAATTATAATTTTAGTTATTATTAATGGCATTCAAGTGTAACTAATACTCGTAATAAAATAAACACTCGTGTACTTTTATTGTAGCAATAACAAAGTTATTATGATGATATTATTACATATTTTATCTTCATTTTTATTATAACTTTTTTTACTATTTGTAATAATTACACAATCATACATATATAATGATATGGTTTGGAATGATGCCTTCTTATTAAAAAAATTAATTTAAGAATTTTAGTTATCATGATGTATCATATTTTACCCATGTAGTAAATTGGTTAAGTGGGTTTAACATAAAAAAGACCAAATATTACAACCATAATAAACTAAAATTTATAACCAATTATCAACATATATATATAATTTTAAAGAGAATTTTTCATCATATGTTTATAAAAGAATAAATATATATTATCATATGTTATATTAAATTATACCATTTTGACAACTTGTTAATTTTAAATATTATTTATTTTTTCTAATTTAATGATAAATACTTAATATTATGGTAAAAAGTCAGTGAATAAAAAAATGGTATATTTTAACATTTTAAATAGAAACATTTTACACTAAAAATAATTTCTAAGAACAATTTTTCCAAATACAATGAAAAATATGTTTATGTTTTTTTTTCTTTAGTATAGTTTTTTTTAAAACAATGGCCAAACAACTTGTTGTTTTTTAAAACTATTGAAAATATTTTTTGGATAATGATTTGAAAATAATTTTTAAGAAATGTTTTCAAGTTAAGTGGCTAAATTAGCCCTTATATTTTCTTTACATTCCATGTTAAGTCACAATTATTGTAACAACTAATGAAAAAAAAAGTGAACTTGAAACATGATTTTCAAAAACTTATTTTTTTTTTGTTTCAAAAAACAATAAAAAGTGTGTGAAAAAATGTAACTTAATTCAAACCTGATTTTAAACTTAAAAGTGAATTAATTAACAAACAACATTTATTTTGGAAAATTGGTTCAAAAACTAGAACTTAAAACATAATTGGTTACAAAATATGCCTTTAGGTTCTTTGAAGAAGACTATGTAAAGGTGGTTATGTTGGTGAAGACAGTTTCATGATGGACTCTAAGTGTATCGGTAAGGTGATTGGTGGGTGATGACACTAAATTGGGAGGTTTTGGGATAGCTACTACTGAGAGGATAAGGTATTCTTTCAATTTAGGGACTATTTCTTCCAAATATAGATGGTCTATGATAATGGTAGACTTTGAGTGTATCAATGAGATGGTTAATAATTGGTAGCACAAAACTAGGTTATGAAGGTGGTGGCATTAATGGTGGTGGTGGTGGAGGTTACCGTGGAATGAGGTGTTATTTGAATTTGGAGGCTTTATTTTTTGCCTTTGTTTTTAATGAAATAAAGAAATATCCATTTTATCCTATGACAAAATAATAATTTTTGAAAATTTAATCTAAATTGGTCCTATTTTTTAATTAAATAATTATATTTAGTTATCTAAATAGTTACATGACTAATGTATCACTTACTCATAGTTACAGGACCAATAGCAATTAATACTACAAGTTCGTTTAAGCAGCAATATGGATAAGGAAAAATGATCTTCAAACTATGATGCAGTGGTTAATTAGTAAATAACGTCATTTTTAACTAATTTTTGTTTACATTTTATCATTGTCTTTTATTTTAGTATATACCCGTTAACATAATTTGTTTGCTAGTACTAAGCTGGATGATAACTCTATGAAAGTAGTATTATTTAGTTATTTCAAGCTAGCTATTTATCTTTTTTTTATAGATAAATATTGTTGAAAAGCTATATCTTATGTTTAAATATGTTAATGTAGGTGAAACGACATCAAATAGAGCCACAATAAGTAAATTGGGATAATTATGGACTACTAATTAATCTAGCTTCAATTGACTTCGATAGAAGGGCTACGAGTGAAAAATATGGACCAGAAGTCTCAATAGATCGAGAAAAGACTCAATCGATCATGAAATTAGGTTACCAAACTGATGAAAGGCAAGCATCGTTAGATTAATCAAAATGGGTAACAATTGATCGAGGTGATTCTTAATCAATTTCTCTCAGGTTGAATGATTACACACTTAGGTCTATTAAGCAAGGGACTCGATGGATTAAGCATAGCAAAAGTTGACATATCATCTTTGATTTTACATCTAACTATCAATCTCAAGCATTGGATCAATGTTAATATGTTTCATTAACCAATTAGGAAAGTTTTTGACATTGTTAGACATTATTGAGAGGTCATAATTGATACATAGAAAGTGAATGATACAAAAAGCAAAGGAAAAAGAACAAAACTTCACATCAAAGCAAGGAGGTTGGAAGAGATTAAAGACCGAACCAGTACAAGTCAATAGGTTGATTGTATTTTGTTTGTATCTTCATGTTTTGTTAATTTCTATGATCTTTTATATTAAAATTATGAATTTGATCAAGATGTGTAGAGACTACATTTTATTGTTTAGATGTTTTATGAACCCAAGTTTCTACTATAAGAATTTAATATTTTGATCCCATTATGATTAGTGTTTATTTCATAATATTTAATCTATTTTTCATGCTATTAGCTATTTGACCAACACTTAGTCTATAGAGACAATTAGATAGATTCGAAAAAAATATTTGATTTCTTATCATGATTAAATAACATGCATAGTATTTTAGGTAGATATGTATGATTCATATGTATAAGATTGATAATTTTCAACTTGATGAGTAGTATGTAATTTGATTGATAGAGTGTGATCCAATTATTTACTATATTGTACGTAATTATTCGATAAAGAAATTGCATGCTAGGTTAGAAGCAATGACTTTATGATTGTTGTGACAATTACACATGGATTTTCAATCATTCACACTTGTAGAAAATTGAGAGATAATATTCCTAGATCTTTCTTTCATATTTGTCTACTCATTAATTTAGTAATTTTCTACAATTAAATTCTCCACCATCTAAATGGTATTAGTAATATTCAATTGGTACTCATTTGCAAAGCAATTAAACTCTTTGTGGGATTGATATTCGTTCTCATAAATACACTACATAACTTGCATGACTTGTGCACTTATGATTAGCATGTCAAGTTTTTGGTGCCATTGGTGAAGAGTTTTAATTACTTTGTAAAGGATATAAACAGTAGATGTTACTATTCTTTCAATGTTTATGTTATATGCCTAGGTTGATAGGTGATAATTTTGAACCTTTTGATCCCAAGATAGAAATAACCAACTCAACATTGGTTTTGAAGAGAAAGACATCATCAACAAGGAATCATGGTAGAAAATAATGATCAATAGGTAGTGGGAGTTCCCAAATATTTAAGGGATTTTGCTTTTCCAAAAATGGATGGAGCCCAACATCTATAAATAGATCGAGTATTAATGCTAAAAAAATTGAACTCAAGCCAGGTGTCATTCAAATAGTATATAAAAACTAGTTTGGATGAATAGCTAATAATGACCTAACTTTCATCTGGTTTCATTCTTGGAAATCTATAACAGCTTGAAGATTAATGGTGCCTTTGATGATGCAATATGCCTTCATTTATTCCCTTTATCAATGAGGGATAAAGCTAAGGATTGGTTATAATCACTACCAACATGATCCATTATTACTTGGGAGAAACTAGCTTAGAAAGTTTTGGCTAAGTATTTTTTACCTTCAAAGATAGCCAAGCTTAGGAATGATTTCACCTCTTTTCAACAATTTGATGGTGAATACTTTTATGAAGCATAGCAACATTTTAAGTAGTTGTTAAGGAAGTGCCCACATAATGGTCTTCCTATTTGGTTGCAAGTACAAACACTCTACAATGGATTAATGGGGCAACCAAGGACCATCATAGATGTTATAGCTGGGGGTGCTTTAATAAGTAAGACTAGGGTGAAACCCTTTTGCTTTACTTGATGAAATGGTTTTCAACAATTGTCAATGGCATATGGATAAGCTTAGTTTAAAGAAAGTAGCTAAAGTAGTAGATATGGATACCCTTATAACATTGTAAGCTCAAACCAATATTTTGTTGTTAGGGTTGTTGAAGAAATTTGATATTGGGCCACTTGGGCTAAATATGGTGCAACCCTATTTATTGTATGTGAATTCTGTAATTGATCCCATTCAAGTGAAGTGTGTGGAAATGTTCCTAAATCTATGAATTATTTTAACAACCCAAAACGATGAAGGAACCCATATTCCAACACTTACAATCCATGTTCAAGAAACCACCCTAATTTTTCATAGGGCAATAATCAAGGTGGAAATCAATTTAATCGTCAACTTTTCCCACCGTCAGATTTCTAACAATCACAAAATCAAGTGAATCAAGAAAAGAAACCTACTACTAAGGATAATATATGTGCTTTGATGGGAATGATGATTTATTCAACTTATTAACACCAAAGTAAATTTTATTTAACCATAATTTGTTTGAAATAAGATGTGGGATTATCCTTATGTGATCCTTCATATTCAAATAAATATGAGAAGGGAAAAAAGCCAAAAATAATACATTTGGGGTAGTGGAGAAGAAATGAAAGCCTATTAATTTATTAGGTTATATTATTAATTGATCACATGTTTTAGTCGGATGATTGAAGCCAAATTTTTTTTGTACATATATCATAGATATATTGCATGTACTTAAAAAAGGTGACAAAATGTGAAGAGATAAAAAGAGAGAAAATAAAAGTGTGAGAGTTGTAAGAGGAGAAAAATTTTCAATCCAATTAAATTCATATTTGAGAGGCTTATTCATCTTTTCAAGCATTATTTTTCTACCAGCTCAGATTTTAAAAGGGTTGTCATTTTGTTATGCCACCAGAGGTTCTATCATATTTGGTGAGATCTAAAACTTTCTTTTTTGTATTCCATCATTTTTTATAAAGATTATTTGTATTTCTAAGAATTGTATATCCATGAGATTGATATACTGTGGTGTTCCTCTAGTTTTTCTTGAGAAGATTTTATGTACCCATTTTTGATATAGTAGAAGTTGAAAGCGGAGGTCATGTGGATTAAGCTCATTGCTCAACCATGTTAAAAATTATTGTCACTTATTTTATCACTTTTATTGTTATTTCCTATATTTGGTTTTTTGTGCCATTTTAATCACACAAGTAGGAAATATTTAATTTTTTGCTTCCGTTGTCACTTTAAAATTGGCACTTTTCCACAAAACTAATATGAGAGCCCTAGTTGGTTAGTATTAATTTTGTTTGTGATTTATGATAGTGGATGAGTATAATTCAATGATGAAATTGAAAATATATAATTATTATATTTGAAAACCTATGATGGAAGATCTATTGTACTCTAAAGATTTATGTGAGCCAATAAAATGTGATAAAGTAAAGTGAGGTGATAAGATTGATGATTATGATTGGGTCATAAGGCACAAAAAATGTCTTGCTTACATTAGAAGATATTTTGATTATAGTGCGTTTTCATAATGTTTCCAAAGAAACCAAATCCAATGTGTTCTAAAAGAAATTAGAGACTATGAATGAAAATCAAAGTGCTTAAAACAAAGCACTATTGATTAGAAGCTTGTGAATTTGAAGTATAGAGAATTTCAAAACATCAAAAAACATATCAAAGATTTTGAAGGTTGTGTAAACCATTTATTGGGTATGTATATTACCCTTGATAATGAGTTATAAGCATTTCTATTGCTCAGTTTTGTGCCAAACAATTGGGAGACACTAGTGGTGTCAGTTAGCACCTTTGCACTTGCCAAAAAATTAACTATTGATCTATTCGAGATAGATTGTCTAATGAAGAAATTAGAAGAAAATATTTAGAGTAATCTTCTAGTAGTGAAGCACTTGTAATTGAGAAAAATGACAAGTAGGTTGCACTCAGGGTAGAGGTTATCATAGATATGACAAGCACGATGCTTATAAGGAAGATTTGAGTCTAGAGATAGAAACACAATCATATGTTATCATTCTTAAAATTTAAGGCATATGAAGAAAAAATACTACTTATAGAAGAGAAAGAAGTTTAGAGAAAGAGGTGATAGTCAAAAATCAGAACATGAGACTACTATAGCAACTATAGATGGTGATGTGATTATTGCATAAGATGATGGTTCCATTAATCTTGCTTATCAACGAGGTACATAGGTTGTTGACTATGGTGCATCCTACCATGTTATGGCTTTGTTAGGATGGAAAATGAAGGTTCTTCCAAAATTATGGTGTAACTCCCATTGTACTCGTGTCTATGTGTTGGGAACACTTTGTGTAAGATTGGTTATTGCAGATCAGTAATTCACACATGCATTTAGTTAGGAACACTTTGTATGCAAGCATGTTTACATATACTATAGGGTTGGTTTTCCTAGTGTGCATGCTAGGTAGCTCGTTCACCAATGTTGTCACTTGGGTTTTTATTCGTTTTGGGTGCAGGTATTTATGGTTAGTACTTGGTAATTTTTGGAACGAAAAAATGTCATTTTAGCATCTCACCAATAAGCTCGTCACACTTGGCGATGTGGAAAATTCAAGTGCTATAAATACCCCTAATTTCTCTTATTTCTTACCCATTGTTTTAAAGCTAAAACTCTTCAAAAATTCACACTAAGATTTATATCTATTTTCAAAATTATTTGGAAGGGCTTACATTTGAGAATGGATCACTTTGTTGTTAGTTATTAAATCATTATCTGAATAAGTACGTGGTTTGACTGTGTATCTCCGGTAAGCAATTTGATATTTGTAGTATAGTGTGTGTCCTGTGAGGTCATAAGTTTATACACTTCCAATTAAAAATTATCAATTACCAATCACACTGCATTGGGTAGTGTTGACTATGAAGGATAATTGGGTTCAAGTGTTGAACCAAATAGTTACAAAAGCAGCAAGTGACGAGCAATAATATGCAGTTTGGATATAGGTTTTGGCTGATAGAGTAATAATGGTTTTATTATCTACTAGTGTTGTAACTTGTTTACTATTTAGTAAATTATTTGATGTTGTGTAGTTTCCTTAAGCGACCCGAGGATGTTACCATATAGATACAATCTCTATATGGGTTTATCTCGTTATATTGATTGTTATGTATGATTTGATATTGTGTTAGTACAATCGAAGTTTAAGGTTGTATGTTTTAACATACTTTAAGCTTAAAATTTGATTAGAAATCATTTATTGTTTACTTGCTTTCGATTCGATATATAATATTTGTTATTAAAGTCATTTGCTTTTGATATTATATTTTTTGTTTTTCTACTATGTGGACTGTTTAAGTGTTCTACTATTCTATTTCTTGCAAGTTATGTTCAAGCCCTTTAGGAGTCTGTATCTCCTTACCCTAGTGGTTGACCAGGTCATGGACTCTTTTAATTGATTTCAAAACTGGTGCACCATTTTGGCATTAACTGCTCTGATGTTGATTCTATTAACTCACTTTGTCACATACACACATTCTCTTTGATGGAGTCAGGAGAAGGAGGCAATGTTGGTAGACATCTTATTTTCAATAGGCTAAACTATGCCTATTTAAAATTACAAATGAAAGCCTTTGTGGTTCTAAGAAGACCGAGTGTGGTTCCTTATCGAGAGTGGTTGGATGTATCCTACCAAAACCCTACCTAATAACACTATGATTCCTAAAACATGATTTAATGGACTAAAGATGAGAGTAAGGAATCTGAATAAAATGGAAAGGATCTTTATGCAATCATTAGGACTATTTACTCAGATAAATATAGAATAATTCAAAGTTACACTTCTTCAAAACATGCATAGAATATTTTGGAGAAAACTTATAAAAGTACTTCAGTAGTTAAAAGATCCAGAATTTTGAAGTTAAATAGAGATTTTGAACTCTGTATCATATAGGAGGAAGAAACCTTTAACAAATTCTATGCATGTTTTCCTAACATTGTCAATTGTTCCTACAATTTGGGTAGACTTAATAGCGAAAAAAGAAGATTGAGATATTGATCACTAACCTTCCCTATTGGTTTCATGCCAAAGTTGTTAAGCTTGAGCCCGTGTATAAGCCAGGTGAACTTGCAATTAATGAGTAAGTTAATGATATGTAAATCTTTGAACTTCATCATTTCTTACTCATACAAGATCAAAATACTACTAAGAAAGGAAAGAACTTGGCACTAAAGACTTCTCGGGAAGATTTTCCTAGTAGTAACTCAAATACCACTTCTGTTGAGTATGAATCTGAGCCTGATGAAGAAGAGATGGCGTTTATTACTCAAAGATTCACAAGATTCTTTGGAAATAAGAAAACCTCTACTGGGTATTGGAAAGAATAATTCTAGTTCGAAAGGTTCAAAATCTGTAAAAATTAATGATGAATTAGGCAATGAACCTGAGAAAACAAAAAAATGGCACTTGAATAAGATTAAATACTCAGAGTGTGGAAAGCCTAGTTACATTGCAGCCAAGTGTTTTAAAATATTAAATCACACAAAAAAGTAAGCAATAAAGCTAAGGTCACTAATTCAAACAGTACCAGTAGTGATGATAAAGATTATACTAATTTTATATCATTTGTCACCTCTAGTAGTATCTTTGATCCTCCGAATACTACCTCAAATATTCAAGAGGTGACTACTAAAGATTATGAAGTCAAAGAAGAAAAAGATTAATTGCTTAATTATTATAATGCTCTACTATTGGAGCATATTCAGTCTAAAAAGGATAAGAGAAAGGATATAAAGAGCCTTAATTAAGAAGAATGTGAGATCAATACGTTGAAGAAAATAATAGAGGAAAGGAAGAGTCCTCTACTGATGGACAACAACATGACCTCACAAATAAGTGTGAGGTCATTCAAAAGAAATATGATAATTTTTTGGAAAATCTTAATATAAATCATGAGCTAGTTAAGAAACTTGAGGAATAGTTGAATGTTTCTACTTCGGAACAAATACATAGCAATTTGTTTGTCCTAATCCCTCTACTGATCAAATTTATAAGATTAAAAAATTGAAGCAAATTATAGTTCTATAGAGTACTTAAGAATATATGGCTTACTCTCTTAGAGAAAAAGAAGTTGATTAAAGCTTTGAAAGACAAGCTTAGTATTAGTGAAAAGGAACTAGCTCACTCTACCTTTGCTATCAACAAGATGGTAATTGGGTCAAAAAAATTAAATGAAATCCTCAGCAGTACAAAAAAGTTTGGAGACAACTATGGAATTGGTTATGATGAAGGGGTTCCACTAAGTTTTCAAAGTCAACTAATCAAGAGCCAAAGATAAAGTATGCTTCTATAAACTCAAAAGGTAAGTCAGTTATGTCGTATTAGCCTATTTCCTCTAGCAAAGTGAACCTTTGACCTAAGTTTAATCCTTATCGTAGCTCTAGTGATGGGCCACTGCCTTTACCTACTATGAATCCTATTTGTCACTACTATGGTGAACTTGGGCTTTTGAGATTGCACTACGATAAAATAACTTTTCATCCTTATGTGAAAGTTAATATGAGCGCTTTCTCTTCTTATCCTTTGCGTACTACATCTTGGATTTATGGATCCATTTTCTTTACTCTATTATTAGTGCTTGTTATTGTTATGGCATTGCTTACCACATTGCTAGGTAATGTCTTAGATATGTAAGGAGTACATCTCAAAGTCCTCCATCTCACTCTCATCCATCTCCTTTGTCTAAATATAGCTACTGTGGCTCATTTGAGCATGTTCATGTAGGATGCATTATGCACTTGAGGCACAAAGTAGAAAGAAATATATTTGCCTTAAAAATTCTCCTCGCCAAGCTTATATAGATGACTCGACTAAATTTTCTAAAAAATATGAACAAAATATATCACGAGTCTCATATACATCTTATGCTCATATGAGTCAGAAACTATATCCGAGTTCTGTTGCCCCTCACAAATTATTTAAAAGGAGAGATGCAGTTTGATCACTATTTTTACATGATCTTTTGGTATTAAGTTTCTTTATTTCATTCATCTTTTTATTTATCATGTTTTTGTATGTGAGTATGTCTTTTCTTTATGTTTGTCTATTTGACACTTTTTCTTTTCTCTCTCTTAATATTTCATTGGCATGCACAATATGTTAAGTTTCATATCTATTTCTTTACATGGCTAACTGATCTTTCACCCATTCTCTCATATGTTATTTGCTTTGACTATGTGTGTTTGTCTTACATACTGCCTGCTTCTTCCACTATGGCCTTTTGTATATTCATCATGTTACATGCTTATCTTGTAGAGTCACAATATTAAGGTTATGCTTTCTATGGTCTTATCCTTCGTATACCATGTCATATAGCATATATCTCATTTGTTTTACTAGGTTATAATTTCTTGCACCTAGATGTTGTATGTTGGTTTTTTGTCTATCTTTTATTTGTGTTTATACTTATTTTCATTGATCTTCCTTTTCTTGTGCTTGTATCTTTGGAGATGTCTAAGGTGTTATTTCTTGCATGTTCCTTTGAATGTCTCACTCTCTATGCTTACACTACTTTACCTTACACATCTGGCTATCATATAGATTATTTACATGTGTTTAAGACTTTTGACATACTTGCATTGCTTTATATAAACTTATGTGTTTTGTTGGTACTTCTATTGTTTGAGTTATTATCTCTATCTAAGCATGTCATGTGTTTTTGTGTCAGAACCCTTGTTTCATATGCCTTGTGGTTTAATAGCATCCCTAGTTTCTTCTTTCTCTTAGGATGTAGCTTTTTTTATTCACTAGTTAGTCAATGTCTTTCTCTCTCCTAACTAGCGATGATGTGAGTGTTGCTATAAATCTCTATTGAGACATGTTTTCCTTCTTTTTAGGCTTTGTTATGTTCTAAGTGCTTTCTTGTCTTCTCATTGGCTTGCATGTACAATAAATTCCAGAGGGATAATATTGATATCTATTTGGCATGCATTTGACTTGAATTGAAATATGGATGTTTTGGCATGCATTTGACTTGAATTGAAATATGGATGTTTTGGCATGTATGTTCCTTGGGAGCATGTATGGCTAAATATTTCTTGTTCATTTCTCAAAATTAAGTCTCTTCTTTGAAATTACTATATTTTTGTGAATTTTTATGGTTATTATTCAGAAGTTTATGTGGATCTCTTGCTTTGATGATTTATATTTCTCTAACAAGCTCTAGAATCTACCTTTAGTATCTCTCGAGGGGAAATCCTAAGTGTTGCTTGGATAGAAAAAAGATTTAGGCCATCCTTCAATCGTTTGATCTTTTCTTACCACCCACATTCTCATATCTTTAGTCTCCATTCTTTATGCCATTATATTATCTTTTCATTTCTTGCTCTTAAATATTGGCTTAACCCAAATATTTATTCTTATTTACCTTCTACACCCTTTGTTGAATTTTTATGTTCTAGGTTTGCCCGCTTTTCTCACTTGGTTTCATTCAAAACAAATTTTTGAGAATGGAGAAAATAAAAAGGAAAAGAATTTTTGAGATTTGTTTGTCTAAAAACAAAGGAAGGAGAAGAAAAGAAAAGAAAAAGTGAAATGATGAGTATATTGAGGCAGTGTTGCATAAAAATCTAATTTTTGTACCATTCTTTCAACTTCATTGGCTTAAGTTTGAGAAGTAAAGAGAATAGATCCCCTGTTCGAGGGTATAAGTGTCATGGATTTGGACTTATCTTTTTGATTGGATCAACAAAGGTGTGCTCAAGCTTAAATATCTTATCTCCACTACCCTTATCTAAGCTTCTCATTATAATGTTTGAAAAACATTTTGATTTCTTCTTGACTATCATTTACGTTAATAGGGAGAGAATAATTATGGACATATGAAGCTTGGTTCAACTTCAGTTTATATTTTGATTTTCATGGTTTACATAAGCATATCATGGTGGCATATATAATAAACAAATTTTGCATATCACACAAAGTACATGTCATCAAAAATTTACTCATATCCTTGCATGAATACATATTATGTTTACTTCCCACGTTCTATATTTTGTGTTGTCTACAATATGTAGATTCCATTGTGTTGAAAGGGATTTTTACAAGTAGAATGCATAAAATATTTATTATACCACATGCATAGTGTGTGTCTTGTGTGTGATGTCAAGGGAAGTTCTATGTTTTTTTTGTACTTCATGTTACTTGTCCTATTTATGAGTCTTTGTTGCCATATTTTTCATGTGATGCTTTCTTCTCTTTGACTTTACTTTTATGAACCATGCATAAATAGAATCTTAGTATGACATGTTGCATGTATTGTATGCAATTATTTATTTCACTTGTTTATCTATGTGTTTACCTATTATCATATAGAAGTGAGTTAGAGCTTATTTCTCATATGTTGTTGATATCTTGGTATTTTTTGTTGGGATGCACGACACTTATTTCTATTTGTGTATTTATTTATTTGATTGTTGTGTGATTTTGTTTTTTTGTTTGTCCATATGTTATCTTTTGTCTTTTTTACATGACTGTATATAATGCTTCTTATTGTGGTTGCTTTAATCTTATATGCAATATTGTATTAGCATTAGGATTATAGCATATTTGTATGTCTTTTTTTCTATCATATAAGGGTGTTTCTTTGACTTTTAGTGTCAAAAAAGGGTAGCATTACATATTGTTGTCTAACTTGCATGCATTAAGGGGAAGTGTGGTATGAAGTCAGGAGGAGTTGGGCATGTATACTCTGTGCTTGTACCTATTATTGTGTACCTGTGTAGAGACAACACAATAATTTATAGTTAAAATACACGTTGTTTCTACATGATACATTTATGCGATTTATGTTTATTTTGTATGTGCAGATTTTAGGTGTAGAGTGAAGTCTTTGGGCTTCTAATATGATTAGTGCAGTGGTGCTGAGATTATTCTGTTTCAAAATGCTAAAGATTGGATGATTTGTTTTATAAAGATGGTTGGAGTAGATGTATTCTTTGGGTTTTGGTATGTGTCATTGTGTTATTCATTTGTGCAATGTTTTGACATGAAAAGAAAATTGAGGATAATGTAAGTCCCGTTGTACTCATGTTTGTGTGTTAGATTCTCTTATACAAAACACGGTCTCTATTTTATTTTACTTAGTGTTTTTTATTCCTCTGTGTAAGGTTAGTTACTATGGTTAGTAATTCACACACGTACTTAGTTAGGAACACTTTGTATGCAAACATGTTTACACCTACACCACGAGATTGATTTTTGTAGTGCTCATGCTAGGTAGCTTGCTTGTCGACGTTGCACTTGTGTTTTTCTTTGTTTTAGATGTGGGTATTTATAGTTAGTACTCGATAATTTTTGGAAAGAAAAAGTGTCTTTTTAGCACCTTATCAACAAGCTTGCCATAGACTTTGCTACCACCCATGGCAAGGTGGCTAGTGAGTGGAAAATATGAGTGCTATAAATAATCCATATTTTTTTTTATTTCTTACCCATTATTTTAGAGCTAAAACTATGCCAAAATTCATAGTGTGATTTATATTTATTTTTGAAATTATTTTAGAGAAATTACATTTGAGAGTGGGTCATTTTGTTGTTAGTTAACAAATCATTATCTGTGTCAGTACGTTATTTGACTGTGTGTTTCTTATACATGATTTGATATCTGTAGTGAACTGTGTGTCCTAGGAGGTCATGAGTTTAGAGCTAGTTTCGAGTGTTGATCCAAATAGTTGTGGAAGTAGCAAGTGAAGAGGAGTAGTAGGTAATTTGGACTAAGGTCTTGACTGATAAAGATAATAGTAGTTTTACTATCTATTAGTATTGTAACTTGTTTACTATTTAGTGAATTATTTGCTACTAAGTAATTTCCTTAAGCAACCCGAGGATGTTACCATATATATACAATCTCTATATAGGTTTATCTCGTTATATCGATTGGTATGGATGATCTGATATTGTGTTATAACAATCCAAGTTTAAGGTGTGTATGTTTCAAGATACAATAAACTTAAACTTTGATTAGAAAATATTTATTATTTACTTGTTTTATGTTACATATATAATATATGTTATTAAAGGGATCTGCTTTTGATATTGTATTTTTTATGCTATGTAAATTGTTTAAGTGTGATACTTTTCTGTTTCTTATGAGTTAGGTTTTAGTCTTTTACGAGTCTGTATCTCCTTACCCTGGTAGTTGACTAGGTCATGTACACTTTCAGTGGGCATAAAAGATATTTTCATAGAGATGGATATAGGCTTCAAATTAGTACTTGGAGATGTCGAACATGTTCCATATATTCGCCTCCACTTGATTTCTATAGGAAGACTAGATGATGATGGTTATAGTATTCAATATGATAAAGGTAAAAAGAAGCTCACCAGAAGTTCCTTAGTAATTTCCAAAGGAATGAAGAAAGGTACACTTTACTACTTATATAGCAACTAAGTAAAGGAGAAATGAATGCAATTGAAAATGACTCATAGAGCTTTGACACAAAAGGATCGGGTACATCAATAAAAGAGGACTACAAAAACTTACCAAAAAGAAGCACTTACTAGGATTGATAGGTACACATTTGAAAGCTTGTGCCATTGTTTAGCTGGTAAAATACACAAATTTCCTTTTCATACTTATTACCCTTTTAGAAGAAAACATATTTTAGATTTGATTCACACTGATGTATCTAGTATGCAAGTAGAAAATTTGGGGTGTATAATGTGATTACATATGCTTTAAGAACAAAATATCAAGTGTTAATTGTCTTTAATATTTTTATTTTATGGTGGAGAGATAAATTATGAGGACATTAAAATGTGTTAGAGAAAGTAATGGTGGTGAATATAGAGGACCATTTGAAAGTTATTGTAGAAGCCATGCTAGTAGACATAGAAGACCATGTTGAAGAATCCTTGTCAAAATGGTGTGGCAGAAAGAATGAACATAATAGTTGAAGAGAGAATCAAGTGTATGTTCTCCGATGCCAAGTTACCTAAGTCATTCTGGGGTGAAGCAATAAGGACTGTAATTGATATGATCAACTTTTCTCCTTCAACTTCTCTAGATGGTGATGTTTCCTATAAGCACTTAGAGTGTTTGGATGCAAAGCCTATGTTCACATTCCCAAAGATGAAAGATCCAAATTGGATGACAAGGCCAATGAGTGTATCTTCTTGGGATATTTACATGAAGAGTTGTGCTACAAATTATGGGATGCATTTTGTAGGAAAGTGTTCAAGAGTAAAGATGTGATCTTTCTTGAAGATCAAATAGTAGGTGTTGATTGATCTAGTAAGCCTCAATTATCTACTAAAGTTCATTTTAGTTTGGATCCAATTTCCAAACCTCTAACTCAAAATGATCACGAGGGAAACTCTATCTCCAATAGAGCCTTTACTAAGAAAGTCAACTAGGGAAAGAAAGCCTTCTATAAGATACCCTTCATATGAGTATGTGCTACTAAATGATGAGTAAGAAATAGAGACATATTAAAAAGATACATGCCACGAGAAATGGAAAGAGTAGTACAAGTCCATGGAAGAGGAAATCAATTCCTTGTATGAGAATCACACTTATGACTTGGTAAAGTTACCTAAAAGAGGGCTTTGAGAAACAAATGGGTTTATAACCTAAAGACAAAAAATAACTCACCAATAAGGTACAATGGAAGAATAGTTATGTAAGGGTGTGGTTAGAATAAATGCATTTACTTTGAATAAATTTTCTCTCCAATTGTGAAGATGTCATCGATTAGAATTATTCTTGGTTTATTTGCTTGTTTGAATTTAGAGATTGAGAAGTTTGATGTAAAAATTGCTTTCCTTCATGAAGATCTAGAAGAGGAAATATACATGCAATAACTAGATGGGTTCAAAGCCAAAGGAAAAGATGATTACATTTGTAGGCTTAGGAAAAGCTTATATGGGTTGAAGCAAGGGCCTAGACAATGGTATAAGAAATCTGACTCATTTATCTTGAGTCATAAATATAGAAAACTACATATGATCATTATATGTATGTGAAAAGATTTTCTAATGATGATTTTATCATTTTCTTATTATATGTGGATGACATACTGGTTGTTGGTCATGATACAAGCAAAATATAAAAGTTGAAAAAAGAACTTAGTAAATCTTTTGCCATGAAATATTTGGGACCAACAAAATAAATTCTTGGCATGAAGATTACTCGTGATAGGAAGAAAGGAAACTCTGTTTATATCAAGAAGCATACATTGAGAAATTTCTTATGAGGTTATATGAGCAACGTAAAGATGGTTTGTTCTGCACTTGTTGGACACTTCAAGTTAAGTTTTAAGAAAAGTCTGAGAAAGAAAAATTTGAAATAGAAAGAGTGCCTTATGCATCCGCGGTATGAAGTTTGATGTATGCCATGATGTGCATCAGACTAGATGTTGTTCATGCTATTGAATTGGTCAACTGTTTTCTCTCCAATCTTGAAAAATAATATTGGAAAGCAGTGAAGTGGATTCTCAAGTACCTTAGAAGTACTTCTAAGGCATGTCTATGTTTTGGTAATGGTAATCGGATGGATACATAGATTCAAACAAGAGAAGTAAGTGATATGTTATGATAGTCAGAGTACTATTTATCTTAGTAAGAATTCAATGCCCCATTCGAGATCCAAACATATCGATGTGAGATATCATTGGGTACAAGATATGATTGAAGCCAAATAATTATTAGTTAAAAAGATTCATAGTGATGAAGCCACTACCAAATGAGAAGCTTGAAAAGTGTTAATGGAAAGTATGGCTGGCAGAACCATCCACATAAGTTGAAAGGGGAGATTTTGTTGGATCCTCATAATGTGATCCTTCATATTTAAAAAAATGTGAAAAAAAGAAAAGAGAAATGAAAGGCTATTCCTATATTCATTTATTAGGCTATATTATTAACTCATATGTTTTGTTCGGATGATTGAAGCCAAAAGGGTGTGTTTTTTTGGGCTATATATACCCATGAAAGAGAGTAGTAGATGTGTTGCATAAACTTAAGCACAGATTTATGATATCCAAGTAGGTAAAGAAAAAACAATCTTCTTACCAAGCTATGGTAAAAAATGTTATAATTATGTTTTAGGTTATTTTAATTTTGCAAGCTATAAATCATAAAGCTTATGTACTTTAATTTATATAGAAGCAATAGTATGTTCCTATAGACTTAACATTATTCCATTAGAAAAATGGATACTTATGAAAAATCCTATTCTAGTTAAAAGAATAAATGGAAAATAAATCATCATTCAATATAAATCTAAAAAGATAGCTATTTAGTTTAATAGCAAAAAATTCATTATTTTCAAAATATTATGTTTTCCTAATATGCATAGAGATTTTGTCATAGGAAATAATTTTATGATAAATTATTATCCAATGAAAATAAATCATAATTCCATATCTTTTGTTTTAGATAAAGAATTTGTAGAAATTCCATTTTTACAACAACATAAGTATAAGTGTGATAAAGAATTCGACCAATCAAGCATGATATTCATATACTATCTATCAACCAATTAGAAGAAACTCATTGGTTATATAAAATTTTGGAAGAAAATTTTAGTGAAGACCCATTTAAACTTTAGTTTAGAAGTCTTAGATATTATTCTTTAAAATTACGTGATCCTAATGTTATTATTCGAGTTAAACCAATGATCTTTACTAGATATAATAAAGATGAATTTGATATTCAAATAAATAAATTGTTAAATACAAAATTAATTAAAGAAACTAAGATTCAAGTCCAGCTTTCATGGTAAGAAACTATAATGAAATAAAAAGAAAGAAAATCCCCGAATGGTTATTAATTACAAAATATTAAATAAAAATTTAGAGTTTGATAGATATTTTATTCCTAGAAAAGATGTATAGTTAATCAAATTAAATGAGACAAAAAAATTTAGTGAATTTGATTATAAATCTAGATTATGGAAAATTAAATTAACAGAGGAGTTAAAACCATTGATAGCTTTTAGTATGCCAAAAAGATATTATCGATGGAATGCAATGCCTTTTGGATTAAATACAGCCCTACAAGTCTATCAAAAATGAATGGATAGAATCTTTAAAAATCTTAAAGAATTTTGTATGGATGGAAGCCATTTTTGTTCTTTCTAAAGCAGTAGAAGAACACAAGAAACACTTAAAAATACTAAGTGAAAAATTTCAAAAATATAGAATAATTTTATCTCTAAAGAAAATAGGAGTAGAAAAAACATCTATTAATTTTTTAGGAATAGTTTTAAATCAATCATGATAAAACTTCAAGAACATATTATATCAAAAGTAAGAGAATTTTAAGAAGAAATTAGTGACAAAAAAAACTACAAGGATTGTTAAGAATTCTTAATTATGGAAATAATTTTATAAAAATATTATTTTAAAAAGAGATACCTCTTATCAATAAATTAAAGAAATATACTAAATTCTCGTGAAATGAAAAGAACAAACAAGCCCTAAAATAAATAAAGGAAGAGATAAAATATATTCTAGAAGTTTATTTTCCTAAATCAGATGATAAATTAATTCTATAAATAGATGCTTTAGATTTCTGTTGGGGCTGTGTGCTAAAAGTTATTCCAGTAGAGAAATTGAAGGAAAAAGACCCGCCAAGTTTTGTAAATGGTATCAGAGCAAGAAAAACTCCTATATTTGGAAAACATCAAAAAGAAGAATTAATTTGTAGATATAATTCAGGTAAATTTAAGCCAAATGAAATTGATTATATTATATTTGAAAAAATATTATTAGCAATAAAACTTGATATTAAGTATTTTCATATTTATTTAACTCCAAAAAAATTTATTATTAGAACTCATAATCAAGTGGTTAGAGATTTTCTATGTAGCAAAATAAATCATATCCATACATGGCATAAGCAAATTTCCATACATAGTTTTGAAGTAGAACTTTTAAAAGGCGTTAACAACTTTATTGTAGATTATTTATGAAAAAATGTTTGAAGACCATTAACTAGATGGAAATTTAGTTTTGCCAATGAGAAAACCTATAGAAAATTGGATTACCCTTGCTAAGAAGGCAAAAATGGTGGAACAAACAAATATTCCAAAAAGAAAATATTATGTTGTATTTAGAGGTCATCATCTTGGAACATATGCTTCTTGGAATGCTTATCATTATCAAGTAAATAAGGAAAAAAAAATGCATGCTATCAAGCGTATAATTCTCTTGAAGAAGTTAAACAAGTCTTTGAAACATATCAAATAGAGTTTAATTTTGCTAATCTTATGTCTAAACAAGACATCAAATTTTTTTATAATCTTGATACTCCAAACAACATTTATGAGGAACTTAGCGGAGTATAAAAAATCCATATTCTAAGTGAATCACACAGAAAACATTTTAAACAACACATGACTCAATTAGTATAAAAGATAGCTGAAAAAACAACTACTCTATCAAATCTTAAAGAACTATGTTTTCAAATAATTAAATAGACGAATTGGGATGATGATATTAATTTTGAGAAAATAACAAATTTTCTTCAATTATCATATATACTTAAGTGAATTTCCTTATACATTTAAAAAAAATCCAAATGATCTCCTTATTTGAAAAAGCTAAAATATTATTAGAATATGAATATAAAGAAATATACCAAAATATGAAAAATAGAATTGAAGATAATAAACCTAAAACAAAAGAAATGTTTTAAAGAAGTAATATATCAATTAATCTTATTGATGAATTTTCTAAATTAACTATACTTGTTAATAATGATTTATGGCTTATTAAAGATATTAAATGAGGAATTACTAATCAGGTAATTTTTTAAAGTCTTAATATGATGAAATTAATACAATTTTCAATGATGATCAAAATCATGGTTTATCATTATGCAAAAAATTATAAATGGTCTAGCACAATTGGATGGCGTGAAAGAGAAATATTTTTTTAACCTTACCAAATATGATAGTTAGAAACAATTTTAGAAAAAGAATTTGAAACAAAACCTCTTAGTGATTCTAAAGATTTAATTCAAACTTTGAGTATAAAAGAGTATTAAATGCAAAGTTTTACCTATATATCTCAAATTACTAAAGAAATCTTATCTAAATAAAAGATCATCTATTATAATAGATGAAAAAAGACTCTTTGTTATAAAACTTTACGCAAATTATGATAAATTTGAAGAACAAACAAGAGAGTTAGAAAAAATATTGAAGAATATTGCCAAAATAAATTATTTATATGTTACATATAAATTATCATGTGAAGTTATGGAATATTTATGTCAAGATATTCAAAGTCTAATAAGTGTTACCAACGAAAAATTCCATAATATAATAAATACTATGAAAACATAATAGATTTAACAAAAAACATAATAATTGTGCTAAATATATAATGAACATCAATTTAATACAGAATGTATTATTAGTTCCTAAATAGAGAAAAAATATGAATTTAATAATGTATTCTAATTCTAAAAATATATGAAATAGATATAAATATTATTATTTTTGTGTTTATAAATATTAACAGTATTATTTTTATTTTTATTTTTAAAAAAATTCATAATCTTCTGTTCCAAATTAAATGATCCAACGGATGGTGGCTTGGTAATCGAAATATCATAAATAAACTTGTGTTCAAATAATGTTTGGGAGAATAAGTCATCTTAGAAAGAAGAAGAAGAAAAAAAGTAATAATAATAATAAATGACCCAACGGCTCAAACCTTTTTAGCGTTCTCCTTTTGATTATTCAATGATATTCTTCAGTCTTTAAAAAAAAAAAAAACACTCGACTCCCAACGGTAGATTTTCTGCCAACGGTAAAGCAATCTCCACTTACATCTAAAGATTTCTGCGTCCCCCAATTTTTAAAATCTATCCGTTACGGCCGTCTTTCAAGAAAAACCGATCTAACTATTCAAATATTCAATTGCTTTACTTTAACATCACTCTGTATCTCTCGCTGTATTGTTTGACGCAATATACTTACTGGTCAAGAAAACCACATTCTATTCTCCTCCCTTGGTAATAAATTCTATGGTTATGCCGTTGAACAAGGCATCTTCATCATCAATGTCGGGTCAAACAAACCCCAATGCAAGAAGCTCAGAGATCAGCGATCCCGTTAGACGGAGCTTCACAGGCAATCCGTTCGATAAGCCTTCCATTACCTCGATTCCCAGAAGTTTTCATCCGAATACCCCCGCCAATAGCCCTTCAGGTTAGATATTCCTTTATTGTTATATAAAAAATATTTATTTACTCTCAACTTGCTGCTCTGTTTGGTTTCCGAGAAAATGAGAGTTAGTAAACCATATTTTCCTAGATGTCCAATTCTTGTCCCCTTTATAATGTTTTCATTTTCGTGTTTCTGGCGGGTTTTGTTGGATTTTCAGATCATCCACGAAGAAGTTCCATCGGAAGAGAGAGCATAGTTAGCATACGCCACAACAAGGATAAAGAAAATGGGAAAGATCAGAATTCGAAACCCACGAATGTTAGATCTCCAATGGGTTCGAAACCCACAAAAAATTTCATGTCCCCTACAATTTCAGCGGCTTCTAAGATCATTCCTTCACCAAAGAAGAAAATTCTGGCTGAGAGAAATGAGTCAGTTCGTACTTCTCTTTCTTTCACTGAAGAACCAGTTCGTATTTCTACTTCATTACCTGAAATCAAAACCCAATCACCAGTGATCATATCAGAACAAAAGGAGGAAACTTTGACTTCCAAATATTTGAAAACTGACCCAATCAAAACCCAATCACCAGTGATCATATCAGAACAAAAGGAGGAAACTTTGACTTCCAAATATTTGAAAACTGACCCAATTTTGGATTCAAAAGAACTCATGAATTCTTTTGTTGCTGAGGGACATGACTGTGTTAATCTTGATCCTGCTTTTAATATTAGTCCTCCACCTATTTCTTTCATTGAAGAACCAATTCGTATTTCTACTTCATTACCTGAACTCAAAACCCAAACACCAGTGATCAAATCAGAACACAATGAAGAAACTTTGACATCTAGTTTGACTCCTAAAGATTTGAAAACTGGCCCAATTTTAGATACAAAAGAACCTATGAATTTTTTTGTTGCCGAGGGACATAATGACTGTGTTAATCTTGAACCTACTTTTAATATTAGTCCTCTACCTAAAGATTCAGACCCATCAATGCCTCCTTATGATCCTAAAACCAATTACTTATCACCAAGGCCTCAGTTTTTGCACTACCGACCAAATCCTCGAGTTGAACATTTGATCAGTAAAAAGAATGAAGGCAAACAACTTGAAGAAAGCTTCATTTATAGTAGTTTCTCAGATAGTGATGTCACTGAAGAAACCAAGTCTGATGATTCTCAAAGTGAGTTGGAGGAATTTTCTTCTGGTGAAATGGTACGAGAAAATGTAAATGAAGTTTCTTTGGAGGATACTACTTTTGCTGAAGCAAAAGGGGAGTCCAAGCGTTTCTTTTGGAGGTCAAAGTTAACTGCTTTTCTTCTTGTACTCTCTGTTGCTTCCTTATCTATCATGGTTACCAATTCACTTGTTGTTAATCATTCTGTGTTTAATGGCTCGAACTTAAAGATACATGTTCTTTCTAAAACTACTGTGTTTGCAAAAGAAAATGTTTATGGGTTGGCTCAAAACTTTTGGGTTTGGTCTGCAAACTTTATGTCTCTTCTTTCAGGGTCGATTTCTGATATTGGAGGAGCACAGAAATTGGGCCCTTTGCAATATTGTAACTTGAGTGTTTTGATTGAGGGTGTAAAGGGTCATGGCTACCTTGAATCTAATCAAGGTTATAAAGAAACAGAAGGAAAGTATGAGATTTTTGAATATCTAGAAGGAAAGATTTCTGAAAGCACTGTGGAGAATGGGACAAGTATTCATCAAATATATGCAGAGTCAATTGACCAAGAGTCTGAAGCTTCTACTGAAATTGATGGGTTTTCAGAACTCATCAACTCAGATTTTGAAAAGGTTTTCAAAGTTCCTGAAGTTAAGGTAGTTGGATCAGAAAGATTAGAAGAAGGAGGAGGAGGAGGAGGAGGAGGAGAAGAAGAGAATTTGGAAGGAAAAAGTATTTCTGATCAGTTTGACAGCCAACTAGAAAGCATGATAAGCTTTGATGATGAACAAGTTATCGTTTCAGAACATGATGATGTAGTTCAGCAAGAATCTTCAGAAGAGAATAAAAATCTCTTGAACCACTTTGAGAGCAAGCTAAAAAGCATTGAAAACTTAAAGGAAGAGTCGGTCCAACAAGATTTTGTTGAAATTGAACTACAACGTATCAAGAATGTGAATCTGGTGGGTGTTGATTTCAAGCCTGCAACAGAAGACACTAGATATGAAATTTCAGAATCAAATGCTTCACCTAATTGGATCATAAATGAACTCTCACAAATGAATCTGATGGGAATTGGAATTGGAATTATTGTCTTGTTGTTTTTGGCTTCTGTTGTTGCTGCTGCTAGCATCTTTGTCTATCTCAAGAAAGCAAAGATTTCTTCTTGTAGCTCAAAGGCTGTCACCTTATTGGATCAACCATTGTTAGCTAAAAAGTTGGATTCCAGTCCTATTGCGCCGGTTAGCCAGCCTGAAGAGCCATGTCCATCTGAAATCAGTAGCATCCAGAAGAGCAGGTCCTCATACGGCTACAAAAGATTGAAAAGTTCAATTCAAGCTCAAAGCCAAGACAGGAGAGAATCCATGGCTTCTTCATTTGACTCTTCAATGGGTTCACCATCTTATGGAAGTTTTACAACATATGAGAAAATTCATAGCTATGTGAGTTTCTATTTCTGTTAGTTTTGCAACATAATGTTTAATAATGTACGGACTAATGTTGGTTTTGTTGTGTAGGGGAATGGAGAAGAAGAAGTTATCACTCCTGTAAGACGATCAAGCAGAATTAGAAAGCAGGTTACTTCTCCGTGATGCTGCTTAGCTTTTAGTTCTATTGCCTTGGGCTTCATTGTTTACTGCAAAGTTTCATTCTAATTGTTGAAACAACTACTAATATTCATCTTCCTAGGTTTTCTTACTTAATCAGTGTGGTCTTGCTAATTCATTAATTTAGGCTTATTTCAAGAAAAAAAAACCTTTATGGCCGATTATTCATTAAATATAAAATATACGTTTTTAATTTAACATTTAAATAAAATATACGTTGTCTAATGTGTTATTGTGTCAATGAAAATTTTGTTAGTTGTGTTAAAATTTAAAAAAACAATTTCTTAAAAATTGAGTGTATTTTTAATTACATACTAACTTTTTATGTATCTATTGAAAAATATAAAATACATGTGATACATGTATTGACAATGAAAATTTTGTTCGTTGTGTAATAATACATGAACACACATGTATTTAGCGAAATAGTTCTTAATTTAGCAAATGAAGTAGTTTTTAATTTAACATTTAAATAAAATATACGTTGTCTAATGTGTTATTGTGTCAATGAAAATTTTGTTAGTTGTGTTAAAATTTAAAAAAACAATTTCTTAAAAATTGAGTGTATTTTAATTACATACTAACTTTTTATGTATCTATTGAAAAATATAAATATACATGTGAAACATGTATTGACAATGAAAATTTTGTTAGTTGTGTTAAAATTTGAAAAACAATTTCTTAAAGATTGAGTGTATTTTTAATTACATACGAACTTTTTATGTATCTATTGAAAAATATAAAATACATGTGATACATGTATTGACAATGAAAATTTTGTTCGTTGTGTTAAAATTTGAAAAAACAATTTCTTAAAAATTGAGTGTATTTTTAATTACATATTAACTTTTTATGTATCTATTGAAAAATATAAATATGCATGTCATGTATTATTCGATTATATTTAACGAAAAATGAGTTGAAAAGTTGACAAAATTGTTAAAAAAAATGACTCAAATTTTTTAATGAATTATTTTAATTAAATTTAAATAAAATTTTCATCCTTTAATATACTTACATTATATAATGAATATTTTGATTAAATTAATTAATTTAACAATAATCTTAGATTAAGAGTGCTAAATATAGATTCTAAATAAATCAACATAAATCATAGATACTAGGAAGAGAAGAAATAACGAAAAAAGCTTAAGAATTGTAGATAATGAAATCAAAATAACTCACTCTACAATCTTCAATCCTTTCTTCTAAATCTACTTCTTAGGTGTGCGCTTGATCTCTCTTATTCTTTATGGCAATTGTGTCTATGAGTAGTCATGCTTGATTGATCAATATATATCTCTATTGATGACCCATTTCACTTATCTATCAACATTGTTTGTTCTTGTCATGCATACTTGATCAATTAATTTATAATGACATCAACTTCATAACAATGATGAAAGATATTGTTTTTCAAGATAATATGAATAATTAATTTAAAATTAATTATTTAAATGATTAAAATGTGTATTTAATAATTAGGATATTTTATAAGGATAGTAAATATAAAATAAATATATAGGAATAGAAGGGTAATTTTGACATAGTAAGTTAATATAGGTAATTAATTGCATATTATTTAGTTAGTTTTAATATTTAAAGCAAAAACATTTTGATAATTTTCAAATTAGATTTGATTCATAGATTAATTTATAATTTAATTGAATTATATTATTGTAGGATACAAATAAGAGCATGACTCCTATAAATATGACTTCTTGATATAATAAAATTTGGAGTTTTGTTCCTAACCACGTCGTGCGATGTTAAAAACTATTTAAATATCTTAACACCTTACACTATGGCCCGCCACTAGAGATAAATTTTAGAAAACAAAAATTCACACTCAACTAAGAAAAAATTTATGAGAAACAAAGTTCCAAGGAAACCCATATTTATGTTCAAGTTTTATGGGTTGATTATTGTTGTTGGAGAACAAAAGGCTTCATGCATAAATGGGATTTAGTTGGATTATTAAACCTTTATTACTAGAAACAAAGTTTAATAAAAATCATATAGTGTTGAAGAAATTATTTGTTGATTTATTATTGTTGTATGAGAATTATGCTTCTTGTATAAAGGAGATGTAATTAGATTACTATAGGCATTTTTTTAAATCTATTTGTAGATTAAGGACACTCACATGATTCTTTCAATATTGTTGGAGGTAAAGTTTGAAAGTACTAAGGTTCTAACATTGTTATATAAGATTAAATGTGTAGTTTTTGTTCTAATTTATCATTAAAGTAACAATGTCACAAGAATCTTATTAATAAAAAATTATTTTGGGCATAGTTTTCATAATTTTTATTGATAAAATGTGAAAAAAAATAAAAATCAATAAATAAAATAATTATGGTATGATTTATTAATATGGTTCAAATAAATTATAAATTATAAATTATAAATTATAAAATATTATATTAAATTTAGATTCATATAGTTCAAATTTGAACTAAAAGTAGATCTAAATCAATAAAGTGTATTATTAAAAAATTAAAATATTAGAGTCCATGGATCTAATAAAAGCCATAAAATCAATCTAAATTGACTACCTTAGATTGATTTGGATTTGATAGATCAGTTTTTTTTTTTCAATTGATAATTTTTTTAATAATTATGATATTAAATGTTGTTTTAATAATTGATAAACATAAATAACTATTTCACTACAAAGAAAACTTATGCCTAAATCATGACGGACAAAGGTTGGTTGGACTCGGGTGTCATTTATATGTTTAGGGTTTGAAAATAATAAGGAATTAAGAAATATGATTTGATTTGAAAAAAAATTAATGAGAACATAATATTATTATATTTTTTTAATTTTTATTTAATGAAGTTATTATAAAAATTAAAAATAAAATAAGATAATAATTGTATGTGGTATCTGTTCATATGAAAATTTTAATATTAAAATTTTATTAAATTAATTTTGTAAAGAATTGAATTAATCAAATAAAAATAAAAGGAAAGAAATAGAATGGCTTGAAGTGATTTAGCTATGATTAAATAGGTTCATTCAGAATATGTAAATTTTGGGAATGATTATTCCATCCAGTACCATTACTAATTGAAAAAAAATACACGTGTAATTTTATTTATACGAATTAAATATATGAATTATTTTCTTTTAAGTTAATAAATTTTAATTATTTTTTTTATCATATTTGTAAAAAAATTAATTATTTTATTTTTTTATATTTAAATTTTTAAGATATTTGTTTTAAACATCTGCCAATCTTTTCTATTAAAGTAAATTCATTTTAAGTTAGCTATAAAAGATACCAAATTAATGTGATATGACCCCACATAGCTTTCAATAAAGTGGCCGACTGACCGTGAAAAGAAAACAAAAATAGTTAGGTCATTATTATTATTATTATTATTTTCTACACTTACTATGATGTCATTAACGGTGATACTTGTGAATTTTTGTATATTCTTATTCATGGGAACATTTCGACGAGAAATTATTTATAAATCTAAATTAATATTTACGTGATAATTTAAAAAATAAAAAATAAATAAAAATTACTTTTAATTTTTTTATTTAATCTACTTGAAAACTTATGTTTAACTCAATTTAATAAGATCTTACAGAGTTAAATGTTGTATAAACTTATAAACTGTCCAAAATTTTAACTGGCGATCGATATGTGACTTAAGAACTCCTCCACATCAATTGATGGTCCTGGGATGAACGAAACCTGAGATGAGTGCACAATAAAACTCTTGGGCACCGATGAGAGCAAAGAAATCAAGAGTCTAATTTTGATACTAATTTAAAACTCATGTCTAATTCATCATTATAAGATTTTATAGAATTAAAAATTACATAAACTTATAAAAATGATTAAGATTTTAACTCCTAGCTCATATATAACTTAACAGATTTAATAATATCATATTTTTAAGTAAAATAATTTCGTCTATTTCGCCGTGTATTAATTAGGAGATTTTCATGTTTTTCGTCACTATATCATTCATATACGAAATTTTGGGACTCTCTCTAACAACATCCAAGCATTTTAAAATGATTAAATTTTTGTTTATAAGAAATTTTCGAGCTATCTCTCTCTAACAACATCTGACCATTTTAAAGATAATTACTTTTTGTCATGTTTATTATTTAATATTAAACATTTGAATTATATAATTTTTATATAATTATATATTTATTTATAAAATAAGATTACATTATATAAAATAATTATATGGGATAAAAATTATAAAATAATATAAAAATTTATTTCTAACAGTATGAATTTATATTATCCTAGATATTTTACTTAATTTATTAATATTTATTTATAAAATAAAATTGTATTAGATAAAATAATTGTATAAAAAATATAAGATTATATAAATAATTTAATATTAATAATATGTGTGGATTTATATTATAATAGAAACTTTAATTTGTTAAAATTTAAATTCTAAAATTAATTTCTTTCATCTCATATTAAACATAATTTTTTTAATTTTTAAAATATAAAAATATAAAAATTAATTAAATATTAATTTAAATAAATTTTTATAATAAAATTATTTTGATAAGTAATAAACTTATATAAAATAAATTAAATATTATTTTAAATATAAATTATTTTATTATTAATTTCATCCAATTATATTATACAAAATGTAATTAAATATTATATAAAATAATTATAAAAATAATAATTTAATTATATTTAAGTGTACTTATAATGCTTGTCTGTTGTTGTTGAGGTAAGGACATTTCTTATTTCTCTGCCAAGTTGAACAAAAAGAGTGTCATGATCAATTCATTAAATCGTTTGAATTGGGTAAGCATCTTTTCTGTTTTATTTTATATAAAAGTGTTAATGTGTTAAACGACAATATTTACATAATATCAAATTTTTAAATTAATAAAAAATTATTCAAAAAATTATAACCCTATATTATAAATATTAAAATATTTTTATAATATAATGTAATAAAATAAAAATAAGATTAGATCTCATAATAACTCTAACAATTATTACAGACAAAAATTCGATGATTATCATTGATGACTCATCGAAGTTATGACAATTATTGTTAATTGTCTATTGGAATTTCGACTATCACTATGATCAATAGAGTTTCAATAATACATCGGATATAACATATTATATATACATGTCTTTGTACGTAATATGTTATCTTTACTTTAATTCTAACAACTCAACAAATGTAACATATTATATTCACTATAATTATTATGATCCAACATATGTAATCTATTACATCTATATGTATCTTTATATATAATATATTACATCCACTTATGCTCCGATAATTTTGCCTAATGTTGAATGCATCAAATAAACAAGTTTCAAGTACGATACATATGAAACATCATCAATGTTGAGTCAAAAATAAAATACAAGTAATTATTGCATGAAAAGTACCAAGAAAGTAGTAAAGAAAATGTGAAGTAATTTATTAATAAATGAATAAAATGATCTTGGCACTACATGCTAAATGCAGAGTTACTACACTACAACATGGAAAAAAACATTACAAGGAATGTATAGAGGAAAAATAGAAAACTCCTAAAGCTCTTGAAGCTCGTTCTCAACGGCATCATCCGAGATAACCACAGTGATAGGGTGCACATCTTAAGTTTCGTAAGTGAATTAGGGCTCAGAATCACCACGTTTTCAACTTCCACTAGAACCTGAGGCACAACCTCAATCAAGAGCTCTCCCTCCTCAACATCTAAGACATCATCATACTCATCGTACTCATTTATAGCCTTTGAAAAGTATGGAAGATAACAAATGGAAAGGCAAGTCAGGGATACGCTTTTCGGGCTCTTCTATTGGAAAACTTAAATTCGTGGGATCAAAGCACACTAGTGTGGCTACAGAATTGAGGTATTCATTCATAACATTCTCAGTAGCTACCTTAAGTTAGGACACCAATCTTTGGTTCTCAACTTCCTAATTTTCACAATGAGATTACTCCTGAGACCAACTGTTTTTGAGGCCTTATCAACATCCTACTAATCTTCATTAATCCTTTCCAATGCATCACCAAGTTACCACTTATCCTCTTGGGCTTGATCGAATAAAACTATAAGCATGCCCTTCTCCAGGTCTACATGTCTCATCATGACTTTTAGAGATTGAATGTGAGCTCAAATCTCATTACAAAAGCCCTTAACAACAACTTTGAGTCTCTTAGACTTCCTTTCAAAATTGTCTATCTTACTTCCCTCAAGTCTAGTCTCACTCAGGGTAGGAGAAGAAGCAGGAGAAGATGCATGTGAAAGACTTCTAATTGGTGGAACCCTCATCCTGACAACATCCTCAAGTGGGTATAAGACTTGGACGATGTTGGATGTTATAATTGCTATGGTCACCTTGGCTTTACTAGTTACTACATGGCAATTTATTTCCTCCCCAGTACGTGGTTATCGCCTATTACACTTCCTGAACCGCTTACTAAGTGATCAAAAATAAATTGGAAGGCAATATGGGATGGATTCTTCTAGGAAGTAAGATGCCTCAAAAACATGTTTGTAGAGAAAGCTTAGGATTAGAACAAACAAAAATGCATATATACTACAACTGTATTCTAGGTTGCCATCAATATACCTATTGAAGAGGAAGGGTATAGTTTCAAATAAGAAACATTCTCTACAATAGTTAACTATTCATAGTAACGATTTGTAGGAGAAAAAGGAGTAAAGTTTCTTAATGAATCATTTCTTTTCAGAAGATTATTCAATATGATTCCATTGAATTGAAAAGGTAAATCAAAGATATTAGTAAAAGAGAATACAAAAAAGCTAAGTCATTTGTGAAGATCAAGCATACAAAAGGTTCACCATCACGAACAAATTGAGTGAGAGTATAGCCAAGTTCAAGACAGACCACATCATAGACACCAATTACAACAAACAAGATAATCGCTAACTTTTATTTGACTTAGGTAACTCCACGATGAATTTGCAATTACCATAGTGTCTGAATGCAAATATGCTCATAGTGACCGCATGCGTATAGTACATATACATAAACTCTTCCAATATCATCATTTTCTACTATGCTCTTGATACAATACATAATAAGAGACTAAAACTTTCCATAAGTTGAAATTGCCTAGGATGTGCCCCCACTTTACATAAGAATTCTCTTACTAGAGGTAGGGATTCAAGTTTGAGTTTGGAAAACATTAGATCAGTACAAATGGTAATCGCTTTTCAGTTAGAGGATTGATGAGAACCAAATGATCAATGAGAAGAAGAGTGTCAATGTTATCGGGAATCTCAAACATGATTCTCAAATGATTGATAATAGACTATCAAAATTGGGATCAATGAATCAACTTCATAGCCCACAATTAGGTCAAAATCATTCATCAAAATGCCACAGGAATGATGGAAAAATTGGAAGTGTCGATGAAAGTGACAAGATCACTAGTAGAGTTAGATGAAAGTCTTGAGGTACTGGCATCGCGGGTACCAACTCTACCAAATAGAGTACCATTGACTAGAAACTAGTCGGATGGGCCTAGTTGATTGGACGATAATGGCTATCAAATCGCAAGCCATCCGATAACCCTGTCTAGTCGGTTGGTTAGCTCACTTAGCTAGCTAGTCAGTTAGTCGGATGATCTAGTCGACATACCAATAATCAAAAGGGATACAATCACTACAATGTTAGCAACTAGATTTGAATAAAACATAAAATATATTCATAGTATGTTTCATCATAAGATAATTATAGTAAATAAACTAGATAGTATTAAATATTAAGGGATTGGAATATATCTCTTGAAGTTTATTAGTAACAATTCAATCCTTATAATCTCATAATCATAAGACACGGATTTTCTAATTATTTCTATTATTTTAATTAAATCTTTCTTATAAAACTAACTTAAGTATCCGAATGAATTTCACAACTCTTGGTGTCATTTTTTTTTTAGTGTTTGTTCATCTTTTTTTAGATGAAGTTAGTAAATATGTGTTACACATTATTCGACTTCAACAAAAGTTAAAAATGAAATTTAATAAGAAAAATCAACAATAATAATAGCTCATTAGAAAATTATATAAAATACATGTTTTTATTTTTTAAAAATAAATTAATAAAATATTTAAATAAAGAATAGTGATAATTAATAAATATTAAATATAAAAAATTAATATTAATTATTATTTTATTATTAATTAAGTATTGATTTGTTTTAATTATTTTATATAAAATAGTGTTTTTAATAAAAAAATTATTAAATAATATTTGTTCTCATTTTTTTCTATTCATTTTAGTAAAAAACATATTTTTCAATATAAAATATTGATATATGAATTTGTTTTCCCTAATGATATGAATTTGTTTTTTGATGCATAGGGTGATCATACGTATTTTAACCACCAAGTTATGATTGCGTGCATTGAAAATGTGAGAGAGAAAGCAAATCGAGAGACAGGAAGATATTTTGCGCGGGCTAGTGCCAGATTGCTAGAGCTACGCTTTAGAAAAAGGAAGGGTGCAATTCTCCAAATAAGGAATTAATTGGAATGATGTAATACTCTATATCCATTTAGAGCATTAACATTATTGAAAAATAAAACTATCAAAATTAGGTAAATTTTCACAATATTTTGATATTATTTTTTATTGGTAATTTTATTTATTAATAATGTTATTAAACTACATTATTAAACTATAATTAATGTTAAAATAAAATAAACATTTTATATATTTTTAACATAATTAATATGATTGAAAATACGTGAGTATACGTGATTATATATAAGTGATAAATGATTTAAGAATAATAATTATCGTACCCAATAAAAATAGTAATAATATATACTCCTAATTATTAGTTGTAATTATTAATTTATTAGTAAATTAATAAAATGGAGGTTTAGATTGTTTTTTTAATAAAATAAAGTAAAACAATAATGGTGAATGATACCCAAATTATAAAAAATATGTGATTATTAGAATATCTTTACTAAATCTACAATTTAATTAAATATGTCATAAATAAAAATTAGTTTTTTAGGTTTTAAATCACTTTAATAATTGGAAACTCTTATTAAATTCTTAATTTTAACTTTAAAAATTTATGTCTACTTAAAACTTTACACATTTTCTTAATGTGTAATTGATTAATAATACAATGTTTAATTAGCCTAAATTTTGAATAAAATAAAGGTATGTTTATTAGATTTAATTTATTTTTGTATTAAGATCTAAGAAGGTGATAATTAAATTAGGTAAGATTAGAATAATCATTAATGACCTTTAACACATTTATTAAATCTTACTTATAATAGTAGTCATAAGGTGTTGCGTTAAGTAAGAATGTACTAATATTTTAGATTTGATATATGCATGATTGATTTAGCAAATTAGTACAACATTTAAGTTAGATTATATTTTTCACCAAAATCACTCCTGAGGTAACGGTTATTACTATTTTGGTAAGACATTGTCTTGTGGTAAGCCTTACCACAACACTAGATGTAAATGGTAAGTCTTTCCAGGACTAGCCAATATATGCCTTTTTTACATTAGGCCAATTTATCACAAGTTTCATTTGTTATCAAACTCTTTCTAAGGTAAGGCTTACAATTATTGTGGTAAGTTTCCTTTGTCATTATAAGCCTTATTAGTTATCATGACACTAGATGATAGTGATAAGACTTCTCATACTAAGTAAATGTCTTCCCATGTCAGGCCAATATATTACCACGAACTTTACTTTTTTTTTACCAAAATTATTCTGAGGTAAAACTTAGCACTATTATTTTAAGCCTTATTTTTGAATGATTTTAATAAAAATATGAAATATTATCCAAAATCAAGTAATTTTGAGTAATTTTTTATATATACATGTTCATGCAATAAACTAATTTATCTTTCTAATTCATACATGTACATTTTATGTATTCAAACATAGAATTGAATAATTAAAAATCAAGAATTGAAACTAAAATTATCATTACATTGAATTAATTAAATCATATTCTAAACTTTGAATTACTCACTATCACACTATTAGTTTGGCTATATTCTATAAGAGTCAATTTTATTATAATAGAAAACTAAATAGAGAATGATTGAATTTTTTTATAAAAATATCAAATATCATCTTCAAAATCTTCTACAAAAATTATCTTATATATGCTATTGATTTCTCTTATTCTTTGTTACAATTATTGTGTTTAGATGACACCTTAGGTTATTTATATAACTTATTTTCTATCTTAATTCCATTTGATTAGAATTTGCTAGATTTAATGGCTATGGTTAAAAGTTGGTGCTAAAAAAATATCAAATTAGGGAGCTAATTAGATTACTCGATATACCGAGATCATTCTCGATCTATCTAATCTTAAATAATTTCCAATCCAAGAGCTCTCAATTAAACATAAAGCTATATCGATTAAGACCTTTCTCAATTCTCAATCAATCTAGCTAGCTTTGTAATTTGTTATTCTTCCCTTGATTCCTCGATTTATCAAGCATGTCTCAATATATCTTGATTGTTTTAGATTAAATACACGATTTTCTCTCTTTTTGCTCATTTTGTCCCTAAAACTTGTATAATATAGAATAGACATATAATATGCATAATGAACAATAATTTATTATAAATATATGAGAATTGATATACAAATATGTAATTTTAATAGTATATAATGGTACTTGTTTTATGATAATGCAAGAATACTTATGTATTTTTCTATATTAGTTCATGACTTAGATATATAACTAATATTTTTTTTTCAAAATATATATTAATAATAATAAAATAATTATATTTGTTAATATAATTTTATTATTATTGTTATTATATATTTTAGTATCATTATTATTGAATAAAATAACTATTAATAAATTATTATTGTGCTTATATTGTCATCTTAAGAGAGAATCTTAAATAAATGAAGATATGGATACACGATGAAATGATACATCTTTATTTTTTATTTTTATAAAAGGAATGTGTTAGAAGTAAGAATGAGATTAATTACAGATATTAATATTAAATATATAATGTATTATATGCAAAATTTTCTCTTATTTTATATATATTACTTATATTAAAAAATGTTAAAAATGTACAAAATTTTACATATATTACAATAACACAAATTATTTTATTGAACATAGCGGATTTAAAAAAAAAATAACTTATCAATTTTTAGAATTGTTTTGATATATAAAACATTAATTCTTAAAATATTCCTCTATTCATATCAACAAACTCCCCGCACTAATTACATTAATTATTTTTAATTAAGTGTTAGATTATAATTTTACTAATCTTAAACTTAGTTTTTTTTAGAAATATATATTTCATTAATTTAAAATAAAAATATATCAATAATAATTAAATCAAAAAATTAAAAATATATAAACTTATTAAAATAAGTAATTTTTTTAATTAAATGTATCTAATGAGTAAACTTTTTTGAGTACTTTTTTAGCTATTTTTGGTCTCCATGCTGACTTTGATTCTTTAAATTTTAAACCTAACGAAATTCCAAGTAATAATGCTAGATTCAGGTTTATATATAAAACAATTTACAAAACATACCAAAAATTATTATAAATCAGATTTACGTAAAATAACTTATTTTTCTATAAAAAAATAATAACAAAAATTATAGTAAAAAATATTATTATCAAATATAAACGATTGATGTTTGATGAAAAAACATTTAGTTTTACTGGTATAGATTATTTTACTTATCTAATATTTTTTAAAATAGATTTTATACTATCTTTTATGATAAGGATTTTAAATATAATTTAAAGTATATATTATCTAATATCTTTTAGTATATCTTATTTTAGAGTATATATATCTTGTCTAATATCTTTTAACATATCTTATTTTAGAGTATATATTATTTAATATCTTTTAGCATATCTTATTCCATATTTTAGCACTAAAAATAATTTTAGATTTATAAGCATGTGCTATTAAATGCATAAATATAATCCTATGTGTCGTAGTTATCAAAGATATATCTGAAGTACAATTATCTGAAACTCGAGCATTTGTTTGGCTTTTCTTGATAGACTTGATAGTAGGCCTAAAAATAAATTTACAAATAAATATTTTGTCCATGAAAATAGCCAATACTCATAGTTCTTACAAACTCCTCATTTGGCATTTTCGTGTGACAAAACCTCTCTCTCACTACATTACACTTATAGGAATAAGATAAAATACAATGGTGTCCCAGACTTCATAATGGAATTATCCTATGATCTGGTAGATCCATCTTCGCTGCAACTTGACAAGCTTGTAACTGAAATGACATTGATAAAGCATAGGACAACTTGGCATGAAAGCCTCATTGTATATTAGTTCAGTTTACATAGAAATAAGCGAAGTGTAAAGAATAGTCATGTAGTATGCATTCATATTAATTAAGCTTAATTAAATAAGTTCTCCCCCTATATGCATAACAAAATAAAAACATGGAAGTGAAACACATTATTCTCTCCCTCTTTTTGACATACGAGAAGGACAAAATATTAGACAAAGCAAAGAAGCTAGAATCCTCCTAAAGATATAACAATGTAAAAGTAGAGTAATACATAAATGTAATATGCTTTAAACTCCCCCTAAGTTCTATGATTCTCTAACTTAAAAACGAATTAAAAAAGTAATAAATAAAAATAAAGATCTGATTTTTTTTGTAATTTTCATAACTAGCCACATTAGGTATTAAACTCATTTAATTACAAACAAGCACACAACCAATTGAGAACTCATCATTTTTTAAGTCCAATTTTGATTATTTATCATATATATAAATAAATAAGTACAATAGAAGAGGTGCACATGCACACTTCACACATATAATGACATACTGACATTTACTTAAAGTAGTATATATGTTTAAACTCCACAAATATGTCAATTAATTCATTTATGACCTATCAAGAAAGACTCAAATGAAAAAGAATATCACCTATCATGTATAACCATAATTGAGTCTTCAATCTCACAAAATAAAATATATCTATGAAAGGAGGACTTATTATTATTATTATTATTATTATTATTATATATATGAGGTAAATAATATAATATTTTTTTTTATAACCTCTATTGGCTCTTTCTTTTTGTGTATTCAATATACAAGATTTATAAGTAGTCATTTTTTTTTGCATAATCTTTTCTTCTTCATTTTTGCACGAGCCATAAACCTAGCATGATGACTTTCACACTAGTTGTGAGGTAGCCATCTCTGTTCATTGCGGTAGCTTCACATATCACAGTAGATGGCTCTCTCAATACTAGATGCCTCCATACGGTAAAATTTTAGTAAGTAAAAGTAAAACTTAATACAATTTTACAATCAAGATTAGTTAAAGTCCTAGAGTCTTTCAAGAAAATTCATAAACTTCAAGCATAACATATATGTATGTTCGTGAGTCTGTGAAGAAGTTTATGTCAACATCGATCATCATATGTATAATAATATGTGTGTGCATAAGTAAAAATTGTAGAATCATTTATCTAATAAATGTCAAAATTAGTTAAGTCATTAAAAGTAAGGTTATATGTCTCTAAGTGTTAAATTGGTCCAATACCATGTTGGCCAAATAAGGATTCTACATTTTTTTAAAGTTTAACTAATAAATAAAATAAAGACAATAAAGATTACTCACTTAGGGTCATTTAAGAACTCTAATAAAAGACGATTAGGTGACCGGGAAAAACATCCTTTCCTAACCCACATTTTCTTGAATTTTGATTTCTCTATATCATTGGGTTGGGATTCAACAAGCTTATGTTTCATAGTAGTGTTCTTGGATTTAGCTGTACTTTTCTCATTCAACCTAAATGAAGATGCAGTATGCATAATAGGATGATAATAATGAGTCCTAGCATTAAAAGTACTTAATTTTGCTTGCCTCTTTGAACTTAAGACTTCATACTTCCTAGTAGAATTTATGAACAAGTTATTATAATTTCCATTCTTCCTTGAATATGATGTAGCATGCGTAGATGAATTATGCTTATGGGTCTTACTATATGAAGCATGGAAAGAATGATTAAGTTCAAGAGCATTCCTCAAAAATCTATATTTTGGTCTTATATGACCTTTTCTACCACAATGATGATAGACAGACACAAACTTAACAACTTTTTCTACCATAGGTGTAATAGTTCTTTGTGCATAATTAGTGACAATAAGAGTAGAGTTTAAGGGCCTTACAAATGTGGTCTTTGATGTTGAAGGTGTGGAATTCTCATCCTTATTACCAAAGTCATCTGTATCACCATGTGACTTACCAATGCTTAATGTTTTATCTAATTGTTGAGCTCCAATGGTAAGTCTTTCCACTATTTTACATGATTCTTTGAGCTCTTGCACTTGTTTTTTATTATCTTCAACAAGCTTATTATTTTCTTCTTTCAAACCTACAAGACTCAAATTCAAAGCATTATTTTGTTCTTGCAAAATATTATTTGCTTCTTTTAATTTATTATAAAAAATTTCATGCGCCTCAAGTTGTTCATTTAATTTTTCTATTTTTGTATTTAAACTATTATTCTCTTCTATAGCTCTAAGACATTTAGAAACTAATTCTACAGAACTTTTAACATTATATTTAGAGAGAAAAGAAGAATCAAGTTCTTCATCATCTGAGCTATAATCCTCAATAGAATGATCCATAATAAAAATCCGTAGGATTAACACTAAGTGTATCTAGTGTTGGCTCTGATACCAATTGAAAGTTTATAAGATATGAACCTAATTAACCTAGAGGAGGGTGAATAGGTTATTTTTTAATTTTTACTAATTTATAATTTAATAACCTAAACAAAGCGGTCAGATATGCAATCGTGTGTAAAAGTAAGTGCGGAAATAAAAGAATAACACACGATATTTTTAGGTGGAAACAACCTAGGCCACAACCATGACCTAAGAGAAAAATCACCGGTCCACCGGTTCATCTAACTTTCCACTATGAAAATTAAATGTTCAAGTACAAAATCGGTCTTATGCTACACTCCCTAGGATACTGCCACAATATACTTTACTTACGAGCCCCTGCTCTGTTTTCACAGTTTCCAATATTAGCGTGAGCGATTTCCAGACCAACGTTCCAATAAGCTTCCCGCCAACCAATCAGATACGTTTCCGAAGTAACTGCAAAATAGTTAGCACAAAAACACAAGTGTCTGTGTGTGTTCTAGAATGGATTTAATAATTAATAATCCTAACTAGATGATTCAAAACATATGTCATTTAAATTAACTCAACTAGCAAATCTTTGAGCAAAAATATCAAATACAAGTTTAATAAAAATAGCTTCTTTAAAGATTAATAATCAAATCAAATAATTATGATATGACAAAAACAATTATTTGATCTAACAATTTAAAAACAAAAATAAAGAAGAAGCCATAAGAACATATTATCAAAATATCATAAAATAATTAGGCTTATTAATCAATCAAACATAACCACCAATATTTGATAGATTAACTAAATAAAGAAGCCCAAAGAATTATGATCTTATATTTGCAAAACAAGAGAGATAATTTAAGAAGATTAAAATAATACTCTTGTGTGGTTAATTGAAACAATGAGTAATGAGTTTTATTTATAGAAAAAATTAAAACTCTTAATCCTAAGTAATAAATATCTTTTCTATTACAAATAGGATTAATAATTCTCATTAATTAAGATAACTCTCATTTAAAATAGATTTATTTTAAAATAGATTTTATGTTATCTTTTATAATAAAGATTTCAGTTATAATTTAAAATATATCTTTTAAAATAGATTTTATGCTTTCTTTTATGCTAAAGATTTCAACTATAATTTAAAGTATATTTTATCTAATATCTTTTAAAAATAGATTTTATGTTATATTTTATAATAAAGATTTCAAATATAATTTAAAGTATTTATTATCTAATATCTTTTAGCATATCTTATTTTAGAGTATATATATTTTATCTAATATCTTTTAACATATATTATTTTAGAGTATATATTATTTAATATCTTTTAGCATATCTTATTCCATATTTTAGCACTAAAAATAATTTTAGATTTATAAACATGTGCTATTAAATATATAAATATAATCATACGTGTCGTAGTTATTAAAGATATACTTGAAGTACAATTATCTGAAACTCGAGTATTTGTTTGACTTTTCTTGATAGACTTGATAGTACGTCTAAAAAAAATTTACAGATAAATATTTTGTCTACGAAAATAATCAACACTCATAATCCTTACATCTATATTAGTTTATGATTTGGGATATAAGTAGTATATTTTTTTCGAAAGATATAATAATAATTTTTTTTATTTTTAATACATATTTTATTATCATTATTATTTAATAAAATGAATATTAATAGATTATTATTGTGCATATATTCTCATCGTAGATATATCATTTATATTAAAAAATATTAAAAATATATAATTTTTTAGTATATTACACTTACATAAATTATTGTAAGAGTTTTTTTTTAAATAATTAAGTCATCAATTTTTAAAATTAATTTGATATATAAAAAGTTAATTTTAAAAATATCCCTTTAATCATATTAATCAACTCCGAAAAAAAATCTCATCAATTATTTTTAATTAAAGGTTGGATAATAATTTTACTAATTTTAAGTTTAGTTTTTTCTAAATATATATTTGGTTGATTTAAAATAAAAATATATCAATAATAATTAAATTAAAAAATTGAAAAAATTATTAACTTATCAAAATAAGTAAATTTTTTAATTAAGTGTATCTAATGAATAAAATTTCCCAGTATTATTCAGTCATTTTTTTTTATCTCATCATGACTTCAATTCTTTAACTTTTTGACGGGAACAAAATTTTAAATAATAATCATAGATTTAAATTTAAATTTATAAAAAAATTTGACAAAAAATATTTAAAACCGTTTAATTTTAGTTAATTTGAATCAGATCTAATTTAAATAGATTTAAATTTTTTTAATCCAATTTAAAATTAATTTTAACCAAACAAAATTGTTTTAAATAAGATAAAGTCAGTTGGCTTAGAATGATAGGCTAACTCCTCCGTTCTCTCTCTTTGCCCTTTTTTTTTTTTTGTCTTACTTCATCTCTATCCCTTCGCCGAGCCACACTGTGCGTTTCTTTCTCTTTCTCTAGTTTTTATGTAGTGTGGCTGTGGCTGTTCCATATTTTCATATAACTTGGTACTTTCATTTCCAGTGAAGCATTCTCTATATTTTATTATTATAACCAATTAACTTTACCGGATGATTTATAGTCCAAAAGGATTAAAAGGAGAAGTAATGGATAACGAAAGGGAAGTAGTGAAATCAAAATTCAAGAGTGTTTGTGTGTTTTGTGGGAGCAGTATTGGGAAGAGAGATTGCTATAGAGATGCTGCCATTGAATTAGCTCAAGAACTGGTAAAGCTGTCTCAATGATTAATCAAAACTTTTTTTCAAGTTTTTTTAACTTCCTTTTTGGTTCTTATGTAAGTTGTGTGTATTATATGTAGGTGGCAAGAAGATTGGACCTTGTCTATGGAGGTGGAAGCATAGGGCTAATGGGTTTGGTATCTCAGGCTGTTCATCGAGGTGGAGGGAATGTTCTTGGGTACAATCTCCAAAATGCCCTTTAACTTTCTTGGGTTTCAAGTATATATTTTGTTAACTACATGACTGTCTAATCTCAAATTTATTGTGTTTTTTTGGTCACAGGATCATACCTAGGACCCTAATGTGCAAAGAGGTGCTTATTCTCATTTGAGTTTCATCCGTTCTGGTTATTGGAATTCAAAATTTTGGTCAAAGTTGTCTCCTTTATCCTTAATCATGTTTATGGCTATGTATGTGGAGCCTTACTCAGATAACAGGTGAAACAGTAGGAGTAGTGAGACCAGTAGCAGATATGCATCAAAGAAAGGCTGAAATGGCCCGCCATTCTGATTTTTTTATAGCTTTACCAGGTATCATCTCATAAATCCTCCATTCTTCATCTTCTTGATTTTTTTTTCCTTTAAGAAGATTAAAAATAAATGGCTTATTAAAACTCTCTCTCAGGTGGCTATGGAACTCTAGAAGAGCTATTGGAAGTGATAACCTGGGCTCAATTGGGAATCCATGACAAACCAGTAATGACTCTTTAATTCTTGCACACCCTTTTTTATGTTACAACGACATATATATTGAGAGTTTTATATTTTCATATACTTATTGAACACTACTTTTTCTAATCTTTATATAAATTTATACTTGAATGTCTATTACCCATGCATCTATATCTTGCTTGAACACTATAGTTCACGAGAAAAAGTTCGTATTTGGTTCTGAACTAACGAGAAAAGTAATTGTAATATGAATTGATTTAATGAAAATATTATTTTTATTATTATATTTGTTTGGATAGTAGACTCAAAATGATTATAAAATTTACAAAATTAGAAATAAGTTACTTTTACTTCTAAATAATGATGAAGAAAAAATAATTGGTAATATAAACACGTAAAAAAAATAGAATATTTTAATATATTTTATATTTACCAGGGAGTATTTCTAGATGAAATAATTTACATTTAATTCTTGGTTAACCATGAAACTAACTACAATAATACTTATAATTCTTTCCATTATTATTCTTATTATTGTCTAAGTAAACATTAACTAAGAACATATACCAATTATTAAGATTTGAGTTAAAAAATAACTAATTAATAAATGGGAGTTATTGTCATAATTATTATGATGATGAAAGTCTCAAAAATTCTCAGGTAGGTTTGCTTAATGTGGATGGATACTACAACTATTTGCTCACTTTTATTGACAAAGCAGTAGATGATGGTTTCATCAAACCTTCTCAGCGTAACATCATAGTCTCAGCACCAAACGCCAAAGAACTTGTGCAGAAACTGGAGGTGACGAGTCGGGGTCCATCACTTTATTAGTGTTTTTTTTTTTTTTTTCAAGCAGTTTGCTTAATTAATGTTGGGTGTTTAATAAGAGTAATAAAGCAATACAACTAATGAAACACATCTGATTGTTAATTAAATTTAATTAATGTACTTAGTATGATATATATCTAATTAATAATATTAGTGAAATCAAAGAGTCAATAATGAAATTTAACAGTCAATTGTTCAAGTAGATGTTATATATCTAACAGTTATAGGGAAGAAGTGTTAGTCTAATTTCGTTACATTTTTTAAAAATGCATTTGATTTTGTATTTATTAAGTGTGATAGTATAAGTTCAAAAATAGTAATTAAAGACTATTATAAGTTAATCATCTTTACAAAATATATTTCTATTAAAGGTAATGATTTTGATAAATAATTTATTCATAATAAAATCTAATTGGTGTTTAGATTTGTATTAACATATCCAAGGTGTATATATATATAATTCTGAAACTAAAAAATGGAACCATGGTCTGGGTTGTTGAAGAAAGCAACTTTATAAATTTACCATCTTTATGTCATGTTCTTTTTTGGGTATTCTGATTTTGGTTAAATGGTAATGATGATGATGGTAGAGTATTGTTTGTTTTTGATTAGGAGTACGTGCCAGTGCATGATGGTGTGGTAGCCAAAGCAAGATGGGAGGTAGAACAACAACAACCAGTGGGGTTCAATACAGCAGCTACTTTTGCAGACTAAAATTGCTCTATAAAACTAACCAACCAATAAAGAAATGACCAGGGGCAAAAAAAGTTAGGGATCAAGTTGATGAAGGCTCTTTGCTTTTTTGCTCTGATTTTGGGGTCATTGACCAACCATATCATAATTGTAATGGTAAGGTTTGATTGACTTGGGTGTATAAAAGGAAACAATGACAGGTGTTAAGCCTTTTGTGTTGTATGCTTATTTATACTCTATTATCTATAAAGGCTAAAGGGCCAAACTTTTTGAGTTTTCACTATTATTATTGATGGGTATTTTTGTTTTAGTTTAAGATGTGTGTATTTTTGTCCTTCGTATTATGCACATTGATTAATATAGAAAAGAACAAGAAACTAAGATCCAAAAAAGTTGCAGAATTGTACAGCTTTATTCTCTTTGCTTATTTCATTGAAATTTGCTTGCTTTACTTATTTATTCTCTAACATCGTTTAAGGTACTGCGATGACATATGGGGCCTTCATCATTTTTGTAATGGTTGAGATCCACTTGTTGAGCGGATGGAGGATATGTGGACTCTGTTTCACCAAGCTATGTTTATGTTTTGGTTGGGTCCTGACCAATGACAGCCTAAAAGTCTTCTGCTAACTGTTAAGGCTCAACTTGTAGAGACAGGAATTTTGAACTGTAGCTGGAGGCTGCTTCTGATTCACACAGAGATATAGAGAGAGAAAGGGAGGTATTGTCATTTTATCTGCAAGTCACGGTATTATCACTACAATAATATGGGTTAATATAACTGAAATTTAGCCATGATTTTAAAAAATGTGGCCTTGGGCTATATAGCCACGGATATGTTAAGAACCGTAATCGTAAAAGGTTGATAGGTCACGGTTATTATAGAAATTGTGGCTATGTTAAAATATACAAAAGTTAACAAGATAACGTCGTTTTGCATTATAAATTAACAAAATGCTTATAATCTCAAATTTTCTCACAATCTCTACTCGATCACATTCTGATTCCCTTTCTCTCATTGATGTTAATCTCTCCTCATCATCTGTGTACTAGCTACCACAAGCATCAAGGATTGACTAAAACCACCAAAAGGGATTGGTAACCACCGGTGGGGATTTCACGCGACCTTGATTGTGCTCTCAACCTTGTCTTTTTCGATCTCTCTTTACTGTAAGAAATGGTTTTATTGATATGAATAAACAAATGTTTACAATTTATTTATATATAAAAAAACAAAATTGTAATAATTAAAATAAACACAATTATAGAGGGGTATGTTCTTGAACAACCTATTCCTCCCCACCAATCTGTTGGTGGCTGTTTGTAGCTGGTGTGTTGGTTTTCACCAATTGGATCTCAAGTTCTTTAACATTCTCCCTTAAGTTAGAATATATGTTAATTATTCCCAACTTGTTAAGTAAGCTCGAGAACTGTGAAAACTCAGGGATTTGGTAAATATATCTGTTTGTCGCTCTAATGTAGAGATATGATAAGTCTTGATCATTCCAGCTTGAATCTTTTCTCTTACTAGATGACAATCAATCTCTATGTGTTTGGTTCGTTCATGAAATACTGGATTTGATGCAATGTGAATGGCTGCTTGATTGTCATAATATAACTTGGTTGGTTGGGAGTGTTTGATACCCAAATCATCCAAAATGTATCGTAACCAGGTTACTTCGCAACAGGCTACTGCCATGGAGTGGTATTCTACTTCTGTACTTGATCGTGAGACCGTATTTTGCTTCTTAGTCTTCCAAGAAATTAGCGAGTTTCCAAGAAACATACAATATCCTATGGTTGATCGTCGTGTGTCTGTGCATTTAGCCCAATCTGCGTCACAGAAAGCATTTAGTTGTAATGAACTAGTTGCTAAGAAAAAGAGACTTTGCCCTGGTGTGTTCTTGACATATCGTAGCACTCGTTAAGCTGCTTCCAAATGTGGTTGACGTGGTTTATCCATATATCGACTGAGAATGTGCACAACATACACTAAGTCAGGTCTTGTGATGGTCAAGTATATTAATCTCCCAACAAGTCTTTGATAGGATGTGGGGTAACTAATGAATTCCCCTTCATTCTTGCTAAGGGATAAATTATGTTCCATAGGTGAATTGACAGATTTGGCACCAAGATAACCCATGTCTTCCAATATTTCAATGTGTACTTGCATTGTGACAGAACAACTCCCTTCTTGGAACGTGAAACTTCTATGCCTAAAAAATATTTTAATTCACCGAGATCTTTTAGCTTGAATTGTCGCATGAGATGATTCTTAGTTTCTTCAATCTCTTGTACATTGTTTCATGTTATGATTATATCATCTACATAGACAAGAAGAGTAGAGAAGGAATTACCATGGGTTTTGGACAAATAATGATTGATCATACTTGGATTGGTTAAAATCAGCTAGCTTAAGTGTTGTTGATAGCTTGATGAACCATTGTCGTGAGGCTTGTTTGAGTAAATACAAAGATTTGTGTAGCTTACATACTCGTGTTTCCCCCTTTCATCCGAATCCAGGTGGAAGGGACATGTAGACATCTTCATGAAGATCACCATAGAGAAAAACATTGTTGACATCAAGTTGGCGAAGATGCCAATTTTGAATAGCAACAACGACAAGAAGAAGACGAACAGTGATAAGTTTGGCTACTGGTGCAAAATTTTCTTGGTAGTCAAAACCTTCAATCTGACTGTATCCTTTGGCCACTAACCGAGCCTTGTATCGTTCCACAGGGCCATCGGGATTACACTTGATTTTGTAGACCCATTTACAACCAACTGGTTTCTTGTTTGGAAGAAGTTGTTGAAGCGTCCAAGTACCATTAAATTCAAGAGCATCCAGTTCTTGTTTCATGGCAGGCTGCCATTTTGGATCATTGAAAGCTTCATCAAAGGTGGTTGGTTCCCTGAGAATGGAAATAGAAGTAGCAAAGGCACAATATGCAAGTGATAATCGATCATAAGTAAGTACATGAGATAGAGAATGAGAAGTACCTTTGTCATTGGACGATGCTGAGTTAGATGAAGGGAAGGACCGAGAAGGCAAGGAAGCTTCTACATGATACTTGTGAAGGTAGATAGGACCATTGGTGGATCGGAGAAGCCTATGTGTGACTGGTGTTGGAGGAGTCATGTGTGGTGCAGAAGTTGATGATGATGTTTCAGGAGTGAATTTTGAAGATAAAGAATGTTTGAGTCAATTGTTGGAAGGACAGATAGTGTATGATGAAGTGATGTATTTAGAGTGGTTGATTGACGAATGTTAGGTATGTCATCATAAATAGTATTTTCTGATGGAGTGAATAGAGTTGGAGTGTTGAAAGTGATAGTGAAATAAGGAAATACATGTTCATGAAAGATAACATCACGAGACACTAAAGTCTTGCTTGTTTCCATATTATAGACACGATAACCTTTTATCACAGATGGATACCCAATGAATATGCATCTATGTGATCTAGCATCAAACTTGGTGGGTCGATCATGATGTGCAGATCCAAAACAAAGGGAACCAAAAACACGAAGATGTTCATACCTAGGAATTTTGTGAAAAAGGATTTCAAATGGTGTTTTACCCTTGAGAATAGGTGTTAGAGTACGATTTATGAGGTATGTGGCTGTAAGAATGACATCTCCCCAGAATTGTTTAGGGAGATTAGCTTGGAAGAGTAATGCATGAGAAACATTGAGAAGATGATGATGTTTGCATTCAGCAACACCATTTTGTTGAGGGGTAGAGACACAACTGGTATGATGAAGGATTCCTTAGGTAGAAAATAATTGGGTCATAGAGAATTCTGGTCCATTGTCGTTACGAATGATTTTAACTCTGGATGCAAATTGTGTTTCAACAAGATTAATGAAGGTGGTAAGAAATGTGTGTGTATCAGATTTAGCATGTAAGAGATAGACCCATGTGCATCTTGAGTAGTCATCAACAATAGTGAGGAAATAACGTGCTCCATTAAGTGCTGAAATGTGATAGTCACCCCAAATATCGACATGAATTAGTTCAAAAGGTTCTTTTGTATTGATGGAACTTAGAGGAAATGGATTACGAGTTTTCTTGGCTAATGGAAAAATAGAACAATCACTAATGGAACAAAAAAGTGTGTTGATAGAAAGAGAAATTACACGTAAACTATTATTAGATAAATGACCAAGTCGTTGATGCCATAAATGAGAGTTGGTGGAAGCAGTATTTGAAATGGAGAAACATCCAACCTTTTTGAAAATAGTCAGGTAATAGAGTCATGCTTTCTTAGTTCCCATCCCAATCGTCTTCCCTGAGCATTTTTCCTGAACCAAGCACATATTATTAGTGAAGGTGACATGACAAAATGTAGTTTGAGTTAGTTTGGCTACTAAAACTAAGTGTAATTTGAAGAAGGGAACACACAAGCCATTATGGAGTATCAAATTATTGGAGAAATGTACAGTGCCAATATGTGTGACATGAGCAAGAGAATAATCAGGTAAATGCACATATCGATTAGTGATTGGAATGCTGGAGCTCATAAGGTTTTAGGAACAAACCATGTGATTAGTTGCTCCTGTATCAAAAATCCAATGAGTTTTTGAATGGAAAATAGTTGCACATAATGTGTTACCTGAAGAAGTAGTCACTTGACTTGCCATGCTACCTGATTTGGATTGATTGAGAAGTGTAACAAGCTCATGATATTGGGTGGATGTAATGTTGTGGGATAATGTCTTTGTGTTAGAACGGCTTTCCTGAAAGTCAATATGGTGAGCTTTGGAGGGGAAGCCATAACTTGTATTTCTCTTATCTTGAATTTCTCCTTTCTTCTGACTCATATTGATGTCATGTCCATTCAAACCACATAAATTACATTTGAGACGTTTTCATTAGTTTTCAAAATTGTGTCCATTAAGACCACAAAAATCACATTTGAGTGACTTCGGCAATTCTCAAAATTATGTCCAATATTTTTGCATCGATTGCACTTAAGTTGTGGGTTCCTTGGTGGGTAATTCTTGTGAGGATATTGTGGACGACTATCCTTGGCAACAAGTGCAGTAGCTTCTGGTATCCTTCCTATGGTTTGCATGGAGATAACTCTCTACTTTTCATCTTTAACAATGAGTGAATATACCTTATTTACTGTAGGTAAAGGTTCTGTGAGCAAGATTTGTCCACATGCTGATATGTAAACCGTGTTAAGCCCCATGAGGAACTTTATGGTTCACTGCTTTTATTGATATTCTTGTAGTTCCCTTCCGGCATTTCCTCCACAATGTGGAAGAGGACATAGTGCATCGCGACTATCCCATAGGCTTTTCAACTTGGTGTAGTATTCTCCAACGCTCACACCTTCTGGTATGCAATCATGGATCTCTTTCTTAATGTGAAATAAGTGCATGTTGTTGGTTTGTGAAAGGCGTTCCTTCAATTCTTCCCATAACTCATATGCAGTAACATTATACATGATACTTTTTGCAATTTTGGTGATATGGTATCGAGAATCCATCATTTGACAATAATGTTGCAGCGAGTCCATTGTTTGATTTCTGCTTCAAAGTTTGTTGATGGCCTTTTGATTGTGCCGTCAATAAATCTTTCTCTTGTTTTTGGTGATGAGAGCCATGAGGATCGCATGACTCCAAATATGATAATTTTCTTGATTTAAGGATTAAGCTACTAGAACCATGTTTGGTTGGTCTGAATGGTGTAGATATAATGAATGACTAGGGTCATCATACCATTTTGGTAAAGTAGGGTTAGTATTGGTAGTTGTAGACATTATTATTGAGTAAAAAAAATCGAAAGAACGGGATAGAATTTAGTGTGTTTTAGACAACAATGATTGTTTATGAAAAAAATAATGAACTCAAATATACTTTATTTTATAGAAAATGAGTCAAGGATTATAGAACCAGTAATTTTAGCCTCAGAACTGGTCAGAAAGTTGGTGAACCGGCGTCTGGAGTGGTTGGAACAGCGGCTGCAATGCTGGAGCACTGAACCGGATGAAGACCGAAACAGATGGAAGACCGAACTGGCTAAAGACCGAATCAGATGAATGATGCATCGTTTGCTTCAGAGGTGTGCTGAATAACATGTCGTTTGAGGCGCGTGGAACGCCGGTGAACTCAGACAAGGCGTGTGTTGATGATTTAGCTTGAAATTAATTGCAGATTGCTCGGGATTTTTTTGGATATTATAATGGGATGAAATTGAAATTATTTTTGTGAATGAAATTGGTTTTGGAAAGAAACAAAATTTGAAAGGAAGAAAAAGTTTCTGTGTGAGCTGAATTTTCTGAGAATTACTTCCTAATCTCTGATACCATGTAAGAAATGGTTTTATTGATATGAATAAATGAATGTTTACAACCTATTTATACAAAAGAAAAGAAAAATTGTAATAATTAAAATAAACAGAATTATAGAGGGGCATATTCTTAGACAACATGTTCCTCCCCATCAATCTATTGGTGGCTATTTTCAACTAGTGTGTTGGTTGTCACCACCTAGATCTCGAGTTCTTTAACACTTTTTGATGTCTTCGAATTGGTAAAGAATGGTTTTGTATGTATTCTATACTTACACTTATCTTCTTTTATGTTTTGTGTTAAGGGTTCTCGAATTTTAAAGGAGTTTATAGATTAGGGTTGGTTTGGTCATGGAATCTTGTTTTAGAATAGTTGGAAAGGATAAAAAAATATTAGTAGATTATATAAGAATAATGTAAATATAAAAACTATAAAATTACAAATTATAAATTATAATCAATCATGAATTGAAACATATAGTTTAGAAGGGACTGTAGGTCTGTGTATTATACAATGTCTTTAAGACATATTCGTTCTCTTAGGGTTGTTTGAGAATATATAGATTTCTATCTTCCATGATTACTATGGTCAATTAGTATTGATCATAGACCAAAGACGGTTGCTACGAAGAACTGAATAAATATCCAAAGTGTATCACATTGAAGCTACTATTGGAGTTTTTCGTATGAGAGGAATTATTTTTGGTCATTGAGAGAGAAAACCCATACCTTTTAGAATTCTTTATGATTTTTTTCTTTGCAAAGCCAAGCATAGAACATTTTCTCCAATAATCTTCTACATGAATGAAAATTGACTGAGTTTCAAAGAGGTATGATTTTAAAAAATTTGACACGTTTATAGATTTCAATGATTTAAAACTTCCATAGGATAAGTAGATGTTACCCCTTAAACCATCCCTTGTAAGAGTATGTTTATCTTATTGACTGACTAATAAACATGATGCCCTTGAATTGTTATGTCCTTTATGTAAGCGATGACATACTTCACACAAGAGTCTTTCCTAACACAATTTAATTTTTATTATTATGTTTGTTTTGGCCATGAACATACACTTAGTTTTGTGAGAGTTTTTAAAGAATTGATCCATACACAATTATATTTTAGAGCAACCCTACTTCTCTCTCACATAGGTAATCTCTTACCTATAAGAGTAATCTGTAAGGAGTAACTCGAAATACTCCACTTAGTATTCTCTCTATAAAAATCATTAAAGCTTTAGCTTAAATATTTACCTTACGTGATCACTATTTTTCATCATAGGAATGGACTTGAGGTTAAACCCCACAGTAATTTCAGTAAGTCTTTATAACTAGGTTGTCTCTTTAAACCTAAATGTTGAGATATTCAATCAATTAGGTTTGGTTCCCTTTTCAAATCCTTATTCATTCATGGGTTGTAATCCTATTTCCTTCGATGACGTATCAACTATTCTCTATTAATCCTTTATTTAATGGATCCATTGCAATATCCTTTGATTTTATATAGTTAATAGGGATAACCCTAATTGAGAGTAGTTATCTAATGATATTATGCCTATGACGTATATGTTGAGACTTACTTTATACATATTGCTTTGTGCTCGGACAATAGTAGATTGACTCTCATAATGAATACAAATTATAGGCACAAGCTTTGCACACTTTGGAATATCCTCTAAGAACTTTCATATCCATTCAACCTATTTGTCACATTTATCCAAAGTGATGAATTCATATTCTATTATAGATCTAGCAATACATGTATATTTAGAGGACTTCAATAATACAACTTCACCACTTATTGTGAACACGTATCTATTAGTAGACTTTGAGTCTTTCATATCAGATATCCAGTTTGTATTACCGTATCCTCTTAATACAACTATATATCTTATGTAGTACAGTTTACAACTACGGGTGTATCTTAAGTATCTAAGTAGCGTTGCAATACCTTTCCAATGATCAGATCCTAGATTGTTGGTATATCTACTTAGTTTACTTACAATGTAAACTAAGTATGATCTTATATAACTCATTATTTACATAATACTTCTTATCACATTTGATTATTTTAGTTGAGACACATTCTCAACTCTATTATTAGATAGATATAGATTAACATAAACATGTGTTTTGACAATTATAGAATCAATATTGTTGAATTTCTTAAGTATCTTGTCAACATTGTGACATTGACTTGGAATGAGACAATTGGATATCCTTCGTATCTTAATTCCTAGAATTACATAAGCTAGTATCATGTCTTTCATGTCATACCTTGAACTTAATATATTCTTAGTATATTTGATTATTTGATCATTACTATCCATAATTAGTTTATCATTAAACGACACAAGGTGACATAAAAATCTACAATGTCTTTGACATAAATACATATATGATACTTATTGATCTTGAAATCATTTGACTTTATAACATTGTCAAACTTTTGATGCCATTTTTTGGTGCTTTCTTTAAGCCATATAATGACTTCACCAACTTACAGACCTTTCCTTGTTGTCATGAAAAATCCATGTAGAATTCATGATCTAAATCTCCATTTAAAAAGACTACTTTTACATCAATTTGATGTATCTTAAGATTTCGCAAAGCTATGATAGAAATTATCATCCTAATGGATGTTTTTCTTGTCATAGTAGAATAAGTATCTAAATATTTTATACGTAGGAATAATTATATGAAGGTCAATTGTTCTTCCGATCCAATTTGATACATGGGTCCTAAATGAGGGATGAAGACACCTACCTATGAAATCTTTTTTATAACTCTATTCAACTTAGCCAAGTAGGCGTTACAATGTGAATTAAGCAAGTAGAATAGTAGAAGAACAAAAAAACATACTTAATTTAACACATAAATAAAACAACCAAAAGATACAAAAAGTAACAATATGTAGTAAATATATTAGTGATGGTGTGCATCATAGGCTCATGTTCAGGCTAGCAACATGCTTAAACATTGAAAATAACACACAACATATGAATTAGACATAAGGTATACATACTGGAAAAGCTACAAAGAATTTACGATCACATCAAGACTTTATATGTGAGAACATATTTGATAAATGACGATTGTACTCTCACAACATGTAAATAACCAAGATAAGAAGATAATGACTCCTTAAAGACTCATACTAAACAAGCCTACATATTAAATTATATCATTAAAATCAATAAATAGAATGCTATAAGCATACTACAAGGAAATGAAAGAAAGCATGCAACTACACAAATCAAAGAGCTTTCTAAATAGAGTATAAATCTAGTATGTTGGTACATACATGATAGAAATTCAGACACGTAATAACAGTAAGTAAAACACTTAACATATAGCAATGAAAGTAGTAAACAATAATCACAGTCAACTAGCATACTAAGGAATAGATATAATGTTCAGTAATTAGAAAGTAGGAGATAAATATTAAAAGTTTTCTAATAAGAGTTTAAACCTAGCATATTAAGGAATAAATATAATATTCAGTAATTAGAAAGTAGGAGATACATATTAAAAGCTTTCTAATAAGAGTTTAAACCTAAGAATGTTGAAACATACTCAATTTGAACTCATATTGTACTACCTAATCACTAGAGCATGCATAACACAAGATATAATGAAGTAAACCCACATAGAAACCCTACCTATGTGTTAACATCCTTGGGTTACTTATGGAAACTACTCAACATCAAACAAATCCATTAAGCAATAAAATAATTATATCACTAACAGAAGTAATACCATTAATACCTCTATCAATTGTGACCTCTGTCTGAATTGCCTATTGTTGCCTCCGCAAAAAATTGGTGTGATACACGAACCTAGCTTTCTTGCAAAGCCAATACTACTCGATGTAGTGTGATCAGTAACTAAAATCAACAATATGTAGTAAAGTGAACAAACAATCGTGAGAACCACTCTCAATCAGGAACTACCAATAACCATCTTGGGAAATACATTCAACCACGTATTGCATACATCTAAAATGGGAAACACATTCAACCATTTATCTCAAACAACACTCAATCGACATATGGCTCACCACCACAATCTCCTCATCTATGAAAATGTTGCATCCAAGTAACTACCAACTGACACACAATTCACCGCCACACATGTTCCACACCTAAAACCCATTTGCAAACACTGCCTCTAGTACTCACCACTTAAGAGCATGGTTTTGCATACTCAGTGATAAATCACTAATATTGAATGCCACTCAAGGTAACAGTGATCCGAAAAAATAAAATGAGATGTCAATTTGATAGAGCTATTCTACAATATTTTTATAAAAGAAATAGGAAGAGAGGTAGGGCATTCATATAACTCAAACAAGCTCATGGCCAACCTCGTCGAGGGTCTAAACTTGTTCTGGATTTCGACGAGGGGTCCTGTGAGAGCTTCGTCAAGGTGCCAAAAATTCAAATTTTTGTTTACAAAATTGTCAAGTAAGTTTTATAAATAATCACACCCTAAATGAAGCAAAAACATGGACGATAATTTAGTGTGCATACTATGAAAGCCAACCCCATGTTGTATGTAACATACTCACATACAAAATGTTCCTATCTATGTATGTATGTTTATTACTGATCATTAGTAACCAACCTTATATAGAGGAAGACAAATACACTAAGTAAAATACACAATGGACTGCAGGACTTACAATATTAAAGTAATCAAGACCATGTTATTCTTTGTAACCTTTAATTACAAGTATGACCTTGTACTTTTCACTTGATCCATCCTATCTTTATTTTCTCTTAAAAATCCACTTAAACCCTAGTGTTTTACTACCTATAGGTAAATCAATTAGTTCTCAAGTGTGGTTTTGCATAATAGACTTAATTTCACTATTAATGGTCTCTTTCCATTGATGATCTTCAAAAAACTTCACATCTTCTTCATAGGTTTGAGGTTGACTTTCTAGCAAGTAAGTCAAAAAAATTGGATTATAGGACATTTCTATCCTAACCTTCTTGCTACATCTTGGTTCAACTCAACCTCTAGTTCAAGTTCTTATTCTTAACTATCTTTATACATAGTCTCATAAGTTCATTTACACAAACTTGACTCCCCTTGGGACTTACATGAAAATAGATGTTCAAAGAACTTGTATTTCTTGATTTCATATCGTGTTATTGTGTATGTTTGAGATCTTTGACTCATGCAGAAAAAAATGATAAGCACCACTGTTATGTGCATATTCAATGAAAATGCAATTTATTATTTTGGACATATCTTCACCTTCTTAGGTGTAGGTACAAACACTTTAACAAGACACTCTATACTCATAAATATTTTAGAAATGTAACATTCCTTTAAATAAGTCATATGATGTCTTTGTATTTTCTTTTGAGGTACCTTATTTAAAAGGTGGTTAGTTGATAAAGTAGTTTTCCCTTGTAAGTTTTGTGGTAATTTAAAACTTAATAGCATTGCATTCATCATTTCTTTCAAAGTATGGTTCTTTTGCTCAACAACACTAATTTGTTGAGGTTAACAAAGCATTCCAATTTCATGTATGATTCCTTGTTATGCACATAATTTACCATACGGTGCTTCATACTCACAATCACTTCACAAAACTTTAACCTTTTTGTTGAATTGATTCTCAACTTCAGCTATAAGGAGAACAAAATTCTCTATGGCTTGAACTTTTTTTATATAAATATACATAGCAATATGTCAAGCTATCATTGAAAAAGTAATAAAAATAATTATTGTCACCCCTTGGCCAAATAATTTTCAAATCATACAAATCACTATGAATTAAATTATGAGGTTTCATATTCATTTCAATTGATGAAAAATATGACTTATTCAAATCTATTTTTCCCTTCACAAGTTTCATACTTCTATTTGAAACCAATTTGTAAAAAAGTTATATGATTTATGTTAATTAGCCTACGTAAATAACCCTTTAGTCTTTTATGCAACAATTTGGAAGACAAGAAAATAAGAAGAAAAAAATTAATAGTATAATTAATCTATAATTTAAAGGTCATTACATCGAGTTTGGAGAGTACTTCAATTACATAGCCCCTAAATTAAATAAAAAACACATTCAATTCTTGGTTAACATAACCTTATTAGACTCCACATCCATCTAGAATTCATGCTTTTTAAACAACAAATCTCTCAAAATTCTTATGGATCTCCATTATGCATAATACATTATTTAGAGTAAACTCTTTTCCAAAGGTCATCTTTATAATCACTTTTCAGGATCCTTAATCACAAAAAATGCAAAGTTTCACATGTATAATTTTTTCTCATTCTCAACCTAGTTTGAAAGAAGTGAATAACTCACTATCTGAACATACATATCTAGAAGTACCAATGTCGATCTACTATTCTTTTGAGTTAGACATGATTAAATTTACTTCAAAACAACTGTGAATAATTTCATATCAAAATCAACATGATAATGTCATTCATCACATTTATTGTTATCTCAAATACAAATTAATGAATTTCAATGCAAAATATCCAAAAAGGAACAAAAATTAAACTTTAAAATTCAAAAATAATTATGAAAATTCTAATTTAGTATATTTAATCCAAATTAATTTTCTCGTAAAATTAAATTTTCTTAGAACAAAGTTCTCATTCATACTTCAATACATACAAAATCTAATAATTCATATATTACAAAATTAAATACTTCAAAAATATAAAATTTATTTCTTTTGAGAATACAAAATTCACCACTTTTAAAAAAAATCATAAATACAAAATCCACATATTTTGTAATCTATGAAACTAGTAAATATAAATTTTCTATTTCTAAAATAAAAAATATTCATCTTTAATAAATACAAAAATTCACTAGTACAAAATTAACTTATTTAGAAATTCAAAATCAAGCATTTTTTAAAATATAAAATTTAACTATTTTATTTTATAGATATGAATTCATTTATTTAGTAAAAAATTTCAATTATGAAATACCATAATTTGTTAGTTATGAATTCATACTGTTTTACCAATTATAAAATCACAATATTTCATCAATTTAAAAAAAATTCTTAAAATAAAAATAAAGTCTCAAAGCTTTTATATAAAAAAAAATAAAAATACTCAATCAGCAACCACAAATTTAATCTGCTAACAGATTAGCTCACAAATAATATTAATCTTCTAGAAGAAGTATCGTTTGTACTACAATAATTGCGTTCCGGCTGTGAGAAAGCAATTACATAAATTCATAAACAAATATGCTATTATGTCAAGAATGTGAAAAATTAATTTCACAAAACACAACACTTATAAGAAATTAAAGTATTATATATGAACAATCAATTCTATAACTTTCTTACCAAAACTTACTGTTTTGTTTAAAAATAATTTCGAAAAATAACCAATCACGTTTATAATGTATAATTAGGTAAGCAAACACCTCAAGTGGTCATGTTGTAATCAACATATAAGAATTTTTCGTAGCATATGTTAAAAGTTGCATGTCATGATATGATAAAACACATAAGCAACAATCATTTACTAGCAATTAAATTATCTTATAATTATTTTTATTTTTATTTTTCAAATTTAAATCATATATTATTAATCTAAAAGTTAAAATATTTTTTTTATTAATAAATTAAAAATCACATATATTAAATATAAAATTGATAGTTAAGATTTAAAAATAAATACAAATAAATATGAAAAAAGAGATGGGTTCTAATTCAAATTTATCATGTCATAAACAAAACTAACATATTAATAACAAACATGAGGATGGGTAGTCATTTTAGTTTCGGTATCTATATAATTTTTTAAATAAGTTTAATTGATCCTGTAATTTAAAAACATAATAAATTAAGTCAAAGTTTTTAAAAATTATATTTTTTTAAATAAAATAACTATTATATATTTTATTAATAAAAAAAGAAAAAAAAACATTCATTCTCCTCTCCCGTTCTAGTTTTTTCTTTCTCTCATTTCTTTTATCATTATTTTATTAATAAAAAATAAAAAATAAAATTGAGAGAGAAAAATAATGAGTAAGTTTTTTCTAATATTTTTTATTAATAAAGCATATATTTTTTATGTTTTCTTTAAAAAAATTAAATATTTAAATTTTTTAACTTAATTAATTATATTTTTAAATTATAAGATAAATATAACTCATCTAAAACATTATAAAATTAAAATACATAAATCACATCATTGTAATACTATCTAATAAGCATGAAGGTAATTTGTATCATCACTTTGTAAAAGGTATCACGGTTACACCTTAAGGAATTAAAAAACAATATTTCTAATAACAATTATATCAAAACTTATACTATTTATTATATAAATTATATTTTTATTCTACTAGTTTTATTTTTAATATTCTTTTGTAAATGAATATTTTTTTAAATGTTAAAAAATATAATAAATATAATTTGTTTAAATGAGTTAAAAATAAAAATTTATATAAAAAACAAACGATGTTATATAATTAAATAAAAACTTATTTACTATTAAGAGTAAAAAAAAGAAAAAGAAAAAAAGGTTAATTATGCACACAAAAGAGAATAAATATTGAGTTAAAACATAAGTTACTAGATTTAGTAGTTTTCGTTATTCTCCAGCTCGTTTCTTTTATTATTATTTTTATTTTCCATCTAAAAAGCAACAAGAATCATGTATGAATAGTATCTTTGGTTATTATACCCCTCGTTTTTTTATCAGTATATATAAAAAATAAAAATAACAATAAATAGTATATTGATTATTTCCGTTAGCTTCTTTCCCTTTTTTTTATAAATATAAATAAATACTAAAATGTCTCAAAATAATTACACTTTTTATAAATAATTATTTTGTTAATTTTATTATTTACAGTTTTAATTATTTTTTACTTTTTAAGTTTCTTAGCTTTGTTGTTCCGTTATTTTTTTAACACAAAAAAATATTAAAATATTTTAAAATAAATACATCTTTTACAAATAATTGTTTTATTATTTTTTTTGTGAGCATTTTTTATTATTGTTTTTTACTTTGTTTACTTTCTATTTTTTTAATACATTAATAAATATTAAGATGCACTTATATCTTAATTTTTTTATTCCTCGTTAGATTTTTACTGTTAATTAATTATTTTTTGATTTTGCTATGCATTAATAATTATCAAAATGCTTATCAAATTAGATAAATCGTGTTTAAGAAATTTAAATAATAAAAAATATTTATTTTTATATAAATATTTTAAATCAAGTATTACAAAAAATATGAGACAAAAATAAATATATTATCCAATAATTTATTTATAAATTACATTTTAATTTAAATAATTTTATCAATATAATTGCATTTTATGTACTATTCAGTGCATAACACCAGTCAAAAGCTAGCTATTACATATACATATATATGAAACATTAAGTAATAAAGGATTATTTAAGGAAATAAAGATATATAAAATCACCCATCAAAAATACTCAATGAGCAAAGAAAGCGAAATGTAATAAAATATTAATCAACTAATCATTAGAAAGATCAGAAACAATGACCTTTATGAATATAAGCAAAAAAGTAAAGCTTGTAAGCTACCACATGCATAAGTTAAACATTATATCATATACAAATGCTAAGTGAATTAAAAAGCCAAATTACAGAAAATTCATGAATATATATATATATATATATCACTTATAATAAAGGAAGTTGAGATACTGTAAAAGGAAAAGTAATCAAATTACTAAATCATATTTAACTCATTTGCTGTAAACATATCAACAAAAAAGCTGTAAAGTCCTCACCATGAAACTTGAAATTCCATAAAAGATAGAATTTCTTGGTCCAAACTATAATTCCACAAATATACATGTTCATCCTAAAAATGGGGTCTGTCTTAATATTGTTAGAAAAATTGGCTAGGATAAACAAATATACAGTAGACTATATAAGAGCAATCTAAAATTATCAAAAGCCGAAAAAAAGTTCACAAGGGACCGTAATTTTATGTATCATACAGTGTCCTTGAATTCGTTATCTTACCGTAGATATTTGATAATATATTGATGTCTATCTCCCAAGATTACTATAATCAACTAGCAACATACACCAAAAGGGGCTACTCTTGCAAATCTAATAAATATCCAAACTCTATCACACTTAACCCTCCTACTAGAGTTCTTCATATGAGATGATTAATTTTTGGTCACGTAGAGAGAAAACCCTCTTAAAGATCAACCCCAATCCATTATAAAACCCAAAGAAAATAAAAGACCAATCTATTTTATCTAAAATCCAATACAATGGAAGTTTCTCAAATATTAAAGAAAGTTTTTTTTAAAAGAAAATTTTAAAAGAATATAGAAATGAGATTTTTTTAGGAGAAGTGTGAAAAATGTGATAATAATATGTGGTTAGAATTATTTCTTAATTTTATATTTTTGTAGTATATATTGCATGATGATGACTATAAATAACCTCCCTTGCATTTGGATTAAGTATCCCTTAAAAACAAATAAGTTTTCGTATTCTTAGTTGGAGTGTGAGTTGTAAACTTTCTTTTTGAGTATTTGTATTTCTCTTTAAATTGTAAGTGGTCTTTGAAAAGTGTTGTAGTGTCTTTTATTGTGGGTATAATACAAGTAATTTGTTTATTTGTTTGGGTCAAATATTAATAAGCATAGAGTTGTGTACTCTAAATTTTACTCAACAATTGGTATCAGAGCGGAACGATCAAGGATCGTTCTTAGTAGAGTTATCTTGAGTCATGAGGAGTTTGATACTTTGTAAGTTTTTTAGTCAAGCTTGTTCGATATAATCGAAGTCTTGTTGGCATGATGGACGACCTTTAAGTAGTTGGAGGAATCAAGAAGCTCAACAACAACAACTACAACACCTGGGCAACATGTATGAAGTCTTACCTATAAGGTCAAGATATGTGAGAGGCTTTCGGTGGTGGAGAAGTTACACAACCAGCAGTGGAAGATGCAAACGACATCTTGTGAAAGTGGAAAATTAAAGTAGGAAAGCGATGTTTGCTTTAAAGACCACAGTTGAAGAAGAAATGTTGGAGCATATTTAGGATGCCAAAACACCGAAGGAAGCATAAGACACTTTTGTTACACTCCTTTCAAAGAAGAATTATATAAGACTTCAACTTCTCTAGAATGAGATGCTATCGATGGCATAACGTGACATGATGATTGCCCAATACTTTCACAAGGTGAAGTCGATATATCGCTATCCGAAAAATCCTATTGGGGAAATCAGGATAAAGAGAATAATTATCCATGATTTGAGACCTGAATATCGAGGGCTCATTATTGTTGTACAAGAATGGCCAAAACAACCATTTCTTGTTAAGTTTGTGAATTTTTTAGTTGATCAAGAAGCAATGGCTAAACAAATGGGAGGATTCTAGCTGAAGGGTGAGGAAGTAGCGCTCTACACTAGTAAAAGTATAGGTACTTTCAAGTATTATAGTGGTAGTGGATCTAAAATGGATAGTGACAAAAGTAAAATTCCTCAAGGAAAATGAGGCTCTCATCTAAGGGGAGCTTCGAAGAATCGCGGCAACAGTAAAATTTTTGATGGTGAGTGTTACAACTGTGGAAAGATGGGTCACATGGAAAAATATTGTTGAAAGTAATACTGCTACTTCCTATTCTAAGGAGAATAGCGAAGATGGTTGGGATGTTGAAGCATTATTCGCTACAAAGGAAGACGAATTAGCTTTCACTTTAACAACACCAGAATAGATTGACTACAAGAATGACTGGATCGTAGATTCAGGCTGCTCAAATCATATGATGGGTAATAAACAAAACTTGCAAAGCCTATTTGAGTATAAGGGAGGTCGTGTAGTGGTGATAGTTGATAACTCAAGATTATCGATAGCTCACATCGGTAAGACAATAGTTACACCTCGATATAATTTTAACCAAGTGCCACTTCAAGATGATTATCATGTCCTAAGAATGAAGAAAAACTTGATGTCTATGGCTCAATTGACATCATCATGCCATTATGTCTTGTTCGATCCTTGAGACGTGAAGATGTATCGTGATTTCAAAATCTTAGAAATATCAAAAATGGAGGGGCGATGATTGGAATCATTCTACATGATGTCAGTAGAATCTGCATATGTAGATAGGACAAGAAAAAAATGAGACAACAGATCTATGCCACAAGAGGAATCAAAGTTTAAAGCAAAAGAACAATTAGAGTTTGTTCACTCTGATGTATTTGGGCCCATTAAGAACCCATAAATTGGTGGTATATGATACATGGTGACATTCATTGATGACTTATCAAGGTATGTGTGAGTTTTCTTTATGAAAAAAATGACACATTCTCAAAGTTTAGAGATTTTAGAGAATCAATTGAAAGACAAGTAGGAAAGAAGATGTGTTGCTTGCACACAGACAATGGTGAAGAATATAGCTTAAGCTAGTTCTCTTAATACCTAAGGGAATGTTGAACACTTCATCAGTACACTTGTGCCAACATGTCCTAACAAAATGTTGTAGCAGAGAGAAAGAACCGTCATCTTGCAAAAAATTGTTAGAGTATGCTACATGAAAAGAATGGACCTGAAAGGTTTTGGGTTGAAGCAATGAGGGCTGCAACTTTCGTGATCAACAAACTTCATCAACCAAGGTTAGGATTTGTTTCACTCTTTGAGAAACTGTGGAACAAGAAACCTATAATTAGCTACTTTTGAGCATTTGGTTGTGTATGTTATGTGTTTGTTTCTAATCATTTATAGAGCAAGTTTGACAAGAAAGTTATTAGGTGTATCTTTGTGGGTTATGAAAGCTAGAGAAAGGGGTGAAAATATTGAAATCCAACGAGTGGAAGATGCTCCACTTCATGAGATGTGGTGTTCAATGAAGCATCTTTTTGGTTTTCCTTAAAGAATGAGAGGTTTCCAGACTCAGGATAATTTGGTGATAAGATGCAAAAAAAGATGGGGGGATATATTTTTCAACTCTAACCAAGTTCAAAGATCCAAACGATGATGATGTCAAATAAAATGTAACTCAGAATCCTAGACAAACTGGCATATATCAACAACCACGCAAAAAAGGTGGGCCTAGTGAAACGAAAGAATCAACTCATAAAGAATATTATTTCAAGGAGTATATTACTCTTAATAACAAACTTCATAAAAGAGTTAAAATTAAGATTTAATTACCTTGACTTAAATACATGTCACGTGTCGTCATGTGATTGGCTGGAATATTTAGGAGACACGTGGCTACTTCTTTTTTGTTCAACAGATTAAGATTTAATTACCTTGCTTCCACGCGTTTTAAATCTGGACCGTTCAACAGATTCAACGGTCAGCGATCGCCTCAGGAGAAAATATGCGCAGCCGACACGTGGGTCCTACCCTTCACGCCAGTTTGCACAGTAGATGGGCCCCACGTGTGCCGAGTCGCATGCTGCAGGAATTTCGGGTGTAGTCGCCTTTGTCGCGTCTGGATTGCACGCACCCAATCGCGAGTGACTCTTCTCCGGCGCAGAAATTCAACTTTTATTAATTGCATTTTGACCCATAATTTAATTTAAATTAATTTCTAATCTTTTGATATTTGTAATTTAACCCATTTTTAATTTCAAATTAAATTGTAATCTTTTTATAATTACAATTAAGCCCATTTTTTATTCAAATTTATTAATTTACTTGAAAATATATTTATTAAAAACTAATACTAAATATTAATTTAATTAATTTAAAAATTAACTAAAAATGAAAAGAACTAGCAATTATAATTAATAAAATAGACGTAAATCACTGTATAAAATACAGTTATCACACCCCCAAACTTAAGTTTTTGCTAGTCCTCGAGCAAAAAGAAAGGAATAAAACAAAAGTTAACTGCATTTTAAAATAGTGATTTTCAAAATATTTATTTTTAGTCATTCCAAATAACATAACTCAAAGAAAATAAAAGAATTCTAAGTATCAAAATCAATTTAAAAATATATTACATTTTCACAATGAATTTTAGTGTGTGTGTGTGAAGTCTTTTCATATTTCATCACGTGCAATCCGGATCAGTTTATGCAAATATAAAATCAAATAGATTTTAATGAAATCACAAATCTCATAAGTTTATTTTTCATTTCTCTCTCCACTAATGTAGACAAAAACAACCAAAAATCAATAGGACTTTATTAAGCTTGTAATGTATGGCTTAGGTAAAGGTAGGATAAATGATAATATTTAGCTCAAAACTTTTCCTAAACTCATCATTTTAGGATTGAAACAAGAAACCTTCTATTATCACAATAAATACTTCCCAATTTGGGATTTAACATCACATACAATAACCATTTTTGTTTTTGTTTTTGTTTTCTTTCTTTTTTGTTTTTTTTTCAAAATCTATTTTTTTTCCAATATCCTCTTTTTTCTGATATATCTTTAAATATTTACTAACAATTTTCAAATGTTAGTAAGATAAGAAAAATAGATATATCTGCATATATATATATATATATATATATATATTAAATAGGCTTTTGAAATGAGATAAAAATATATATATAGACTTTGAAGCTCAAAGGGGTATACTACGGATAAAGCATGTGAAGGTAGATAGAAGAAAGACTCAAACAATTCAAAGATGACCTAAATCATTTTCTTAGTTAAATGTTATCTATAATTTCGCCTCGAGAGAAAATCAAAAAAATTCTAAGAATTGTGATGCCACAAATATCAATCGAATTCCATACTCACATAAACCTTCTCTAAATTATCATAGCAACTCAAAGATCAAGACTTGTGCTCATGAAAATTTATTCTTGTAAAAATGAAACATACGTAAAAATTATTTATAACTTAGACAATATTCAAATGTTTCAAGGAGATATGCATCATTTAAACCGAAGAAATAAAAATAAATCACCATTAAACACATAATATCTTATAATGTTTCAATCAACCCAACAAACAAAGCTAGACAAGCAACAATATCAAGCAATATTTCAAATAAGTTTAATCTCTACACCCCCAAACTTAATATACACATTGTCCCCAATGTGTGGAAATTAAAGAACATAGGAGATGTGTTAAAAGAAACTTCCATGAATAATGAGTTAACTTGTGAGATTGAAATCCAAAAATCAGTTTACCTCCTTCGATTTGCACCTATCAAAACAAAATAACAGAATGAAGAAATATGCAACTGATACATGTTCTAAAATACAATAAATAAATAAATAAAAACTACAACACATGGGTTGCCTCCCAAGAAGCGCTTGATTTAGAGTCATTAGCTTGACTTCCTTTTTCCTTGCTTCATGTTAGGTCATATAACAAGATGGTTGGCTTTTGATGATCAAAGTCACCTCCCCAACAAGGTTTTAGTTTTTGCCCATTCACTTGGAGATTCCTACGTGATTTTTCATCTTTAATCTTAACAGTACCGTATGGATGCATTTTGGAAATAATGAAAGGACCTGACCACCTTGATTTTAGTTTCTCTAGGAAGAATTTCAATCGAGACTTGAAGAGAAAAACTTTTTGTCCTTGTTCAGAATGTCGATGCAATAGCTTATTGTCATGCCATCTCTTTGTCTTCTCTTTATAGAGCTTAACATTTTTATATGCTTGTAGACGGAACTGGTTCATCTCCATGATTGGAAAACAACGCTTTTCACAAGCGGCTCTTAAGTCCTTATTCAGATTCACAGGAGAAATTGTAGAGGAATCAATAGTAGAGTTTTTTGTAGACCTGCTATCAACTAACTCATTTACTCTATAACAAGCGTCAGAATCACCTAGAAATATCATAGCTTTAAACACTTTGAAAGTTATCTCTTGGTCTTGAACTCTCATAGTGAGTTCCCTTTTTTGACCATCAATCAAAGTCCTACCAGTTGTAAAAAATGGTCTCCCCAGAATAATAGGGATTTGTTTATCTTCCTCCATGTCAAGAATTATGAAATCTGCAAGAAAGATAAACTTGTCTACCTTGACAAGCACATCCTCTATAATGCCTCTTGGGTGTTTCAAAGACCTATATGTAAGTTGAAGAGTTACAGTGGTCGGTTGTGCTTCTCCTAATCCAAGTCTCTGATAGATGGGAAGTGACATCAAATTAATGCTTACACCCAGATCGCACAGAGCTCTACCAAATAATTTCTCACCAATAGTACAAGGAATGGTGAAACTTCCTGTATCTTTAAGCTTAGGTGGTAGCTTTTTCTAAAGGATGGCGCTACATTATTCTGTGAGAGCAACGGTCTCAAAATCACCTAATCTTTTCTTTTTAGACAAGATGTCCTTCATAAATTTCTCATAGCTAGGCATTTGCTCCAAGGCATCAGCAAAAGGAATGTTGATATGAAGCTTTTTAAAAACCTCAAGAAATTTGGAGCATTTCTTATCAAGCTTTTGCTTATAGAAGCGTTGAGGAAATGGAATTGGTGGATTATACGGCTTGAGACTTTCTAGAACTGGTTTCATCATGGGTTTTGTTGAAGCTTCATTTTCTTTAGCTTTTTCTTCTTCACAATCTTGTTTTTCTGGGCCAAAAGCTTCAACATTAGGGATTGGCAAAGAAATGGGCTTAGGTATTTCTTTTAACTCTTTTCCACTTCTGAGTGTAATTGCCTTACAATGCTCTTTTCCTCCCCTATTAGGATTAGTTTCAATATCACTCGGCAAAGCTTCATGAGGGCGGTTGTTGATAGCAGTAGCAAGTTGCCCCAATTGAACTTCAAGATTTTTGATGGAAGCTGCTTGATTCTGAAGAATAGTCTCATTATTGGCCATGTATCGAGCAAACATATCTTCCAATGATGGCTTCTTTTCTTGTGGTGGAGCTTGGTTATGAAATGCCTGAGGATATGTGGGCTTTATAGAAAATGATGGTCCCTCATTGTTACTCCAGGATAAATTAGGTGATTCTTCCACCTTGGATTGTAAGTGTTAGCATAGGGATTGTTTTGATTCCTATTATAGTTGGAAACAAAATTGACAGATTCAGAGTTTTGAGGACATCTCTCACAGGCATGATTTCCATTACAAATTTCACATGCAATAAAAGGGCTTTGAATAGAATGGACACCCAAAGTATCCATCTTCTTCACCAAAGCGGATACTTATACAGTTAAAGCAATCATAGCATCAATCTCGTGAATTCCAGCCACTCTCTTAGGCATCATCCTCTCTGATGGCCACTCATAGCTATTGGAAGCCATTTCCTCTAATAAGTTGTAGGCTTTGTCAATTGATTTTCCCATTAGAGCACCACCTGCTGCAGCGTCAATCATGTTTCTAGTTTGACCCATCAAACTATCATAAAATGTTTGAACTCGAAGCCACTTCGGTAAACCGTGGTGAGGACATCTTCGAAGTAGCTCCTTGTACCTCTCCCAAGCTTCATATAATGATTCTGAGTCGAACTGCATAAAAGTGGTGATTTCATTCCTCATTCTTGCAATCTTTGCTGGTGGAAAATATTTGGCTAAATTGTTTTAAGCCAAATCCTTTCAAGTAGTGATAGAACCACATGGCAATGAATTCAACCAACTCTTTGCCTTATCTCTAAGTGAAAAAGGAAATAGTCTCAACCGAATAGCATCATCATTGACTCCATTATGCCTAAAAGTATCACAAATCTCTAAAAAATTTGCTATATGAGAGTTTGGATCATCGTGGGGTAAACCACCAAATTGCACCGATGTTTGAATCATATGAATGATTGCATGATTAATTTCAAAATTATTGGCTTGAATTAATGGTCTTCCAATGCTTGCATGAATGCGACCCACCATAGGCACGACATAATCTCTTAAAGATCTTGGTTCCTCCACTTCAGGAATTTCCTCATCCATAAATGTTTTGATGTTTCTTATTTATTATTTTTTCCTTGTTTATTATTATTTTTTAATTTTAAAATAGTTCTCTCAATTTCTAGATCTAACGAAACTATGTCAAGATTTCTTATGCGTCGCATACACCGTCCTACTCTATCCAAAAATCTGAAAAATAACTCTAATACAGTAAAAATAAAAACATAAATAAACACACAAATCTAAGAAAATAATAGTAAGCAATAAAACAAAATATTTTTTTATAACTAAAATCAAATTAATTGGTATTAATATAAAAAAATTAGTAAACAAATCCTTGACAACGACGCCAAAAACTTGTTGTCTCTTTTAGAAGAACATAAAATCGTGCAAGCATACACGGTCACAAGTAATAATATGATAAGTAAAATATCATTCCCACAGAGATTTGTTACTAGTTTCCGTTAATTACTAAAATTATTTAAACCTGATTTTATCCAAACAATCAATAATTTGATGCAGTTTGACTTAACTAATTTTGTTTAACAATTTGTAAGAAAATTCTAGGATTGCAGTTTTACCAAATTAATCCACTTGAACATTTTATTTTCTCTTTATTTTTGTTTTCATATTTTAAGTTGTTAACTAAGAACTCCTAATTTATCCATATATCTCTTCCGAGCTCCATACAGACACATCTCGCTAAAATAATTCACTATATTCTTATGAGAATTAAATTCAACCAGATTTATTAAGTTCTGAGTTCTCAAATAGTTACATATACAATAAACGTATATTTCTATCCTTTATATATATACATTATTTTATCACGAGCTACACACAAAAATACCTTTTCCAAGTTTATTTACGTGTCACAAATCTATTAATTAATCTTCCGATAATTAAAAGCATTAAATACACACAAAATAAACAACTTAAAACAGTTCCATAAATCATTCAAAAATAATTAATTCAAGTTTCATAATTTAAGCTACACTACAATCCTAGAACAAATAAATTAGTTCATAGCAGAAATTAAAATTACAACACCACAATAATAAATCATTTCAGAGAAATAAAAATTAAAAGAAAATAGATTAGGAAAAACTCTTTCACGATTCCTCAATGAAAAATAAATTTCTTCCCTTTCCTTCTTCTTTGTTGTCTTCTTTCTGTATAATTTTCTTAAGAAAATACAACACAAAAACTGTCAAATAAATGTTCTGCGTGTTGTAGAAAAACACGCAGAGAGGAAAGAAAAAGAAAACTTGAAGAGAAAAAATGGAGAGCTCCAAGTTGAAAAACGAAAAAAACAAAACAAAACTAAAACTGATCCCTCCTAATTGTTTTGCGTACAAAATATATCCCCTCTATCCAACTATTTTTTTTATCAGAATACATGTAATGGGGGACAAAAATACACGGGGGAATTAAAATAAACAACACGAGTGAAAACCGTACTGCACTTTTCTGATTTTTTTTCTTTTATGCATGCCACATGTCATCATTTAATTGGCTGTGAGATATAAAGAGACACATGGCAACCTTTCATTCGGTGGGAAGAACGGGCGCATGGAGAACAGTTGGAAGTGCGCGACAACTGGCTTCGACACGTGGCGACGCATTAAGAGCTGGTTAGTGGGCATCGTTTCTGCGTTTTATTTAGGAGACACGTGGCTACTTCTTTTTTGTTGAAACGCGAGGGTGCACGCTGCTTGGATGAACTACATCTCACGGGATTGTAGGCGAGCTGCTAGGTGCACGATAGCTTGCTTCCATGCGTTTTAAATCTGGACCGTTCAACATATCCAACGGTCAACGATCGCCTCAGGAGAAAATCTGCACAGCCAACACGTGGGTCCCACCCTACACGCCAGTTTGCGCGACAGGTGGACCCCACGTGTGCCGAGTCGCGTGCTGTAGGAATTCCGGGTGTAGTCGTCTTTGTCGCGTCTGGATTGCACGTGCCCAATCTTGACCGTTGATTGGATGATCGAAAAGTGTGTGTTGGGCGTTGTGAATGCCACAAGTGGCTCTTCTCTTATGCAGAAATTCAACTTTTATTAATTGCATTTTGACCCACACATTTAATTTAAATTAATTTCTAATCTTTTGATATTTGTAATTTTACCCATTATTAATTTCAAATTAAATTGTAATCTTTTTATAATTGCAATTAAGCCCTTTTTTTATTAAAATTTATTAATTTACTTGAAAATATATTTATTATTTGAAAATGTATTGTTAACATGTTTTTTAAAATAGTTTTAAAACGTAAGAGTTATTTTTTAGATAGTTAAATTTTTGTTTAATTTACACACTCTGAATAAACTCTAATTTACTGACTCCGCCTAAAGGTGTGATTAGATGATTTGTTATTTTCTTAGAAATAAAGATAAAATTTAATACTTAATTAATTAATAGGCTCCACCTAAGGATATTAGTTAATTAATATTAAACAATTTTTTTGGGTAAATATTAATTTATATATTTAATAACCTAAATAATATTAGTAATCATAATTATTGAATTATTATATCTATTATTCTCCACTGTTTATAAATGTATTAAATTGCATAAGTATTTGTTGAATTCATGTTTATCTTTATCTTTATGCATTAGATTAGTTTTTTCAAAAACCAAATTATTATGACAAAAAATTTAGGTTTAATTTTGTTTTTAAAATTTGAATAATATTTAAAAATCACATAATTTACTTACTTGAATCAACCTTAAGGGTATACTCATCATTTCTATAAATAATTCGTACACTTGTGAGAATCAATAAAATTTAAAATAGATAAGTATTTACTACGTCTTTATCATATATTTTCACTATTAAAAAAAATTGACATATTATTTCATTTTGAATCCTGGTTTCAATTGAATACCATTTAAATTGAATTATTGTCATTTAGGTGGCGTTTGGTTCGTAGAATGGAATCAGAATCAGAATGGAATGGAATGGAATGGAATGGAATGGAAAGGAAACAATTTTGTTTGGTTTGACCACTGGAATCAAGCTCAGAATCAGGATTATAGTGTTTGGTTTGCCACTGGAATGGAATGAAAAAAGTTGTAAATGACCTTAATACCCCTACATGCTGTAAAGTTCAAATAATGTCATTTAATTACTATTTTTTCTTCAGACAAAATACATTATTGAAATAATTATTTTTCTAAATAAGTATTACTTAATTAAAAAGAAATATATTATTAAAATTATTATTTTTCTAAATAGGGTTTAGGGTTTTGAGGTTTGGGATGTGTGATTTAGGGTTTGGGGATTTAGGATTTGGGTTATATTTGTAGGTTAAGGTTTAGGGTTAAAATTATTATTTTTCTAAAAATAGTTTAGGGTTTTAGAAATTTGGATTTAGAGTTTAGGGTTTTAGGGTTTTAAGGTTTAAGGTTTAGGGTTTATGGTTTTAGGATTTGGAATTTGGGGTTTAGGGTTTTGGGATTTATGTTTTAGGGTTTTGGGTTTTGGGATTTATGTTTTAAGGTTTAGGGTTTAGGGTTTAGAGATTTGGAGATTTGGGGTTTAGGGTTTTAGGGTTTAAGGTTTAAGGTTTAGGGTTTTAGGATTTGGAATTTGGGGTTTAGGGTTTAGGGTTTTGGGATTTATGTTTTAGGGTTTTGGGTTTCGGGATTTATGTTTTAAGGTTTAGGGTTTTAGGGTTTAGGGATTTAGGATTTGGGCTTATGGTTTAGGGATTTGGGGATTTGAGGTTTAGGATTTATGGTTTTAGGATTTGGAATTTGGGATTTAGGGTTTAGGGTTTAGGGATTTGGGATTTGGGATTTATGTTTTAGGGTTTTGGGATTTATGTTTTAAGGTTTAGGGTTTTAGGGTTTAGGGATTTGAGGTTTAGGGTTTAAGGTTTTAGGATTTTAAGATTTGGATTTAGGGTTTTGAAATTTTGGGTTTTGGAATTTTGGGTTTGAGAATTTGGGATTTGAATTTAAGGTTATATTTTAGGTGAGGGTAAAATTGGAAAAAAAAGTTTAGATGAGAATGGAATAATGATTACCAAAGGTGAGACTTTTAGTAATGAGATTCCATTCCGTCCTCTATTTCGTCCAACCAAACATACAAAATGGAAGGAATCAATTCTGATTCCATTCCATTTCCTCCAACCAAACATGGGGTTAAACTCATTCAATATTTAACGTTATCCTATTAGACCTCATTTAATATTATTAACTTCTTATTTTTGTTTCTATTTTATGTAAATTATAAGAAAATATAATAATTAGAATGACTTAATATAAAAAATCCAACATATCAAAGCACAAATTAGACATTGTGCACGGAAAAGAATTTTAAAAAAATAAAATAAAATTGTTACTTTAAAACCTATAATAATAAAAATAATATCATTTATTTTTTATATTAAAAAAAATTTGATAGATTATTTCATTTTAACGTATTAAATTAAATTACATTCATAAGATTTATTAAATATAAATGATATCTTATTAAACCACATTTAATATTATAATAATATTATTTTTATTGTTATAAGTTTTAAACATGTTATTTTTTCTAAATTTTTCAAGAATTTTATAATTTATTATTACTTGGCGTGCACTACTACAAACTGGAGTTTTTGCATGGCTTATTTTGTGTGGGTTATACTAAAAACCCATATAAAATATATGTTTTCTTGTGATATAGTTTAGAAAACACAATAATTTTACAAAATTTGCACGAGTTCTGCATAAAAATTCATGTAATTTAAAAAAATGATTAAAAAATAATTATTACTTAGGGTTTTACAATAAAATGAATGTAAAATTTGGGTGAATTGTACCGTAAAATTTAAGAATGAATATATTATCTATTTTTAATTAATTTTAATCCGATATAATCTAAATAGATTTAAAGGTTATCTCCAAAAGCTATACCATCCATTCCTCGCCTCTCTATGCAATTTTGGGGAATCAAATGATTCCTGTTTTGATTTAGTTAAGATTGTTGGGGAGACTGGTCAACTAAACCACTATTTGAAGGAACATGGGCTTGAAATTTGAATGCAAATTCTCTCGATTTGCCTTTTGTTTTTGATGCCTTTTGTTATGTTTAGATTAGAGCTGTCAGTTGTTTAACCGTGCACGTTTGAGAAAGTTTAACCACAGTGTTACGTTTTTGTGATATAGTCATAAATTTATGATTTTTAATCGTCTAATAATGCTCTTTCCTTTTTTTTTTATTGTGTGTATATGAGTTCATATTCATAAGCTGGGAAAATTGTTTTCCTCGATATGCTTTGTTTTTTTTTTATCTTGGTTTATGCAAAATATAAGTAGTTCTACTTTTTATACAAGCTCTACTTTAGTTAAATCTGAAATTGTTCATTTTTATAAATTTCACCAAACCCTTCTCCAAAAGCTATACCATTTATTCCCGTCTCACTGTAATTTTGGTTCAATATTTTTTAAAATTGAATTAGTAAGCTTTGTAGCCACGAAATTTCTACAGAAACACTACGCTACGTTACGTGGATAGCGTCGATTGACGTGAATAATCGACTTTAAATTCATTAAAAATTGGTTTTTGAAAAAAACCGACTTTATACATCGATTTATATACTCTTTTTTATAATAGTGTGAAATTCTGAATTACTAAATAAACCGAATTTACATAATTAAATATAAAAATATATGATAATAAAATCAAGTTATCATGAATTCAATCAAAAGAAAGTAAAGTGAATGAAATTGGGTAATTCAAGAACCAATGAAAGGATAAGTTGGATGGAAATGATTAAGAAAAAGGTAAGTTTGAAAAAGCAAAGAAATTAAAACCTTTTTTTTCCCTCTTGACATCGGAAAATAGGAGGTAGGATTGATTAATAAGGTGAACCTTTAATTTTAAAGGAGTATATTATTTGGTTGAATCAATTCAAACTCCAACCTAATAATTGATCTGAAAATTAGAAAGAATATTAACATATAATATGAATTATTATGTCGGGAATCACCTTATTTAGCTTAAGAATTGACTTTATATATAAAATATAAAATATAAAATATAGAGTTAGTAGAGTTTGCGGGATGCAAGGTATCTTAGATAGTTTACTAATTATAAAAAGTGAAAGATTCTGATTTGCTTAAAATATTCCAAAATTTAGGCCAATGATTAAAACAAATGTTGAAATATTTTGAATTAATTTACTAAATCTTTATGTATTAAATCAGAAACTAAAATTTCATTTTTGAATTAAATTATTCATTTTTGAAATTATTCATTCTATTCTTTGCCTGCTGTTGTTTCTGAATTAATTTCTTTCATTGCTCTTCCTTTTTTTTCTAATAGTTTCTCTGCATCCATTCTCAACTTTTGTTTCTATATGATTTTTCAATAAATAAGGAAGAAAAACCGTAAAAAAGAATACTAAACAAGTGGAAGAAGAATAAGGAAAAGAAGAAGAAAAAGATAATAGACGTGAAAAAGTTAGAATATATATATATATATATATATATATATATATATATATATATTATTTATTATTATTATTATTATTATTATTATTATTATTATTTATGATTTAAGTTTATTACTATTTAATCGTTGTATCTTGAAAGATAAATTTCTATCATTCTCAAACATTCACGATGAGCGAAAAAATTATCTTAAGAATACTGTGTGATACACATGTCTTGATTATTTTATTTTTATTTGATTTGTATATTATTTAAATTTTATATTTATATATATATATATTTTAATTTTAATAAAATAATTTTATTCTTAAATTATTTGTTTGTGTATTATTTCTTACAATCTTAAGATAATTTTTTCTTTTACTTTTTGGACAAACAAATTATTTATAATATGTTATATTTATTTATTCTGTTATATATATGTTATGCTATATATATTCTATTATAATTATTATTCATTTTTTACATCTTTATTAATTCCTTTTATCATATATTTAATGTTAATTTTTTATTAATTTTGCTCTTATATTAAATTACTTGGACTTTATTTTACTTGATTTTATCCATTTCCGTATTGTTGTTATTATTAATTATTTTACATATTTGTGATGTTTCTTTAATACTGATATTTTATATTAAATATTTTGTTTTCTTTATTTATTTTGTGTTACTAATCTTAATATTATTTACTTTATATTTTTATTATATATATATATATATTACAATTTTATAAATAAATAAATTATTTTATTTTGAAATTATTTAATCACTATAATTATTGAAATTACAAATATATATGTATGTAAATTAATATATTTCTATTATTTATTTATTATATATATATATATATATATTTCTAATCTATAAACTTTATTTGGTTATTTTTAAAGCTTGTATTGTGGGTGGTTATACTGTGAACCAAATGATGAGGTATGTTGTCTTTTTTGGAGAACATAAAACGTGCAAGTATACACGGTCATAAGTAATAATATTTGATAAGTAAGTTATCGTTCTCATGGAGATTTGTTACTACAGTTTGTTGAGTACTAAAATTATCTCTCTCTGATTTTATCCAAAAGGATCGTTGATTGGAATAAATTTAAGAAAAGAGTTTAATAACAAAATAAAAGAAATCTAGGATTGTAATTTTTCACCAAATTAATAAACTCAAATCATTTTATTTTCTTTTGATTTATATTTTTTTAGTACATTTAATTTGTCAACCGAAAACTTCTAATTTTATTCATACATCTCTTCCGAGCTCCGTATAAACACACCTCGTTAAATTAACTCACTATATTCCTATGAGAATTAAATTCACCAAGATTCATTACGTTCTAAGTTCTCAAATGACTACACATATAATTAGGGTATATTCCTATCTTTCATCATATATGTCATTCTATCTATGAGCAATATATACAAAAATACCTCTTCCAAGTTTATTTATGTGTCACGGATCATTTGATAAAATTCGTAAATAATCAAAAGCATTAAGCACAAAATAGAATAAACAACTCAAACGTCTTATAAATCGTTCAAAAATAATTAAAATAAAAGCATCATAAATTTAGATCAAATGCAACCCTAGAAAAATTAAATTACTTCATAAATTTAAAATAAAAATTACAACAGTTTTAGAAAAATGAGATGAAGAAGAAGAAAAATTAAAACATCTCTTGGCGCAAATATTTGGCACACATAAAACACAACAGAAGCCAAAAATGGCTTCTGCGTGTTCCACAGTCCAGCCCCTAACACCACAAAAATTCTAAACTCTCTAAAACTTTTTTACTCTCTCATCATATCCCCTATTTATAACATCAAATTTATAAAAAAAATACATTAAAAAATATTTTTTTATACACGCACGGGGACAAATAGGTGTGGAGAAATTAATTAATTAATACGTGTGGGGGACAAAAAATGGTATCAAAAACATAAAATTGTATCGAAAATGCAAACTGGGGAACATGTGCGTCGCTGCTCATTTTTAAAATTCACGCTACCATGTGTTGGCTTATGATTCGCTGCAAGGATTAATGCAGACACGTGACATCATTTCATTCGCTGAAGATCCAGTTGTATGCAGAGATCAGCGCACGGGATCAGAGGCACACGAACGTGGGGGCAACGATTGGACGCGTCAGACACGTGGGTCCCACCCACATGCCGGCCTATGCGGCATATGGGCCCCACTCGGCACCGAGCGGCATGAAAGACAGAATCTGCACCCACGCAAGTTGGTCGGGTGTGATAGGGATGCGCGCATCGTAGACGTTTCTTCATTAATCGGATGGTCCAAGTTGCGTGCGTGGTGTATGGCGCGTGGATTCTTCTCACCTGTGCAGAAAAATAAACTTTAATTAATTGCATTTTGACCCATAAATTTAATTCAAATTACATTTTGAACTTTCTTTAATTACAATTAAGCTCTTTTCTAATTTAAATTAAAATTTTAAACTTTTAATAATTAAAATTAAGCCCGATTTTAATTTAAATTATATTTTTGACTTTTATAAATTGTAATTAAGAACTCTATTATTTGAAATTATGTTTTTAGACATAAATTTGTAATTAATTAAGTTTTGGATACAAATTATTTAATTTTCTTAAAATAAAAAAATAGTAAATACTAATTTATTAAACTAAAATTAACTAAAAATATGAAAAACATAGCAATTATAATTAATAAAATAGATGAAAATAACTATATAAAATACAGTTATCAAGGTATTTTATGGCTTATGTGGTAACCCTAATGTTATTGATTTATATTCTAATGAACTATATTGTGGTAGAGAGACCAGAGAAGTTTTATGGTTTGAACTTCAAGAGATGAAAGAATAAGATGATGTTCTATCTCACCACCTTGAATTTAGCAAGGTTCTTGACTGAAGAAGCTCCTGATCAACCTGAGAGTGAACAAGAATTCCAGTCTACTAGTACTATTGAAGTATAGAAACATTCTAATTATCTATGTCAGAACTATGTTCTGAATAGTCTAACTGATTCCTTATAGAATGAGTATAATAAGGAAAAGATGACTAAAGATTTGTGGGAATCATTGGACCAAAAGTATGAAACTGAAAATGCTGGTGCCAAGAAATTTTTGATTGGTCGCTTTCTTGATTATAAGATGGTGGACTCTAAATCAGTATGCAGTCAAGCACGTGAAATCCAATATATCATAATAGATATGTATGATGAAAGGATGATACTTAGTGAAATCTTCAAAGTTGTAACTATTATTGAAAAGTTGCCCCATTCATGGATAGAGTTCAAGACCTACCTTAAGCACAAGCGAAAGGAAGTGTCTTTGAAAGACTTCTCGATAAAATTCAAAGTGGAAGAAATACAACAAGGCTTTTTCTAAAAGAGGTTATATACCATCATCACCCAAGGCTAATATGATGAAACATGGTCAAAGTTCCAAACATAATAAGAATAAGGGCAAGGGTAAGCTGAGTAAAAGATCTAAATTGGGACCTAGAGAAGAAAATTTTAAGAAGTCAAGCTTCAAAGAGATTTTCTTTAACTGTCAGAGGACAAGGCATAAAGCCACAGACTGTAGGTTTCCAAAAGGAAATAGAAATCGTGAAGCAAACATGGTTGATGACATCACTCATGATATCTCTGACATTAACTTGTGTGTAGGCATTTCTGAGGTAAACTTGGTAGGATCAAACCCAAAGTAGTGGTGGATTGGCATTGGTGTAACAAGGCACGTTGCTCATATAAGGGTTTATTCACTACTTTTGAATAAGTGAAAGATGGAGATTAGCTCTTTATGGGAAATTTTGCCACATCAACCATTCAAGGGTAAGGCTAGGTTAAACTGAAGATGACCTCTGGGAAAGAGCTTATATTAAACTATATACTTTATGTGCCTGACATTCGTAAGAATCTTGTTTTTGGCTCATTGCTAAACAAGCATGACTTTCAGATGGTGTTTGAATCTAACAAGGTTGTTGTGACCAAAAATGGGATGTTTATAGGGAAGGGATATATATCTAATGAGCTATTTAAGCTCAATGTAATGACTGTAAAAGCTAAGAATATTAATAAGATTAATTATTCTGCTTATATGCTTGAGTGTTCCAACTTGTGGCATGGTAGACTAGGTCATATTACGATACATTGCGTAGACTAATTAACATGGAACACATACTTGCATTCTAAATAGATTCAAAGCATAAGTGGGAGACTTGTGTGGAGGAAAAAATGACTAGGTCATCATAGTGATCTATGTTATTTGAAATTTCTTCAAACAAGGGGTGGTAATAAGTATTTTATTAATTTTTTTATGATAGCAAGAAATATTGCTATGTGTATTTGCTTAAAAGAAAAGATGAAGCTATAGAGAAATTATTATTTATAAAACAAAAGTTGAGAATCAACTCAAAAATAAAATTAAGGTACTGTATAGTGATCGTGGTGGTGAATATGAGGCACCATTTGATGAATTTTGTGCACAACACGGAGTTATTCATGAAACCATAACACCTTATTCACCTCAGCAAAATGAAGTTGTTGAACGTAAGAATCGTACCTTGAAAGAAATGATGAATGCAATGCTATTAAGTTCTGGGTTGCCACAGAACTTGTGGAAAGAAGCTAATTTGTCAACTAAGTACCTTTTAAATAAGGTACCATAGAAAAAGACACTTAAGACATCATATGAATTATTTAAAGGAAGGGTACTTTCCTATAAATGCTTACGAGTGTGTGGGTGTCTTGCAAAAGTGGATTTACTGGCCTATACCTAAGAAGGTGAAGATAGGTTCAAAACAATAGATTACATCTTTATTGGATATGCACATAATAATAGTGCTTATTGGTTTCTTATGCATGAGTTAAAGATCTCAAACATACACAAGAACATTAGAATGGAAAGTTCAGACGACTAACAGTAGATAGCTTGCAGCTTGACAAGATCATTTGGACATAAGCATGAGTGTCATTTGTTATGTAACTAGTAGAAATTAGAGATTAAGAAAGATTTTGGATGATTGTATAATTATTATTATTGTATTGAAATAAGTTGAGGTAGTGTGAAATGTTTGAGATCATTAGAGAATCTTATATAGATTCTCATACCAAACCTTACTCTAATTTGTCATTTTCTTTTATCATACTCCTTGATCTATTTAAATGATAAGAGCTCATTCACCTCATCCTTGTTGATTTTTCATAAGATAAGCTTAAAATATTGCCCCCCTTATTTATACATAATTTTTCTATTTAAACTTACTTGACTTTACAAGTTAATCTTTCAATTGTTCCCATGTGAAGGTTTGATGAATTCTTGGTATTTAACCGAATCAATTTTGTATTATTCTATTTATACTCCTATTATTTTAAGTCTCTACTCATTTTTATAACTATCTAATTTTTATCCAACCTTGTCATGTTCATGTATCATTTGATATTCTATTATTAATCCTCATTTATTTTCCTTATCATGTCCTTAAATGTTTGGGACATGACATGTCCTTACTAATACTCTACAATTTTATCAACCATGTCATGAATGAAAATTAGTTTCTTAGGTTCTAAATCACTTTGATAATTTAAAATATGTTTTAAATTCTTAACTTTAGTTTTAGAAATTTTTACCGTGTAATTGATTAATGATACCATCACTAATCAATTTAAATCATGAAAAACCAAGAGGTATGATTATTAGATTTAATTCATTCATTACATTAAGATATAAAAATATGATAACTAAACAAGGCAAGATTATAACAATCGTTGATAACTTTTAACATGGGCAGTTAACTCTACTTATAGCCCTGAGGTATTACTTCGAATAAGAATATTAATGATTACTTACTAATATCTTAAATTAGAAATAAAAATATTTATGTAATAAATTAGTTGATCGCTTTAATTTATACATGCATAATTTTGACAATAAAAAGAGAATTAAATATAACAAGAATCAAGAATTAAAACTAAAATTATCATAATATTAAATTAATTAAGCTATATTATCATAATATTAATTTATACATGGCCTTTTCTTCCAACGAACTATACATTGGGAGCTCAAATGATCTTGAGGAGTGCTTGATCAATCAAGCAGTGCAAAATTTTCCAAAACTATATCATTTTGAGTCCCATTTTTAATCTTAATCCTCGGCCTTTGCCTAGGGTTATTTTCAAAACATCTACAATAGCATTGGGTCTTTAAAATAATTTTTAAATATTATGATTTAAAGAAGAAAAATGTGGTATGATGAGAAATTTCAAGGGAAGTCAAGATCATAGTGAAAATTCATCATAGAATTATTTATAACTCCTTTCTTGTTTAATCTTTTATTTTCCCAAGAACTTAGATTATTATTTTTTTATCATTCCTATAGCTATGAGTGGCTAGGTTTTTAATTTAGGATTTGGTTGAATCTAGCCACATAACTTGTAATTGGATAAATGTTGAATTGATTTTTTATTAGTATCGATGTTTCAATTAATCCTAATTTTGATGCTTTAACTTGCCATTAATCATATGTTGTTAAGATCTATCACATTCGTGGATTAATTATCATAACTATTGGAATAATGCACAAGCATGATTGATGTGTATGCCATATGATTGCAAATAAGTTAATGATTGTGTAAATAAAATAACAATAGAATGTGATCGTTACGAGGTTGTGTTAATGCTTGAGAAATATTAATTTATTGTCACGCTTCGAAATACAAGTATATGGATTTTAAGAAGAGAAATTGTTGAATGAAATTTATTAACTATGAAAGTTTTCAAGTTACAAATATAATTAGCTAGATAGGTGAATAGATAATCAACAGTATTATGGCAAATTAAATTTTATTCAAAAGGTCAGGCACACAATTATGTATAAATAATGTAATGTGAAAATATAAACACAAGAGATTTTTAGGTGAAAGCAACTTAGGTTACACCAATGACCTAAGAGAAAAATTATTGGTCCACCAAACCATTTAACTATCCGCTATAAAAAATAAGATCCAATTATAAGGCTAGGTATTATACTACCCACCAAGATAAAGTCCCATAAGTAATATACTTAAAAACTATTGCTTTCCTTTATAGTCTCTACAACCAAGGTGTTTGGATATGGACCAAAATTTCGATAACTTGAGTCATACAAGCAATCGAACATATTCAACCAGTATTTGAAATGTTAGCATAATAACACAAGTACAAATGTGTGTCATATAACAAATTCAATAATGAATAACCTTAAGTAGATGATTTAATAATATATCAAATAAATCAAAATCACCTAGAAATTCTAGAACAATCAATTTAAGCACAATATCATAAATATTGTAGTCTTGTTAATCAATCAAACACAACCACAAAATGTTTGATAAATTAACTAAATAGAAAAGCCTACTTGAATAGTTTTGTTGCAAAATGAGAGAGAGAGAGAGAGATTAAGATGAAGAGAATAATACTCTTTTGTGATTAATATATTTGTGTGTTTTGGTTTATTTAAATAGAATATTTTGAAGCATTAGATCACAACAATATTACTATTTTGTCAATAAAATCAGTTAAAAGAGTTTTAAAGAATTAGGGCAATATAGTAATAAACCAATTTAATTCAAGTTAGAAATAAGTTTCAATATTGAAGCCCTGATCGTTCGATCGATATAACATATGCTTGACCAATCGAACATATAGTTCGATTGATCAAAACCCTTATATATTGATCCAATACTCCGATCAAAGCATGCTCGATCATTCTTATATAATAAATAATAAATTTTGACCATGATAGATTGATCTAGGTAATTAATCGATTGCTCTAGTGCTTGATCGATCAACAACTAATTACTCAATCGATCTAGTTAATTAAAAAATTAATTCAATACTTTTAAAATTAAGCAAATTGATTTTGGATCAATTTATGAACCTCGATCAATCCAGACATGTCTCGATCGATCGAGTAGACTAAATTCAAAATGTTCCTATGTATCTAATATGAAACCTAATGTGCATAAGAATAGAGATATCCTTGATATGTGTTAACTGAAGCTCGATAGTTTCTTTGGCATGAAAATATTCTTGAAAGACATACCTAGAAACTAAAATTGCATTTATATGTTTTGTTTCCCTTTTGGCATATTTGTGTGACAAAATCTCTCTCACTATATAATGCTTATAGAAAAAAAAATGAAATTTTTACATTGTGAAACTATCCTATGATTAGGTGAAATCGTCCTTACTTAAATTATGAAAGCATCTTGTGTATACTGAAAGACAAAAACATAAACAACCAAACAACTTATCCTAAAAGACTCATTGTTCATTAGTTCAGTGTATATAACAATAGAAAAGCAAAGAAATAGACATAAGTGATGAGTAACAATAGATAGAACATTTAAGTATTACTCCCTTATATGAATAAACTTTGACACTCTATGTGTTTTTTCCTATGTGTAATCTCTCACAAAGAAAATTTTCAATCAATCACTCTCCTCTTATATATTTTCAATTAACACTTAATAACTCACTTTTTTTTGTCATACGAACAAATAATTTAATCATAAAGGAATAACAAACATGTTAAACAAGTAAGGAATGTACTTAATGATTGAAATGAGAAGTACACATTCTTCAAAGCTCAGTAACAATTAAGACAGGGAGCTAAAAACAATATGTTTTTCAAAAATAAATAAACTCTCACTAAGTTCTATGCCTCCTCTAAATAAATTAGAATAAAACAAAAATTTATTAAAATTGATATATGTATATATTTGAATTAAAGGTAGTAGACTTAACTTAACATGACTACAACAGTATATACAAATGATGGAATTAATTTTGTTCAAAGTGGGACTATCCCTTAATAACATAAAAATATGTATATAAGTCACACAAACATATTAACATATATAGTGACATATCAATAGTTACCAAAAGTGAGTATATATCGAATTTGCAACGGTATGTCAATTAGTCCATTTATGATTAGTTATAAAGAATTTAATTGAATTCATACTTGTACAAAATAAAATTTAATTACCAATAAAGAACTTTAACCTATATATTTTTGTTTTTGTATATATTGATTTTTTTTATGTGAGAGGTTGATTATTTATTTTATTTTTCTATAACCATTTGTGGCTCTTTATTTTTGTGCATGCAAAAAAATTTGTATTTTTTCCTTTATTATTATTATTATTAAAGAAAAATACACGAGTCAAAAATCTAGCATGTTGACTTTCACATTAATTTTGAGGCAACCATCTCTGCTTACTACGGTAACTTCACACATCACAGTAGATAGTCTTTTCAAAACTAGATGTCTTTCTATAATAGTATTTTAGGAAGTGAAAGATAGATATCAAAAATAACTTTGTAGTTAAGGTTAGCTCATTCTCTAGAATCTTACAAAATCAATCATAAACTTTAAGTATGACATATATTTGTGTCTAGTAAGTATGCGAGTAGGTTCATGTCAACATCAATCAACATATGTAAAAAATATGAAAATAGATGTGAACAATATATAAATACATAAGTCAAAATATTCATTTGTATAATATATAGCCAATCAAAATAAATATAAATGGAGTATGTAATGATCATGTCAATGTTAAAACATGTCACTTCCCTCCTTTTTAGTTTTTTATCCTTTTTTAAACTAAAGAAATATGAATAAAAATAAACACACAAATTAAATATGCTCATCTAGAGTCAATTAAGCACTCAAATAAAAGTATCTAGGTGAATAATAAATGACATTTAGGTGATCGAAAATAGATTATCTTTCCTAACCTAAACTTTATTAAATTTTGGTTTCTTTATATCTTTGGGTTGGAAATCAATTACCTTAGTTATCATTGGCATATGCTTGGATTTACTTTTATATTTCCCATTCATCCTAAATGAAGATGCAGTATGCATGATAGGATGATAGTAATTAGTTTTAAAATTACAAGTGTTAAATTTCACATGCCTTTTTGAACTAATTAACAACTTCATGCTTTCTAGTATAATTTTTGAACATGTTATTATAATTTCCATTCATCCTAGAATATGATGCAACATGCATAGATAGATGATGGTTATGAGTTATACTATGTGAAACATAAAAAAATATTATTAAATTTAGGAGCATTTATCAAAAATCTATACTTAGGCCTAATATAAACTTTTCTACACCAGACTTTATTTTTCTTATTCTAAGCTTGGAAGACTTGAATTAGATCATTAATACGCTCACACAAATTAATTTTTTTCAGTATCGAGGAATTTATTCCATATGATTTTAGTTTATCATTTATTTTACTTAATTCTACGAGTAATTGATGAACAAAATCGGCATCAGGTTAGTAATACCGATTTTGCAAATAATTTGGTTTTATATTTGTAAAACTATCGCAAGTGCCCAAATCATTTTATAGAAAATGACAAGTATACTTCCAAGGTCAATCTAAGGAAGAAATATATGTGGTTTTTAGTTGTTATTCAATCTTTTAAAAATGAAATTAAATTCTAAACATCCTACCATGATATTTTGATTTTTTTTGTGTTTTCTAATCTAATAACATAAAAATATAAACATAGATATGAATTCAATAAATAATTATACAAATTTTTATCATTCATAACAATTGAGTATTTATGGATATATTAATTAAGTTAATTATGTTTGCCTATATTATTTAGGTTATTAAGGATATAAATTGATTTTTTTCTTTTTTTATACAAATATCACCTTTAGTAGGGTTAGATATTTTTTGTTAATTAAACAAATATATAAACACCTATGGTAGGATTGATAATTAATTTGGTTAATTAAATTAATTCTTTTTTCTAAGAGATTGAAAATGAACTATTTAAATGTCATCTTTGGTGGGGTTAGATATTTTAAACTTAATTTAAGGTGTTCAAATTAAACCTAAAAATTTAATTATCCGAGTACTAGCTTTCAAGTTTTAAAATCATTACTAAAAATATATTGTCAATACATTTTCGAATAATAATTCTTATAAAAAATTTTGAAATAGAACTTCACTCTAACTACTAGATGATTATACCAATAAATAAAAGGGTACTACTCTAAATTAGACCGAATAATTAAACCTTAAAATCTAATTTTTAGATTTAAGTTTGTAATGAAAAATAATATATTTCTCTCTAACATCCTTAATATAAAATCTTAAATAAAAATAAAATCAATTTGTTTTATAGAAATGTTTTACCTATTTAATATTTCGCAAGGATAACCATGTTATTATTATATCATATTTACAAACAAATAACCAACCATGATAAATTTAATCACATATAAATTAAATATAACATATAAGAATAAAACATAAAAATAACTATAAAAAATTCATTTTAAAATTATACCTCAAAAGAATCCTTACAGAACTTTAATACTAATTTTGTTTCTGGAAAACCTCCAAACAGATTTGCATTTCGGTTTATTGAATCAAAAACTAGAAAGTAATAAAAGCATAACCAATTCTTCTAAAAAAAGAAGAACTTTAAAACTAAAAAAACTAAGAAAAATTTCTAGAGAGAGAGAACAATTAAGATTTTCAGGCATGATTTTTATAATGAGAAGTGAGTCTTTTTATAGGTGAGAAAAAAAGCTAAAAAAGTAGAAAAAATATCTTGAAAATGATCTTGGATGCATTTGGGTAGGCTAGCATGCGTGTAGGGGTGCGAATGGGTGAGATTTGCAAGAGGACATGCATTGACGTGCATGAGACTCGGTGGATGCACGCATTTAGGCATGGTGGGAAGGTTTGACTCAGCATGGTATGCGAGACTCAACGAATTGGGGAATTTTAACCTTTTTGATTGTTTTGACTCATTTTGTCCGTTTAGACTTTTTTTTTACTTTTTCTCAACATATTTGTGATGTATTGCCTATAGTATTTTTTTTAGTCTTTAAATTACTTTTGAAAGGAAATACTTGAAAAAAATAAAAATATTCGTGATTCTGAAAAAAAATATATATAAAATATATGATAAAATCATACAAATATAAATCTATTTAATCAATTTAAATACATTAAATTATGGCAATTTTAATGTTTTTTGAACATTCATCAACAACTTACCTTTTTCTCTTTTGCATCTTACATAGTTTATGAACACTTCTTCAATACTAATGACATTAAATTTATTGAGTAAAAACTCAACATCACTTTTCCCATTATCTGAGTCAATGTTGGACTTATTGGAGTGTCCCTCAACATTTACAGTAAATTCCAAATAGTTGTCACAATTTTTTGATTCAATTGTAATGTTGTTATCATTATTAGAGTCAATAAGTGTAGTGTTGAAAGCTCTTCTAGTTTTTTTTTCTTGTTTGTATAACCAGCTATAATGTGACCAGTTCCATTGCATTTAAAACATTGAGGTCTGATAGGTTTAGATTTCTTACCATCAAAAATCACAGATTTGAGTTCTCTTAGATTCTGATCCTTTTGACAACTTGAATGTCCTTTGTTTCAAGGATTCTTTTTATTGAGGATTTTGTTCAATATTTTAGTTAAGAGTACTAGTTCTTCATCATCATTGTCACCATCTTCAATCATAGCAATTTTGAAAGCGGTACCTTTGTTCTTCAGAGGTTTTCGAAAGCTCATCTCAAAGGTTTGAAGTGAGCCAACGAGTTTCTATATTTTGATTGTGTTCACATCCTTGCTTTCATTAATGGTAGTGACTTTGTATGGAATGGATCTAGTAATGAGCAAAGAATCTTTCGAACTATCCTAAAATCATCAATGTTCTCTCCATGATTGGCAAAGGTGTTAATAATATCACAAAATCAAATATAAAATTCAAAGAAGTTTCATCTTCTTTCATTCTAATATTTTCAAATTGATTACCAAGCATTCAAATTTTAGTTTGTTTAACTTTTGTAGTGCTCTCATGAGCGACCTTTAAAATATCTTAAGCATGCTTAGCAATCACAACATTAGAAATATGATGAAACTCAATAGTAGACATAACACTAAAAATAGTATTAATACCCTTTGGATTCCGGTAACTAGAATTTTTTATCTTGAGTGGTCCATTCATTCCTAAGTTTTAGTGTGACAACTTTATCTTAGGTAACTGTAGGTGGTTTCCAACCATAAATGACAAAGGCACTCTTATCTGTAGAATGTAGAATGGCTTTCATATGAGCATTCTAATATGGATAATTAGACTCATCAAAAAAGAAAGCATAGGTTGTAGATGAACACTCTTTCAAATGATCCATAACAAGCTCCTAGATGACACTAAGTGTATCTAATGACTCGCTCTAATACCAATTGAAAGTTTTTAAGTAACAGTTCTAATTAGCTAGCTAGAGGTGGTGAATAGATGATCAACAAAATTATGAAAAATTAAAATTATGATAGATGGCTTGGCATTCAATCATGTATAAATAAGTAATGCGGAAATATAAATCAATAGATAAGATTTTTAGGTGAAAACAACATAGGCCATACCAATGACCTTAGAGGAAAATCATTGGTCTACTAGACCACTTAACTATTCATTATGAACAATAAGGTCCAATTACAAGCCCATGCCTTATATTACCCACTAAGATAAAAGCCCCCAAGTAATCTACTTATAAGCCATTGCTTTCCTTTATAGTCTTTACAAGAAAGGTATTTGGACTTGGATCAACATTCTAATAACTTGAGTCACAAAAGCAACTGAATCTATTCAACCAGTACCTAAAACGTTAGCACAATAACACAAGTTTAAATGTGTGTTATAGAGTAGATTCAATAATGAATAATCTTAACTATATGATTTAATAATATATCACATAAATCATCATCAATTAACACCCCTAGAAAAATCAGTTTAAGCACAATATCACAAATATTGTAAGCTTGTTAATCAATTAAACACAATCACAAAATAACTAAATGAAAAATCCTACCCTCCTCGCAACAATGAATCAGTTGGTCAAGAAAAAAGTAAAAGAGGCCAAGGAAAAGGAGGAGGATAACCGCATGATCACCAAACCTTATCCGGCTTGGAAAAATTCCGTGCCTCAGACAGACTTAAAAATGTTCGACGGAACGGGAGACCCGTACCAGCATCTAGCGCATTTCCTGGTAAGATGTGGGCCGGTAGCGCAGAATGGGGCACTGTGCCTTAGTCTCTTCGTACAATCATTGGAGGGGCCTGCCTTTACATTTACATGGTACGCCCACCTCTCTAAAGAGTCGATCCCGACTTGGGAAGCGGATGAATTGTTTTTGCAAAATAAAAGAAAAGATTAAGATGAAGAGAATAGTGCTCTTGTGTGATTGATAAATTTGTGTGCTTTGTTTTGTTTAAATAGAATATTTTGAAGCACTAGATTAAAGTAATATTACTATTTTGTTTATAAAATTAGTTATAAGAGTTTATAGAATGAGGACAATATAGCAATAAAGCAATTCAATTTGATTTAAAAAAGGTTTTAAAATTGAAGCCCTGGCTGCTCGATCGATCGAACATATAATTCAATTGATCAAAATCCTTATCGATTAACTCAATACTATGATCAAAACATGCTCGATCGATATAGTCAAGTCTCAATTGATCTTGTATAATAAGTAATTAATTATAACTAAGTTAGATTGTTCTAGGTAATTAATCGATTGATCACTAATTATTCGATCGATCTTGTCAATTAAAAAAATAATTTAGGACTTTTTAAACTTAGTAGGTCAATTATGGATCAATTTACACATCTCGATCAATCCAGACATGTCTCGATCAATCAAGTAGCCTAAATTAAAAATATTTCTATGTGTCTAATACAAAATCTAATATGTATAAGAACATAGATATACCTCATATGTGTTCGTTGAAGCTCGGTAGATTCTTTGGCTTCAAAATATTCTTGGAAGACCTATCTAGAAACAAAAATTACATTTGTATATTTTATTTACAAATATCGCCAACAATCATATAAACCTTACAAGCTATAAAAAAATTATCTTAAAATCAATCAATTATTCATAAAATAAAAATAATTTGGGTACCCTTAAAAATTTTAATGTTTGAGAAATGAAATCCCTTATAAATCCATAATTTTAATCACAATATTTTAAAATCTAAATGAATTCATCAAATCAGAGTAGTCTCAACCTCTCTATATGATAAACTAGAATAGCCAAAGAATTAAGGGTTTTAGATCAAACCTCAACACCAGAATCCATCCAAAGTCATACTCCATAAATTATGCAATAATCATCACCAATACCATATATATAATAATCTAAAAGATTAGGGAAAGATGTGGGGTGAGCTCTTAACATAATATGAGAGTACTCTTTACAATAAGTCATATAAATAAAATGATGTATGCAATACGATATAAAGTTCTCATGTATGTCCATAAAAGCAATAATCATATACATTATATATTATGGGGAAATGTTTCGTTTAAAACCCAAACATATTTTTACTTTCTCGCTTCTTGAACTAGAAGGATTATACATTTCAGGTACCCCAATGCATGCTCATTCAATTATAAAATATGAAATTTCAATCATAGATGCACATGGTATATAATATCTATATGTATTGGTTAGCTTTGAGATATATGGATGGTTAACTTTGAGCCTCATATGGGGGACAAACTTTGAAACCTATGTATGATTATACTTTGAGATACATATGGAACATGTATTGGTCAAATTTAAGACACATAAAAAATCAACTCTAAGGTACATGAGGGTCCAACTTTGAGGCCTATGTGTGATCAAACTCTGAAACCCATGTGTAGAAAACTCTAAGAGCGATGTGTGGACAAACTATGAGAGACATGTATAAATGCGTACCTATGATCCATATAAAATCATGTCTGTTGACTCTAGTAGCCCTTTGGGATACCAAACTCAACAAGACTAGGACAAAGGTAATACTCCTCAAAAATATTTTCATGATGCATGTATAAAATCATAAATTTCATATATATTTTAAATATTACATCTCATATCGTAAAAACATGTGTACCAATATAAACTTCAACATTAGATACTATATCATAAAATGTACACATATTTCCATAAAAAATATTTAAACATGGCATCAATTTTCTTCACAATTTTAAATATATGAATATACATGCTATTTTTTCTAAAAATAATACATGAAGAGAAAGTGGAGTAGTTTTCCTACTTGAAAATATGTATGTATTGCACTTCTTTCAGGTAAAATCTATAAATATTCATCTTAATAATTAGTTGTAATTCATACTTAAATGAACCATAAATTTAAACCAATTGGAAGGATTAAATTACTAATAATTTAGGAGTATGCCTAAACTATCTTTTTTAGTACCCTTTTTCTTACCACTTGCAGTTCGAGACATTTCTCCAACATTTAGAAAATATCAAAAATGATCATATTTTAGAGAGAAAAACATTGTATAGAGAGAAAGAGAGGATGGGATTTGAGTGTGAGAAAAAAATGGCTGACCTATTTATAGTATAAATGTACCTAACAAGTAGCTCACCACGTAGTGCGGTTAGCCATCAATGAGGTCACGATGGTTGTTCAAAATCCTTCACCACAATTCTCTTTTGGTCTTGTTGGTCTTTTGCTACTACTCGTCGACCACTAGTAGGCCATCCTCACTTGCAGCATCAGTGACCATGATGGTGAGACATTAACAAGCTAGTTAATAACTATAGAAAAATCGATTTTTGACGTGAAAATTCTCAAAAAAATTATTACATCTTAAAATACCATTTAAAATATACTTCATAAAATTCTTAAAATTAATTATAGAAACTCCCAGTCTCCCATTTACATTTAAGATCATACAACTAATCATCTTATTTAGAATAATTATTCAATATATGTTTCAATTACATGTGAAATGATTAGAGAATTTTTAAATCATATATCTCATTCATTTAGATTTAAGATCATACAACTAATCATCTTATTTAGAATAGTTATTCAATATATGTTTCAAAATCATATATCTCATTCATTTTTGACTCTATTTCCCCCCTTATTTAGAGTACTTTCATTTTAATTTGGTATTCAAAATTAGGGATTGGTCCACGAGTCAATTGATACCCCTCTTACTCATGTTCTCAAGGACTCTAAATTAATACCCCATCAATTGATTCCAACATTGTAAGATTGTGAATAATAACCCAATTTAATCAAGGACAATTTTATCATTAAATTTTTTTATTTTTTTTCTTTCTTTCTTCTTTTCCATTCCTTTCTTATGGTCCGGTTTGATCTATATAGAGTAAAACTAATTTTCAAACGATCTGATCTGGTTATAAAAAATTATAAATCGGTCAGACCAGACCTGATCGATTGTAATAAATAATTAAAAAGGTTTTAATTAAGTAGCATAAATATAAATCGTAACTTTACCCTCTTTCATTCATCCTTTGTGACTGCAAGTGTGAAGTGCAAACCCTAGCCAGCCAACTATAACAATATCCTTGTTGTGGTCGCTTTCAACAACAATCAGCCATCCTCATGTCACCTCTACCACCAGCTAGCCGACCTCTCCTCGCGTCGCCTCGCATCCTATCATCCATAGACAAAATAGGTATGTGGTGAGCTGATTGATATATATTTGATTTTATGGATGAACTATTTCGTGTGAATTCTCCAAACATTCTCAATACAATTTCGTGTACGAGACATCATTTGTATTTTGGATTGGCTGTCAATACTTGTTTTTTTGAGTTTATGATATGTTGAGTCCAAAAGTATGCTTTGTTGTTATTGATTTGCAAGCCTTTGTTTCTCAATTTCACTAGCTTTTCCTATACCTCAAGACTACCATGGGAAAGCCACAATGTGTGTTTTAAATAATTTTTGTTTTTTTTGTCATATTGGATTTTTTATAGGCAAAGTTTTGGGTCTTTTTATATTTGGATGCTCAAGTTTATGTTTTTCTTTTTATATTTTGTTGTTAAATTTTGAATTGAGATATAATGTTGCATAGAGTAAAACAAATGTTTGCTTTAATTACCTTATTATTTCCCATTGATTAGTTTCTGAGAAGCATGTTTTTATGTTATGTATTTACAACTTATCTCGCATTTGTTGTGGTAAAAAAGCATTCATGCCCTAGTTACCATCTTTTTACTAGTTAGCTTTATCTCGTAGTTGGCTTTATCCCATAGTTAGCTTTATTTTTGTCATTGATTTAAGTTGTACCATCCAAACCAAACCATCACAACTACTTGACTAATAGCAGTATGAAAAGTTGTCCCATAAGTTTTTAATAATAAAAGAGGTTCGGGTTCTTACTTGCCACATGAATGAAATGTATCTAATTTACTAGTTGATTGATATGTATTTATGTATTTAACAATAATATCTATTTATGTATGATGATTAATGAGTATCATATTTGCTTATATCCTATTATATTGTATTATATTAAACTGTATCATATTTATGTATTATTAACTGTTCAAACCGTTCAGTTACAAAATTTTTGAATAGCCAAACGATTTAGTCCAGTTTGAGCATTATGAATGGTCTGGTTTAGTTAATTTTTTTACTCAAAACCGAACTGGACCGGACTGTGGACACCCCTAATGACTATTATTAAAGTTTTCCTTGTTTGATATTATACCATTTGTGCTTCTATTATGTGAAATGTATAAATGACATACTGTTCTGTTCCTTAAGAATTAGGGACGAGTTCTTTAAGAGTTTGTATCTCTTACTCTGGTTGTATACTGGGTCATGGACTCTTTCAAGTTTCTTTTTTTTTAATTAGATTCTTGTTTACCAGTATTATTAGTTTACTTCATTTGTTGTTAATTTTGTTTCAATTGAACTTTGGTTTACTATTTATAGTGGTAATTTGCTTTGACATGTTTTTTTATCATTGATGTTTTATTGGACAATACTTAACTTACATAATTGTTACTAAAACTATTGATTTTTATACTAAATCAAATCTTTATGATTCCTATGCTTGACAAAAAATATTTGCTTATAATTCCCTAGAAACAATTCTCTTTAGAGATTTTTATACAAAAAATACGTAACTAATACTATTTTGAACAATTATTTTGTAGTTGGATTTTGGAGTGTATAAACTCAAAAACTATTGGACAAAATAGAATAATAGAAATGCCTATTACCTAGAATTATTTTGTAGTTAATAATATGATCATGTTTGATGGTGGATAATAATAGAAATAATAATGAGTAAATTTTGGGTTCGTCTTTGGAAGATGAAAAAGAAACAAAAGGATAAGAAAAAGGAAGAAAAGCTGAAAAACTCAAAATGAAAAAAATTGAAGAAGAAGAATAAGAAATGGTAAGGGAAGAAGTAGAAAGAAAGAAAACAAACAAATTTTAATGACAAAATTGCCATTGGTTAAATAGGGTTACTATTTACAATTTTACAACATTGAAAAGGGAAAGAAGAAGAAAGAAAGAAAACAAAAAATATTTAATGACAAAATTGCTATTGATTAAATAAGATTATTATTTATAATTTTATAATGTTGAAACTAATTAATGAATTGAGATGATAAAGATAAACTCTTTGAGAACATGAATTAAAAAAGATATTAGTTATTAAACTTACGTAACCTTGTGATATCTCACCACCTAATTATCTCGATTTTTAAAGATATATTTTAAATATAAATCTTTAAGTTAAACTAAACAATATATTTTTAATTAATTTAAATTTTTTGAACAAATTAATATCAATTTGCCATTTTAAAGTGATATTTTTATCTACCCACGTTTATAACATTTTTATTAGACTTTTTTACAAACATAATTTAAAAATTATATTAAAATCTCTCGTTAAGCTAAGATAATGAAGATGGAGTTGATGTGATGAATAAGCTTAAATGGATGGATGATCACGTTGTTTGATGATAAAAAAACAAAAAATAATAATATGCTAACCTAGATATCATACCAAGATGTTTTTATTACATACTTAACGAGATCTCTTAAAATAATTTTTAAAAACATTATTTGTAAAAAAAGTTAATAAAAATAATGTTATAAACATGGTAGACAAAAGTACCCATTTAAAATTGATGAAATAATAATTTTGAATTTTTTTTCAATTAACTTAAAAATATTATTTAATTTAATTTAAAAGTACCTAAATCATTAATATTTATATGTTACTAAATTTTCAACTTATTAAATCTATTAAAAATTTTATTAATGAAATTTAAAAATAATTCATACATTTTTAGTTTGATAATAAATTAAATAAATAATATTTTTCTCTAATTTTTATAATTTATGCATTTAGAGTACTAATTTTTGAATTATACAACCTTTTTCTTATAATTAGAGGGGTGTAAACCTTGAGTTTAAGCCAAAGTTGTAATTAATCTTTATAAAAATATTGCATGAAATGAACCATTTAAAAAAAATTATATTATTTATTTTTGCGTGGTTAGTGGCAGTAACATCCACGAACTCCATTTCCAATTCAAGCTTTGTACATGCACAAATTACTGTGTCGTTGGCAATTGCCCCCGTATAATTGAAATGGCACGACACGCATGTTTGAGGCAAAAGCCCCGATCTTAATATCGTCGCCGTATTGTGTCCTTTTCTTGCAATTCTATAAATCTGCCCCATCCACAGTAATAAACTGGCATTGCGTGGGTTGCTTCTTTTCTTAACCATGTGGACGACAATAGTCTCTGTTCCTTGCTTTGTGAACCCTACACTCGGCTTTGGAGGCTCTTGGAGGACAAATCGTAGTCCTCTCAATTTCAAAGCATCCTTCTTCGATTATCCTCTTGCTAGCAGAATTATCATTAAAAGTAAAAGTTATTTCTTCTTCATATTTCTCCTTCTATTTTCCCCCCTTTTCGTGTTCTTGTATTGCTTCATGTTCAAAATGATAATGTGAACATGATTGTTTTCCTGTTTGAGTCTTCTTCAGTATCATTTATTCTTTAAGATCAATTGATTGGATTGAGAACTTCCTTAACCTAGAAATTCATTGATTTGGATAATACTTGAAGGAGTTTGGTTGTTTAAAAATACATAGGTGAGGTTATGATGCTCCCATAGTAGTAAATCAATATTCTAAAGAAGTTCTGTATTGTTTCAACTTGGGTTACTGTTGAACTGTGGTATACAGAGATATTCATTGCAAAACATATTCTAGTGTTATGGTTTTAATTTCATCAGTGTCTATTAAGCTATAAACACAAAAGCCACTAATTTGTAGTCATTGTACAAGAACTCTCGGGGAGAAGTATCTGAACCGCCTATTTAATTCGATTTAGGAGATTTAACATTGAAGGTGGTACGTTTTTGTTCTCTATGTACTTCTGATCTTTGATTTGTGGATTTCGCTTTCATGGTGGTTTTTAGAGCTTTGGAGACGGAATCTGTTCTTTATGCTAATCTAATTGTGGTTATTCACTATGTTAGTGGCTTGTTCTCTATCAAATTGGTTTTCTGTGATTGAGAAGTTAGGGCTTTCTGTCATTCTGCCTAATTGAAAAGAGCTCTTGAAGTTTCAGTATGGATCATTTTGGTTGTCTGGTTTGTGTGCATAGCTAGTTTATGTGTGTGAGAGTTATGCTATTCTTTGACAAGATGTATGAAAGGAAAACTTATGTTAATAATTCTATTGATGTTTCTGAGGTGAAATTCCTTTGAAATAGATAATTTGCTTGATCTTCTCCTCATATTCCTTATAACTAATATTGTGATTTGTCTTAGAGGAAGTATTAGATTGGCAGTGTCTAAGTTAAGTTATGTTAAATGAAAGTTAGTGAGAGGATACTATCATTGGTATATGTGTATGCTAGGCTGGATATCTTTGTAACAGAATTGTAAGGCTTACACAGAGAATGTATAGTTTGTAAGGCATATATATCTTACTCTTATATATATATATATAGGATGTATACATTAATCTAATTAATTGGAATTTATCAATAATCTTCTTGAATATCTCATTGTCTGGCATGGTTTTAGAGCATATGGTTAATTGATTCTTGATCTTGTTCATTTTTTCCAACACTCTTGTGATTGTTCTTAGCTTTTGTGATTGTGTGAAGATAACTCCTCCTAATAAAATTCATGCAACTTTTGATTCTTTGGGTGCAAATCAAGATTCTTCATCTTTTGCGATTGCACGATTTGTGACTGTTTCACCTGTGAATCTCACTTTTTCGATCAAACTCGATGTTTGTAGACTCAGCCTTTGAGGATTCTTGATTATGGTGGTGTTAATCCAGAGTTTTTAATTTAGACTCGTATAAGTGGGACTATAAAGAGCGAGATAGATGGATTAGTTACTTTAGAGGTATCTCTTGCACTTATAGGCAAGCAGACAACTCAAGAGCTTTGGCTTGCTCTTAAGACATTTTATGCTGCACCATCTCAGGCTCTTGTGATAGAGTTAAGATTGCAGTTACAAACAATTTACAAAGAAGGTATGAGTGTAGATAGTTTTCTTTTGCGCATTAAATCACTTATTGATAATTTACAAGAAGTGGTGAGAAAGTTGATAGTAAGGATATGATTCTTTACGTTCTTGGTGGACTGAATCACATGTATATTCCTTTTGATGAGATTATTACAAGTCATTCTGGTTATGTAAGTTGGGAAGAACTTTATAGTTGTTTGTTGACTTATGAACATCGCTTAAATCAACAAGATACTCAGGCTCTTGTGATAGAGTTAAGATTGCAGTTACAAACAATTCACAAAGAAGGTATGAGTGTAGATAGTTTTCTTTGCATTAAATCACTTATTGATAATTTACAAGAATTGATGAGAAGGTTGATAGTAAGGATATGATTCTTTACGTTCTTGGTGGACTAAATCATAGGTATCATCCTTTTGTTGAGATTATTACTAGTCATTTTGGCTATGTAAGTTGGGAAGAACTTTATAGTTGTTTGTTGACTCATGAACATCGCTTAAATCAACAAGAGAAGGATGAAGAGAGTCAATTTTTTCAAGCTAATTTGGCTAGGTCTCATGCTCTCAATTTTCAGTCTAAGAACCAGTCTCCTAATAATAATCAAGGGGGTTCACAATTTTCATCTAGGGGTTATAATTCTTATAACAATCCTTCTAGTGGTAATTTCTATTAGAAATAAGATTAGTCCCAAATTTATAATTCTTGTCAAGAACTTAGTTTTGGAATAGGAAACAAGAAGTTTATTCAATGCTATTTTTTGTGAAAAGAATGGTCATGTAGTTTCTTATTATTCCAAATTGTAGAAGCTTCTTGTTAAGAATGGTTCTAATTCAAGATCATCTATGAAATCCTCTTCCCAATCCTTGGCTTTCTTTGCTTCTGGTTCATTTGTGGGTGATGGTTGGATTCTTGATATAGGTACCACATATCATATGTCTGGTGACTAATGTGTCTGAATATCAACCTTTTACTGGATCTAAAGAAGTTATTCTAGCTAATGGATCTAAAATTCCCATTTCTAGTCTTGGTTTGGCATGTTTGACAACTGAGGATTGTGATTTATCATTGAATAATGTCTTACATGTACCATAACTTAGTACTAACTTGGTTTATGTGCATCGTTTGTGTGCTGATAATGACATATTTATTGAGTTTCACTTTAATTTCTTTTATAAAAAAGGATAAGGTTTCAAGGAGGTTTCTGTATCGAGGACCATAGGATAGAGGGTTGTACAAGTTGCTTGCTGTTACTATTTCTCAAAGTGGATAGGCTGGTGTATCTACTTTATTTGTGGTTTCTAGTGTTTGTTTAGCTACTTTGTTTGTATGGCATGAATGCCTTCGTCATATATCTAACTTTCTTGTGTATAGGGTTTTACAGAGTGAGAATATTAGGTCTAATAAAGACGCTTCTACTATTGTATGTAGCTCTTGTGAACTAGTTAAATCTTATAAACTGGATTTTGTTTCCAAGCACGTTACTGCTTCTACAGCTTTTGAATTGTTTTAATTGTATATTTTGGGGCCTTCCCCTATTACTGCTATTGCAGGAGAGAATATTTTCTCGTAGTTGTGGATGATTTTATTAGATTTTCATGGATTTTCTTTTTACAATCCAAAGATCAAGCATTGTTTGTGTTTACCAAATTTCATGCTAATGTTAAGTACATTATAAGTCTACAATACATGCTGTCTCGAGTGATGGTGTTGGTGAACTTAAGCCTTTGGTTAGGTATTTGCAGAGTCAAGGTGTTGATTATAGACTTAAATTCCCTTATAGTTCTGAACACAATGGTATGATGGAGTGTCGTCGTAACAGGATTGTGGATATTGGTATTGCTTTACTCATTAGATCAGATGTGCCTAAGGAATACTGGACTTATCCCTTTCGTTATTAGTGTTTACTTCGAATAGAGTACCTTCCAAGCTCATAGCTTTGAAGTCTCCTTATAAGTTGTTATATGGTCTTGTTCCTGACCATCAGTTTTTGAAGGTGGTGTTTGGGAGTTTATGTTTACCTTGTCTTCTTCCATATAGGAAACGTAAATTAGAGGCTAAATCTGCTATGTGTGTATTTCTTGGGTATGCGATTGGGCAAAGAGGGTACTTGTGTGTGGATCAGTCTGCTAATAGGGTGTATACTAGTAGGCATGTGGCTTTTGCTGAGAAAGAGTCTCCTTTCTTGTCTGTTTGTGCTTCATTCACAACTAGTAGTACTCAATCTTATACTTTTCCATTGTGTGTTTCTTCTCCTCCCTCTATTGGTGTTTCTTCTAGTATCTCTAAGGGTAGTGTAGATTTGTCCCCAAGAAGGGTGCTGGTTTGTCCCTAGTTGTGTCTGTTACTCAGAGAATGAAGTTCATGCTTTTGTAAGGCTCACCTGTGTCTTCTAGGTTTGTTATTGTGCTTCAATGTGTGATATAGCCTTGCAAAATATTCATCCAATGTAGACTAGGCTTAACTTTGGGATTTTTAAACCTAAGGTTTCGTTTGCTACTACTACACTTCCACCTGTTGACACTGAGGTACAGCTATGAAGGAAGAATATGATGCTCTTTTACAGAATTGTACATGGGATCTGGTTCCTAAACCTGTTGACGCTGAGGTAATTGGTAATTGTGGGTTTTTACCACTAAGACTCACGCTAATGGTTCACTAGAAAGGTATAAAGGGTGGTTGGTTGCTCAAGGTTTTGGACAGACTGAGGGTCTTTAGTCCTATTGCTAAATCCATCACTATTAGGGTCGGGTTATTGACAACTTGATATTAAAAATGCTTTCTTGAATGGTGACTTGGAAAAGTGTATATATGGTCCAACCTTAAGGATTTGTTGATCCTTAAAAGCCTCATTTTGTTTGTAAATTGAGGAAGGCATTGTATGGTCTAAAGTAGGCTCCTAGGGCTTGGTCTTTAAGTTACAATCCTGCTTGTTGCAATGGTGTTTTGTTAATGCTAAGACTGATACAAGCTTGTTCACGTTTCATAGTCCACAGGTTGTCATGTTTCTATTATGTTTTCTCACTGAGAGATATGAGATCTTTGCATTATTTTCTTGTGCATCACACTGAGCAAGACATGCATTTTTCTCAATCAAAGTATATTAAAGGCTTGTTGGAACAATGTGCCCTAATGGATACTAACTTATGTCTACACTTATGGTTTCAAGAGGAGTGTTATCAAAGTTTGATGGAACTGATTTAGAGGATCCATTTGTTTATAGGTCGGTGGTTGGGGCTTTGCAATACTGCTGTATTACAGATCCATAATTGGCTTTTCCAGCCTCAAAATTGTGCCAACTTATAAGTGTTTCTACTGATCAACATTGGCAAGCTATCAAGAGGGTGCTTAGGTGTCGTAAGGATACTATTCAGCATGGCTTGTTGTTCCAAAAGTCTAGTTCTCTTGATCTTGTAGCCTATTTTGAAGCTATTTGTGGTGATTACTCAGATGATAGACGTAGTATGGGTATTTATTGTGTTTTCTTGAGGGATAATTTGGCCTCTTAGCAATCTTCTAAGCAATGAGTTGTTTCTCGTTCTTTTGCTGAATCAGAATATTGTGCCTTGGCATCTGTTGCTTCTGAACTGATCTGGATTCGATCATTGTTGGGCGAATTGCTGATTTTTGTGACTGGTATACCTATTGTATTGTGTGATAGTATTTCTGCTCAACATTTGGCTCATAATCCTGTGATGTATTAACATACAAAATATATTGAAATCGATTGTCATTTCGTGAGATATCAAGTTTTGCATAAGGAATTGGACATTCAGTTTTGTTCCTCAACTGATCCGTTAGCTGATCTTCTAACTAAACCTTTCGGTGCTTCACGGTTTTGTGACTTGAGAAGCAAACTGATGGTCATTTCCCCACCATCTGTTTGAGGAGTATTAGAGGAAGTACTAGATTGGCAGTATCTAAGTGATGTTAACTGAAAGTTAGTTAGAGGATACTATCACTGGTACACGTGTATGCTAGGCTGGATATTTTTTGTAATAAAGTTATAAGGCTTGCACAGAGAATGTATAGGTTGTAATGCTTACATATGTTAGTCTTTTATATATAGAGGTTTTATACATTAATTCAATTAATGAGTATTTATCAATAATCTTATTGAATATCTCATTGTCTTGCAATTTATTTCCCCAAGTTCTCTCATCGTGGTCAAAGTTAGAGAGGAAGCTCCATCATCATTTCAGTTTACAATGTGGTGAATGTTTCATTTGTCCAGGATAACTGCTCAAATGTGAAAAATGTGAAGAAGGTGTGTGCCGAAGGGTAAGGGCTTGATTACTACAGGTTCAAACTATGATAGGCTAATAAAGCTTTAGAATTCAGGAACGCTTTTTTGTTGGTCTTTTCTTACAAATATAGTTACTGATTGTAATGATTAATATATATTGTCAAAATGGATCTGCTGGGCTTGTTAGGGATAGAATGGTGAATACTGATTCAATATGTAGGCTTGTTTTGGGTGTTGAATCTTTTTTTGCTGCCTTTTTGGTTACAAATACTAGCTGGACAGCTGCAGTGTGGAGGTAGGAAGCTGTGGTAGATCATTTCCATTGCCCTCTACCGAACTTCCTTCCTCAATTTCTAGTGAGGTGCTAGATAGATGGATCTGTTTTGTTCAGTAGAAATATGTTTGTAATTTGTGTAACTTTCTACTTTTAATGGTTCTCAATTGGTCATGGAAAACAATCCATACAGGTAGTGTTCGGAGGTTGATTAAACACTCCAATAGTGATGTACTGAATGGGTTGATACTTCGATACAGATGTTCAATTTGGGAAAGGATGTCAATCGAAGAAGGATAGTAGATCTCCATATAAAAGATGGACAAGATCAAATCAGTGACATTATCTGCAATGCTTAAAAAAACCCACAATTATGATTGTTGTGCATTTCATTAAGGGCAAAACATAACATGCATATTGCTATTTTTTTTAAATTATTTGTTTGATAAACTCTTACCATTATAGAATATATATGCATGTCGGTGTCCATAACTCATTACATTTATTTTATTTCTTTATTTTCTTCAAGCTTGACGTTTGTCTTTGTTTCCTAGGGGGCTTCCTAAAAAAGATGCACCAGCTTAACTGATTAAAAGCCAAAACATAAGCTGATTTTAGATTAATTTTTATTTATTATATGTTTGATTGATTGATTGCTTCCCCTAATTGTATATCTGTTTTCTAAAGGCTTGTTTTACGTTAGCTTTTCTTTCTTGGCATTTTGCAACCCTTGAGAATTCAGCACATAATTGGCCAAAGTCATAATATATAGCTGCTGTATATTCGCAAGTAATGAAAAACTATCAGAATAAATTGAACTATGGATTGGTTAGTGAATGATATACTAGTTTTCAACATAAATAAGTAAAAGTATTTACTTATCAAAGTCAATCATTTTTATGTGTCTGGAGTCCCAAGCTTTCACGTCATTCTGAAAAAATAGCAGGGTAAAATCTAAATATATCCCAAATGCAAGTGCATATGGACTACAATATCTCCAGTGCGTACTGAAAGTAGTTTTCATCAAGCTCACTTTCTTGACAATGTGTGCTTAATAACAGCCTTTGTTGGAATTCACGTGTTTATTTTTGTTCTGCAGATTTGCCGTATTCAACCAGTGAAAGTAGATTGCTTGAGAAATTTTCAAATTTTGGCGATATTGCTGAAGGTAAAAGAACATAAAGCTGTACTCTATCCTCATTCTTGTTACAGTATATCCGGCTATGTTAATATCCACCTACTTCATGTGATTTCATTGGTAGTTAAACTAGTACAGGATGAGACAACAGGAAGGTCAAAAGGTTTTGCTTTTATTCAATTCTCTAGTCAAGATGATGCCATGCTTGCTATAGAGAATATGGATTATCAGGTTCTGCTCTGTGTACTTTTCATTGTATTAATTTTTCCTCAACTTTGTTGGAGTTACAAACTTGCCTTTATCCATGCTGTGTTTTTTTTAGTCTAGTAATATTGGTGGTAGGGGGCCTAGAGGCCCAAGAGCCCGTGGCATATTGGCATATGGCATGATAGTGAAATATGTGCATTGTACATGAATTATGTAGGACCTTAGTTAATTATTGTACAGTATGTACATCAATTAGTAATTAGTAATGAACATCATCAAAAGCATCTATTTTGGGACATTTTTCTCTTAAACTCTGAAAATATGCTTGAAATAAACGTGACAGGGACGTATATGTGCTAAATACAGTGAATTCTGTTTTATTATTTTTAAAAACATGAAATTCAGTTCTAGGCTAAGTTTGTTAATCGGGTAAAAAGTTCAGGCACAAAAAAATGCTTTGATTTCTAATTTTCTTAACAATATCATAAACTTGGAAGCTAAAATCTGTTGCTTTTTATTAGAATTTTGATGGCAGGGTGATTAATCTAGAAGTAGCAAGACCTGGAAAGCATACTTTTGGAGGATATCCAATAACCACTGGTCCTCCAAAGCAGCAGCAACAGCAACAGCAAGTACCTGAACAAGAAGTGGGAGACTGTTGGTACTAATCTCCATAGAAAATAATGTGGGAGATACAAAGAATAATTCTCCCCCTCCTCTTTCTCCTTCTAATCAAGTTAGCTGATTATATATCATCTTAGAAAATCTCAATGTTAATTTGAAGGGTTAAATGCATTTTGCTCTCTAAAATAGAAAGCATGTTAGGCTATATCGTCCACACTAATTGTTAAGACACTGAGGATTTGTTTATGCTTCTATTTTATGATATAAAAAATGAATGGTGATACTTTTTTCAAAACTAAGAATAAAATGGGAAAAAGAAGAAAAGAATTGAACAAATATGCAGATAATTATGTAAAGTTTATTTTTATTTTTAATTTTAAGTTATGGTGTTTACTGACCAACAACTATAAATTAGAGGAAAGTAGGCTCAAATTTCTTATTCAGTTTTCTTATAGTTGTGGTGTTTATTCATTAGTTGTTTTGTGTTATAATTTAAACAAAAAAATGGAAGAAAAAATGACTTTTCAATCTAATTAGTGAAATGTGTCATATAAGTTTTTGAGATGGGATCATTCCTGTTATTTAACTCCATAGATTATGTGGTATTATTTAATCTTATAAATTTGAAAAAATGGAGATAATTAAGGATAAATTATTTTATTTTATAGAAGATTTGTTTTAATGTCACGATTTTCATTTTTTTCTAATTGTTTGTTAATTTTTACTTTTTAAAGGATTATAATGTATATTTAAACAAATTTTTGTTCTATTATTTTTGTTGATTCTTTTGAATATTTTTTATATTTAATTTAACATTTATTCATGTTAAAAATTTATATTCTTTTTACGTTTTAATCATCTCATAGAAAAATAAGATTTTAATAAAAAAATATTAAATTAATATATTTTATTGTTAATTAACATTTTGTTTTAAATCAATTGATATAGATAGCCTTATTCCCTTCTAATTAATGTACCATATTTATTGATAGAGATAGAGTTAAGAAGGATATAATAACTCATAAACCAATCTATTTGATTTAAATAGAGTTGAGTCGAATTAATTTTATATTTAATGGATCTTTTGTTGATTTTGGTTTTAAAAATATATAAATCTATATATGGGTTTTTAAAAATGTAAAATTAATTAAGGTTTTAAAGTTTGTAAATTGATATTTAACGAAATTGGTTTATATATTAATAATACACATTTAATTTTAAATTTATACATTTATATTACATATATCATATATATTTATTATCATTTAATTTTAGTTCATCTTTTATTTTAACTTAGAAGGTGAAACAATTTTTATTATTTTTTCTAATATATATTTTTATAAATATTTAATATAACTAATAAAAAATTTAAATTGTTTTTTTTCTCAAAGTTAATAATTTGCTCATTACTTAACATTAATATCAATATAATTTAAATTTATTTTTAAAAAAAAGTAGGTCCAAATTTACATAAATAAGTTGGTTTAATGTTTTTTAGTTGATATTTTATAGATTGATTTTGGATATTAGCTTAACAAATGGATATATATATATATATATATTCATTTAGGCAAAAATCAACCAAAATTGAACTGCGTTTAAGTATATATATATATCCATTTGTTTATCAATTTAGGCAAAAATCAAACAAAATTGAACTGCGTATACATTTACTTACAGTATACATTCGTAAATTGAAAGATATTTTTATTTCATTTTAAACTTGTAAATATTTAAAATAAAAACCAGCAATGAGACTATGGTGTTCAATATGTACATCTCTTCTCTTGTTTTTATTACTCTATCTCATGCGAAATTTAGTAGGTATAAGCAATGGTAAAAAAAGGCAAGAATGAAAGGGTGATAATAATTTATTAATTATGTTCAAAGTATATATAAAAAAATTATTAATTTTTGAGTACATTTTATTAACTATTTAAATGTGAACTAAAATTTTAAAATTTTAAAATTATTAGAAATAGGGCACGTCAATATATATATATAATTTTTTAGTTACTTAGTGTTTTTAAATTAATTATAACTCAAAAAATATAAATTTTGATAGATTTAAACACATAATAATTGATTTAAAAATATATAATAATTCAAAAAATACGAACTTTGTGTGTTTATGTGATTCATTTATGATATTTTTTTTGATACTTTAGATACCTAGTTTATTTTTCAATAGTTAATCATTTATGGTATCTCATTCAAAAATTAGTAAATTTTTATAAATTTTAATTATAATTAATAGATTATTATTCTACTTTTTACTAAAAATAAATCTGTCAAAATAAAATAACAATTCTTGACACTCGTTGGCATTAAAAAAATTGTAATTATGTTTTTGTTTAATTAAGTAATATAATTTTTTTATTGTGAAGTTTCATTTTTAATGTGATTCACATGATACACTTTTTATAACTTATTACACATTTTTTTTACTATAGACAAATATATATATATATATATATATATATATTTTAATAAATTTTCAGATAAAATTATATTTAATGTGTTTTGAAATTGTTACATGAATTAACTAGTTTGGTGATTGAATAATAAGACAAGGAAATCCATCAAAGTGACTTTTCCATCGCATTGGATAAGGAAAAACCTGGCCGTTACTCTGTAACAATTAACAGATACAAAGACGAATAAAATAGAAAAAAAAGAACCACATCTATCCAATCCCTATGGCCACCATATTATCATCTTCTTCACATCTCATCTCCAATTCCTCCACTATCACCAACACCAACACAAATTCTCCAAAACTACCTCAAATTCAAGCGCTGCCCAAAATTCAACTCCCAATTCCACTCTCCAAATCATCCTTGTCTTCCTTCGCAGCAGCAACTTTAGCAGCTGCCACAATCCTATCAACCACTCCACCCTCTTTAGCTGTTGACTCCTCTGCATATAACCTTTACTATGGTACAGCTGCTAGCGCTGCCAATTACGGTGGCTATGGGGGCAATTCCAACAAAAAAGACTCTGCTGAGTATGTCTATGACGTGCCTAATGGGTGGAAAGAGCGCTTAGTCTCAAAAGTTGAAAAAGGTACCTATTCTGGCCACTGTTGATTCAAGTGTTTGAGGGTGCCTTTATTTCTGTTTCTGATACCCGCAAAAGCACTACCCATAAAGTACATTTATGTTTATGAAACAAGCATAAATAAATTTTTTTTTTTTTTACACTACTTGATTGTGTTTTTATTAAAAGTTATTTGAGGCAGAAGATATTTAAAGAAAAAGAGGTTTTAGGAATAATGTATTTATGTTAGCTACAAGCACAAAATGTGCTTTCCGTGCCTTTAAAGCATACTGTCAAATATTTTCGTATTTGATCCTAAAGTGCTTTTTTATTAATAGAAGAGCTTCTACAATATCCATGAAGCATAAACAAACATACCCAAAATATCAAATACAGAAAGCATTTGGTTAAAGAGTGATTTTTGTTTGTGTTTGACCAATATAATGAACAGGTACAAATGGAACAGACAGTGAGTTCTACAATCCAAAGAAGAAGTCAGAGAAAGAGTACCTGACTTTTCTTTCTGGGTTTAGACAGTTAGCCCCAAAAGATGTGGTTTTGAACAACTTGGCACTGTCTGATGTGGAATTGCAGGACTTAATAGCAAGTGCAGACGGTGTGAAATCAGAGGAAAAGAAAGATGAGAAAGGCCAGATTTATTATGTGTATGAGATTGATGGGGCTGGTGCACATAGCTTGATATCTGTTACTTGTGCCAATAACAAACTTTACGCTCATTTTGTTAATGCTCCAGTTCCTGAGTGGAACCAAGATCAAGACATTTTGAGGCATGTTCATAACTCTTTTAAAACTGTCGGGTCTTTTTAGATTCTCTCTGACTCTGTTGTATTAGCTGAATATTCAGAGGTCACGAATGACAATGCGGTTGATTGGCTTGTCTAAGTCTTAATAATAATTACACTTTTCTTGTTGATAAATACGCGATGCAAGACTTGAGTTGTGCTTCTATAACTCTGTAAAAATGCCTATGACAGCCAAAAAAGGAATGCATACTTCCTCTTGATTAGATCTACACCTTATTGATCACGAACATTAGTGGAGAGAAATGCATACTTCCTCTTGATTAGATCTTCACACAAATGCGTGTACATGAAAGGCAATGTGAACGTATGAATTTGCCAAATCCTGAATTCATACAAGCTAATTTTACAAAGATTCACAATCTTGCAATTATCATAAAAAATTTGGTTCTCAGAATTATAAGCCTCAGTACTCAGGATATAACTCCAACAGCTCTCATACCTTAGGTCCTAACAACACTTCAATTGTTACAGGTGACAAAGGTAAGAATCAAAATTTCGAAAATATCCAGCTTCAGATCTGGAAGAAGGTTGGACATACAACAACAAGATGTTACTTCAGATTCTCTTAGTCTAGAAATAGTGGTCCAGATACTAATCTACAATCAAAGGAATTAGCTCCTCAGTCTCACTTGTCATAATGTCAAGAATCAGGTGGTGATTCTGGTGGCTCAACTCTTGATTCTGTTACAGTATTTTAATGAACAAAATAGACAATACCGATCTTATAAATACTTTGGTTTTATATTTATAAAACTTTCGTAAGTGTACAAATTATTTTATAAAAAATGACAAGTATACTCCCAAATTCGATCTAAGGAAAGAATATATGTGGTTTTTAATTTAATATTCAAACTTTTAAAAACGAAATTAAATCCTAAACATCCTATTACGATATTTTGATTTTGATTTTTTAATCTAATGACAAAAAAATAAACAATAATGCAAATTTTTATAATTCATAACAATTGGGTATTTATGGATATAATAATTAAGTTAATTATACTTGCTCATATTATTTAGGAGTAATTAATTTGGTTAATTAAATTAATTCTTTTTTTAAGAGATTAAAAATGAACCATTTAAATGTCACATTTAGAAGGGTTAGACATTTTAAACTTTATTTAAGGTGTCCAAATTAAATCTAAGAATTTAATTATCCAAGTACTAACTTTCAAGTTTTAAAACCATTACTAAAAATATGTTGTCAATATATTTTTGAATAATAGTTCTTATAAAACTTTTTTGAAATAGAGTTTCACTTTAATTATTGGGCGATTGTACTAACAAATAAAAGAGTACTACTCTAAATTAGACTGGATAATTAAACCTTAAAATCTAATTTTCATATTTAAGTTTGTAATGAAAAATAATATATTTCTCTTCACCATCCTTAATATAAAATCTTTAATAAAAACAAAATCAATTTATTTTATAGAGATGTTTTACCTATTTAATATTTCGCAAACATAACAACTTTATTATTATATCATATTTACAAAAATCTAGCCATGTTAAATTTAATCACAGAAAAATTAAACATAACATATAAGAATAAAACATAAAAAATAATTGTAGAGAATTCATTTTAAAATTATACCTCAAAAGAATACTTACAATGCTTTGATGTTAATTCTATTGCTAAAAAACCTCCAAACAAATTTACATTTCCATTTATTGGATCAAAAACTAAAAATCTATAAAAGCATACCTAGTTCTTCTCAAAAAGAAAAGAACTTTAAAACTAAAAGCTATAAAAACTAAGAAAACTTTTTAGAGAGAGAAAGATTTGAAAAAATTATGTTTTTTTACAATAGGAGAGATGATCCTTTTATAGGTGAAGAAAATGATAAAAAGTAGAAAAAATATCATGAAAATGGGTGTTGGATGCGTTTCGGATAGGTTGCCACGTGTGTGAGTACAGATGCACACAACTAGGTGTTGTCATTGACAGATGGGCGTAAATGTGTGCGGATGGTGTGGACTGAGCGAGATTTTTAGCATGACATATGTGTGGCACGTGCGGGGATAGAAATGATGCATGCGAGGCTCGAAGCATTTTTGACCTTTTGACCCATTTTGTCAAATTTTTCCATTTGTTTTTTGAATTTTTCTCATTTTTTCTCAACATATTTGTGATGTAATGCCTCCAGTATTTTTCTTCGAGTCTTTAAATTATTTTTAAAATAATAAAAATACCAGTGATTCTGAAAAGACAAATTTATATAAAAATATGATAAAATCATACAAATATAAATTTATTTAATCAATTAAAGTATATTAAATCATGGTAATTTTAGTGCTTTTTAAGCACTCATCATATTTTCTCAACACACATCCTCTAGACCAACACCTCAAGCGTTTCTTGCCTCTACTTTACCTCAATCCATAACACCTCACTTGTTGTGTATGGATATAGATGCAATGCATCATCTTACATAAGATCTTAGAATGCTCCAAAAATCTAGCACTCATGATGGTGATGCATTTGTTATGCTAGGTAATGGTACTACAATTCTTATATCTCACATTGGTCATACACATATGCATTAAAATTGCAAAGTCTATTGTATGTACCACAACTTGAGAAGAGTTTAATTTATGTTAAGAAGTTATGTGAAGAAAACAATGTCTTAGTTGAGTTCTTTCTTAACACTTTATGTGTCAAGAATTTGGAATCCAAAACTATGACTTTAGTGAGGTAAACTAAAAATGGACTATATAAGTTCATTTCAGGCTTCAAAAACAACATCTCTTGCAACAACATTGGATTCAATAGATCTATCTAGCATGATCATTTATGTTATCCACACTTACCTATTGTGCAACATGTTATATATAATATGAATAAGGTGTTGAAACCAATTATAAGTCTTGTAGTAATTTGTGTCTGTGTGTTGGCTTCCTATATGTAAAATACAAAGTTTGTTTATTTTACTCAATGTTCTATCTTTCTTTATGTAAGGTTGGTTATTATGGATTAATAATTCACACACCCACATAGTTGGAACATTGTGATTGAAATCATGTTTTACACACACCATAGGGTTGGTTTTTGCTCACTTGGTGACAATGTCGCTCATGTTTTTGTTTCATTTTAAGTGGGGGTATTTATAGAAATTACTAAGCACATTTTGAATAAAAAATTGAGATTTTGGCACCTCAACGAGGTCCTCATTGGACCCCTAGTAAGGTGGCTGGCGAGGACCCCCAATGAGCTTAACTGTTGAGCTTGGGTGGTGTTTAAAAATACCACCTCTCTTTGTGTTTTTTCCTCCAAAAAAATGTAGTGAAACTTTGTCAAAAAAACATCTCATTTTTTGTTTCTAGATTACTATTACCTTGAGAATTCTTTGATATTATTGATTTATGACTGTGTGGGAAAAATCATGCTCTTGAGTGGTGAGTACTATAGGTAATATTTGTAAGTGATTTCATGTAATGATCATGTGTGGTTGTGAGAAGCGTATCAGTTGATAGTTACTAGGATGCAACTTCTTCTTGTGTGAGAACTACTCTGTGAGAGTAAGTTAATTTGAATTGAATGAGTTCTCATATCAGTGTTCTCAAATGGTTTGTTATAAGTGGTACGTGATTGTTTGTGTGTCCTATTAGATGATTTATGATTTATGGTTGAAAGTGATTCCCACATTGGTTGTTAGATGTTCATGATTGAGGGTAGTTATCATGTTTGATTCTTTACTTCACATTACTTATCTAGGTTACTAATCACACAATATCGAGTGGTACTAGCTTTAGAAGATAGCTTGATTCGTGTGTTGATCAGGTTATTATAGAGACATGAAGCGATGGCAGTAATATGTAGTTTAGACAGAGGTCTCAATTGATAGAAGTAATGATGGCTTTATTTCTATCATGATTGTAAATACTTTATTGCTTATAAGATTTGTTTGATGTCGAGTGGTTTCCATAAGTAACTTGAAGATATTGCCACATAAGTAGAGATTCTATGTGAATTTACCTCGTTATATCTGGTGTTATACATGCTGTAATATTTGGTTAATACAATCAAAGTCTAAATTATGTATATCTCTGTATATTGAAGTTTAAACTTTGATTAGAAAGATTTTATTATTTATTGCTTTCTTTCTAAATTCCATATAATTTATCTGTTACTTATTTATAATTGTTCGTGATTAACACATTCATTTCTTTCTATCAAGTGTTTTTCTTTATGTTGTTTGAGAGTTTAGGACGAGTCCTTAAGGAGTCAGTATCTCCTTAACTTGATTGTATATTGGGTCTTAAACTCCATCAACGTAGTTACTAACATACTAGATGTACTCTGATTAGAAAGCATATTTGTTATATGTTGTCACATGCTTTCTTTCATTTCTATGTTTGATGCCTACAACTTTCTATTCTTTGTTTTTGCTATATTAAATTACTTTACTTGCTTCCTGATTAATTTATATTGCCTCTATCTTTTAATTGCATATGATTTTAGTGTGAGTCCCAATAGAGTCAATATCTCCTTACTTTGATAGTTTACCAAATATCGAACTCCTTCTTTTGATAAGCTGTGTTTTGTTTGATTGCATGTTGTGAGAGTACAATAATCATTTATCAAATATTTTTCCACATATGAGGTCTTGAAGTGATTGAAAATTCTTTATAACTTTTCAAAATGTATGACTATTTTGCATGAGGTGTGATATTTTCTATGTTTAAGATATTTTTCCAATTTTTTAGCCTTTTCTTACTTATAAAAAGCTCATCTCCCCGTTGTAAAAAAACACACCTTAAGATACATTTTTCTCAACTATTCCTCTCTCTAGCGTTCTTTCTCTAGAAATATTTTATAGTTTTTAGTTTTTTTAGTTTTAAAGTTTTTCTCTTTTTGAGAATAATTAGCTATGATTTTGTAGATTTATAATTTTTGATTCAATAAACGGAAATGCAAATCCGATTAGAGATTTTCCAGAAATGGAATTAGCATCAAAGTTGTGTAAGGATTCTTTTTAGGTATAATTGTAAATTGAAATTCTTTATAGTTATTTTTATGTTTTATTTTTATATGTTATATTTAATTTGTGTGTGATTAAATTTAACATGACTGGTTGTTTATAAAAATGATATAATAATAATGTTGTTATACTTACGAAATATTAAATAGGTAATTTTTTTTATAAAATATATTGATTTTGTTTTTATTTAAGATTTTATATTAAGGATGTTAAAGAGAAATATATAATTTTTCATTACAAACTTATATCTAAAAATTAGATTTTAAGGTTTAATTATACTGTCTAATTTAAAGTAGTGCTTTTTTATTTGTTGGCAATCTAGTCTAGTAGTTAGAGTGAAACTCTATTTCAAAACTTTTTATAAGAAATATTATTCAAAAATGTATTGACAACATATTTTCATTAATGATTTTAAAACTTAACAATTAGTACTTTGATAATTAAATTCTTAGGTTTAATTTGAACACTTTGTGTTAATTAATTTAATTAACCAAATTAATTATCGATCCCACTATATGTGTTAATTGATTTATTTAATTAAAAAAGAATATCTAACCCCACTAAATATGATATTTATATAAAAAAGAGCGAATTAATAAATATACTCAGTTGTTGTGAATGATAAAAAATTGCATAACTATTTATTGAATTCATATCTATGTTTATTCTTTTATGTAATTAGATTAGGAAACAAAAAAACTAAAATATTGTGACAAGATATTTAAGATTTAATTTTGTTTTTAAAAGATTGAATAGTAAATTAAAAACCAAGTATATTCCTTCCTTAAATTGACCTTGGGGATATACTTATTATTTTATATTTTTAATTTTTAATTCTCTTTTAATTTTTAATTTTCTTTTAATTATTAATTTTGATTTTAAATTTAATTTTTTAAAAAATATTATAAAAAAATTTAATTAATTTTTAACTTTAACTTTTAATTTTAATTTAAAAAAAATTTATTTATTTACTTAATTAACTTAGATTTTTACTTAACATAATTTATTAACCTAATTAACTTAAAATTTTAATTTACTTAATTAACTTAGATTTTAAGAGCATGAAAAGTAGAAATCTAAGATAGTTTTGTCTAGGAGACTAGTTCTTGGAAGCTTTTGTGGGAACACTTTTAGTTAATACTGATTATGTTATTTAACTTAAAGATTATAATAAAATAAAAAAATAAAAAAAATAAAAATTTGTGAAGCTATCTCCAAAATTTCACAGTTTTTAATCACAATTTGTGATAAAAGTAGGTAGTTACTTTGTTAAATCTAGGTACAATTGTGTTTTGATGCCTTAGTTATTTGACTTGCACCTAGAAATAGATTATATAAAATCCACAATCATGTTCCTAGTTTTAAGTAAATAAAATTTTGAAAATCTATAGGACATGACTTACAAAGTATAGGTAGACAAATTTGTCCTACCTATAGGTTTGATCGACTCAATGATGTGGGGATATTAAGTTTACTTAAATTGAAATCCCTCCAAGTTACATCTTGCTAAGATGTTAAAATAAGTGTTGGATGAGAGATAACCTATAATTTTAGGTAATTTTCTTTTTTTTTATTTTAGTTGAATTGCATGTGAATAATTTTAGAATTGTTAAAAATAAAAATATTTATTGAGATATTAGAAGTTTATAGTGATCTATCTGTGTGAACTTTAATGATGAACGTGATGGATGCACATGCATTTCTCCATCACTATTTGCACATTTTCAAGAAATAGATAACTTTTAGTCTTTTTTCTTTATTTTAAATTTTAGTTAACTTCTTATTTTATTTTTTTTATTTTGTTTTCATTTTTTTGTTAATATTTTGTGGATATAATTACTGAAAACCCTCATGAGCCTTAAACTCATCCACTAGTTCAAGTTAAGGTTTAAAGGCTTATTGCATACACTAAATGCAACTGTGTCAATCCACGAAAGTAATTTAGGATAGTTTAATTTTAGTTTTTACTGCTTCTCTTGCTAAGGGACTAGCAAGAAGTTGGTTAGAGGTTGTGATGAGTGCTTAAAAAGTACTAAAATTACCATAATATAGTGTACCTTAATTGATTAAAAAGATTTATATTTATATGATTTTATCATATTTTTATATAAATTTATCTTTTTGGAATCACATGTATTTTTATTATTTTTTTTCATGTATTTTTGGTTAAAAAATAATTTAAAGACTCAAAGAATAATAATGGAGACAATACATCACAAATATATTAAGAAACAAATAAGGAAAAGTAAAAAAAATGGAAAATGGAAAAATGGACAAAACTACCTAGGTGCGGGAGTATTATGCCTATGCCATACTCCACTGTGCCCATACACTCTGCAATTCTTCGTGCAGTAGTGCCATTCTTGTTGCGCCATACACTGCAATGATACTCGCAACTATGGCATTAATGTTGTGCATTCATGTTGCAATTCAGCATGCATCTGCATGCGTATCATGCCAAAATCCTGAGCGTCTCAGCGCCTACATCAGCATCCATTCACACCGCAAATCTTGCGTATGTTAGCACATTTTCTACCGCAAATCCCTCCCAATCGCATGCGTCAGTGCCCCACACGTATGCCAACCTGTCCAATACACGTCTATCATCATTTTTTAAGATATTTTCCAATTTTATAGCCTTTTGCTCACCTATTGGAAGCTCCTCTCCCCTATTGTATAAAAAGATACCTTAAGACACAATTTTCTCAACTCTTCTCCTCTCTAGCTTTCTCTTTCTAGAAAGTTTTCCTAGTTTTAGTTTTTTTAGTTTTAAAGTTCTTTTCTTTTTTAGAAGAACTAGCTATGATTTTGTAGATTTATAGTTTTTGATTCAATAAATGGAAATGCAAATATGTTAGGAGGTTTTTCAGAAGCGAAATTAGCATCAAAGTGGTGTATAGATTCTTTTTCGATATAATTTTAAAATAAATTATTCACAGTTATTTTTATGTTTTATTCTTATATGATATATTTAATTTGTCTGTGATTAAATTTAACATGACTAGCTGTTTATAAAAAATGATTTAATAATAATGTTGTTATGCTTGCGAAATATTAAATAGTAAAACATTTTTATAAAATAAATTGATTTTTTTATTCAAGATTTTATATTAAGGATATTAGAGAGAAATATATAATTTTTCGTTACAAACTTATATCCGAAAATTAGATTTTAAGGTTTAATCATCCAATCTAATTTAAAGTAGTGTTTTTTTATTTGTTGGCAATCCAGTCCGATAGTTAGAGTAAAGCTCCATTTTAAAAGTTTTTATGGGAACTGTTATTCGAAAATGTATTGACAACATATTTTCAGTAATAGTTTTAAAACTTGAAAGTTAGTGCTCGGACAATTAAATTCTTAGGTTTAATTTGAACAACTTGAATAAAGTTTAAAATGTCTAACCCTACCAAAGGTGCCATTTAAATGGTTCATTGTCAATATTTTAGAAAAAAAGAAATTAATTTAATTAACCAAATTATATATCGACCCTATCCATAGTTGTTAATTTATTTGTTTAATTAAGAAAGAATATCTAACCCTACCAAATGTGGTATTTATATAAAAAAGAAAAAATAAATAAATATCAATTTATATATTTAATAACCTAAATAATATAAGCATACATAATTAACTTAATTATTATATACATAAATACTTTATTGTTATGAATGATAAAAATTTGTATAATTGTTTATTGAATCCATATCTATGTTTATTTTTTTTATATTATTAGATTAGGAAACACAAAAACCAAAATATTGTGACAGAATGTTTAGGATGTAATTTTATTTTTAAGAGTTTGAATAATAAATTAAAAACCATATATATTCATTCTTTAGATAGATCGGCCTTAGGAGTATACTTGTCATTCTCTATAAAATTATTCGTGCACCTGCTAGAGTTTTAAAAATATAAAACCAAATTATTTGTAAGATTGCACTATTGGTTTTGCTCATCAAGTATGAAACAACTCCAAAGTTATGGTGGAATTGAATTGAAAAATTTGGAGTTTCATTTGTTTGAAGGTGGATACATTAGAAAAATATCCTATCCTCGCACACCATCTCAAAATGGTTTGGTTGAGAGGAAATATAGACATGTTGAAACTGGATTTACTTTGATAATGAAGTAAAGCATTCCTAGGTCATATTGGGATTTTAGTTTAAAAAATTAGTCCTCCTTATCAACAAACTACTTTCGAAAACTGTAAAACTTTCTAGTTTTTATGAACTAAATCATATTATTCTCACTTAAGAACCTTTAGTTGTTTGTGCTTTCCTTATTTGAGACCTTACAACAACACAAACTATGAGCCTAGGTCTTTGCCTTATATTTTCTTAGGATATGATGTGTCTTACAAAGGATACTAGTGCCTTGAGCCTTCATCAGATAAAGTATACATTTCTATGCATGTTAGGTTTTATGAAAGTAAATATCCATTTTTGTCTACATCCTTCCTTCTAAACTTAGTGGTTTATGTGGCTCTAGTGATAACAACAATACATAACCATTTTTTTGTCAATTTTTATTTTAATCCTTCTGTAAAGCCAATGTATAATGTGTTTGAGCCATCTATATAATCATCCACATCCCTTGTACCTATCCCAACACCTACACCATCTATTTTCCCCTCAATCACCTCTTTCTTCTATGCATCATTCATTGTCTTCTTTTTTGGGGTCTGTATCTTCACTTGATGATGTATCACCTTTTTCCTTTTAGTACATCTTCACCAGCACCTACCTTTCCTTTTTTTTACCCTACTGACATTGGTTTCCTAGTGTAGCACATTATTTTTCCACTTATTCACTCATCTAACAAAAACCAAGCCATTAGAATTACCTCTATTAATGTTTTTAATCATAATGGTATTAATCTAACTGTTGACTTACATGGTGCATTACGTGCTTCTAGTTATAGTTTGCATCATTTCCCTACTGCCTTTAACATTCATAGGATGATTATGGGAGCTAGAACTAGTATTTATGAACTTAAAGCATTCTTGGCCAATGGTCTACCTGAACCAACTTTTATTAAAGAAGCTATTAAAGTCCCTGAGTGGAAAATAGTAATAAAAAGTGAATTTGATTCTCTTATTAAGAATGGTACTTGGGAGTTTATCTCTACTCCAAAAAGAAGAAAAATCATTGAGAATGAGTGGGTTTGTAGAACCAAACTCAAGGCATATAGAAATTTAGACGAGTATAAATCTCAAGTGGTTTCCAAGGGGTTTCAACAAAGAGAAGGGTTGGATTACACTAAGATTGTTAGCCCAGTGGTAAAGCCTACTACTATTCGAGTTGTGATCACTTTGGCTTTGTCTCAAGACTAGATCACTAGACAACTAGATATGAACACAACTTTCTTAAATTGAGATATTTATGAGGAGATGTACATGGCATAACCTGAGGGATTTGAAAAGGAGAAGTTTCCCCATCATATGTGCGAGTTAAAGAAATCCATTTATACCCAAAAGTAAGCTCCTAAAGCTTGGTACTTATAGCTCAATAGGTGTCTTATTGATTGGCGACTTTCTCTAATTTTGATTTATCTATGATGATTTATAGTAAGAATGGTGATGTTTTGGTTATGCTCATATATGTTAATGACATACTTGTGATTGGAAATAAACCACAATTGATAGACATCTTAATTGCTAAGCTGAATTCTATTTTATCTTTAAAGGATTAAGGTGAGATCAATTTCTTCCTTGGTTTGGAAATGAAAAAAATTGATGAAGGTCTTTATCTCAGCCAGCAAAAAATACATCAAAGATCTTTTAGACAAGGTGCAGCTCAATGAATCCAAGTTAGTATTTACTCCTATCCAAGTAAGACAGGTGCTTACTTTTACTAAACAAAGTGGTAAGTTTCTTGAGAATGCTATGTTGTATAGAATGTTTTTAGGAGCTATATAATACTGCATACTCACTTGGCTTGAGATTAGTTTCTTAGTAAACAATTTTTTCCAATATCTCCAAGAGCTAACCGAAGCTCACTAACCCATGAGTTATGGTCTTATGATTTATGAGTCTCAATATCTTACTTTAATTGCCATGTCAATGTTGATTGAACATATTTCCATGATGATCAGAGATCCACGGGGATGAGGGGTGTTGTGTTTATCTTGGTTATTCTTTTTGAGAATTCCATATATAGGAATAATTTCATGAAGGTCAATTGTTCTTCTAAATCAAACATGTACCTTGAACTAGATGAGGGGTGGAAACACTAACCCATGAAATATTTTCATGAGCTCTATACCAATTTGGCCAAGCTAGCCTTACAAACATGAATTAAGAAAATAACACTGTGGAAGTACAAGACAACGTACTTAATTTAACACATAATAAAAACAACTAGTAGTAAGAAAGAACAAAGTATGGTAAACACACTAGTGACAGTGTGTCTCAAGGATCTTGTCTAGGCTAGCATCTTGCATAAACAACCAAACACCACACATCACACAAAATAATCATACTTATAGAAAATCTATAAAATATTTTCAATCACTTCAAGACCTCATATATGGGAACATATTTGGTAAATGATGATCGTACTTTCATAGCATGCAATCATACATTACATAACAAACCATAATATAAAGTTCGAAACTTGGTACATTTTTAGGTTAAGAAGATACTGATTCTTTAGAGACTCACGTCAAACTCGCATGGAAATAAAATGCAAAAGTAATATAAATTAATCAAGAAGTAAGTAGATTAATTTAATACAACAAAACTAACACGTAGAAAGCTATAGGCATGTTACATAGAAAGGAAAGAAAGCATGTGACAACATATAACAAATAAGCTTTCTAATTAGACTCTATATCTACTATGTTGGTTCATACACGATAGAAACTTAGATTATATTAACACATAAAGAGATCATGCATAACAACAGATAGATAAAGACTTAACTTATAATCATAGTAGCTATACAAATAATCATAGATAGATAGTAAATAAGCAGCATATATAATATTAGTAAATAGAAAGTAAGGAATAATTATTCTAATTAGAATTTATAACTCAGTATGTAGAAACATATACAATTTAAAATCAAACTATACTACCAAAACAATAAAACATGCATAACACCATATATAACGAGATAAACTCATATTAAATTCCTACTTATGTGGTAATATCCTAAGCAACCACTTACCAGGAGATAAATCTACTAAGTAATAAAACAGTTATAACCCTGACAGAAATAAAACCACCATTACATCTATTAGTCGGGATCTCTATTCGAATTACCTATTACTACCCCTTGCTTGCTACCTCTACAACAATTTAGTCCAACATATGAACTTGAATTTCCTCCAAAGTTAACACTACCTAATATGGTGTGATCAGTAACTGTAGATTAGTAATATGAAGTGAAGTGAACAAAAAATCTTGATGATCACCCTTAACCCCAAACAACCAATAACCACTATGGGAAACACATTTAACCATGAATCATCTACATGGGACACACAATTAACCATGTATTGCAGAAATCCAATGATTTTTGAAAGTTGCATCATAACAATTATAAGTTGACACATGGCTCACTGCCACACAACTTTTCACCTAACAAAATTTTCATCCCATTAATATTGAACAACATTTTAGGTAATAGTGATCCGAAAACAAAAAATAAGATGTCAATTATATATATATCTGTTACAATTTTCTGAATAGGAAACAAAAAGATAGTGGTGGTATCTATAGAACTCACCTAAGCTTATGGCCAACCTTACTGAGGCCTCTCCCACCACCTCACCAGGGGTCCGATGAGGCTCTTATTGAGGACCTATTGAGGTGCCAAAAACACTTTTTTATCCAAAAATTATAGAGTAATTTTCATAAATACCCTAACTCAAACCTAACCATAAACATAAGCGATAATGTTAGCAAGCAAGTGAAAACTATCCCAGTGGTGTATGTATAACATTCTCTCATAAAAAGTTTTCATACTATGTGCGTGTATGCGTTACTAATAATTAGTAACTAACCTTATATATAGGAAGATAGATACACTAAAAAAAATAAACAAACTGTGTTTTGCACACGGGAAGCCAAAAAAATACAAAGGACTATAGGACTGACATCTTGTATCATGGAACTCATGCTAATAAAAAGTAGTGTCACAATCTTCCTTAGAGGCTAAGTTTAGAGCACTAGCTCATACCATGTGTGAAGTAACTTGGATTCAAAAATTTCTAGACAAATTGAAGGAATCTCCTGTGGTATTTTTTGACAATATAGGTGCAGGCTATTCAGCTAAACATCCAGTGTTTCATACACGTACAAAACACATAGAGATTGATTTTCACTTCTTAAGAAAAAAGTTGACGAATAATATTTTTCAAATTGAATACATGCCTACATAAAAACAGAAAACAAACATCATGACAAAGTCACTTTCAAGTACTCGGTTTAATAAAATCAAGACTAAACTCATAGTCAAGCAAAGACTATAAGCTTATGGGAGGGTGTTCGACATGTGATAGCTGTTAGTTTCTTATAGATGTGCTCAGTCACTAAGAGTTTTGTTAGTGTACCATGTGTTGTATTGCACTTTACAAAGCAGTGAACACTATATAAACACAATAGTATGACAACGCATAATATATGAGATATACAATTTATAGTCTCATTTATGTTATCTTCAATTCCCTTCCTCTCATCACTCTTTACATTGTTCATGTTATCAAAACATATATATATATATACACACACACAAAGTTAGTAGGAGTCCATTATATATTTATGGCTAAAATACACTTTATTTGATGTTATTTGGTAGCATAGTACAAATCCTGAACTTATTGTAAAAGGATTTTGGAAATCCATTTGAAAAATTTTAACCTAATTTTCAAGGGATAAAATTAACATTTTTAATAATTATTTTTATTCACATATTTAATATTAACTTTTTATATACATATTATTTAAATAATAAATTATTCTTTTTTGATAAAAAATTATGTAGTATTTCATCATATTTTTGATTAAAAATGACTTAAAATATCATAATCATAAATTATTTGTTTTTTATTTGCATGACAGAACATGTCATCATATTCACTACTCATTATTTCATTTGGATTCCCTTGTTATTATATCTCAAATCTTTCAAAAAGATTAAAATAAATTCAAAAAATACAAATTAGAAACATATAACAAATAATAATAAATGGACATGCTTCGATGACAAATAATTTAGATAGATAATATTAACAAATCATAGCGGCCTTTGGAAGAAACTATTTAAAGGAATATATATGTTAAAAAATATTGAAATTTTAATTAATGAGTGATTCTTAAAATCAAGAAAATATTTAATTATAACTAGATATATATATTTATTTATAAGATCATTTGGTAAAAATATTTTTCTAAACCATTTGTATTAGGAACAGTCACCAATTATGAATACTATATTTTTTCTTGGTAGGGTCTTGATGATATCAATATACTGTATAATATTTTTAACTCTTTAGTCGTAATTTGGAAAACAAATGATAAATCTTTTCAAGATTCAATGTTGAAAGAAAAAAATAACATTAGCATGATTAAAGGAAAGAAAATTAATGATAAATTGTCATTGAATGCATAAAAATATGACAAAAGAACAATTAAAGTAATTGAAAGTTCACAATTAGATCAAATAAGCCTTGAGAAGCTGACTATGTTGTTTTCAAAAATTAACAATTTTAAATTCAATATCTAATCACAACATCCATAAATGCAATAGAAAATATATAGTAAGTGCAAAAATTCAAATCAACACAAGATAATTTTAAGTGCAAACAACTTTGGCCAAAACAATGACATAAGAGGAAAATGAAGTGTCTACTGAAGCACCTAATCTATCCATTATGAAAATTAAATGTTCAAGTACAATTTGGATCTTATACTTCTTTTCACGAATAATGCTCCATTGTATTTTATTAACGAATACCTACTCTAATTTCAAAACCTCTAAGATTGGCCTGTACGGATCTTGACCTATGTTTCAATTAGCTCAACACCAATCAGGCATGTTTATAGAGTAATTTTCAAAAGAGTTAGCTCATAAATACAAGTTCCAGTGTGTGTTCTAGATAGATTTCAATAATGAACAAATCCTAATCCTAGTTATAGAAATATCAATAACCATGAAATTAAGAATTTTAGAACTGAAGATTTAGCTCAAGATCAATAACAATAACTCCTTTAAATCTTGTTAATGACTACACATATGATGAATTGATGCAAGCATGAAAGAATCTTTGAAAGAGGAATTTATATTATCATAAAAATTATGACTAAAAATAATGCAATTTGTCATCTATGAAAGCATACCGTTTTTTGGTGCTTGTAAGTTGTGTAGGTCATGTGATGTGTAAAAAAATGAGCTATTGGTTATTATTTATAGGAAAGCTTTAAACCCTAAACCTAGATCATTATGCAAAGACAATCATACTCCAAATAGGATTACTAATACTCATTTAAGAAATGAGTATGTAGTATGTTTACCACTTGGCTCAAGTTAAAATAAAGATTTTAAAACTAAAAAACATGAGCTAGACTGATTGAGGCCCTACTCGATTGATCTAGCGATATGTTGGATCGATCGAGTCCCTTCTCGATCAATCTAGCAATGATAAGCCACCTTGAAACTTTCAATCAAAGAGAACTCGATAGTAGTTCAATTGGTCTACCATAAGTCAATGGATTGACCCAATATTCGATCGATTGAGTCCCTAAATTTACAACACGAAAGCACCTAGAATGATGTCAATTAATTATCAATTGATCTAACGCCTCGATAGATTGAGACATTGATTGAGAAACAATAAATTGAGTAACACAAATAATTCAAAGTATTTTGTAATCTGTTTGTGAATTGATGAATGCTATTCTAATTGTAATAGTATAGAGATTATTCCTAAAGTGTGACTAGCCAAAACTTGGGTGTTTCTTTGGCTTTACTTGAAGGACACGATAATGAGCCTAAATACTAGTTTTACAAAGAAATATTTTCTCCATGAAAATCAACAACACATATAATACCTTAAAAAATCCCCCTTTGGAATTTTCATGTGGAAAACCACTTTCTCTTTACATGATACTCATAAGAATAAACATATTACATTGAAGGCCTAAATTTCATAGTGAAACTATCCTATGATTTAGTAAATCCATCTTTGCTTAATCTTGACAAGCTTGTATGCCACTAAAATCACATAAAAAAATAGGACTAATTGGCTTGGAACCCTCATTGTTTATTTGTTCACTTAACTTAAAAAATATCATGTAAAGTTCATGAAGTGCACAATTCACATCAATTTGCTTATCATAAAACATAATGGTACTAGATGATATAAAGTATTCTCTCCTGAATGTATTCTCCCTCTATATACATAACCATAAGAACAATGTGTCTGCATGTAATGTTGATATGTGGATTTAATCTCTTCCTATTTGACATAAGAAAATAAAAAATAAATAGACAAAGAAGAGACACATTCTCTCTAAGTGCAATGAATTTATTCAAGTAAGACATCCACATAATCTATTAAAAAAGTAATTTTAGCTCAAATTTTGATTATCGATTGTACAACTAAGCAATAAGGGGGAAACACATTAGCATGTGAATTTATTAATTTATGATCGACAAGAAAAAGACCAAATCATAAGAGTATCACACATTTTACAAAATTGCAATTGATTTCTTAAACTTACATTAAGTAGGAATTTCGACAAAAAGAGAAGTAATTTTAATGAGGCACAAATTTTTATTCTCGTTGACTCTTTCTTTTGTTTCATTCCAACAACATAATGGTTAGCTCAAGTCCAAGAATCTTTCAAGGATAACCATAAACTTTATACATGCCATATATGTGTGTTCGGTGAATGTGTGAAGATGTTTATGTCAATGTTGATCAATACATGTAACTTATTCTTGTGCTTGCATAGGTAAGTTTTCATGAAGGATTCATCTAATAAATAATCAAAATTAGTCACGTGTTTAAAGAAAAAGGTTATGTGAGTATCTGTACTACTAAATCCATTACATTGTTGGGAATAATTGACCCAATTTTTTGTTAAAGAGGAATAATAACAAATAAATAAACTTATTGAAGTTAAAGATAAAAATAGAGTTAAGAAGAAGAAAGGTTTACTCTATAGTAAAGATTTCTAAGTATATGTTCAAATCTTTGGGTTTCCAAGACCTTAGTTAATAGATTTTTCAATTATCTCTTAGTAGGAACAAACTCTAGAGTTACTACCTTTTTCTCAACTAAATCTCTAATGAAGTGATACCTTAGGTCTATGCGTTTTTTTCTAGAAAGTTGAACATGATTATTAAAGACACATGTAGCCAAAGAGTTGTTAAAATATATAGGCATAGTATCTTATGATTGACTGTAGTCCTTGAGCATATTTTTATTCAAATCATTTGTGTGCATGAGCTTTCTACAATAATGTATTCCACCATTGTTGTAGAGAGTGTTTTCTATTTTGGAGAACATAAAATTGTTGTAGAGAGTGTTGTCTATTTTGGAGAACATAAAATCGTGCAAGTATACACGATCACAAGTAATAAAATTGGATAAGTAAAGTATCATTCCCACAGAGATTTTTTACTATAGTTTGTTGAGTACTAAAATTATTTCACTCTAATTTTATCCAAAACAATCGTTAATTGGAATAAGTTAACTAAAGAGTTTTATAACATAATAAAAGAATTCTAGGATTGCAGTTTTTCACCAAATTAATCCACTCGAATCATATTATTTTCTCTTGATTTATATTTTTTTTAGTAAATTTAATTTGTCAACCAAGAACTTCTAATTTTATCTATACATCTCGCTAAATTAATTCACTATATTCCTATAAGAATTAAATTCACCAAGATTCATTACGTTCTAAGTTCTCAAATTACCACACATACGATAAAGGTATATTCCTATCCTTCATATATACATGTTCTTCAATTGATAAATTTTCCAATAATCAAAAGCATTAAGTACAAATAGAATAAACAAATTAAAAGTCCTATAAATCTTTCAAAAATAATTAAATTCAAGCTTCATAAATTTAGATAAAATGCAACCCTAGAAAAATTAAATTAGTTCATAATAAAAATTAAAATTACAGAATTTAAGGAATATTAGATGAACACAAAGAAAATTAAAACATTTCTACTCTTAAATTTTTGGCACACGCAGAACACAACAGAAGCCAAAAATGGCTTATGCGTGTTCCACAGTCCAACCCCAAAATGAACCTAAAACAAAACTTTTTTTTTCTAGCAATAAATGCCCTATTTATAGCTAAAAATATACATCAAAAAATAGTTTTTATTACACCAATGCATGAATAGTGGGGGACAACGAAAAGACACGTGTGGAAGAATACTTATCGTGCAACATCGTGTGCAATTTCTGAATTCTTTTTAATTCAAACCGTGTGCCACATGTCATCATCTAATTCACTGCAAGAAATAGTGGGACACGTGGCAGCATCTCATACGGTGTCAAGAACGGGCGCACGTGGAATGTGTTGCATGGGATCAATGGCGCCGAGACACGTGGGGAAAAAAAGCCACTAGAAACACGTGCGTGGTTCAGCGTTTTTATGTTCATAAAAACGTGCCATGTGTCAGCACATGATTGGCTACAAGAAATAGTGGGACACGTGGCAAACTTTAAATGGTTAGAGGGAGAGCTTGCACATGGTTGCGCCGCACGGGATCAATGCACGCGAGACACATGGCTCCCACCTGACACGCTGGCCTGCGTGGAAGGTGGGCCCCACATGGTGCACCGAGCAGCGTGCAACCAGAAAACCCGCATCCACTCCATATTTTTGCGTCTGGTTCCATTTGCATGATCGTAGTCGTTGCTTTCTTGATCGAATAGTGCGTGTCACGCGTTGGTGATTGCGCGAGTGGGCTTCTTTTCCTATGCATAAAATAAATTTCCTTAATTTCATTTTAGCCCTCTAATTTAATTCAATTAACGTTTAAACTTTCTTTAATTGCAATTAAGTCGTTTTCTAATTTAAATTAACTTTTAAACTTTTATTAATTACAATTAAGCCTGATTTTAATTCAAATTATATTTTAGACTTTTATTAATTTCAATTAAGCACTCTTTTATTTTAAATTATATTTTTAGACATATATTTGCAATTAAGTACTTTTTCGATTCAAATTATTTAATTTTCTTAAAAATATATTCCTTTAAAAATAAACAGTAAATATTAATTTATTCCATTTAAAATTAACTAAAAATGTCAAGAACATAGTAATTATAATTAATAAAATAGATGAAAATAACTATATAAAATACAATTATCAAAGAGTGAGATAATTGTTTTTTTACTATGCTAGGATACCAGATTGTTCCCAATGTAAAAAGCAATCATCTAATTTGCTCTTCTTATCATCTTGATTTTCAACCCAATTTGCATATGTATAACCACTTATCTCACATGTACTATCAATAGTGAAACTGATACCATAGTTAGTTATGCCTGAAATATACCTGATAATTCTTTTCGCATGTTCTATATGTGATTTCATAGGGTGAGCTTGATAACATGCACACATACCAACACAAAAGCATATATTACTTGTAGTGAGATATAATAAGTTTCCTATCACGTTCCTATATAGAGTTTGATCAACATTCTTACCTTTAGTGTCCTTAGTAATTTTGGTGCTACTTCCTAAGGAAGTTCTTAATAGCGTACTAGATTCGAGGCCAAACCTTTTTAATAATGTTGTAACTATATTTGGTGAGAGAAATAAATATACCATTATGTGATTGCCTAATTTGCAAACCAAGAAAGAAGGTTAATTCACCTATCATGAACATTTCAAATTCATTTGACATAACTTGCAAGAATTCATCCACTAGTGAAGTAGATGTGGATCTAAAGACAATGTCATTCATATATATTTGAGCAATAAAAATATCAACACTACTTCTTTTTATGAATAGGGTCTTATCAATTCCCCCTTAAATGAATTTCTTATTCAAGAGATAGTTTATAAGTCTTTTGTACGAAGCTCTTAGTGCTTCATTCAAACTATAAAGAGTTTTGTTAGCGGTTTTGCTACTCGCAACTATACAAATTGCGTACAAGTAATAAATATTTTTAAGAATGGACTTGTCTTACCAATAAGGATTTGCTAGTTTTATCAAGTATCAAAATTGGGTCACTCTAATTCTATCCAAATTTATACAAGGTTATTTCATGTAAAATAAAAATAAAATAAATCTAAATTAATTAATTATAATAATTAAAGTGATTGAAAAGCTAAGATAATGAGTTCCTAAGATTATAATTTCCCTTGACCATTTCATTTAATCAATTGGTCAATGTTAACCGAATTATATCTCTTAATAATCACCCTAATGTCTATAATCATAGAAATCCTAACCATATAATCCTAGTTTACATGTATATAGCCATCCAGCATTATATGGGTAAGTAAGCATCAATAATTCTTTAGTGACTATACATGCGTAAATGAGTATTTCTAGCCTCGTAAAGCATATATCAATTTATTTATGGCATAACAGATATCATTCTTACAAATGCATACATGTTACCAAATCAATGTTGTAATGGCTATGAGTGTTGTCTATTTTCATGAACACAATATTTATCTATAAATTTGGTTTTAGGCCTGCTATCAAGTCTATAAAAAAAAAGCCAAAAAAATGCTCGAGTTCTAGATAATTGTACTTCAGGTATATCTTTGATAACTACGACACATATGATTACATTTATGCATTTAATAATACATACTTATAAATCTGAAATTATTTTTAGTGCTAAAATATTAGATAAGATATACTCTAAATTATAACTGTAATCTTTAGGATAAAATCTATTTTAAAATAATTCTTCTTTAAATAGGAGTCTTCTTAATTAGTAAGTATTACTAATCCTATTTGTAATAGAAAAGATATTTATCAATCATATAAGAGTTTTCTTAATTAATGAGTATTACTAATCTTATTTGTAATAGAAAAGATATTTATCAATTACATAGGATTAAGAGTTTTAATTTTTCCTATAAATAAAACTATTGCTCATTGTTTCAATCAACCATACGAGCATTATTCTATTCTTCTTAATTTCTCTTTCTTGTTTTACAAATATAAGGTCATAATTTTTTAGGCTTTTTTGTTTAGTTGATCTATCAAATATTGGTGGTTATGTTTGATTGATTAATAAGCCTAATTATTTTATGATATTTTGATAATATGTTATTATGGCTTCTCCTTTATTTTTGTTATTAAATTGTTAGATTAAATAATTGTTTTTGTCTTATCATAGTTATTTGATTTGATTATTAATTTTTAAAGAAGCTATTTTTATTGAACTTGTGCTTAATCGTTCTTCCCTAGGATTTACTAGTTGATTTTATTTAAGTGGCATATGTTTTGAATCATCTAGTTAGGATTATTCATTATTAAATTCATTCTAGAACACACACGGGACTTGTATTTTTTTGCTAACCATTTTACAGTTAATTTGGGAACGTATATGATTGATGGGAAACTTATTGAAACTTTGGTCTGGAAACCGCTCATGCTCATATTGGAAACTGTGAAAACAGAGTAAGGGCTTGTAAGTAAGATACATTGGGACAATATCCTAGGGATGGTAGCATAAGAGCGAGTTTGTACTTAAACATTTGTTTTTCATAGTGAAAAGTTAGGTGGTCTGATGAACCGTTGGTTTTTCTCTTAGGTCATGGTTGTGGCCTAGGTTGTTTCCACACTTTATTTTTACATATGATTGCATGTTTGAGCACTTTTTTTAGGTTATTAAATTATAAATTGGTAAAAATTAAAAATAATCTATTCACCCCCTCTCTAGGTTAATTAGGTCCATAAGGTCTGGTGGATCAATGATTTTTCTCTTAGGTCATAGTTGTGGCCTAAGTTATTTCCACCTAAAAATATCGGGTGTTATTATCTTATTTCCACACTTTTAGTTTTACACATGATTGCATGTCTGGCCGATTTGTTTAGGTTATTAAATTATAAATTGGTAAAAATTAAAAATAACCTATTCATCCCCCTTTTAGGTTAATTAGATCCATAATTTATAAATTTTCAAACGTAATTAGTGATTAATTAATTAGGAGTATTAAGGAAAAAATAAATTGACCAATAATAATTAATTAAAAAATATATGTAAAATTAAACTAAAAATTCAAATTACATACTTGGATTCCATTAGAATCCTAGAGATAGAAACTACTCCATAAATATTTTAGTGCAACATGTAAATAAATACATTTAAAAATGCAAAAGAAGAACAAAATAACAAAGAAAATATAAAACTCAATAAGTTTCCTCAAGTTTCCATTCTCATAAAGGGCTCATTCGCTCTAAGATGACTCTTTTATTTATTTTTTCTCTTTAGAACTTCCATTTTATATAGAATTTCTCTCTCTATCTAGCCTCCAATCCTAAAAAATGGGGGTTGAAATTGATAAGTAACCTAGGAAAATGTAGGAACAATCTAGACCATTGGATTAATTGAAAATGGACTACTCTAGGCATATACGCGTGTCAAATAAGGAGATAGCCGTTATAAAGAGCATCAACACCCGTCACAACATGATTGGTACCTAAAGAGTAAAGCATCAACATTTGTCGCAACATGATTGGTAGTTGAAGAGTAAAGTGGCCATGTATCATACTGAATGATTTCTACAATACCATACGTTGCAACGTGGGATAGGCACGAGTAAGATGCAAAGTGAACGCATAAGGGACACTATGCTTACGCATGGCGCATGCTAAGGTAGGTTGGAGCCGAGTTTGAGTTGATCCATAGGTTGTTTGCACACATCCACCTAAATAGGCCTAAACAAATTTTTGAAATCCGACTAAGTACATATGCCTTTTACTAAGTACATCCACTAGCATAAAAAAATCATTAAAATATCCCAAAAATCCCAAAATTTCTATTATTCTCTTTCTAACATAAAAGTTAATTTTAGTATTTAAGATATATAATATCCCATTTTTTTAATAATAATAAGAAAATATTTATTTAAAAAGACATTGATAACTCTATTTTCATAAAGTTATCAAGTTTAAAAATTTGATTTGAAAATTTAGGATCATCAATGGCTTTGAGCCAGTCTTGATAACTTTACAAAAGTAGAGTTTATCTTCGATCGAGCATTGGTCGAGGGCTTTCAGGTTGAAATGTCAGCACAATAACCCAAGTGCAAAGTGTGTAATATAGAAGATTCAATAATAAATAACACTAATTAGAAGATTTTAAAATATATCAATTAATTTTAAATTATCTAGCAATCCTTGAAAAAGTATATTAAAGTTAAATCAAATCAAATAGTTATGATATTACACACACAATTATTTGATTCAAGTATTCAAGAACATAATAAAGAAAAAGCTATATGAATATATAATCAAAATATCATAAATTGAATAGTCTTATTAATCAATTAAACACAACAACCAATATTTGATATATTAATTTAAAAAAGAAGCCTAAACAAATATAATCTTGTTTTTACAAAACATTTTGAGAGAAAGAGAGACGGCATAAAACAATTAAAAAATTATAATGAATGTGATTGAATAAATATGGAGGATTAGGTTCTTTATATAGGATAGATTGAAGCTCTAATTCTAAGTTAAAGTCCAATTATAATTCAACCCATTAAACAATTCATAGAGTAGTAAATAATAAGGATAATATGATAATTGGAATATTTGGAATATTTGGCTCGAGTAAACAATTTGGTTAAAGTTGAAGCACTCATAGCTTGATCAATTGAACCAATAAGATCAATTGATTGAAACTTTTTCAATTAATATAGGAAATGATTAATAAAAAACTGAGACTAGGTAGATCAAATACGATTGATTCTTAAAGATCTAGTCCCTCGATCGAATGAACCCAAAACTTTGATTGATGTACCCATGTTTTTAATTCAACTCGAGAGGACTTAGATTGTACATGATCAATACTTGATCGATCGAGCAATATACATACTAAATGTTCCTATGTGTCTAATATAAAATCTAACGTGTTCTGGAATAAGCATATACTTGAAATATATTCATTTGAAGCTCAACTATTTTTTTAGTTTGAATAATGATCTTGAAAATGCGCTTAGAAGCTAAATTACATTTAAACGATTTGTTAACAAATATCGCTAATACTCATAAACCTTAAAATGGGTAAGGTTAATGTTGGTGTAAAGTTAAACTTAAAATCCTACAATTATGTTGGTAATGTGAGGCAATGAAAAAAGTTAATAGATGGTTTGTCACACTTGTTGCACTTGAGTGCTATCTTTGACACAGGATAAAGTTAGATAATATGTTTGTAACTTTATTAATAGTTTGGTTACAGATTTGTTAGTTTATCCTATATGTTATTATATGTATGACAAAGTCATTATTCCATTTACTTCACAATTTAAAACACAAATAATGGAGAAAAGGGTAATCACTTAGAATAACTCGAGTTTTACACATTTTCACAGTGTAATTTAAGTTGTGGAAACATGTAATTAAAATTTTATTGCTATATGTATATGTAGAATACACATGGGTGTGTAAGTGGGATAATTTGAAAGAAAAAATGCAAACAATGTAGTAAAATAAGTTGTGAAATATGGATAACTCAAACTATATCTTGAATATTATTATGACTCGAATCTATTTTGTGAGTTTGAAAAAAAAACTAAGAAGAAATGGAGACTATAAAATTAATATAAAACACACTATTTATTAATAAATTAAGCCATCAAAGCTACACAAAACGATTTCATGTGATGACTAATTTATGTTATAAATGCATAAAAGTACCTTATGTCGACATATAAATGCATATCAATGCATCTAATCATGACCAATCATTATTTACTATCTCATATTTTTTAAAAAGTGAAAAGTTTGATCATTATTGTAACCACATGTATGCACTTAGAACATCTCTTAATGTTTTTCAGGAATCAAGATTTCTTTGCTCTTAATACTACCAGTTCGAAACGATTTATTGGTTCCATCACCAACAGCAAGACAATCGATAAAACAATTTTCATGTTCGCCTTGAGGCTTGGTTATCGAAATCTTTGTTCCTTCAAGTCGAGGTCCCCATCGATAATGATATCCTCCAAGATCAGATTTAGGAATCAGAATCTCTCCATTTTCTGTAATTGCAAACAACATCTTAGTTGAGTTTGGAGTTGAAGGAGGACAATCAGAAAAGCAAGCTGTTTTTACTCTTTGTCCTTTAAATTCAGGAATCAAGATTTCTTCACTATTTGTCTTTGATGCATCTGCTGGATCATCTTTTGGTAATATTGACCTTGATGCATCTGCTGTCCAACTCAGGATCGCAAGGAATATCACAAATTTTCCACAAAACTGCCTTGTCATTGTGACTTAGATACAACTATAATAAATACATCAAAAATTTATATATTTTTTCAGTACTTTTAATGTTATAATTTAATAAATATATGTTAAAATACTAACGGTTATGTTTTATATATAATCCACTTATACACATAATTTCATTTTTAGTATTCTCTCAAAAAATACCTATGTTCATTAATATTTACCTATGCTAAATATTTTCATACATTTTAAATGTATGTTCAATACATATTTTTAAGTTAACTTTTTAATATAAATAAATTTTCATAAATTTAAAAATTAAAATAAAGGTTGGGAATATGTAAAAAAAATATTTAAAATGTTACAAAAATTGAACATATTTATTTAAATACATGCTCATCATATTATAAAAAATTTAAACATTTAAAATATGAGATAAGATTATAAATGAAACTCTATGAATAAAAATGATTATATTATGCACTTAAACCCTTCAATTTTTATATAATCCAATTAGTAATATGATTTTATTTTTAATCATCCTCGAATATATATATATATATATATATGAGATGCAATTATTAAACTGCAATTAAACCATTGGCAAAGTAAAAAAAAAAGAGAAATAAATTCTTACCAAATTGATTACTGAAAGTTATTTGAAACTCACTAAGTGCTTATGTTTTGGTAATAAGCAGAAACCTTTTATAGATTTGTAAGGTTATTATGAAATCTATGAATTGTCATTATTTGATCATTTGCATTACAAATTCACGTATATTACTTCGATGCAAGCTAGAAAGGATTGCATAAAACGTTAAAATATTTCGATATAATTAATCAAACCTTGGTCAAAGGCTTAAAATATAAAGATTCATTGCAAAATGAAATATTATAAAGATTAAATATCTTAAAATCACCAATGTTTTGTTTGTATGTAATATGAAAATCAGGAATATCCTATGTATGTTTCCTTGAAAAACAAGAAAATATATTGTTTTGAGTATTAAAGAGACAAAAGCTTTTTTCATGGGAAAAATGCGGTAAATGACCTCTATGTTCTAGGAGTGAGCGTTAGTTGTGTGGAATAAAAATTGATTTTTTTGCCCTATTGTTATTGTAAAAAGGGTTATAGAAGGAAAAAAAATTAAAATTTCATTGAAATATAATTATTTGATACATACGATTAAAATATTATTATTTAAGTGAGAGTAAAAAAATACTAAAACTAAAAAATGAATAAAACAAAGAAAAAATGACACACTAAAATAGTTAGGTTACTGTTGAATTGTGTGAATAATGGTTAAAATGATAACTTTAATTCCTATTAATGAAATCATGTGCAAATCATGTAACGAATTTAATTAGAAAAAGCTCAAAAATTGATTTCTTCTTTTCTCTACTTTTTTTAAAAGCAACATAATAAAAATCACTATTTCTAAGTTACATGATTAGACGACCCAAATAACCTAACTTAAAATATTATGGTATATCTTTAGCTTTTTTAATAATCATTCCTCTGACATAATACATATCGTGGTATGTTACAAGTTTGCAAAATGCAAGATGTATATTAGCTTTGTTAGGCCAAATATATTAAGTTATATGATGTGATGACCTTATATTAATCAAAAATACAATACAACCTCATCCACTTGACTTTTTACACAAAGCGACAAAAATACCTTTAAATTGACTAATTGTGATTTAATTTTAAATAGATGCTTGTTCAATTTGGCATACCAGAATTGGATGGCTATCTAACTACCAGAGTTTAGCCAATCGATGACCTTATTCATTGAAGTTTAGACACATATCCAATTAAACTAGAAAGTTGTCTAACTGTTCAGAGTTTGGTCGATCAAGGACCCTATTTGCCATAACAGAGTTGGACACATGTTTTTCTAAATTGGATACTTGTCAAAATAGTCAATTTTTTTATCAAAAGGTGACTCAACTCGTTGGAAATGAATTGGACATATGCCTAACTAAATTAGAGAGTTGTCCAACTGGTTAGAGTTTAGTTAGTTAGTGACCCTACTCACCGAAGTAGAGTTGGACACATGTCTTATTAAACTGGAAAACGTGGTGAGATAGACATAAAGCAGCAACAAAAAACTTATTTAGAAAATATTCTCTGGAAGATAGGACTAAGTTTGAAAAAAAATATCAAGAACGTTTGGATCTAAAATTCACAATATCAAATAATTCACCACACTTTAATATAGCATTCTTAGACAAAAAAAAAGTTGAAAAAATAAGAGAAAAAAAGAGAATGTTGATAAACTTCAAAGCATTCAATAAAGAAATCGCTAATGATAGATACTTTATTCCAAAGAAAGAATAATTATTATCATCAATAAAAGAAAAGAAATAATTAATTTGATTGCAAGAGTTGATTTGGGAAAATAAGACTGGATGAGGAATCTTAAAAACTAACGGTATTTAGTTTCCCTCAAGAACAATTCTAATGAATTATTGTACCATTCAGATTAAAATAAGCTCTAAGTATCTTTCAAAAGTATGTGGACAACATCTTTAAGAAATTATAAAATATTTGTTGTGTTTACATGGATGATATTTTGATTTTTAATAATGAATTAAATAAATATTTTTTAGATATTATTAATATTTCATAAAAATGTAGAAAATAAAGTATTATACTTTATGAGAAGAAAGCAGTAATTGCTCAGCAAAAAAATATATGTAGAGTTAGAAATTGAAGATAGAAAACATAATCTATAGGTCCATATATTAAATAAAATTCAAGAATTTCCTAGTGAATTAAAAGACAAAAACTGATTACAAAGATTCATATGAAGTATACGTCAAAAAACTAACAAAAATGCGAAAACCTTTATAAACAAATTTTTTTTTAAAAACATGTTTGAAAATAAATAGAACAAAATACTTTGTACATAGATAAGGTAAAAACATAAGTAAAAAATTTACCAATTATATATCATCTAGGTCCATATGATAAAAATAATAATTGAAATAGATGCTTGACATGAATATTAGGAAGTAGTTTTAAAAGAAAAAGTAGATACAAAGATGAATATCTTTGTAGATATACATCAAGATCATTCCATGGTCTAGAATCAAATTATCATAGTAACGAAAAAGATTATTTTTTTTGTTAAAAAAACTATTAAAAATTTGTAATATATGTAATAGGATATAGATTTATTGTCAAAATCGATAACAATTACAGGTGATTATAAATAAGAAAGATTAATTAGATGGTAATAGTAGTTTAAACACTACAATTTTGATCTTAAATACCTTCTAGAAAATAAGAATAGTTTAGCAAATGTCCTAACAAGAGAATTAACACCTTTAAATATTTTTATTCTTATAGAAATGGAATTTCTTGATGTCAAGACCAAGATCAAATAAAAGGATTTAATAATCCTTAAAGAGTAATTTGAGGTTTTATACTTAGAGAAGTCTTTTTTGGAGAGAGAAATCAGACATGAATAACTTAGCAGTTCAAAACAAGAGTCCAAAAAATCTAAAGAGGAATCCCCATCAAATATTCATTTTAAGGAAAGTAAAACTTCTGAAAAAGGAATTCAAAATGAGAAGGAATAATCTAGCAATTCAAAAGAGAACAACATCTCTAAGAAAAGGAAAAGCTCAGTTGGGTTGAAGAAGCAGAAAAAGAAGACTAGAAAAAGACTTATGTGGTTTATAATAGTCCAAAACTTGGAATTTACAACAATTGGCCTAAAGCAAGAAAAACTATTATCAAATTTAGTGGAATAACTCATAGAGAGCTTTCACTAATAGAATAAAAGTTGAAGTTAATTATGCCAACTATAGAGAATCAAAACTAATAACTCTATAAAATATAGTTAAAAATTACTATGTAGTATTACAACAATAACTATCACTACCAACCAAGTTGAAGACCTTAAGAAAGATAGCACAACCACCAATCATATTCAGGGAAATTACTCTTGTAGAGATGACAAAAATAGTACGACTACTAATATTGTTTAAGAAACATTCCCTAGGAATACATTGGTCATTGAAGATTAAAAAGATCAAGACATGAATTTAAGTAAACCACAATGGTTTAGTCTATATAACTTAACCAGAAAATCTACCTTGAAACATATCAAAGATATGGAATTTTACACCATAGAGAAAGAATTTCCTATAGGTAGTAAATTTAATATTCTTGAAAGAGTAGATTGATTTTTTGTTAATAAATATTTCCATGTAGGTTTAATCGAGAACCTATATCCAGAAATTAATTTAAGTGAATTAAATTATTTTCAAAAAAATTTAAGAAGACTATCAACAACTTTAGGAAAAAGATCAAAACAGGTGACAAAACTATCTATCTCAAATTTTTCAGTTTACTTATGAATTGGAATTAGAAATTTTCAACACTAATATAGAAGTTCCAAAACCAATGAAACTTCTAAAAAAGGAATTCAATATAGATAAACTCGGTTTACTAAGAGGAAGATGTTAGTTCAAATTTATCAGAAACTTAAAAAAAATGAAAATTCTTTTAAAATCGAAGTAAATTTTTCGACTAGTAAAATCATAATTACTTCTCATAGCAATATAGCCTTCACTGAAGAAGATGGTGAGAAAATCAATAAGTTTAAGGCAAATTTTAACATTAATAACTTGAAAATTTGTGAAGAAAGAAAAAAGATGTTTTGTTTTTATGCCAAGAAAATCACTAAAAATCACAAATGCATCTACTATATTAGAGATCAAGTGTAACAAAAGAAGATGACCAATGTAACGAAAGACCATGGTGGACTCATTACATTTAGGTATGATAATCATAATTCTAAGTCAATTAAGGATCCAAAATGATTAAATATTTGTTTATAACATTTATAAAATTAATAAATAAGAAAACAAAAACAAAAAAACTATGAAATAAACATAAGGAAAATACAAAGTCAAAACAATGTTTAAATAAATAATTTAAAGAAAAAGTTAACTTTGTTATCTAGTCACTAGCATAAATGAAGATATGTTAAATGTTAGGAAATATTTTTATTTTTACAAATAATCATTTTGAATTAAGTTATATATTTTTTAAAAAGAAAAGTAACTCTGATCTAGCCCTAAAAATTATAACTTTTTTAAAAGGTAAGTTACCAGTTAGTATACAATCCCGTTCCCAAAGCAGAAAAACCTCTTAGCCAAAATTCATTTAAATTGATAATATTCTATGAGATTACCCTCTCTCAAGGGGTGCATTTATTTTTTACCACTCACTACTTTTGAACATATATTTAGAAATATTTTCTTTTTTATATGAATTCAAAAGAACAATGGTGGTTAGAGCTTTAGACTATGGTGACGGATGACCATCGAAGCACTCACAAACCATATTATGCCTCTAAGAACATTTTTGTACCGTAAATATTAGTCTTAAAAAATGTGTTCAATTTTATGTATATATATATTGATTAAAAAGTGTAAAAAAAAATTAGTGTAATAAAAACTGCCCTTCTCTGTTTGAAATTGGGCCTAACCTTTGGGACATTAAAGATAAAAAGCAGAGAATATAGCTCAACTTTTAAAAGAAAAGCATAGGAAATCTCCAATAATTGTATTGAAATTTAAGCTTAAAAGTATTTATTGGATAATATTATATACACGATATTTTGCAAGCCAGTCAAGCTTTGATTTCTGAAAGATATTTCTATTGGACAGCTATATTTGCTACTGTTTTGAAAAATTTAAAGGGAATATGCAAATTAAATTACCATTAATTCATTTCAGAGTGTAAGGTGGGTTGTATCATGACATCACAACATCACATATAGTATTTAATATTATTAATATGCTTCTCATTTCATTATATTAATGAACCTTATTTTAAATAAAAAATATTAATATTATATAAAATTACACATTTTTTACGCACACTACTTGTGTTATACCATGTGTTAATATAAGTACTACGGGAACAAATTGGTGTCTTTAGCATTCCCCTTAAATACAATTTCTTATATTTCAAATATAATAGCCTATCATGCATTTTCTAATATTAATTTTATCATGTATCATTTTTTATATTTGACTTATTGTATTTAAATCTATTTAAAACAAATAAGATATTCAAACTTAATAATATCTAAAACCATAAAACAATAGATCTAAATACAAAGCATAAACCTTTGAATTTTATTGTTAATATAAGTACTATGGGACATGACCTCTAACATTCTAAAAGTATATATTGATTAAAAAAAATAGTGTAATAAAAATTGTCCTTCTCTATTTGAAATTGTGCCTAACCTTTGGTACATTAAAGGTAAAAACCTGAGAATATAGCTCAACTGTTAAAAGAAAAACATAGGAACTCTCTAATAATTGTATTGAAAATTAAGCTTAGAAGTATTTCTTGGATAATATTATATACATGATATTTTGCAAGCCACTCAAGCTTTTATTTCTGAAGGATATTTCTATTGGACAGCTACATTTGCTCCTGTTTTGAAAAATTTAAAGGGAATATGGAAATTAAATTACCATTAATTCAGTTGACGAAGAGATGTCTAATGTGGCTTGTATCATGACATCCCAACATCAGATGTCTTATTTAATGTTACCAAGGTGCTTCTCATTTCATTAACTTAATGAACCTCATTTTAAATAAAAGATAAATGTTAATATTATATAAAATTACACTCACTTTTCACACATTATTTATATCATGACATGTGTTAAAATTACTTTAAAACTTATGGAAAAAATATTCATTTTTCAAGATAATATTTACATTTAAAGTTTATAAATTACAAACTTAATTAACTTAGAGGGATGAATAGGTTATTTTTAATTTTTATCAATTTATAATTTAATAATCAAAACAAAGCAGTCAAACATGCAATGATGTGTAAGAATAAAATACAAAAATAAAATAAAAACACATGATATTTTTTTGTGGAAACAACCTAAACCACAACCATGACCTAAAATAAAAACCATTGATCCATCGGATCACCTAAATTTTCACTATGAAAAATAAATGTTCACATACAAACTCGGTCTTGTGCTACCCTCCCAAGGATACTGCCCCAATGTATCTTACTTACAAGCCTTTGTTCTGTTTTCACAATTTCCAATATTAGCGTGAGCAGTTTCTAGACCAACGTTCTAATAAACTTTCCGCCAATCAGATACGTTTTTGAATTAACTACAAAATGGTTAGCACAAAAACACAAGGGTTTGTGTATGTTCTAGAATAGATTTAATAATGAATAATCCTAACTAGATGATTCAAAATATATGTCACTTAAATCAAATCAATCAGTAAATCCTAGAGCAAAAAGATTAAGCACAAGTTCAATAAAAATAATTTCTTTAAATATTAATAATCAAATCAAATAACTATGATATAACAAAAAAATTATTTGATCTAACAATTTAAGAACAAAAATAAAGAAAAAGTCATAAGAACATATTACCAAAATATTATAAACTAATTAGGCTTATTAATCAATCAAACATAACTACCAATATTTGATAGATTAACTAAATAAAAAAGCTAGCCTAAACAATTATGATCTTATATTTGTAAAATAAGAGAGAGAAACCAAGAAGAATAGAATAATGATCTTGTGTGGTTGATTGAAACAATGAGTAATGAGTTTTATTTATAAAAAAAAGTTAAAACCCTTAATCCTATGTAATTGATAAATATCTTTTCTATTATAAATTGGATTTGTAATATTCATTAATTAAGAAAACTCTTATATGATTGATAAATATCTTTTCTATTACAAATAGGATTAATAATACTCACTAATCATGAAGATTCTTATTTTAAAAAAAGAGTTCTTTTAAAGTAGACTCATTAAACATGAAGATTCCTATTTAAAAAAGAGTTCTTTTAAAGTATATTTTATGCTATCTTTTAGGCTAAGATTTAAAGTATATCTTATTTAATATTTTAACATATATTTTATTCTATATTTTAGCAGCAAAAATAATTTCAAATTTATAAATTTGTGTTATTAAATATATGAGTATAATCATATGTGTTATAGTTATAACGGATATACTTGAAGTATGACTATCTAAAATTTTGACATTTTTTTTAATTTTGCTTGATAGACTTGATAGCAAACTTAAAAGTAAATTTATAGGTAAATATTTTGTCCATGAAAATAGTCAACACTTATAATCATTATATACATATAACATAATATAAGTAGTATGAGTTTAAATTGGTGTGTCTTTAACGTTCCTCTTAAATAAAATGCCTTATCTTTCTAATATAATAACCTATCACGCATTTTCTAATCTTAATTTTTTCATGTTTTATTTTATTTTTTTCCAATTATTTTTGTATTTTACTTGTTCTATTTAAATCTATTTAGAACAAATGAGATATCTAAACTTAATAACATCAAAACCCATAAAACAATAGGTCTAAGTACAAAGCATAAACCCTTAGGATTTTATTTTTAACACCCTTCCTAAGGAATAAACATATTTTCATTTTTTTAATAATGTGATAAACATATGTTCAATGCATCTTGTATTAGTTGATACTTCAAGGGATTTTACCCAAAATGAAAGTACTTAAATTCGATTCAGGAAGGTTTAATTACTAAATTACTTCACAATGGTGTATAATGGTTTCGTTTAAATAGTCCAAATATAATTCTAAGTTCTGTTTTCAAAAGGATTCAACATAGTTTTTTTATACCTATATTACCGTGAAATAGAATAAAAATTGAAAGAAGTCATTATGATTCAACCGGAAAACATATAATTTAACAGCTAATTAGCACATTTTAAAATTGGATAGGTTTTATCTACAATCATTGAGGCCTCCTAAAAAGAGAATCGTCTAAAATTCCAAATAAAAAGTGAAATGTTTTTTTATTATCTCAGTAATTGAAAGTAATGAGTCTCTCAATATTTGGAACCATTGTTGTTTTGGGTTAGAACCTTTTTCAGGATACAAGTCGAGAGCAAGTAGCACTTATACTAACTCCAAGCAAAAGATGAACCCTTTAAATTCTTTATCAATCACACGTCACGTATATAGGGAAAAAATTACGATAAAGGTACAAAAGAGAAAGCCAAAGGAGAAAGCATGCTCTATGTCGAGGGTTTTTTCATTATATCCTATTCACTAGTATTGATTGCTGATACTTACATCAATTGTTTCTTTCTTTTTTCCTTTATCCTAGTTCCATGATCTGAATGAGTTGCAAATACAAATTCTACATCCAATAGAATTTGAACTTGTAACAAAGGTTTAAAAGACTTTTGTCCTATCTATTAGACAATGAACGCTTTTCATTCCCATTTTTATATTTATTAAAACTTCATGTAAACCATTTAGAAACATTACTTGATTGTAATAAGTATATGTTAATTTTTTATAATATTTTGAATATATGTTTATACACTAGTATAATCCTTAAATAATATGCGGCAGAATCACTTAAAGTATATTGTTTTATTTTGTTTTTGCAAGATACATGTATACTTTTTTAGGTATGCTTATTGGATTTTGTAGTTGACTATTAATCAATTGAAGTTTTGATATCAAGTAAAAGTCCATAAGAACTATGAGTTGCCAAATCTTAAAAGGATAACTCAATAGGTGAAGAAACTCATTAGTCTTATAAATTTAGACATAGTGTTATATTTTATAACTGTGGGACATGACCTCTGACATCCTTAAAATGCGATTCTTTGTCAAACAAAGCTTATAAATTTATATTTTTAATATATTTTATTATATTATTAAGTCACTTTTCTTTTCTTTCTTTTTCATAATTCTATTTTTATTTATTCATTCTTTTTAGGAGAGATTCACAATTTTTTGACCCATTAGTTGTCTCAACCTTTGATACTACATCACATTAAATAAGAACCATTGATTGTCCAATTTTAAATTATTAACCTAAAATGAATGTAAGATTTATCTTACATATAAACTTAACATTAGTATTATCCTTAAATAATTTGGAACACTATCTCTTTTATGTAAAAATATCATCCTCAAATTGTGGGTTATTTGGGCAAAGAATTTTCATTTTTAACCTATGTTGTTACTAGTAATGATCTTTACAAGTGAAGAGCATCACTTTGATAAAAGACTAACAAGAAAAATTAGTGCCTTTACCTATAGAGTTAACATTTTGAAATTAAAAAGTTTATAATTTTTATGAACTTTGACATACCGCATATTTTCTATGTTTATTTAATAAGGAGAAGGGTTGTACTAGTCTCTTAGATTTTGAAGTCAGTATTGATTATTTCCCCAAATTATAAAAATTATTTGTAATCCTTTAAGAGGGGACAATTAAAGAAAATTATACTATTGTAATGATTTTTTATTAAGATAATATTTTTTCTTATTAATTGATTAAAACGTAATTTAAACACAAACTACTAATAATGAAAAAAGTAAAATTTAATATTAAATTATTTAAGAAAAAATCAATAATAAATTATTTTAAATTATCTTTAATTGATCTCTTTTCTTAAAGCAACTATGACACTAAAAAATATATTTTACAATCTCAAAGATTAAATGACATTTATGACTTGATAGGTTAATGTAGAGATTTTTGTGACAATTTTATGTATTTTACAATATAAGGGCTTTTGTACTCTGTTAATCCCTAATCTTTATATCCTAATAACATTTGGTTCCTAACCTTGTTAAATGACAATAAAAAAACATCATTTATAATTTTCAAAATCAAATGATACTAATGACTTAATCAAATTAATATGAAAACTTTTGTGACAATTTTCTTTATTTTATAATATGACTGTTTTTGTATTCTATTAGTATATAACATTTAGTTCATAACAGTATTTAGTCTCTAATATTTTAAAATTTAATGATTTCAATATAATCGTTTTTTTTAATATTAGAGACGAGATTTTGTTTTGATAAAAAGTTTATTGACTAAATGTTAAATCGTAAAAAAGCTATTAAGAGTTATTGATTAAATTATGTTTTTTAAAACTTTAAAAATCAAGTTTTATTTAGAGATAAATGTTAAGTAGGAAAATAATACAAAAAACCTAATATGAATATTTTTAATCTTTATATTCATAAAAAAAAAATCAATAAAAAACTTAAATTAAAAATATATTCAAAGTACAATGAGCATATATTTTTTTAAAACGGTGCTTGGGTCATATATGAAATTATTGGTAAGTGGGATAAAAAGAATTCTTAAAATTAATTGATTCTATTAATAATTAGGGATGGTAAAAAAATTCGTTCGGACTATAACTCAATAGATCGGTCTGATCGGATCAAGTTTTTGTGAATCACAAATGAAACTGGTCATGATCCACTTTGGGTGTTAGCGGATTATTTTGGATCACAGTTTTTACGGATAGATCCATTATAGATCCGTTTGTGAAAAATAAAATATCAAAAATTTCAAAACCTACATTTCTCCGATCACCACCAATTCCTGTTGCGATTGCGACAGACTGCGACTGCAAACCAGTTCCTACTCTGTTTCGCCTCCAACAATGTTCTTCTCCAATTCTGTTGTATTTAGTTAGTTGCAGTCTTGTTCCTTGACATATGTTTTGTGTGATCCTTCCCATTCAAGTTGCACTTTCTTGTTAGGAAGAGAAGGAAGCACGAAGAATTATACTATTTGAACCTACATGTTTTATATCTTTAAGTAATTGGTTCGATGTCTGGGTTAGGATTCTTGATTTTAGGTTCATGTCTCTCTAAGATTTTGTTTTTTTATGGTCATATTTGATGGGTTTGGGCCAGGAAGACTGAGATGGTTGAATGGATAGTATACGAAATGTCAAAATGAAAAACCAATTTTTAAGAATGTCCTTGCGATACATTTATCCAAAATTAACTGATTCTGATATTTTCTGCTGCCTTTTGCAAACGTATATTTGTATGACAGAAGTGTTACTTCTGCAAATAAATTTACACTCTAACATATGTTGGACGCCATGTTTGCTACATTCAAATATATTCAAACATCTCCCATGGTTTATTTATGTCATCTTTTAGCTCTTCCTTTAGGCAGCGTAATGTTTGTTCCCTTAGTACTCCTCCGAGGACTGTCAATGGGTTTTGTTTCAGAGTTCTGAATGGGTCATCTGATGGAAACATCATGTCCCACAGTGACCTTGCCAATCTACAACTGTTACTCAAAGTGCTTACACTAATGATCCCAAGAAAATGATATCTAAAACTACATGAAAACTGTTGGGATTGCTTGGTTATGTACTTATAATATAATAATAAAAATGTTTCAAAATAAGAAAACATGAATCTCATTTGACTTGCTTGGTTATATTTATTACGACTTTGGTCTTGAACTTTTGGCTGAAACCCCAATTTCGCTTTTTCATATGCATTTCTTCTAAGGAGGGTTAGCATTGTTTTATTCAGTAGTATGGCCAGAAAGCTGTGTAATAATTTGAAATTAATTCAGTTGTTATATATATACACATATATAGTAATTAATAATTAATAAAGCAAAATACAGTACATCGTATGAATAAGCTAAGTTGCATGAGCTGTTCAAAGTCATATTAGGTCCAATTCCATAATCCTTCCACACAATAGAACTCTTTACTCTTTTCCTTTATTCGTCATCTGATGCAGTTTTAAATGTTGTGTAAGTTCTCATGTAAGCATCTTGTTTAAACTCTTATTTAAACTGTTATTTAAAGTAGATTTTGGCATGGATGATCTATATCTAATAATTTGTCAATATCCACCCCTAGTAAATCCAACACAATGCATTCAAAACTTGAAGGACACAATCTAGTTACACTGGAGTGTAACGGTACCTACACAAGTAAATCAAAGTAGTGATAATTCTAAGAAAAATCTAATCGTAGGATAATGTTTTCATTCCAACTAAGAAAATGATGTTTCAACAATGGTGATGAAACATTTAGTAGATCCCTGTCCTATCATGGGGTTTTTTATAGTGTATAGTTAACTCTAAAATGTGATATGTAAATTTGTATATATGCAAGAACTATAAGAAATTATCAAGTATATTTTTGTTATATTCATGTGCTATTATAAGGAAAAAACACTATTATAAGTATATCAAAAGGTCCTTCAATTGGCTCTGGAATTTGGGTAGATCGAATACATGATCTCTATTCTTTTGAATCTTTTAGAGAATTCATATTTACAGAGTAGAAAAGAATTGAAAATACTAATATCAGAATAATTTAAAATTTATCCACAATTTAATTATTATGTATCCTTTATTGAAGCATCGTTTATTAGTTGAAACAAATTAAGAGAAACGTCATTTGTTTTGTCCAGAACATGAAGTTCATAATAGAGCCTATAGTTTGATAGCAAATTTTATTAGGTTTCACAATCATGGGCAATTTTGAACTGATACAACATCAATTCACACAAATCAAATCAAACATTAACCCATGTACAAATATATATATATATATATATATAGAGAGAGAGAGAGAGAGAGAGAGAGAGAGAGAGAGAGAGAGAGAGGGAGAGGGAGAGGGAGAGGGAGAGATTAAACATGAGCAGAGTTATCTGGTTTGGAAAACGAAGGAGGTGGTGGAGAAGAAGTTAAATCAACGCCTGGTGGGGGAGCCGGATTCCCATAAACCTGAGTATTGGTACGAACATCTTGTCTTCCTCTAGATCTACCAAAGAAGTAGCAACCAAATCCCAAAATTATACACAAGAGTATAAATGGCAGAGAGATCACCACTACCATACCCATCTTTTTTCTATCAAAGATATCAGAGAGAGAGAAGGGACGGTTGGAGATGAGAGATGGCGAGACGTATTTAGAAAGGCACTGAACTTCTTCAGGACTCAATGTGATCTAGATGTTTCATATTCCGTTTCAGAAGGGCTAACGTTCAGCCTCACGTTGAAGTTTCACGTCATTTTTCGAGATAATTCTGGTGTGTCGTCCTATAATGTTAAAGTTTTAACGTTCACTTAATTATTGTAACAAATATATATATATATATATATATATATATATATATATATATATATATTTCAGTATTTTTAATATTTCTTATTTTATTACATGAAAACATTTATTCATTCATTAAATAAACATACCAAGAGCTTCTGCAAAACGTTAAATTGTACTTGATAAAAATAAATAGGTTAAAATATAATAATTTTTGGATATTTGTTTTAAATGAGTTAAAATAGGTGTAAAACATTAGCCAAGGCCTCATGGATGGTTTTTTAATTAAAAAAGGATCCATTAACATATTTATGATAGTTAATAAAGTATCATTAAAATATTAACCAAATATCCTATTGTTAATATTTTTACCTTATCAATTTTTATTTAACTTACTTTAATTATAAAATGTTACATATTATAACATGTTACAACATGAAAAAAATCACATTTTAATAAATAAAAAACCACCTATGAGATCCAAGTAATGTTTTGCACCACTTTTGATCCATAGAAACAAATACCCTAAATTGTTTTTGGAACAAAGCCGCATAGGCAAAAAATAAGAATAAAATGAAAAGCATAACCAGGTAATTAAAAATGATTAGTTGCACTTTAAAGTTGGATTTGAGTAATATAAAAAAATATTAAATGTATATAAATTTATCCTCATATTAATAATGATCTATAAATAACTTCTTCATTTTTAAAGTTCTTTTAATAGGTGTCATATATATGTTATCAATTTCATATATAATTCACTTGTTTTAGTGGTTAGATTTTTACCTTATCCAAAAATGAATATATGTCTTGTAATTCTTGTGTGTCTTTATTGGCTTATTATATACAAACACAAAATCTGTTTATTTTATTAAATATTTTTATCTTTTTTTGTGTAAGGTTAGCTTATGTGGATCAATAATGTGTGAACACATACATATAGTTAAGCACAATTTGGTTGATAGCATGTGCACACATAGTTAAGCACACTATGCTTGATAACATGTACACACACTAGAGGGTTGATTTCTTAGTATGCATATTTGGTTGTGAGTGATAGTTTTTGTTTCGTTTCAGGTACAGATACTTATGGAAATTACTTGGAAATTTTTGGATCGAAAAATTAGAATTTTTGGCACCTCAACAAGATCATCAACGAGGGCCTCCACAGAATTTTGGCAAGGTGGTCAATAAGGACCTTTGATGAGGTTTCAACAAGGGTGACCATTGGTGCCTTGGTGGGTTCTATAAATATCCCTCCTCTTTTGGCTTTTTTAAGCATCATTTACCCATCGAAACTCTACCATTTTTCTCTAAAAATTGCTTCTGTATCACAAATTACATTGAGTGTATTTTATTATGTGCTTTATCATTATTGGTAAAATAATGTACTTAAATATTGAGAGTTATTGACTATTTTACAAATTTTGAGATAGCAACACTATGAAATTGGGTTGGGTTGTTTAGGTGGTACTCTCAAATCAATGGTTGTTCGTGATATGTGGTTGAGTGTATTTCCCATATTGGTGGTTCGTGATTCTCGATTCATGGTTAAGTGTTGTTCCCATGATTGGTTGTTATTATTTCGTGCTTCAGTGTAGTTCTCACGATTGGTTGTTCATATTCTATTTCTCTTTACTAATCTTTGATTACTAATCACACTACATTGAGTAGTGTTCGCTTTGGAGGAAATTCATGTTTGCATTTCAGACCAAGTCATTACGGAGGTAGCAAGTGAGAGTAGCAATAAGTAGTTAGGATAGAGGTCTGATGAGTGCTCAAAAAGCACTAAAATAACCATGATTTTATGCACATTAATTGATTAAAAATATACATATTTATATGTTTTATCATATATTTATATAAATTTGTCTTTTTCGGAATCACGGGTATTTTTATTGTTTTTCAGGTATTTTGGCTTAAAAACGCAACTTAAAGACTCAAAGAGGAATACTTGAAGCAATACATCACAAATATATTAATAAATAAATGGGGAAAGGTCAACAAATATGGAAAAATTGGACAAAATGGGTCAAAAAAAAGAAAATCGCGCCCAGTTGCCCAGCCGCGCGCCCAGCCAGTGCCCATGCCCGTGCGCCCCCCAGCGCCCCAATCTGCGCGCGCCAATGCCTTTTCGCCCCATTTTTCACGTGCAGCCGCCCCCATGACGTCATTAATGACCTCAGCATTTCCATTACGTGTTTTTACATTTTTTTTAACATTTTTTTACTCATTTTTTTCTCTCCATCCTCACCTATAAATACCCCCCTTCCCTTCACTTCAAAACACACCTTCAAAACCTCCAAATACATTCTTTTCTCTCTTTCTTTCTCTCTTTTTAGTTTTCTTTAGTTTTTCTTAGTTTTTAGTTAATTTCTCTTAGTTTTAGAGTTCTTCCCTTTTTGGGAAGAACTAGTTATGTTTATGTAATTTATTAGCTTTTTGATTCAATAAATGGGAGTGCAAATTCCGCTTGGAGTTTTTCCAGCAACGGGAATAGCGTCGAAGTTCTGTAAGGATTTTATTTTCTTTACAGTTATTTTTTATGCTTTATTCTTACATGTTATATTTAATTTGTCTGTGGTTAAATTTAACTGTGCTGGCTGTTTAGTAAACATGATGTAATAATAACGTTGTTATGCTTGCGAAATATTAAATAGGTAAAAATCTCTAAAATGGATTGATTTTATTTTTATTCGTGATTTTATATTAAGAATGTTAGAGAGAAATATATTATTTTTCATTACAAACTTAAACCTGAAAATTAGATTTTAAGGTTTAGTTATTCGGTCTGATTTAGAATAGTGCTCTTTTATTTGATGGTACAATCGCCCAGTAGTTAGAGTGAAGCTCTATTTCAAAAGTTTTTATAAGAATTATTATCTGAAAATGTATTGACGACATGTTTTCGGTAGTGGTTTTAAAACTTGAAAGTTAGTACTCGGATAACTAAATTCTTAGGTTTAATTTGGACACCTTGAATAAAGTTTAAACTGTCTAACCCCACCAAAGATGGCATTTAAATGGTTCATTTTCAATCTCTTAGAAAAAGGAATTAATTTAATTAAGCATATTAGTTATCAACCCCACTCATAGGTGTTAATTGATTTGTTTAGTTAACAAAGAATATCTAACCCCACCAAAGGTGGTTTTCATACAAAAAAGGGAGAATCAATAAATATTAATTCATATCTTTAATAACCTAGATAATATGAGCAAGCATAATTAACTTAGTTATTATATCTATAAATACTCCGACATTATAAATGATAAAATTTGCATAAATGTTTATTGAATCTATGTTTATTTTTATGTAAGTAGATTAAAAACACAAAACCCCAAAATATCGTGACAGGATGTTTAGGATTTAATTTCGTTTTTAAAAGTTTGAATAATAAATTAAAAACCACACACATTCTTTCCTTAGATCGACCTTTGGAGTATACTTATCATTTTCTTAGTAATGATTCGTGCACTTGATGTGAAGTAAATAATAGTTGTCTTGTGGACACTACCCTTTTTATTATATATAAGGTTACCATAGTAAACTGACACGTTTTCTATAAGTATATGGATCGTGCAAGTAATATAGTGCTAAAACATGAATGTCAATCCTCCAAGAGTGAGATATTTCATAGTAGAATATCAAAAATAAGTAATTACAATACTATTTAGGTTAACGATAAGGAAAAATCGATAAATAGATAAGGATGAAGGGTAGCAATAGTCCTATTAGTTTTCAAAACTAACAATTTAGTCCTAAAAATTTTAAATTAGAAACATTAGGTTCTATAATTTATGAAAGTTAGACAATTTAGTTCAATTTATATTAATCTATCAAAACTTAATAGATTCATCAATGTGTGTATCACCTAATCTATATGGTAAATGTATGCCTTAGTAGTAATTAGACTAAATTGACTAATTTTCTTAAATTATAGTACCTAATATGCTTGACTCAATAGTTATGAGACTAATATGTATTCTACCACATAATAGTAAGACTTGTAGCACCTTGGATCTATTACGAGTATATGAAAATAATAAGTTTGGAAAAACTGAAGGATATTTTATTGAAAGGAAAATATATTACAAGAAGGAAACTAGACTTTACAAAATTGAGCGATGGTATGAACTAAGACTTCTTAACAAAATAGCGAGCTCGTACAAGACAAATTATAATTACTCAAAAAGAAAAATCACACTTTAATAATTTACAACTTTAATAAAGTAAAGTAAGATTCTTTTTTTTATTAAAGCAAAATGATTTTAGCATGTGATGGTAGGTCCATATCTTAGATGGCATGTCCCTAATGATTCCTTTGAGGAAAGTGGAGTCGATTATTACAAAGATGGGTCTTTGTCTCTTTCTACCCTTTAACAGCTTCATTATGATGCAACCATTTGTATATCTCCAATAGATCCATATAGATCTACTTGTTCCTCATCACTAGAGATGGATTCAATAAATTTCTCTAATTTTTAGAAATGTAGCCTTCATCTAAGTATATGGATCGTGCAAATAATATAGTGTTAAAACATAAGTTTCAATCATCCAAGAGTGGGATATTTCATAGTAAAATATCAAAAATATGTAATTGTAATACTATTTAGGTTAACGATAAAAAAAAATCGATCAATAGATAAGGATGAAGGGTAGCAATAGTCCTGTTAGTTTTAAAAACTAACAATTTAGTCCTAAAAATTTTAAATTAGAAACATTAGGTCCCATAATTTATAAAAGTTAGACAATTTAGGTTAATTTATCAAAACTTAATAGATTCATCAATGTTTCTATCACCTAATCTATGTGGTAAATGTATGCCCTAGTAGTAATTAGACTAAATTGACTAATTTTCTTAAATTATAGTACCTAAAATGCCTCACTCAATAATTATAAGACTAATATGTATTCTATTACATAATAGTAAGACATGTAGCGCCTTTTCCCCGTTAACTAGTACTACAATTAAAATAAAGCTATTTCGAATATACGATTTCAACAATGAGAAAAACTTAGGATTTCAAAATCCCCTACTCATTTCACACACAATTCAAAGTAATGTTTAAATGACTTCCCTAAATATGATATCTAGCTACATGATCTTAGATATCGATGACTCTTTTTTCAAGCAACCATATATGACTTTACATAAACAATCACATTCTCATGTTATTTCACTTATAGGATAATTAAACTCACTTACAATCACACTTCACATACATTATTCATACTTTCACACTATTCCAATGCATATGATAATTAATCTATGAATAATCCATATTTTTTAAGTTAGAACATAAACCTCAAAATCATGCAATTAATGACTAATTAATTAAAGCATTAAATATAAGATTAATTAAGAAATAATTAAAGAAAAAAAGCACATAAATAATTTGTTTTTGATAACATGCTATGCAATGGGTGATAAGTGCTTAAAAAACACTAAAATTACCATAATTTAATGTATTTTAATTAAATACATAGATTTATGTTTGTATGATTTTATCATATTTTTTATAAAAATTTATCTTTTTAAAATCACGCATATTTTTATTATTTTTTAGTTATTTTCGTTCAAAAATAATTTAATGACTCGAAAAAAATACTCGAGATAATACATCACAAATATGTTGAGAAAAAATGAGGAAAAGTAAAACAAAATGGACAACCACGCATAGCCAGCACATACCCGTGCCGAGTCCTACATGCATCCAACACACACTCGTACTTATCCCGCACGTGAGTGTGCGCTAGCCCTCATCTGTAACAAATCAAGCATGCTTCAGTGCCTGTCCCACCCAAATCTCATCCCATACGCGTGTCAGCCTATCCAAAACCAATTTTTGAGATATATTCCCACTTTTTTAGCTTTTTCCTCACCTATAAAAAGACCTTCTCCCCAAATCTCAAATCACACAATTTCTCAGCTCTTATCTTTCTCTCTAGAAAGCTTTCTTTGTTTTAAAGTTTTTCTCTTTTTTGAGAAGAACTAGCTATGCTTTTGTAAATTTCTAGTTTTTGATTAAATAGACGGAAATGTAAATCCGTTTGGAAGTTTTTTAGAAACAAAATTAGCATCAGAGTTTTGTAAGGATTATTTTGAGGTGTAATTTTAAAATGAATTTTTTATAGTTATTTTTATGTTTTATTCTTATATATTATATTTAATTTTTTTGTGATTAAATTTAACATGGTTAACTGTTCATAATTATGATGTAATAATAACGTTGTTATGCTTACGAAATATTAAATAGGTAAAACATTTTTCTGAAATAAAATTATTTTATTTTTATTCAAGATTTTATATTAAAGATGTTAGAGAGAAATATATTATTTTTCATTACAAACTGAAATTTGAAAATTAGATTTTGCGGTTTAATTATCCAGTTTGATTTAGAATAGTGCTCTTTTTATATTATGGTACAATTTTTCGGTAGTTGGAGTAAAGATCTATTTCAAAAAAATTATAAGAACTATTAGTCAAAAATGTATTGACAATATATTTTTAGTAATGGTTTTAAAACTTGAAAGTTAGTACTCATATAATTAAATTCTTAGATTTAATTTAGACACCTTGAATAAATTTTAAAATGTCTAACCCTACCAAAGGTGTCACTTAAATGGTTCATTTTTAATATCTTAGAAGAAAAAAAGGAATTAAATTTATTAACCAAATTAATTATCGATCTCACTTATAAGTGTTAATTGATTTATTTAATTAACAAAAAATATCTAACCCGACCAAATGTGGTATTCATGTAAAAAAGAGAGAATCAATAAATATCAATTTATATCTTTAATAACCTAAATGGTATGAGCAAGTATAATTAACTTAATTATTACATTTATATCTTTTTTTATTTTTTTATTTTATTAGAGTAAGAAACACAAAAAATCAAAATATTGTGACACAATATTTAGAATTTAATTTTATTTTTAAAAGTCTGAATAATAAATTAAAAACCACATATATTCTTTCCTTAGATCAACCTTAGGAATATACTTGTCATTTTTATTAAATGATTCGATCAAAGTATCTACAAAATTGATTTCGCACCGTTTTCGAGGAGAGAATAGAGTTTTTAAATTATTTATCAAAATTTTGAAAACTTTTTGTGTTGTAAATAATTGTGATTTTCTTTTCATTTTAAAATTAAAAAAAATATTTTTTTAATAAATCTTTGTGATTTACAGATACCGATTTTGTTTCATCGTGTTTTTGGCACCATTGTAGAGGACTTGATTTTGTTTCATCAAGTTTTTGGTGCCGTTATCGGAGAGGGAATAGAGTTTTTAAATTATTTATAAAAAAATTGAAAATTTTTTGTTGTAAATAATTGTGATTTTTTTTCATTTTAAAATTTAAAAAAAATCTATTTTTTGAATAAATCTTTGTGATTTACAGTTCGTAAAATAATAATAATAATAAATCTTAAATTTAAATTAAATTAAATTAATTATTAAATTTAAAAAATCTAAATAAATAGTAAAATTTTTTAAAAAAATTAAAATCAATTTAAACATGTGTGTGGGGAAAGATTTGTAGCAGAACGGGCGCTAACGGGTGTGGGATTTGCAATAGATTGGCGCTAGCACTCACAGGACTCAGTGCGACATGCACAAGAGGTGCGGGCATGTGTTGGCTACGCACGGGACTTGACGCGTGCATGTGTTGGCTATTCGTAGTTTTGTCCATTTTTTTCATTTTGTTTCTCAACATATTTGTAATGTATTGCCTCCATTATTTTTATTTACGTTTTTAAATTATTTTTGAACGAAAAATACTTGAAAAAATAAAAATACATATTCTAAAAAGACAAATTTATATAAAAATATGATAAAATCATACAAATATAAATCTATTTAATCAATTAAAATACATTAAATCATGGTAAATTTAGTGTTTTTTTAACACTTATCAGTAGGTTCAACCAAAATCATAAATAATGAACCTAGTGCACTAATCCTTCTAAACACAATCAATGATGAATTAAATGAGTTCATAGAAAGAATCTAAATTAATAAAGAAAGTGTTACATAATTCTATAGTGAAATCTGGCTTCATACTTGATCAATCTTCTTCTCTTTCCAATGGCTTTTAAATATTATTTTCCTTACTCTGAACTGTATACAAGACGTAAGTGAATTATTCTACTCCAAACTACTGCTAATTTGGTTAAAAACAACATAATCTTGACCCTTAAATATAATCCATGCAATCCAACAAGAGAGATTTAAAATTGGAACTAAAAAATGACATTATTCTAAACGTCGATGGTCTGCTCAATCGATAGATCTAACAATGACATAGTGCCAACTTGAGTGCCCTTGATCGATGCTTGAGCTAGGCTCGATTGATAAAGACCCTTTTGGATTGATTGAGACCCTTATGGATCGGTCGAGTTGTGGTAAGGAAAACTACATAACCTTTAATCGATGTCAAGTGAAGCTAAATTGATCAAGTGAGTGGAAGTTTTCATAATTTTTTTTGAAAATGCTATAATTCATCCATTTTATTTTTGATTGACATTGTTCCACTTACATTCACACATTTACACATAAGATAAGCCTTTTTACAAATATTCACTCCAAAATATTCAAAATAATTGGTTTAGATCTAAATAACTCGACATTTGTAGAGTTATCAACATCCTAAAAACTTAACCCATTGATTGTCCTCAAGCAAAGTAGAGGTAACATTTTTATTAACTACAATAACAAGATATGCATAATTACTAATGAACATGGTTCAGCCCCTATATGTATGATTCGTATAAATGTATTCCCATCAAATATTGTATAAATATATAACAATAAGATCTTAAAGCTATCAATCAACACATTTCAATGCAAAACTATGTGTGGTATTTGTAATGGAACAACTTTATGTGTGTGTGTTGTTAAATCATGTGACTCACTATACATATGAGATAAGTTCATGCAAACCATACAATCGGTCTAGAGTTCAAAAACATTTATAAGTCTATTCTTCTCACCCATCTCCTCTAATGTAGATGTATATTAGTTAGAAATTAATAGGGCTTCACATACTTGTAATGTAAAGTTTAAGTTGGGTAGATATATGGAAATATTTAGGTTAATTCACACCCTAAACTTACTTTATAATTAATGTACAATTAAATAGTAAATTTTTCTTCATCTTTTTGTGCACCTTCTATTTCTTTTCTTATCTTTTTTTTCACATTATTATTATTATTGTTACTTAAAACTTTTTTTCTCTTATTGTTTTTCTTCTTCTTTTCTATTTCACTTCATTTTGTTTACTATAGATGTTATGTTTTACTTATATAAGTGCATCTCATGTCACAAAACTTTAGCATTAATTAATTTCATTATGAGAACAAGCTAAAGGTATGGTTAAGTGAGATATATTATTATGCTAGTTTGGTTTAGCTAAGATGTGGGTTAAATGAAGAAGTGATACATATTAGGATCAAATAGGTGACTATGGACATAATATGTATGGTTACCTTGAAAGGCTCAATCAGTCAAAATAAGTCCTAAATCCATTTTATAGCTTAATATAATCTAAGATTTTACCTTTAGAGGTAACAAAATAAATTCTAAAATTTGTACAAAACTTATGCTCACACCTCAACTACAAATATAGGAGTCGTTCGAGTAATATAATATATCTAAGTACGAATATCGATCTCACAGGAAGTTTTGTAACTTATAATTGAGTACCAATGTGACAATTACAAATACAATTTAGACAATAGCAAATTATAAAAATACAAAAATAAATGATAACTAATTATCAACTAATTACATGATGAATTGAATCTAACATAACATGCATTACCTTCTCAATTAAACTACACACCACATTGTAATTAATCTAATCACACTCTCTTGTCAATTAGATTACATACTACTCATTATGTTCATTAATTATAGATCACACACACAAAAATCATACATCTCTATCTATAAACTATGGATGTTAATTAATCAAGACAACCAATTAAACAATTCTCTCAAATCTGGTTAATTGCCTTTATAAATTAATTGTTGGTCCAATAATTAATAGAATAAAAATTAGATTATATAATATAATTGAATTAGAATCAAAATTAGGGTAAAATATTAGGTCAACACATGTTGAAAATTGGTTCATAAATGATGACTCTATGAAAGTAGAGTCATCAGTGCACTTTTCTACTTAATTTTATTTGTTTTATTCAATGAGTAGTTTCTTTAGGGTTAAAAATATTAAAATATCAAGATACATGTCACGTGTTAGCGCAACATTCGATCTAAGTTTCACCGCGCGATGAATGAGGGTGTCACACATCATCACCTGATTATAATACTTGTTGTAATACATATATTTGCATATTCATTGTATCTAATTCATATCGATCAAGTTTTGGGCACCGTTATCGGAAATTATAAACATTATAAATTAATTTTTATTTTATTTTAATTATTTATTTAGAGATTATAAATTTAGAAAATAATTTGTATTTTATTTTATTTTAGTTATTTTTCTTTATTTATTTTTCATAATTTTATTTTTTATTTATTTAGTTAGTTATTTATTTTTAATTTTGACATCTCTTTAGTGCTATTAGAAACAAAGTTAGCTCTATTGCATAAGTAGAGTCCGTAAGGGAAATTTTTTTGCCTTTAGATCCCAAAATGGAGCATACTTTGAGATCGATAAGAAGATAACAAGTTGTCACCCAAGTAAAAAAATGGATAATCCATTAGAAATAAACAATAATGAGCAAAATTTGAAAAACCAGATACCTTTGATGAATGATAGGGAGAAAGATATGAATGAATATGCATTACTTATGTTGGAAAGGCTAAATCCAAGTATTACAAAGCCAAATATTCAAGCTAAATAGTTTGAATTAAAGCCGGTGATATTTCAAATGCTACAAACAATTGAACAATTTAGTGAATTACCAATAGAGGATCCTTATCTAAATCTTAGTTTGTTTATTGAAGTTGAAGATTCATTCAAGTTTAGTGGTGTGATCGAAAAGCCATTTAGGCTTAGATTATTCCTTTACTTTTTGCGAGACTATGCTCGAGCTTAGCTAAACATTTTGCCACCTAATTCCATCACTAACAAAGAATGCCTAGTTTAGGAATAATATTACCTCATACCAACAATATGAAAGGGAATCTTTAAGTAAAGTATGAGAAAGATTCAAAGAACTGCCCAGGAAGTGTCTTAACCATAGTATCCCTTATTGGATCCAAATTGAGACTTTTTATAATACTCTAAATGCTTAAACAAGAACCATTGTTGATGCATCCACTCATGAATCTTTTCTAGCCAAATCTTATAATAAAGCTTATGATTTACTTGAGAAAATGGCTTACAATAATTATCAATGGCCAATGGAAAGAATAGCACCCACAAGAAGAGTAGTTGGAATGCATAAGGAAAATGATATCATAATGCTTACAACTCAAGTGTCATATTTGGTGAATCTTTTGAAGGCTCAAAACTCGTCATCGTATAAACCATGTCTAAGATTCAAGGGTGTCCTGTGTGTTTTATGGGGGAGCTCCTTTGTTTGATAATTTTTCAAATAATTTTGAATCGGCATGTTATGTGGGTAATATGGACATAAAAAATAATCCATAATCAAACACAAATAACCCAAGATGGAGACAACATCCAATTTCTCTTGGAGTAATAAGAATAATCAAGGTGGTAATCAATTCAACTATCAATCATTTTCAACAACTAGTTTTCAACAACCATAAGAAAAGAAGTCACCTATTGAGAATAATACAAATGCTTTAATAGGGATAATGAAAGACTTCATCCAGTTAATAAATACAAAAGTGTCCACTTAAGAGGCTTCAATTTAGAATTTAGAGACCCAAATGGGGTAACTTGCCTAGGCCATAAGTCAAAGGCCTTATGGTAACCTTTCAAGTGACATAATTATTAAACCCAAGAAGAGAAGGTAAGAAGCATTGCAATGCCATAGTCTTGAAGAGTGGTAAAACACTATAGGAGGAACATAAGACTTAAAAGGATAAGGAGAAATAGGAATTAAAAAAGATGAGGAGGAACTAGTGGATAAAGAGAGCACTGAAAAGTACTCAACAAAAAAAAGAACAAATTTTACAAAACCACTATTCATTTTCCTCAAAGACTACAAAAGCAAAAGTTAGACACGTAGTTTTCAAAAAATTTAGATAACTTCAAGAAGCTACATATAAATATACCATTTGTAAATACACTTGAAAAAACACTTTTGTATGCCAATTTTCTAAAACCCATCATATCTAAGAAAATGAAGCTTGTAGATAATGAAATAATGACCTTAAATGAAGCTTGTAGTGCCATCCTTGCTAGAAAACTACCCCGAAAATTGAAATATTTAGGTATCTTTAACATTCCTTGCATAATTAGAAATATGAACTTTGAGAAGTACCATGTGACTTAGGTTCAAGCATTAACCTTATGACACTATCGATATTTACGAAATTGGGGGTTGACATAGCCAAATCCACTTCAGTAACATTACAAATGGCATATAGATTAATTAATCAACCTTAGGGTATGGTAGAAGATATGCTAGTAAAAGTAGACAAGTTCATCTTTCTTATGGATTTCATTATCCTATACATGAAAAAGGATCATAAAATTCCTATAATACTTGGTTATCCATTCTTAGTAACTGGAAGAACACTTATTAATGTATAAAAATGTGAGCTTACAATGAAAGTGTAAAATAAACAAGTAACATTTAAGGTTTTTAACCCCGTGATATTGATAATGCTAATGAATGTTTAAGGATATATGTTACTAATCATGATGATAACTTAAAAAAAATCTATTGGGTCACCTTCACTTAGTGTATTACACATGATGATGTGAACAATGAAGTAAACTCACCAAGAAATAACTCAATCTATTTTAATTTTAAAAGTATAGAATCTATTATTAATATTGGTGATTATGTGAACTATTTGGAGGCTACACCTCACATGTGTATACCTAATATGGTTGTGGAGAATTTTGAGATAGGATCTAAGCTCAAAGCATATATTGAAGAGCCATCAAGTTTAGACCTCTCATCTTTACCCTACCATCCCTAATCAAGTAGACAAACAAAATAATCCAATAAAGAGGTGAAAAGATGCTGGAAATACATAAATTAGATGAGCTATGGTGGAGTTCTTATAAGAAAGAAAAAAATTACAAAAAGAAAACAAAAATATGGTATGATAAGGGAATTAAGTATTATTCTTTTAAATTAAAACATAAAATATCATTGAATAAATCTAGACTCAAACTGTTTCTAAGAAAACTCAATAGTAAATAGACACAGAGGGATGTACCTTAGGAGTTGATAAGCTTGCTTACTCAAGGAAGTTAAACGTGATGCTGGTTGGGAGGCAACCCAACGTTATTTTACTTATATTTTATTCTTTTTGTTTTGTAAGTGAAAAAATGTAGAGCAGTAACACAACAAGATTGAGTAATTTCAACAATAAATGTTGTGTGCCAGGACTAAAAGAGTTTTCTTTCCTTTTACCTTTTGATATTTATATGTGCATGTTGGGGAAAATGTGCAATTTAAGTTTTGGGGAGGGAACATCATTCTCTGCTTTAGTATTTATTATAGATTTTCAATTTTTAGGAATGTTTTATTTTATTTTTATGATGTTTTTAATCATGATTTTGGTATAAATTGATAAATATATGGAAACTAAATGCATACATGCTTGATATGAAATGTATGAACCTAATGATATATTTGTTGTCACAACTAGGATATGGAATGTAACAAACTTGTTAAGATACTTACATTAATCATGTGATAGGATTGCTAGTTTTGATTATATTGATTCAATTTTTTATGCACATGTTCATAATTGATTTTGGTGTTTTTATTGAGAGAAACTTTGTAGTAAATTATGCAAGTTAATGAGATCTACCATGTTTTAGAATTTATTTGATCATCCATTGAGAAAAAAATTCTAAATAGTATTTAGAAAAATAAATAATTTAGACCTTATTTGGATCAATTGAGCCTTTCAAGCCAACCATTGTTAATATCTTTAGTGACCAATTTGAGCCAAATAAAGAACCTTTCATATCCTTAAACCACAGTTTATGCCTAACCAATAAGAAATACCTTTATCCTTGCACCTTTATCTTGTATGAAATGAAAAGAAGTGAAATCATGTGTTATGTTATAGAATAAGGTGAAATGTAATACACCCTATGAAAAAAAACTCACAATACAATTATCCCTTTAAAGAAAAAGAAAATAAAATTGAAAATAAGTTTGGGGTTGTTGTGAAGTTATAAAAAAAGATGTGGAATAGAAGAATATGAAAATAATGATAAGATAGGGTGTAGTTAAATATCAAGTAAAAGCTCAATTGTAGTTAAAAGGTACATGATAAATTAAAAAAGAATGCTAATGTGTAGAAAGAGCCTAACTATCTTCATTTACTGACCCCCACCTAAGACTTACATTACAAGCATGTAAAGCCCTTATTGTTCTTTAGCTAACTGTCTACATGGTTGGTTACCTTAGTGATGATGAATGGACCTGACCATCTACTCTTAAGTTTTCCTAAAAATAGTTTAAGTCTTGAGTAATTCAGTAACACTTTTTGTCTAATTCAAAAATACGGTGCACAATTTTCTTATCATGACATCTTTTTATTTTCTGATTGTATGGCTTGGCACTCTCATAAGAACTCCATTGTAGCTCATCTAGTTCATTTATTTGCAGCATTCTTTTCACCCCCTCTATTGGAAACTTCTACTTGCCCACTTGTTTGGGGATGGTAAAGGAAAATGTTTGAATTCTAATTTGGATGGATTCTCAATGGATGGTTTAAGTTTAGGACACTCCATAACTGCCTTAGATATACATATGAGAGGCATAGCTCCCAAAAAATTCACATAGTCTACAATATCAACTTGCATCAAAGATTCCATAGTTTCAAAATTAAAATATATTGAGTTATTTTTTGTTAAATTTATCTCATTGTTCACATTATGGGTAATAGACTTCAGTGTTTGTAAGTCAACAAGTTTTGTTAATTTATCAAAATTATTAGTAACATCTTTCCTAAAGTAATAACAAGCATTATCGCTTATTTTCAATTATCATGTTTTCAATATTTAGCCAATTTTTTAATTGGAATATACCAAATTTATTACACCAAATTTTATCTCTCCCTTTTTTTCATACCAATAGACCAAAATGAAATGTTGCAATAAACATTCAAATGAAGTAAGAAAAAAGAGAAAATATAAATATTCAGATGCAGTCAGAATAGTGTATTAATTAATAATAGTCAAATACATCCCATTCAAAATCAATTACACTATAAAATAGTATATAAAAACATTAAACACATTAATCATCAAATCATAAGAGAAAAAACTATACAAACAAAATAACTAAAATAAATCATTATTCTATAAGAGGAAGCCCGAGATGCGTATGGATGGCATGGATCTTGGAAAGTATTTCTTCTTGTGATTCAGTAATGCATATCATTCTTTGATCCATTTCACCCACCTTTTATTCCAAGTTCCTCAATCTCATCCTTACTTCATTTTCAAATATTCCCAGGACCCTTCGTAATTTGCCCCTAGTTTTTCAGCCATCCATTCCTTTTTTTTTTCGGACAACACTCTTTGTAGAACCCAATTTCTGATGGCGAATGATTTGAATCAGACTACTTTTTAGTATGATGCTACCACACTTATCTTCTACTCTTCTATTTTTATAAAAGCTTGATTTTGTATTTCCTTGGCTTAGATTAGATTGATGATTCTTTTTTATGCACTTTCTTCCTCAACAATATTATATACTATCTTGAGATATGGACTCTTGCCTTCATGGGAATTACAACTACTGGGTTAGAAACCAAAAATAAAAATGCTTCACTAGTCACTTCTCGGGGACTAGTTCAAATTACCCACAAGACTTCAGATAGCTCTTGCATCCATCTTACTTTAAGGCTTTGAGATTCTTTTTTAAGAGGCTTAAGATTAGTTTGTTTAAATACTTGGCCTGGCAATTAGCTTGAGGGTCATAGGGGGATGAGTGGCAAAGTTTAATGCTATGTTTTAAGGCCAATTATTTTAATTTGAGCCTAGTGAATTGTTTTCCATTATCTGTGATAATCTCCTTGTGCAAGCTAAAACAAAAAAAATGATATTCTTCCAAATGAATAGTATAAATGCCTCCTTCTTTGTTCTTTCTAGAGGTTCAACCTCTAGCCACTTGGTAAAGTAATTCATGGTGACCAATAAGAACCATTTCTAACCAAGGGCTTATGGCAATGGCCTGATTATATCGAGTCCCTATTTAAAGAAGGTTATAGACTAATGACTTCTATCAATTTTGCTGGTGGCATGTGTGGGATAGGGTTAAACCTTTGGCACTTTTCACATTTTTGGTAAAATTTGATGTAGTCATCCAACATAGCCAATAATAACCATACCTTATGATCCACAAAGACAACTTTCTTTTTCTTCAGTGGGAGTTAAATTCTTCTTCATAGGCTATTACAATGACTTTGGTAACAAATTCCACAACTATACAAAGAAGTCGGAGCCTAAATTTCTTTTCTTATATATTTTTTATCCTAGAATCATGTATCATCTCTATTTCAATGTAATTGATTAGGCTTTGGATTTATCTTCGAGTAGCACGACGTTCTTAAGAAATTGAAAGTAGTTTGTGAACTAAGGTGTGGTGATTTCATTGATATGATCGATCGTGATCTCTGCTTCCTCTGAGCTAGCCTCTAATAGAATAGTAACCATGAAAACTCTATCAATACCAACTATATGGATGGATAAAAGTGTGGCCAAGGCATCAACTTGAACACTCTTTTTTTAGCCTTTCAATGTACTCCTTCATCTTTCCATATTTTGCTCCAAATATTCCAAGATATTGGTTGACCACTAGCCAAAATTTTCTATTTAAGATAACCTTGTTTGCCAATAATTAAATCCATCCTCACATAATATATGAAACAACTCCCTTCAAGGTTAAATATTATGACTCTCATCCCTAATCCTTTAAAATTATTGGTCCCACCGACATATACCTTCCATTCCTTATCCCCACATGGCCCAATATTGAAAATTTTATCTAAGGTTTTGACCTCAATGATTTTGGGGATTGCTAAACTCAACCATAAAATTATCATGACTTGAGCTTTAACAGATGATTGGACTATGAACTTGATGTTGTATTCTCCTATATCTATAACTATCTGACCTAGTCTATCTATCACCTCAATTCTTCAAAACACTATTCAAGGTATAAGAAGTAAGAACTAAAGTAATGTTGTAACTATCATCCTACCTATTTTAATGTGAAATCAAGCTTGTCTAATATAGGATATCATCCCTACACACCTCTTTGGATTTGACTAATGACTAACATAATACATAGGGTGTCGCATCTTTTCCATTTTTATAAGGAACACAACACCTGAAGTTTGAATGGTAACTGTGAGGTATAGGTACAATGCTTCTCCTGAGACTAGGCTCATTAGTACTTGAGAACAAGGTAGTATGCGATCTTTTGTGAAGCATCCTCATATTCTTCATTCTAGAACATTGAGGTATTTTTTTTCTCAATAACTTAAAGAATGGCAAACACTTGTTAATGCATTTGAAAATAAATCTATTGAGAGTTATTATCCTCTTATTAAGTTGTTGTATCCATTTCAAGTTGGTTGGTAATTTCATACTAGCCAAAGCTTGTATCTTATCAAGGTTCGCCTCAACTCCATAGGCTAAGATAGAATAGCCAAGGAACCTTTTAGAAGTAACTCCAAAAATACATTTCTTAGGGTTAAACTTTATTCCATTCTTTTCTAATGACCCCGAATATTTCTTATGATCTTTAAATGATTTGTATGTTGTACAATTTTTATTATCATTCCATCTACATATACCTCCATTTTCTCTCCGAATATTTTTTTGAAAATTTTATTGACAAAAAGTTGATATATGGGGGCCAACATTCTTTAGCCCAAAAGCATCCTAGTGTAGCAAAAGGTGCCTTCCTTAGTGATAAAGAAATTTTTTTCTTCATCCTTTGAATGCATTCTAATGTGATGATATCATGAATAAGCATCAAGGAAACTCATCTTCCCAAAACCAATCATGGCATCAAAGAGCTGGTCAAAACTAAGTAGAGGAAAACAAATTTTGGGCAGACATCATTGACATCAATAAAAGAGACACACATCGGAGCTGAACCAGAAGTTTTCTTTACCAACACAACGTTAAAAAACCACTTTGGATAATCTACCTTCCTTATAATTCCAGCTTTGTTAAGTATTTCCACCTAAGATCTTATTATCTCATTTTTCCATTGGTAGCTTTCTTTTCTTTTCTTATTTTCATTGGATGATCTTAACCTTCAAGTTGATGTTGAGTTTCTAGGTGATGATCTCAAAGTTGATCTTAGACATATCATTTGGCATCCAAGCAAACACGGTAGTATTTTCTCTCAAGAAACCTACTAGTTTCTCCTTAACCCATTTCTTTAGGCTTGTGCGCACCTTTAAAAAACGAACTTATTTTCCCTCTTCACCTCTTACAAAGATAGTCTCCACTTCTTTTAAATTGGCCGAGCTAATGAAAAATCCTCTATTTAAGCAACATGCAGTTAGATCGGTCATTTATTGCTATTTGGAGGTGACTTGTTTGATAGTGGCATTGTAGTAGCTTTTAACTTTCTCTTGGACACCTCTTATTTCCTTAATCCCTTCCTTGGTTGGATACTTGATGACTTGATGATAATTTTAGGGGACTGCTTTAATCTTGTATAATCATAGCCTACCTAAAATGGCATTATAGTGAGCAAGGACGTCAATAATAATAAAGATGATGGATTTAGTTACCATTACTAGTAGTATAATCGTGCCTACAACATAGGTGGTGTTGTTGTTAAATCCTACTGATGGAATTTCTTTTTTGATTATGTCTTCATCTGAACCTCTAATGCTTGGATGGTTTCCAAGAAAAAGAGGTCCATGAAGCTTTCGGTATCAATTAGGATTCTAAAAATATCTCACGACCCCACTCTTAATCTAATCACCAAAGGGTCTTTGTGCGATGAGGATATCTAATCATTATAACCGAATACTATAGGTAGAGGCAATGACTTCTCATGCAAGCTATAAATATTCAGGCCATCTTGAACCTCTCTGGCATATACTTTCCATGCATTGTTTGATTCACCATTAAGCCTATCCTTTCCATGTATTAAGTATATGATTCTCACATTATCCTCAGTATGAACCTCTACCTTATCTCTAGGGGGAGCTAGTAACCTTAATACCTCTCATTGTTGCCTTTGGTCTGGTCTCCTATTATTTTTTTCCTACAAGGTCTCCTACACAACCCTTCAATAACAATTTTTCAATTCTTCAAATGTCAACAATACTATATTTCATGTCCTATGTCTTTGTGTAAAACACACTATTTGGTTGTATCTCTTTAGGAGGATCTCATACAGGGTGGCCATTTAACATTATGGTCACCTTTTATTCTCAATGTGACTTCTACTAGAATTACCCTTAGGATAAATGCTAAAAGTATTCTTTTCAAGGGGTTGGGGTTCTTGGACCATTGACTTCCTCCCTTATTAGGAGGATTGCAAAATATTTTGTCTCTCTATAAAACGGCTTCATTTGGATTAAGCTTCCTTTTTTCTTTCTCTTTTATGGTCTCTATAATAACTTTTTTTTCCTTCCAAGTCTTAGCTCACACTCTAAGTTAGCAAAATTTTGAGCTTCCTCAAAAATGGGTAAGTGCAATACCATTTTTGTTAACTTCGCAAATAGATTTGTTCTTCTCAACAAACCCTTTCTGAATGCCTCAATTGCTATAAAGCTAGGACAATCAACAATCTCAAGCTTTTCTTCCCTAAACCTTCTCATCGGTTTATTACTTGCATAGTTCGTGATGAACATCTTTGCAAACTGAGTAAATGAGGTAATAGTACGTGGTGCCAAGTTGTTGAACTATTTATACACTTTGTCCCACAAGATTATTACAAAGAGTTTTCTCATTATAGCCATGGTTATTTTGAAATACAGTACATGTGTAACATGATCCTTTGTTCCTATGTAATAGACACTTGGGAGTACTGAATTGGTGGGAGGTTCACTTTGTTCTATTTTGCCCTAGAATGAGAATAACACGAGCTGCTCATAATATCTATCAATGTCATGATGGGCCTTTCCCAGTTTCTTATTTTTATTTCCAAAGCTTGGAATGGGCCTTCCACTATTTCCTTTCATCAAGCAATTATTCATTTCCATACAGAAGGGCAACTCATTCTAAATGGATAAATGGAATACCAACATAGACATTTCGAGGCATTTCTCAAACCTTATCCTCATCCTCTTTTTTGCCTTTGATGTTTCTCCATGTCATGATCAACCTCATCCCCTATTTCATCCTCAACTTCGTGTATATCATCTACCTAAGGGGAAAAATCCTCAAGTCTTTGATTGTTATAAATGATCCCTTACATACGCAACTCCCTATTCTCTCTTCTTACTTCCTCGAGCTCTCTTCTTAGATCAACCATATGTTGTGCTATGTCGGGGTTGAGCTCGACTTCTACTCGATTGTTATTGTCTTTAACAATTATTGCGTCTTTGTCCACCTCTTCATGAGATGGAAAAATCTAGGTCTTCTCTCTAGCCAATCTTATCCTCTCCAAAACTCTTGTACCTATCATCTTTGAATAGGTGATAAGGTGGATGGATTATCTAACTCACTCAAATTATTTTTCTAAATGCATGTCGAATAATATCAATGAGAGGCATCATAATTTTTTTGTTACAAGCATGCCTTTAATCCTGAGGCCCAGGCTAAGACCCAAAATATTAGGGATAATTCAAATTTTGAGAAATAAACAAGTAAGATGTTATAAATGTTTTCAACTAGGGGTAAACAAGTAAACATAAAAAATCATAAGACACGACCACGCTAGATGGTGGAGACAAGCTCTAAGTGAAGTCATGGGCCATCACCAGGCTATGTATGGTACAGTGCATCAAGCTGTGCTTAATGCTCAAACAAATACATACGTGTTTTTATGGGCTTCAAATCTTGTTTATAAAACAATTTATCATCTGACCAATGCATTGACAACAAATAAATTGAATAACATAAAATAAAAATGATGTTCCTTTCTTGCTTTGGTGTCAAGAGCAGTTCCTTTCTAAGCAAAAGGCACAAGATATTACCAAAAAATCCATCAAATGTCAGACATCTACCAAAAATAACGTTCATTTCTAGTCTCAAGATCAAATATATACCGCGTATTCTAACAAATCTTAACGAGAATTTAGAAAGGGAGAATTTAGAAAAGTATACAGAAAATCATGAAAATATGCAGGTTCTAAACAAACCTTAACCAGAATTTATTCCTCCATATCATATAAGCATTCCTGTTTTACGGCAAGAATCATCAATAGAAAAAGTAAAAGAAATATTACAAGGCCACCGATACCACTTCTTTGTAACGTAAAAGCTTCCACTTCTGAATTTGGCTTTATCACCGTAGTTTTGTTAAGCTGCTCAACCGCAAGGCCGGGCCTTCAATACAAATTGCTTCTTGTCACTGCCACTTCAGTGAGAGAAAATCCTAAAAATGTATATATGCTATTAATGGAGGATGTTAGTAAGTAGCTGTTATATATTGCTCCTTAGTGAGAAAATTAGAAAAGTCCCACATTGATTAGGAATGAAGATGGGTGTTGGTTTTGGGGCTATAAATAAAGCCCTCCTTCACCATTTGTAAACATCCCAAAATTTGTAAATCTTCCTCTCTTTTGTAAGGGTAATTGATTAGCTCAATTTTGCCCAATTAGTTGTAATTTTGGAGTTCATCCAATTGGAGATAGTGGAAGTGGTCAACGACGCCCGAGGACCTAGGTAACATTTATACCGAACCTCGTTAAATTCCTGGTGTTATTATTTTTCTGCTTTAATATTTCTGTTTCAATATCTGTTTTAGTTTATTTTAGCATTATATTTCCAATAGCATTATTTTGTCGGGTTAGTTTGAGTTCTATTCATTTAAATCATAAGTGAATAGTTACTACTTAGAATAGGGAAAATATACCCGATTTTCCCAACAATTGGTATCAGAGCCGAAGGTTTTCTACCTAGGCATTTGTTTGTATTCCGTTTGTTTGCTATTGGAATATAGTTGCTAGTTGTTGTAATTTGAAGAAATGGCGGAAGAAAAATTTCTTTCAAACAAAGGCCAGTCATCCACGTCAAGTAGAACTATGGTGATGAATGCAAGGTTCGAGGTGGAGAAGTTTGATGGAACCGGTCATTTCGGCATGTGGCAAGGCGAAGTTCTAGATGCTCTGTTTCAACAAGGTCTAGACATCGCTATTGAAGAAGAGAAACCAGATGGAGCAGATGAAGTAGAGTGGAAAAATATCAACCGATTGGCATGTGGTACAATTCGTTCGTGTCTCTCAAGAGAACAAAAGTACACGTTCATGAAGGAGACATCCGCAAGTAAGTTGTGGAAGGCATTGGAGAACAAGTTCATGAAGAAGAGTGGACAGAATCGGCTCTATTTGAAGAAGAAGTTGTTCCGTTTTGAATACCTTCCAGGTACTACAATAAACGACCACATTACTGCTTTTAATCAATTAGTAGCAGATTTGTTAAATATGGATGAAACTTTTAAAGATGAAGATTTAGCCTTGATGTTGTTAGCTTCCCTTCCTGATGAGTTTGATCATCTTATTACGAGCTTACTCATTGGGAAGGATAAAGTGTCTTTTGAGGAAGTTTGTGCTGCTTTGTATAGTTATGAAATTAGAAAGAAAGATAAAAGAGAAAGCAGGAATGAAGCAGCAGAGGCATTGTCTGTAAGAGGACGTCCGCAAACACAACATAAAGGAAGGAGAGGTAGATCTCTATCAAAAGGAAGACTTGGTAAAGATGAATGTGCCTTTTGTCATGAGAAAGGCCATTGGAAGAAAAATTGTCCGAAGCTACAAAAGAAAGGAAAAGCTGTGCAATCTGATGCATGTGTAGCTGAAAGCAATTCAAATTCAGATTTTGCATTGGTTGGTTCGTCAACATCATCTCATCCTGGTGATTGGATTTTTGATTCAGCATGTACTTTCCATATGTCTCCTAACAAGGAGTGGTTCTTTAACTTTGAAGAACTAGACGGTGGAGTTGTTTTCATGGGTAATGATTATCCATGCAAAGTTTTGGGAATCGGTACAATTCGTTTGAAGAATCAAGATGGTTCAACCAGGGTCTTGACAGATGTTCATTATGTTCCAGATATGAAGAATAATCTCATTGCTGTGGGAGTCTTAGAATCAAAAGGCTTCACTGTGACCATACAAAATGGGGCATTGAAGGTTACTTCTGGAGCACTTGTGGCGATGAAAGGTGTTCGAAAGAATAACTTGTACTACTATCTTGGTAGTACGGTTATTGGGACAGCATCAGCAGCAGTTTCAGAGGAAGAAAGAGATTTAGAAACTACCAAGCTGTGGCATATGCGTTTGGGACATGCTGGTGAAAAAGCTTTGCAAATTCTAGTAAAACAAGACCTGTTAAAAGGTGCGAGAATCGGCAAGATGGAATTTTGTGAGCATTGTGTATTGGGGAAGCAGAAAAGAGTAAGCTTTGGCACTGCTCTCCATAATACAAAGGGCATTTTGGATTACATCCATACGGATGTATGGGGGCCAACAAGAACTCCATCCATGAGTGGCAAACATTATTATGTCACTTTTATTGATGATTTTTCCAGAAGAGTTTGGGTGTATCTCATGAAGAAGAAGGATGAAGTGCTGGGAATTTTTCTCAAATGGAAGAAGATGATCGAGACTCAGACTAATAAAAAGATCAAGCGTCTGAGGTCTGATAATGGCACTGAGTACACAAACGATCCATTTATGAAAGTTTGTGAAGAAGAAGGGATAGTGCGACACTTCACTATTCGAAAAACACCACAACAAAATGGAGTTGCAGAACGTATGAACCGGACATTGCTGGAGAAGGTTCGGTGTATGTTGTCAAATGCTGGTTTAGGCAAGCAGTATTGGGCTGAGGCTGTGACATATGCATGTCATCTCGTCAATCGTCTACCATCGTCTGCTCTTGAAGGCAAAACACCTATGGAGGTATGGTCTGGAAAACCTGCTAGAGATTACGATTTCTTACATGTGTTTGGTTCAATTGCATACTACCATGTAACGGAATCAAAGTTGGACCCAAGAGCCAAGAAAGCCATTTTTTTGGGGATCCCTTCTGGTTCTAAGGGATATCGACTATGGTGCCTTGAAACGAAAAAGATAATCTTTAGCAGAGATGTTACCTTTGATGAATCTGCCTTGTTGCAAAAGGTAACTAAGAAGATTGATGGCACTTTAGAGCAGGTGGAGCAAACTCTGAAACAAGTGGAGTTTGAAAGAAAAATTGTTAATCCAGTTAGTGAAGATAAGACAGAAGCTGATCCTCCATTGACAGAAGATGAATCAGATGAAGAGGTTTTAACCCAAGAACCTCCACAGCAACAAGAAGAAACTACAGTTGATAGGCCACGACGACAAAATGTCAAGGTACCTGCTCGATACAAGGATTTTGAAGACCTACCTGCTCAATTTAAGAATACGGTAGCCTGTGCACTTTCAGTTGTGCATGATGATGTTCCTTCCATATATAAAGAAGCAATTAGAAGCCCTGAAGTTGAAAGATGGAAGGAAGCCATGGATGAAGAACTTCTATCCCTTCAGAAGAATAAAACATGGAAGTTGACACAACTACCTAAGGGCAAGAAGGCAATTGGATGCAAATGGGTGTATGCAAAGAAAGATGGATTTCCTAACAAAGATGGTATTCGCTACAAGGCAAGGTTGGTGGCTAAGGGCTACGCTCAGAAGGAGGGAATCGATTATAATGAGGTATTTTCTCCAGTTGTAAAACATTCTTCTATTAGAATTTTGTTGGCCTTGGTAGCACAGTTCGATTTGGAACTAGTTCAACTTGACGTGAAAACCGCATTTCTTCACGGTGACTTAGAAGAGGAGATCTATATGTCTCAGCCAGAAGGGTTTATTGTTGCTGGTAAAGAGAATTGGGTTTGTAAGCTAAACAAATCATTGTATGGATTGAAGCAATCTCCAAGGCAGTGGTACAAACGATTTGATCAGTTTATGTTGCAACAAAAATATACCAGAAGCACACATGATCATTGTGTGTATTTTTGCAAGCTACAAAATGAGTCTTTCGTCTATCTCCTATTGTACGTCGATGATATGTTGATTGCATCGAAGAGCCAAGCAGAAATTGAAAATTTGAAGGCTCAACTAAGTCAAGAGTTCGAGATGAAAGATTTGGGAGAAGCCAAGAAGATTCTCGGTATGGAGATAAGCAGAGACAGGAAGAAGGGGAAGCTTAGTTTGACCCAGAGTCAATATTTGAAGCGGATACTACAACGTTTTGGTATGAATGAACAGACAAAACTTGTAAGTACTCCGCTAGTTCCTCAATTCAAGCTTAGTGCTCAATTATCTCCTAAGAATGATGCAGAACGAGAATATATGGCAAAGGTACCATATGCAAATGCAGTTGGTAGCTTGATGTATGCAATGGTGTGTACAAGACCTGACATTTCACATGCGGTTGGTACTGTAAGCAGGTACATGCATGATCCTGGTAAAGGACATTGGTTGGCTGTGAAATGGATTCTACGGTATATTATAAATACTGTAGATGTTGGTTTAGTATTTCAGCAGGATAATACCATTGGTCAATGTGCAGTCGGATATTGTGATTCTGACTATGCAGGAGATTTAGATAAGCGTCGGTCAACTACTGGTTATGTGTTTACTCTTGCTAGAGCACCAGTCAGTTGGAAGTCTACCTTGCAGTCCACAGTTGCTTTGTCTACTACAGAGGCAGAGTATATGGCAGTTACAGAGGCTGTGAAGGAAGCTATTTGGTTATGAGGTTTGCTTGAAGACTTGGGAGTTGGTCAAAAACATATTAAGGTGTTTTGTGATAGTCAGAGTGCTATTCATTTAGCAAAGAACCAAGTCTACCATGCACGTACAAAGCACATTGATGTTCGTTATCATTTCGTGCGAGAGATTATTGAAGAAGGTGGAGTACTAGTTCAGAAGATTAGTACGACAGAGAATCCTGCAGATATGATGACCAAGGTGGTAACAACAATCAAGTTCAAACATTGTCTGGACTTGATTAACATCCTACAGATCTGAATTGGCACTGGCGTCGTTGATCTAGCAATTGAAGAAATCATTTAAAACCACTAAGTCGCTAAGGTGGAGATTTGTTATATATTGCTCCTTAGTGAGAAAATTAGAAAAGTCCCACATTGATTAGGAATGAAGATGGGTGTTGGTTTTGGGGCTATAAATAAAGCCCTCCTTTACCATTTGTAAACATCCCAAAATTTGTAAATCTTCCTCTCTTTTGTAAGGGTAATTGATTAGCTCAATTTTGCCCAATTAGTTGTAATTTTGGAGTTCATCCAATTGGAGATAGTGGAAGTGGTCAACGACGCCCGAGGACCTAGGTAACATTTATACCGAACCTCGTTAAATTCCTGGTGTTATTATTTTTCTGCTTTAATATTTCTGTTTCAATATCTGTTTTAGTTTATTTTAGCATTATATTTCCAATAGCATTATTTTGTCGGGTTAGTTTGAGTTCTATTCATTTAAATCATAAGTGAATAGTTACTACTTAGAATAGGGAAAATATACCCGATTTTCCCAACAGTAGCCAAAAGACTCAAAAAAATCTGAATCTTGTGAAGAACTTGGTTAGAGAAAACATATTTCAATATGTCAATGAGAAAAAAGGGTATCCACCTTTCAATCTACCAATATCTCTTCCCGATCAGATTGATAAGAATTAACTGAAAAGCCAGGATCAATATTTGTCCCATAAAGCGTATCTTTCCCATTTCCCTTTTTTATATAATCCATTTCAAACCAATCTTGGTCATCTTCAGTCATCTCTTCGTTTGTCTTAAAATCCAAATCTTTACTTGTATCATCCTCCTTATGGATGTGATTTTGAAGACTCACAAGATCTCTAGCCTTTGGAGCAGATGCTTCACATATACAAGATGCTGGGTTTTCATGAAATTCACCCTTGTCTGCCATTATCTCATTTGGCTCTCCCATGAATCCAATTTGATGAGCCCTAACCTTGGAGGCAAATTCTTCCCAGGTCAGGTTCATTCGGTTCATAAACAGTTTGTACAGTTTCTTAGCATTGGGACGGATTGTAGGTTTATGACCAAAGTATTTCCTGTGAAGTAACGTTTCAAATTTTCAATGTGAATACAGGAATCATACAAGAGTACTTAATTAGCCACATGTTTGCATATTGTTATATTAGTAATCTAACAAGAAATTTTTAAAGCAACTATATGAACCAAGTCAATGATAAGTGTGTAAAAGTATTATTGACCCTTCTTTCAATAACTTAAACTTTTAAGAGAATTGTGACTAACTTCTAAAATTCAATACTAAAAGTTCCTCAACTAAAGAACCAAACTAGCTTGAATTTTTGTCAAAGAAATGTATTCATACCTTCGTCCAGTCAAAATTCTAGCCATGTTTCCATTGTTGTTGGTGACAAAAACATCACTTTTATCACTAACAATAAAATCTAGTGCAGCCATGCGAGAAGAGAAGGATGAGAATGGTGCCAACTCCTCTGTACTTGTTATAGTTTCTTTAGAATAGAAGTTTGGAAAGAGTTTTTTTAGTGGAGCTAGTGTCTCTTCACCTCCAAATATTTCACCTGATGCCACATACAAGTGAACATCACTTCCAAAACCCAGTGCCCTAAGCATTAGACCAACTTCTCCTGGGCTAAGTGGGCATCTTCCATTTCTTAACATTTTTCCAGAATTTCTTGACTGCACGTCATACCAAAGTAGGTCTTTTAATTATATTTAATGCAGAATATACAGACAAATGTAAACGACACTAAAATACCAGTGTGCCTCACATGTAAGGTTTTCCATCTCTTCCTTATTGCGCCAAGTTCCTGTATTTCTTTTTCTCCCCCACCATAATAGCATCCAGAGAAGGCAAGTATATCTGGCTCATATCTATAGTAAATTGAATAAGCAAACTCTTGATATTAGTACTTGGAAAGTTTTTCGAACTGGGAGATTTCAGAAAATCTCAGAGTCATGAATATAACAAATAATGAGTGTTAACACACGCAATTTGCACTCAAGTCAATAATTATATGCTACATTACTTAAATTTGTACTCAAATCAATAATTATATGATACATCAATTCTATCTCTTATAACTTTTAAGAGTACATGCTATACATCAATTATTTTGAGTACAAAGTTGTGCGAAATGCATTTCTCTATATATAATAACATTATAACAAATATTTCCATGCTTTATATGTATTAATTAAAAACCTGCACACCTTTCCAACAAAAATAACATTGGCATAGTGACTTAACTACTTCCTCGAAAGTTTAAAATGCAATATATGTACAAGCCATATGACAAGGACATGATTATGAGCAAAAGGGATAAAATGTTACAAGGATATTGTTAGTGGCGAGTTATATTATGGTAAAAAAAAATTTGGTAGAAAAATAAATAAATACTTGAATGGTCTAAAATTAATTATACTTTACCTCAAATGAAGGGCAATGAAATATCTGCTTTTTATCCTCATTCTTTCTACCAACTTTTTCCCCATTTCAAGAATGGAATCAGTAAACTTCAAAGCATGATAGTTAACTCTACATCTCAATTTCTGTAAATCTTTGTTTAGTTTATTTGAAAGCCTGTAATCAAACTTAGATAGCAGAACAACCTGCACAAAGAAAAGTACCTAAGAGTTCTAAAGCTGGAAATGAAAGAAAGCTGACATTATGCAAAACCAAACTAATTTCAGTAATAGTAAATTATTGCATGCTCAAAAAGAAGATGGAATAAATGAAAAATCTTTATTTATAATCAGATCAAAAAAGTGAAAGTAGTCCCCAAAGCCCTTAAGAATTGCATCATGCAAGTGTCCCGTACACTCAAAGTAATACAGAAAAAAGGTTAAGAATTGAGAAATTATTTGCTGTACAAATAACTCTAACTTGTATTACAAACTGTAGAATCGTGTGAAGTTTAAGAATCCAGAGCAAAATAATAATATTAATAATAAATAAATGTAAATATATAAGAACTAACAATCAATATTTGCTTCAGTATTCTGCAAAAACTGAACCAATATTTTCTACAGAATCAAGCACTTACATGCCTTTTCTTAAAGAGAGGTAAAACACGTTCCTGGTAGCATTGTTGAGTACATTTTCTAGGAACACGAATGCCATTTGGAGGCAAGGATTTCGCTTCCTCTGCTGGAAGCTGTTCAATGATTTTAACATCTTTTGTGAGGGATGATATAAAATGATCAACATCAAATATTTCCCCAAAGTCACTGCACAAAACACCACATTTAAAAAAAATTATAATTTCCTTGCATTTAAGCAAATCGTATATACAGTAGAAAGTAAATCATTGCATGTAGCAACAAACCTTTTATCCTTCCAGTAAGATTTTTGATCCAACATGGGAACGACAAGAGTAGCATTCAAAATATAAGCTGCAACAACAGCATCTGTTATCTGGAATCATAAACAGTAAGAAAACCAGGTCAGAAACAATGGAGACATGGTCATACACTGCTGGTGAGTGGTTATTGATTGGACTAACTGCATAAAATATGAGCCGTAAAAGGTGTTAATCAAAACAAGTCGAAAAATACATGAGTCAATAAAAGAAAAGGTAAATAGGAATGTTACAACTTGAAAAGCTTAGAAAACATGTTTAGCATGATTCAACCCAAAAGTTTAACCTATTAAGAGGAGTCTATTCCAACTATATATCCAATTTCTTACTCATATTATTTTAATGTAAGACTCGTTCACACACCGAACAATCCCTCCTCAAACGAGAACACATTGCCTCCTTTAAGCTCGAACCATGCCCCTATACCAAACACTAACCATTTAGTTGTATCATCCTTGATTTGGCATCTAGACTCCATCGAGTGCACCAATGTAATAAGAAATGGCCAAAGAACCCACACTAACTTAATTACACCTCAAGAGTTCAATAAGTCTCTAATAATATCGCGAAATTTTCATCGCGATCCAACAGGGGCACACCTTCTGCTTAAACTTAGGCCATCTACGTTGCATACACGGATCTATTTTCACCTTAAAAATCCAATTTGTAGCGCCCACGCAATGGAAATTAGAACCTAACTCTCATGCCACTTGTTGGGCCTAGTGTTTCGACCCAAACAGTTACTCTATAGGAAAAGTAGCTTATCATAATTATATATCCAATTTGTTCTTCATATTTTTTTAAATATGAAACTCATTGACACACTTAACAAAATAATTATTATAGTTTAACAATGTAGGACTTATTTGCTCTTTTATTTACTAACAATGTTCATTGTAAGGGCGATAATTTGTGTCGTAATCCGATTAATTAAAGTGAATAACACTAATTGAAATAAATTTGAGTTAAATTCAAACAAGTTCAAATAATAAGAAAAAAATAAAGCTTGAGCTTGAATTTGGGTTAGATCAGCTTATTAGCTCAAAATAAAATGAAATAAAAATAAAAATAAAAAAACACTATAAGTATTATTTTAACTGGTTGGAATTATTACAATTAAATTTAATTATTAAAAACATACTAATATATTATGTTAAATTGTTAATAATTATTGTATAAAAGGGACTAAAAGACATATATATTATGTTTGCTATTCAAATCACCACCAAGATGTTATTCTTCTCAAGCCACCCAAAATAATGCAAGACAAAAAATTAAATTGAATGATATTTTTATTATTATTGATTTTTTTAATATTTAGTTTTTCTATTATAAGTTTTTATTGTTCAAATAGATTTAGTTTTGAATAGTGATATGTTAAAAAGATTATTTTGTTGTTATGATCTATAATTATTCATTTATTTTAAAAGATGCACCAGGTGTAGATAGTTGTACAAGAGCTTGATTCTTGATAAATATATATAATGCTTACTTCTCAAGCTTTAATGATATAATACAGATATTTTAAAATATAAAAAAGACCAATTAATTAAAAAATCATGTAATTATCAATTTGGGCAAGTATGGGTTAGGGTGAGGTAGTTGTATAGTTTGTATTGAGACTCACATTTAATGACTTTAATTAAATTTATTCTAATTAAAATTAAATCAATTTAAACTAACCGACAGAACACCTTGTTCATTGTACAACAGAGCAATAGACATGAAATCCAACCAAGCCCAAGATCTTTTCCCCCCGCAAATAAGCCCAATGAATTTATAATGCACTAATGTACTATTCATAGTTTCTTTACTTTCCCGGTAACAAATTATAAACATAATAATTGCATAAATATTGTATTTTAAAAATTGATTGGATAAATAGGATATAAAATTCCATTAACTATTAAATGTATGAATATGAGTTTATTAATTATCAAAAAATATATCAGGATAAAAATTTAAAAAATATCAGATTTGTATGATGGGAGAGAAAATGTGTATTTTTAACATAAACAAAATGATTATTTTAATCCCTAAAATCAAAAATTCTTAAATATGAGTTCTGTTCTCTTTTCTCTAAAAATAAGAGAATTTTATTGCAATATATAGTTTTAATTCCTCTGATATAATTTCTGGATTTTGGAAAAGAAAAATTTGAGAAAGAGTAATAACATAATTGAGGTTTAAAGATTTTTATTTTGGGGTTAAAATGAATATTTTATTCCTTTTAAAAATACACTTTTTCTTTCATACCATACAAATCTCACAATTTTTTAAACTTTTATCTTTTTTGTATAATTTTTGATAATTAATGGAATTACAGTGACTTATCTAATAAATTTTTATATATTTTTGATATATTTATGTCATTCTGCTATTTTTGGTCCTGCAAACAGAGTGCGTTTTCAATGTTTATGTACGGTTTACATATCGAGATGCGTTTAAAACCATTATATTCTAGCCAAAAACAAAAAAACAAAAAACCATCGAATAGCAAACTCGGTTTAGAAGTATTAATTGATGAACTATACTTCCAACAGCCCAACTAAAATTATCTATTTACTAAGACAACAAATTCTGTGGATTAAGAAAAATAATTGGTCTTGCTCAAAAACCTTACCCCAGTTCTCTGTTGATTTAAGCCTCCACTTGTAGCTATTACAAGGTACCGATTGGGATTTGTTTTCAGATCGGCCGCTGCGATACATCAGAAGTAGCAAACAGTAAATTTCAGGGACAGTAATTCTTCATTGCAGCACAAAAAACTAAAAAAGAAAAACGGAGGAGAGCGAAGTTACAAGAAGAGAAACAAGAACAAATTAACAAATAAGAAGCTCGAATACTCCAAACGAATATTTAAAACATAATGTTTCAAGGTTTTGATTGTTCAAAATCCAAAGCACAAAAAATATTTTCGTATTTAATTCAACAATAATGAAGTATCGATAATAAAATAGAGGAATGAATATACATTACATGCAAAATTACGGCTCGCATTACTGCAACTAACATAGAACTGCGATTGAGGCGAACTCCACAAGTGGCGACCTAAACTCCCTCCTTCAGCCTAAAACACGCCATTCCAATAATCACAATCGCAAAAGATTTTCCACCGAAACCACCTCAATCTCAAACCCAAAATATCAAAGAAATAATGAAAATTTTGAAAAACTAGAGCATAAACAATCAAGATTTCGAACTTTTATTGGAATCAGAAAATATTTCCTGACCGGAATACGAAACTCTGCTTTCCGAGCTGAATTCGGTTGGAGCTCCAACACGCCATTGTTAACCTGACCTCAAATAAATAAATAACAAAAAATAAATATATACACACTGAAATGTAGAGTAACGAAAAGCAATTATAGATATGTTCCTAATATACCGTAGAGAGGTGGTGGGGATGATGAAGGAGAGAGAGAGGATAGTCCTCCAAGTCATAGGGAGAAGGAGCGAGGAAACCGAAAGCGACAAATATGAGAATGAGGAGACCACCGAAGATAACCGAAATAAGAGGCAATAGACTTCGCCGGCGGCGAATAATGGACGAGTTCAAAACAAGCGAATTGTTATTGTTGTCGATAATACTATTGTCTCTCCTTTTCTTCTTCATTTTCGAATTCATAGAGAAAAAACTGTGACGTTGATTTTGTAATTGAAATTAGAGGAGGAGTTAAAAGAGAAGAACTGAGTCTAACAGAAGAGAGGAAGACGCCGTAGCTCGTAACGATGACGACGACCTCCTCCCCATGTCAAGATTGTCTACGTTCCAAGGCTTTTCTTGTTTTCTTTTTCCTAATAATTTTTGTTATATATTTCTCGAAAAATTGTAACTTACATTTTTCTTACAAGGTATCGTGTAGATCATGCCAATAAAATGTAGAATAAAAGTAAGTGATTGACATGAAAAGAAAATATATATATATATATATTTCTGGTTTTTTTATTAAAAAATGGAGAATATTAATACGTAATATAATATATTTATGTTAATCTTTTATTTTATAAAAAATTAATACCAACAATGATACTAACAAATAACATAAAAATAAATAATATTTAAAAATTTCTCATTCAGTTCGCCTGTAACATATTGTTGGGATATTAAAATTACTTATTTTAAATGATTTAATTTCATAATTATTATATTAAATATTAGATATTCTATAATTTTTTTAAAAATATCACACTAGTTACGTATTATGCAAAAATAATAATTTTAATCTCTTAATTTTTGATTTAAATAATTATATTTTCATTATTTATAAAAATTAGATATTAAGTGTTTATTTTTAATATTTTTGATAGATTAAAAGTGTTCATTTTAATAAATTATAAGAAAAAATTATTATTTTTCATAATAATATTACTAATAATATCTAAATAATAAATTATAGAAATAAAATACTTATACTAAAAATTAAGAAAATTCTCATAATTAATCCAATAATTATGAAGAAGTTAACGTGTTAGTATGACAAAAATTAACTTGAGAACCTTTTCCCCATATTATTAGCTTGTCAAAAAAGAAAGAATGAATAATTGAGCTTACATCCTACCCCGTACCCCGTTCATCATCTATTGTTAGGTTTTAATTCAAATTAATTTTTGAACCGATGCATGTGTATAAATTGTATGATTCAAATTTAATAATTATATAATAATATTAATTATTATTATTATTTTAAATTTTTATTTATTTTATAAAATATTAAATATTTAAATATAAAACTTTATATCGATTTTATTAAAACTAAATAAAACTAAGTTAAATATTTTTTATGAAGTAGTTTGAAAGAATACTTTTAAAATAAATAATTATTTAATTTGTTACTTTATTAAATAATCATATATTATAGTAATTATTTTATGATTACTAGAAATCAAACACATACAAATATGAGCTATTGGACATAATAATATTGACAAAACTTGTATAACTTTATTTAATAAATAAAATATAAATATAAATATAAATAATAATATATAAATTTATTTAATTAATATTTTTATTATCTAAAAAGTTAATTATATATAAACACTATAGATACGACTTTATTAAATTTAATAAATGTTTTATAAGTATTTTATGCTTAAAAATAATTTATATATACCAGTTATTCTTTTTTAAAATTGATACGAGAAAAGTTACGATCTCGACCCAAAAATAATTATTTTAACACAAATATGATCCGTTTATAAATAGATTAATATGAAATATTACATGATAGTTCAACACAAATATGATCCACTCATAAATGAATTAAATAAACCAAAACTACTCATTAAAAAATTTACATTATAAATAATTAAAGTAAAAAAATAATTATTCATAAAAATATATTTATTATGTAGATATTTTGATATTTATTGATGCACAATATAAATTAACTAAAAGTAAAATTGTGAAAAAAGTATAATATGTTTCGAACTATTGAAACTTGTTTTTTTATATATTTAATATTAGTTTTTGATTGTATAAAGATATTATTCAAATTTAATAACTATTAATAAGGTTAATTGTTAGATAATAATAATTATTATTATTATTTCAAAAAAAATTATTTTAAAATAAAATAAAATAAGGTTAAAATATAAATTTTCTTTACTTTTATTATAATTACGTCAAAATTTAATTTTAAAATTTTGTAAAAATATTTACAAAAATACTTTTAAAATAAATAATTTATTTATTACTTCATTAAAGAAAATAATTATTTTATAAACTTAACTTGATAATTTAAGATAATAAAAACACAAATGTTTTAGTATGATATTAACTAACTTTATTTAATAAACATTCAAATATAACAAGATAGTACAAATGAACTTAACATAAATACTACCTCATCAAATTTAATAAACTTTTTTGTCTTAAAAGTAATATATACTAATTGAATATTTTTTAAATTGATAACTGATATGAGATGATTTAGACAAAAAAATGTATTATTATAATTCAATACAAATAAAATTTATTCATAATTAAATTGATTATATTAGATCCATTCATTAAATGAATAAATACAAACAACATAAATTATTATTCTAAAAATTAAAATAATTATTTAATTATAATAATGTAAAATTAATATAAAATAAACATAATAATAAAATTATTTGTTAGAAATATATTTAGTATGAGTTGTTTTGTTATTTATTGGATAAAAAATCCAATAAAAGTATGTAATGCATAATTGACGGGACCCAAAAACCACGTCAAAATTCAATTCCTTACTTTTCTTGACATTGTTGTGCGTATAATCAATTAATGGTCAATCCTACTAAGTAGGAAAATGGGGGCTTTTAATTGATTAGGAAAAGGACAAAAAATGACATAAAATATTAGGAAGCAATTGCACAAAAGATGTGAGTAACGAGGAGAGAGTTGTAATGGTATAATTATTCACGTCATGAATTAAAATTAATAATTTTAACTTTAGTAATCTTAAATCGCCTAAAACTTTCTACTATTTTTTACATTATAATTAACTAATAATTCAATTATTTAACAATAATTTATTAATAACTTAAAATTAGCCAATAATTCAATTATTTATCAACTCACCTTATTAATAACTTAAAATTAAGACTACCAAATTTAATCATTTACTATATTACAATCCCAAAAGATAATAACAAAACTAAACAAGATTAAATCTATTAACAATATTTAACTTAAATATTAAATTCTAATTGTAATAAAAATTAATATTTTTTGCTACAATCACGAGAATAAAAAATTTCATGTCAATCTCATAATTTAGTAATAAATAAATACATCTACGCAATGAACTAGTTGATGACCTATTTCATAATATGTTATTTTGACATTTAAACATAAAATGAACACATCAAGAATTCATAAATTAAAACTAAAATAAATCATGACATTAAATTAATTAAATTATAGTATAAGACTTAATAACTACAATCACATTTAAAAATTAGAAATACATAGATTTTACCAAATTCAATAACATATCCATAAAATTAAAGATAAAAGAATAAAGAAGAGCTTATTATAGATCAATGAAAGAACCGATGTAGCCATAATCACCTAGCTTTAATCTTCTCTTTAAACTCTTATCCAAGATTGTGATCCTTTTTTCTCTTATCTTGGCTTGTGTTATTATGTGTTTTTGATGACTTAATATAGTGTATATATTGTGTTTTCCCAAGTGGACTTTGGCCCTTACTCAATTTGCTTGATCCAATGGTTGAAATAAAAATTATGGCAAAAAACACCAATTTTAAGTGCCGACTAGATGTCTTCATCGATCAAGACTCAAGGCTAGATCAATCTAATAGTTCCAAATTAATAACTGAGAGCTCTCAATAGATCCTCAATTGAGGTCTTAATCGATCGAGTAACATTAAGTCCAATTTCATATTGAAAGAGTTCATGACTCGATATACGACCAAGGTAAGGAGATACAAACTCATAAAAGACTCAACCCTAACTCGCACAAACAAGGATATAAACACTTACACAAAACACGTAGTAGAATCACAAATAGTATAATATCAAAATGTAGATAATTTTAATCACATATATTATATATCAATAACAAAAAACAAGTAAACAATAAATGTTTTCTAATCAGAGTTTATGTTTCAATATGTTGAGACATATACATAACAGACTCAGATTATACTAGCTCAACAAGTGGTCATGCATTATACTTTATATAAGAAGGTAATAACAGACTCAGATTATACTAGCTCAACAAGTGGTCATGCATTATACTTTATATAAGAAGGTAAATACATATAGAGACTATATCTATATGGTAACATTCTCAGGTTGCTTAAGGTAACCACTCAGCAACAAATAATTCACTAAACAGTAAAATAGGTTATGAGACTAATAGATAATAAAACCACTATTATCTCTATCAATCATGACTTCTGTCCAAACGAATTATTGCTATTATTCACTTGCTACTTCTACAATCGTTTGTTTCAACACTCGAACCCAATTATCCTTTATAACCAATACCACCTAATGTGGTGTGATTGGTAACTAATGATTAGTAACTGGAAGTGTATCAACTCACACTCTCAAGGGAAACATAATCTACCACTATAATCAAATTTTGTAGGGAGACACACAGTCAAATCACGTACACACATAACCTACAATTTGATTACTAAAATCACTAAGCAACCCATACTCAAATATAATCTATCCAAAATAATTTCAACAATAGCTATAAATCTCAAAAAGAATTTTGACAAAGTTTTGGTTCTTAAACGAGCGGTAAGAAATAAGAGAAATGAAGGGGATATTTATAACTCATATTTGCAACCTCGCCAGCCACCTCACCACGACCTCACTACCACTTCTGGTGAGGTCCCTGATGAGATGGTTGGAAAGGTGTGTAAAATATGTTGCATTTTGTTTCCAAAAATGTCGATTAAAATCCACAAATAGCCATACCTAAAATAAGCAAAAAACCATGAGTAACAACGTCGGCTCACTCATCTAAAACCAACACTCTCAACTTAGCATGCACAATATGATGGGCACTTATGCAGTGTATAACAATGTTAAGCCATTCTTAACAATGCATCTGTGTATATACTCAACAACCTTTTTTTTCTCGATAAGTCATTCTATGCAACACTTCTTCTTTCACCAAAGAATATACAAGAGGCTTGAACTTAGTACCACCATCTGTTTGAAAAAATTTAATATATTTGTCAAACTATTTTCTTACCATGTTTTTGAATTGAAAAAATGCATTAGTTGTTTGGTCCTTTAAATGTAGAAAGAAAATCCAAGTAAATCTTGTAAAATCATCAAAAATAGACAAAAAAAATAATAATAATTGATATATGTATTAGAAGCATGTGATGTAGTTCAAAGATCCAAATACAACAAATCAAAAGTAGTTTAAACTCTTTCAAGAGTTTTAGTAAAGGAAAGATTATGAGACTTTGCTAATTGACATACAGTGAAATTTTTTGGAAGAATCTTACTTAGCACTATTATTACAATCTACATATTTTTAAAAAGTAGATTTAACAATAGGAAATAAATGATGACTAAGGCTTTCATGCCATTTTTCTAATGAAACATGAAACATTATTGGTTATGCAGATCCTAGCTGTATTATTTCATCACCTTCACAAGAAACCTTACCCTGGAGTTTATACAGTCCATATACACTAGAACCTTGAAGCTTGATCTTCTTGCTTTGTTGATCCTTAAAAGAAAAATCAGAGGAATCAAACTTAAAGAAACACCATTATCTTTACAAAGCTAATTAACGTTTAACAAGTTAGCAACTACAACAGATGTATGCAAAATATCTTTAAGTGTCAACGTGCAATTATTATCAACATTTAACTATATGCAACCAACATAAGCAATAGGTATTAACGCCATTACCTAAATCCATACCTTTACTTCTAGAGTAGGGCACATTTGATCAACAACTGCTATCATACGGTGACTTGCACCAATGTCAAGAATCTAAAAAGTTTGAGCATCATCCTTATGAGAAATGACCCCACTAGAAAAATTTGCAATCAGGGCCTTAAGAGTAGCCTTGCCAAGAAATAAATCTCTCAACACAAAACAAGATTGTGCATTGTGACCTATGTTTTCACATACCTGACAAATAGGTTTGTCTGTTATAGGCTTGTTCAAGCCATTTCTTGATTGATTTATAGTGCTATTCTAATATATCTTAACTGATTGCATAAAATGCTTCAAAATCCAATGTTGAGATAAGGCTTAATTGACATTCTTGGAACCATAATTACCATTTCTTTTAAAACCAGAATCATCACCACCTCTCTTAGGATGGAAATGAGCCATTAGCCATGAATTTCATCTTGATAACCAAAAACAAATTGTTTTCTTAAGATCTTTCATAACCTTAAAAAAGGATATGAAAACTATTAATAAAAAGTTGCATTTCTTTCATATTCATGTTAGACATAAAAGAAAAATAGTGAGGTGCAAGATAGTAATAACATAGTGAACAAGATCTTTTCCACTCATTAATTCACCAATAGAAGAAAGATGACCAAACAATGTTTTATCTTTCATCATATACTGAGAAAGAGTCATATTTTCTTTCTTCAAAGTATGAACTTGATCACACAAGTGCATAACCTTGGATTGGACATTTATTTAATAGTATTCTGCAAGTGCTATCTATTTTTGTTTGGCACTCATGTCACTACTCAAATAGCAAAGCATAAAGGTGGAAACTGAACCAAAAATCCAACACTTGATAATAGAATTGAGCCTATTCCAATTTAAAAAAGTAGAATTTAGACCAATAGAATTCAACAAAAACTTATGAGGACAATTTAAAGATTCATCAATGATCCCTTCAAGACCACTTATAGAGATATAGATAAGAAGTTAACCCATCCAAATCAAGTAGTTATGATCATCTAACTTGATTGATAAAGAAACATTTATAGGAGGTGAAGAAGATAAAATTTGAGCAAGAATATCAATTGAATTATTCGAAAAAGAAACACCTTGTAATGTAGGATTTGAGACATTTTGATTTCAACTACCACCACCATGTAAAACTGGTGAAACATGCTTAATTGGTGAGCTATCCACAAAATCCCTATTGGACCGAGTATTTACTTTATTGGTCACCAATGATGAGTCTTTAAGCTCTTGGCTGATAGGTGCTCAAAAAGCACTAAAATTACCATGATTTTATGCACATTAATTGATTAAATATATATATATATATATATTTATATATTTATATGATTTTATCATATATTTATATGATTTTATCATATATTTATATATATTTGTCTTTTCGGAATCACAGGTATTTTTATTGTTTTTCAAGTATTTTCGCTTAAAAATGTAACTTAAAGACTCAAAGAGGAATACTTGAGGCAATACATCATAAATATATTCATAAAATAAATGAGAAAAAGTCAACAAATATAGAAAAATTGGACAAAATGTTTCAAAAATGTCAAAAAGGAGAAAATCGCTCTGCCCAGTTACCTAGTCGCGCCCAATAGCACGCACGTCTGCTCTCCATTCCATGTGTGTCTGCGCCCCACCTACGCGCGCCATTGCGCCCATCTGCCCCATCTGTGCGCGATGTCGCGCCCACACCAGCATGACGTCATCATTCACTACTCCGCGTTTTCTCCATTTTTAATCATTTTTTTCACCCACTTTTTCTTCCCATCTTCACCTATAAATACCCCCATTCTCTTCATAACTAAACACACCTCAAAACACATCTTCTCTTCTCTTTCTTTCTTTCTCTCTTTTCTTAGTTTTTTTTTAGTTTTTCTTAGTTTTTAGTTTTTCCTTAGTTAGTTTTTCTTAGTTTTAGAGTTTTTCTCTTTTTGAGGAGAACTAGTTATGTTTTTGTAATTTATTTGCTTTTTGATTCAATAAATGGGAGTGTAAATTTTGTTTGGAGGTTTTCCAGCAACGGGAATAGCAACAAAGTACTGTAAGGATTTTATTTTCTTTATAGTTATTTTATTTTCTTTATTCAAACATGTTATACTTAATTTATCTGTGATTAAATTTAATTTTGCTGCCTGTTTGTAAACATGATATAATAATAACGTTGTTATGCTTGCGAAATATTAAATAGGTAAAAATCTCTAAAATAAATTGATTTTGTTTTTATTCAAGTTTTTATATTAAGAATGTTGGAGAGAAATATATTATTTTTCATTACAAACTTAAATATGAAAAATTAGATTTTAAGGTTTAGTTATCCGGTCTAATTTAGAGTAGTGTTCTTTTATTTGTTGGTACAATCGCCCGGTAGATAGAGTGAATCTCTATTTCAAAAACTTTTATAAGAATTATTATCTGAAAATATATTGACAACATGCTTTCAGTAGTAGCTTTTAAACTTGAAAGTTAGTACTCAGATAATTAAATTCTTAGGTTTAATTTGGACACCTTGAATAAAGTTTAAGCTGTCTAACCCCACCAAAGGTGACATTTAAATGGTTCATTTTCAATCTCTTAGAAAAAGGATAATTTAATTAACCAAATTAGTTATCAACCTCACCCATAGGTGTTAATTGATTTGTTTAATTAACAAAAAATATCTAACCCCACCAAAGGTGGTATTCATATTAAAAAGAGAGAATCAATAAATATCAATTTATATCTTTAATAACCTAAATAATATGAGCAAGCATAATTAACTTAGTTATTATATCCATAAATACTCCACTATTATAAATGAGAAAATTTTCATAAATATTTATTGAATCTTTATCTATATTTATTTTTATGTTGTTAGATTAGAAAAACAAAAACCCAAATATCGTGACAGCATGTTTAGGATTTAATTTCGTTTTTAAAAGTTTTAATAATAAATTAAAAACCACATATATTCCTTCCTTAGATCGACCTTAGGAGTATACTTATCATTTTCTACGAAATGATTGATAACTCTATGAAAATAAAGTCATTTAATAAATAGTATTTTTGTGGCTAAAAAAAATAAAATATAAACTTTTTAGTGAAAAGGGATGAAAATATAATTTTTGAAATTTTTAACATAGGACCAATCAGAAGCTGCCACGTGGCATGTCACGTAAGCATAGGAGCTGACTGAGCAAGACACGTGGATGCCACGCAAGCACGGAGAGCGAATCACGTTACGTTGCGTGTGAAGAGGATAAACACGTGCCACGTGTCAGAATGACGTTCAATTCGAGTTCGGAAATCAGTCAATACGGTATAACACGTGTCACCACGGTATTGCTCGAAGCATTCCACCCGTGTGCCATGCCATCCATTCCTGCAAATCACGTCTCACCACGTGATGCTGACTTGGCGAATGTTGACTCTGACTGGTCTCCCCTGCCACGCGTCGCTCTCTCATTCGCCAACGAACTTCTGATGCCACGTGTCACGTTGTGATTGGCTAAAATTGTCAATTTTGCTTGTTTTGATCGTAGCCCTTGATTTGAAGTTGATCGGACGGTTTAAATCGCACCTGAGCTTTATTTAAGCCGTTAATCACCACATGAACCCTAATTTTCCTCCATTAGCATAATTTTGGTGAGTTTTTAGAGCTAAAAAGATAGAAAAATTGAAGAAACGACACAATTTTGGTGGAGATTCAAAAGGAAATTAATTATACAATTGAAGAGATTGATTGTATTTCTTTTTCTACTCTTTTCTTTATTAATTTTATGTCTTCCTTTATGAAAAATATGAGTTTTATGAACACAATTATGTGTAATTAATTTATTAATCTATGGATCTTATGAACCCAATTTTCAACATGTGATGATCTAATATTTTTTTCTCAATTATAATATTAATTTAATTATATTATTTAATCTGATTTTTATGTTATTAATTGTTTGGCCAACAATTTATCTATAAAGGCAATTACATAGATTTGAGAAAATTATTTAATTGTTTGTCTTGATTAAATAACATGCATAGTTTCTAGGCACAGATGTATGATTCTTATGTATGTGATCCATAATTGATGAACTTAATGAGTAATATGCAATCTAATTGGTATGAGAATGTGATTAAATTAATTACTATATGGTGTGTAGTTTACTTGAGAGAGGAATATATGCTAGGTTAAATTCAATTGATCATGTAATTAATTGGTATTATATTGAGAGGATTTTAGTGATTCGCATGTTTAGAAAATTGGGGGATTAAGTATTCCTAGATATTTTCTCATATATCTTTTTAGTCACAAAATCTGATTTAATTAATTATTGCTATTTACTTTTAGTTATTTTAATTTTGCTTTCTTAAGATATAAAAACACCAAAAAAATTGATTTTATTATTTTTAGTTTAAAAAATTAGTTTCTAAAAAAATAATCTATGTGGGAACGATTTTTATTTATCATTATATTACTTGTTACGATACGTATACTTGCGTATTTATTGCACACACAATTTGTGTGGCGATCAATGATTCGTGCACTTGCGAGATTTTTATAAATATAAAACCAAAGTATTGGCAGAATCGGCGATGCTGGTTCTGCTCATCAATGAGCCTTTAAGCTCTTAGCTCTCATACCATTCAATAAAGAGTAGTGAATATGAATCTTGAAGAATTGAAAATTGAACTATACATTGCAATCTTAGTAAAATTAGTCTACACTTGTAGGAGATATTTATACTAATGCTCTAACTATGCTAGTACACATGTAATGGTAGTATTAGCTATAGAAATAACCAACTAAGTAACTCTTAACACTACATTACAATCACTATACTCAATAGTAAGCCTTATTTTATGTTTTATGTCCCTAACATTTATAATGGGTAGCAAAAATAACCCTAACGTATACAAAAATGTCCTAAATGTTGAGTTTCATTAACATTTATGCCATTTTGGTCATTTTTTGTTAACAAAGTTAATTTTTAACACCATGTTTAACCATTATCTTTTTAAGAAAAATGACTAAAATAACATAAATGTTAACAAAATAAACATTGGGAGTATTTTTGCAAAAAGTTAAATGTTGAGGAATTTTTGCTAGTAGTCCAAAACATTAAGAACATAAGACTTACTTAAGCTTACTGATGAAAATAAAGGAAAAATCATAAAAAATGCTTCTTTAAAACTTATAGCTATAAAATAACATATTAAAAAGTTGCAACTACAAAATAGCAACATTTAAATACAACTCATACATTATCATTATTAAAAAAAAGTTTGATATATCATTTCATATTGATCACCATTCAATTAAAAGTTACTTAAATTGAATACCATATAATTGGATGTTGTTCATGTTGAGCAACAATTAGAAGTATTAAATGAGCTGAACTGACTCAACTCATTTTAAGTAAGATGTAGCTTAGCTTAACTTATATAATTTTTAAAAGAACTAAGTTGAGCTAAGTTTGGCAGCTTATATGCATATATGCAGGTCAAATAATTTTTTTCATTGAACTCATTTAAATTATTTAAACATTTAGGTCATGTTTGATCATCATTTCAATTTCATGAGTTTTAGAATTGAATTTTCAATTTCAAAATATTTTCAAAAAAATAAAAGTTATTTGATAATCAATTTCTCATTTCAATTTTGAGAATTAAAAATTAAAAATTAGATATTACTTATTTGATAATTAATTCATAATTTTTAATTTTTAACCTTTTACATTGAGTTGGGCTAGGTTGAGCATAATTTTCTATAACAAACTCAAAATCACAAATCAGAATATATATTTAGAAACTAGACTTCTAAAATTTTCTAATAAAATATAAAATGATTCATAATATTTTGTGAGATAGTATAATTTATATTCCAAAAATGAGTCAAAAATATTTTATCGAATCTGAACATTCATTAGTAAAATACTAGAAATCACAGACCGTAAAATATATTAGAAACTAGACTTCTAGAACGTTCTAATGATATATAAAATGATTCATAAAATCATGAATTAGTAACGTTTATATTTTAAAAATGAGTAAAAAATGTTCTTTTAAATTTGAACAACCATTAATAAAATGTACACACGTTTTTATAAAAATCTCGAAACATAAACAATAAAATTTATTAGAAACTAGACTTCTAGAATTTTTTAATGGTATATAAAATGATTCAAAAACATTTGTAAATTAGTAGGTTTATATTTTAAAAATGAGTAAAAAATATTCTTTCTAAATCTAAAAATCTTTAGTAAATGTGCATAACTTTCTATAGAAAACTCGAAATTACAAACCGTAAAATTTCTTAGAAATTTAACTTCTAGAGATTTTTAATATATGAAACGAACTATAATATTTTGTAAATTAGTACAATTTATATTTTAAAAATATTTAATAGAATATAAATAATATTTAACAGCTAAGCATAACTTCTAAAAACAAAAAACTCAAAATTTTAAAATAATATTTATTATAAAATATACTATTTGATATTTTCAATGATATATAGATTTAATTATAAATTATTTTAAATTAATATGACTTAAATTTTATAATTAAGTCAACGATCATCTCTTTAATCTCAATTATATTGTGTATGTTTTTTAAGTTACTATTTTTCTTGAAATTTTATATTTATTAAAATATTCCAATATTAATTTAATTTTATCTTTATTTTATTTTCAAAAAATTAGTTGTTACTTTTTTATTTATTGATTTGAATAATATTAATACTTTTTTCAACTTAATAATAATAATTTACAATTATATTTTGATAACTTCTTTATTTTCTCTCTTATATTTTAGCTTTTTAATTTAACATTTATTTATCAAATAAACTAGTTAGTGATTATTTAAGTTTGTAAGCTAAATTAATTGGGCTTTTTTTAGCTTATGAATTCAATGAGTCAACTTTCAATGAATTAGATTGAGTAACTCATTTGACACCTCTAGTTATAATTATTTTGATTTGTTGAATTTCTTAGATCATTTAATAAAACATTGTTCAATATTATTAAAAAATTTAATGTATTATTTTTTAAAAATAAATTGTTGCCTATTTAGATCTTTATTATAATGTTGTGATTTAATTGCGTCATATTCCTCTTATCGTTTTGGTTTGACATCCTAAATCAAAACCATGATTATTGTAAAAAAGATAAACCATGTATATATTATACTTAGCAATAAAACAATCTATTCTTCTTAAAATTATCTATTAGATTGTTAACACCGAATTATAATTATGATTATAAAAATTATATTAAGTAATAAACTATTGTTTGTTGATGATATTAACACAGTATGTTAATCTTTCAAATTTATTTTCATTAACAACAACTTTATGTAATATAAATTAAATATTTAATTATTACAATATTACTTCTTAAAAAGTAACATCAAAGTTACTTAAGTATTATCACCTTTAAATTCTTCCAAACCTAATGAAAAAAATACGTCAACATCCCTAAAATATAAGCATAATTCAATTCTTATGTACACTAACAGAAACCGCAGAACTCAAATCTTCTACAAATACTATCAAAAGGTTTATTTCCATAAAATTCGTAAGCATTAATTGTTTAAGGTCCGGTAATTTTGAGGAAAGGGTGTTAATTTCCGACACGACACGAGATTGATGAGTAACGAAACAATTCATTTTAATTTATTTATTAAATTAATCAATCGCAAGATTACATAATAATTTAAAGTTAAATCGTTAAATTAATATTTAAATATATCAATTAAATATAACAAAAACACAAACCGGTCTAATCCCAATAAAATTAATAGGACATAATTAATTAAAGTAACATATTTTTTTATTGAATTATTTGGAGTTCACGATACATAAAGGATAATTTACTATTGATAGTGAGAGAGAAACATGTGCAAATTTTTTTTCCTCTAATTGTTTTAAATTACGATAATGACAAGTCACATGTTATTTTAAATAAAAATATAACACGACATCTTTTTTTAGTTGAGAAATTGTCAGTATATGAGAAATTGAGCCAATATTAATGAAATTTTCATAAATGACTATCTTTCTAACAAATGTTGAACAGGAGAATTTTGCCTAATTCATATATTAATTGATTGGAAATGGGTTAAGCTTTTATTATTATTATTATTATTATTATTATTATTATTATTATTATTATTATTTGCAATGGAAATGGGTTAAGTTCATTATTCATTCTTCTTTATTTGGCTTTGTTGAAGAAAGGTTAAAAGAGAAAATTAGTTAAGGAATTAACTCTTAAGGGGGCACAAGCAAGGCAGATACTGAAACTTTGGCCCACTCCCTCTTAACAAAGTGATTATTTTCTGATTGTGCAATTAACTCATCCTTAAGGTACCTCATGTTCAAGTATTGCTCGTGAAAAAAGATTGAAGATTAGATATAAAGAATATATTCATGATATGTTGTTGTATTGTGTACAACTAGATGTTTCATCATATTAAAAATTCTTTTTGTATTAAAATTATCACTTCATATGAGCTAGAATATGGATCACTTAAACAAATTTTGGTATATTATATTTTTAAGTGTTTATATGTACTTAAAGTTTATTTTTTTAATAAAAGTAATTTAGTTTTTAATTATTCTTTTATATTTACTACATATTAGTTAGACATCTAACAATACCCCAAAAGTAAGGAGAATTGGATTCCAGGAGTTCCTTTTTTTCTAGCTAAACATTTCAAGCAAGTATTTCAATCTGTAAAAATTAGTGTTGTTAAGTTTTATTTCTACTCACTACTAAAAAATGTGATATTTAAGTCGATATATAAAGTCAATTTTTAGATAAAATTGACTTATAATGATTTTAAAATCGGTTATGTGAATAACCAATGCTATATATGTGATTTTTTCTTTTTTTCTTCTTTCTTTCCCCATCAGACACAATTTTTAATTTGTAACGCTGTAAACAATACCCAAAACTCAAAACTAAGCTTCAGTTCCTCCATTCTTTCTCATTTTTCGGCCACTACGATCACCAATTCTAGTACCGTTTAGTGGGTTTTCTTCCTCTCCAAATTATCTTCCAAATCTCCTATTTTTTTGAACGAAATACTCAAATTTTTTATATCTATTTTCTCACTTATAAAACACTATTTTTTCTTCATTTCCTTCATTTTTGTAACTTCATTTACTCTTATAAGTATTTCTATTAATCTTATGTATTTATTATTCAATTTGCGTTATTTTTGATATATTATGTGTATAAATTTTTGTATTATGTATGTTATTATTTTTATTATGTAGATTTTGTATAAGTATTTTGTAATAAAATAAATTTATATATATATTTATGAATGTGATTTAAGTTTAGTGTTTAATTTATTTATTTATGTTAAAATGAAATGTGAAAAATATGATTCAAGAGTATGACTCATTAAAATATCTATGATTTGAAATAATGTAATTATTTAAAAAAAAAAATTAATAATCACAAAATTGTTATATAAATTTATAAGTTATTGAATATAGGTTTTTAAGTAGAGTAAAAAATGATTAAAATATGTATAATTTTTTTTAAGTCGGTCTACTATTTAAATTTGTTTACAAGTTAGACTTCAAATTTTAAGTCTTTTTTATTTAAACTCGGTTTAATAAATTAACTTTAAAGTATGTTTTTGTAACAATGATTTTTGAATTAAGAAATACATGTCACTAATTTCTGAGCAACCATATTTATAATTACACTTGTCTCGATGCAACGGAGATTATTTTAAGCTTTGCACCCTGTAGTTAGTGTATCTGATCCAATTACACCCTGTAGTTCTTGTTAAATTTGTCTACACTGTCCCCGTGGACCTGGTCCCACTTATGAAACAAAAATACATCAAAATAATACCTTTGAAGTCACCTTCAAATTCTATAATGAAAATAATAGGATTGTTTAATGAGTATTTTACGTGTTTAAAGTTCCGATTAAATAAATGAAAATACGAAAAGGATGATTAGAACTTTGTGAATTTCACGATCCAAAAACATACGTTTCTTTTGAAATTTTACAAGAGTGCTGAAAAAAAACTATGTCATCCTTTTTTTTTTTCTCTTTTTAACAGCCAAAGCATTTGTATTTAAAGGAAAAAATAAAAAAAACTACTTGTAAATTTTCTTTTCCTTTGATAATTATTTAAATGGTTTTATTTTTTTAAATAAAAAATCATTCAAATATTATTTAAAATATAATTGGATCCATTTAAACTAAAATCCAAAATCTAATATCTCTCAATCACATATGAAATACACAATATTATATTATTTATTCTCATATCTTCTGCACTCACAAAATAGGTTATACACGTTAATAAATCGTGTGATTGGTGAAAACATTTTCTCGTGAGAGCTCTACACTAGCAACTCAATTTTGAGTTAACATAGAGACATTAAACCTTATCAATACGAACATGAACGTTAGTGTATATGATGTCTCTAAATGTCCCAATTTCATCTACTCAAAGTAGGTACCATTATCTGTGAATCCCTTAAAAAACAATAATACTTAACGTTTTTTGAAATTTATTGCCATATTCATACAGAAAACAAAGTGTAGGAGGGAGCTGATGAATGTTGAAATAAATATATTTATATATATAAAGTTACTCATTGCGTGACAATGAATCAATGTTTATATATTATATATGATTGAGAGTACGAACAACAGTGGTATGGTTTTCTAAGTCTTTTTGATTAAAATTTTGAAGTTAATATTATCATAGTTTTAATTTTAGCAATATTTGGTTTTATAAACTCTCATATCTATTGGTTTATTTGTTTCAAATTTTTCATATTTATATAACTTCTTTTTTATTAAGATCTTTCATATCTAAATCAAATAATAGTATGATGAATCATGATTATTTGATTTAATTATTAAATTTCAAAGAAGTTAATTTTATAAAACATGTGCTTAATTTTCTTGCTCTAGAATTTACTATTTCATTTGATTTAAGTGATATATATTTTGAATCATCTAGTTAGGATTATTCATTGTTAAATCCATCATAGAATACACACAGACACTTATGTTTTTTTTGTGTTAATCTTTTTGTAGTTGATTTGTGAACAATCTGATTGGTGGGGAGCTTATTGGAACGTTGGACTGGAAATCGCTCACGCTAATTTTAAAAACTATGAAAATAGAGTAGGGGCTCGTAAGTAAAATACATTGGGGCAGTATCCTAGGGAGGGTAGCATAAGACCGAGTTTGTACTTGAACATTTGATTTTCATAGTGGAAAATTAGGTGGTCCGGTGGACCGATGGTTTTCCTCTTAGGTCATGGTTGTGGCCTAGGTTGTTTCCACCTAAAAATATCGTGTGTTATTATTTCCGCACTTTACTCTTACACATGATTGCATATATGGTCGCTTTGTTTAGGTTATTAAATTATAAATTAGTAAAAAATAAAAATAACCTATTCACCCCCTCTAGATTAATCAGATCCATATCTTATAAACTTTCAATTGGTATCAGAGCCGACACTAGACACACTTAGTGAGATTGATCCTTAGGGACACACATACTTACTTATGGACCAAATGAAAGAAGGTGGGTCATCTGTTAGACCCCCACTCTTTGATGGGTTTAATTACCCTTACTGGATGGTTCGCATGCAAGCCTTTCTCAGACAAGATGAAAAAGTTTGTGATGCAATTCTTGATGGTTGGGAACCACCTTCGATAATAAAAGATGGTGTAACAATCATAAAGCCAAGAAGATACTGGACCACTGAAGAACGTACCCTTAGTGGGGCAAACTAAAAAGGTCTAAGCTCAATATTTGTTGCAGTGTCGATGGATGGAATGCACTTGCTCTTGCTCTTGCTCTTGAAGGAACTTCCCAAGTAAAACAAATAAAATTGAGATTGCTAACATCTAAGTTTGATTCCATTAAAATGAGCAACAACGAAACTTTTGGTCAATTCTATGCTCGCTTTTATGATATCACTAATGCTTGTTCTAACCTTGGTGAGAAAATTCCACAACCTACACAAGTACACAAACTCCTAAGCTCTTTAATAGTAGACTATAAGATGAAATTTACAGCGATAGATGAAAGTAAAAATGTAGACACACTAAAAATTGATGAACTTGTTGGGTCAATCCAAACCTATGAGCTTTCTCTTGATACACCCAAGAAAAATAAGGATGTGACATTCAAAAGCTCCAAAAAGAACATCTCTGATAGTGATGATGATATGAATGATGAGTCACTAGTCTTGTTAGCATGAAAATTTAAGAAGTTCATGAAGAAGAAGGGTCAACATAATAATCATTCCAACAAGGGATAATCCAGTCGTTCGAATGACCGAAAGTCAAGGGAAATCAAGTCTCATAGCCTTAATGGTAAGAAAAGTAAGCCCACTAGTCCTCAATGTTTTACTTGTGGGGGATTTGGTCATATTTCTACAGATTGTGCTAACAATAAAAAGAAATTTGGAAAAGCCTTTAATGCTACACTCAATGACACAGAAAGTGAGCAGGACAATGCTAGTAACTCAGATGATGATGACACTAATTATTGTGCCTTCACCGCAACTGCCAATGCACATCACAATGACTCTGAACTTAGCTCGGATGAAGAAAAGGAGGAAGTAAACTCCTCTCTCTTACTGTCTAAGTTTAATGTATCGAATTATAAGGAACTATTCATGGATTGTCTAGGTGCCAGGGAAGAGAGAGATAAATTGCTTGTGGAAGTAACTAAACTTAATGATATCATCAATGTTCACAAAACAAATTCCTCTAACCTAGAGAAAGATAAAAAGGAATTGTCTGATCGTATTGATGCTTTGAATTTGAGACTTGCATAAACTATTGAGGAAAACAAAAATCTTAGGCAAGAACTTAGTATTGCTAAAGAAACGATGAAGAATTTGACCATTGGTGTTGAAAAATTAACCAAAGTCCTAGACTATGGAAAGCCACATGGAGATAAGAGAGGTTTTGGATACATAGATGAACAATCAACACCTTCATCATCCAAAACTCAATTTGTAACACCCACTATTGCTCAGGCAGGGAAGGTAGTTTTTGCACCTTATCATTCTAAGAAAATTCAGTTTGTTCCCATGTGTCATCATTGTGGTAGGAAATGACATATTAGACCTAAGTGTAGATTTCTTTATGCTTATGATTCTATCACGAATACAAATGTTTCTAAATCACCTAAAAAAAATTCAAAACGTAAAGTTTTTACTACAAGAACTACACAAAAAGAGGAATATAAGAAACCGGTAACTCAAATGTCCAAAATTAAAAAAGGATGGGTTAAGAAATCTGAGTTGCACTGCTTTGTGGCCCATATAACATTTAAAGTTAAATCAAATACCGCTTGGTATTTTGATAGTGGATGCTCTAGACACATGACGGGGAATCGTTCTTTGTTTAAAACCTTTAAGGAATACAATGAAGGGAATATTACCTTTGGTGATGGTAAAAACATCTAAAATTATTGGAAAAGGCTCTGTTCAAATAGAGGGTATCCCTAAACTTGATGAAGTTTTATATGTGGAAGGATTTAAGGCAAACTTGATTAGCATAAGTCAAATATGTGATAGTGATTTTAATGTGCAATTTACAAACAATCATTATATTGTAACAGATCAAAAGGATGAATGTATGATTAAGGGAATCAGATCACATGACAATTGTTATTGTATTGATACATCACCCACAGTAACATGTAACCTAGCTAGCAATAACTCAACTACCTTGTGGCACGAAAAGCTAGGTCATATGAATTTTAAAGATCTGGTTAGATTAAGTAAAATTGAGACTGTGCATGGTTTACCTATTCTTTCAAAAATTGAAACACCTGTATGTGGACCATGTCAATTGGGTAAAAAAAACTAGGATTGCTCATAAGAAGATCAAGAGTATAAATACAAATAGAGTATTGGAATCGATACATATTGACCTTGTGGGTCCTATGAGAACATAAAGTATTGGAGGTAAGAAATATATCATAGTTGTAGTAGATGACTTTTCTCGCTACACGTGGGTAGACTTTCTTAGAGACAAGTCAGATGCTTTTGAGTTCTTCATCTCATATTGTACAAGGGTGCATGTTGAAGTAGGTGACAAAATAGTAACCATCAAGAGACTGAGAACAGACCATGGAAAAGAGTTTGAAAATAGCATGTATGTTGACTTCTGCAAAGAACATGGTATCTTTCATGAATTCTCTGCTCCTATCACACCTCAACAAAATGGAGTAGTTGAAAGGAAAAATAGGATACTTCAAGAGATGGCAAGAGTAATAATGCATGCCAAGGGAGTCTCTAAAAGGTTTTGGGTTGAAGCTATAAACACTGCATGTCACATTATAAATCATGTATATCTTCGCCCAGGTACAAACCAAACTCCCTATGAGATATGGAGAAGTAAAAAACCCAATCTAAAATTTATGCATGTTTTTGGAAGTAAATGCTACATACTTAGAGATCGAGAACAATTCGATAAGTTTGATTCAAGAAGTGATAAAGGTATATTTCTTGGTTATTCCCTAAATAGTAGAGCTTATAGAGTCTTCAACTGTAAAACTAATGTAGTTATAGAATTCATAAATGTTGTTGGTGGTTCTTGCACACGGAGTTACAGTTGCAGAGAACAGAGGTTAGTAGTGTACATAATAAGTCAATTTGACTGAATGGTTAAGAGTTTTGTAGTTTGCTTATTAGTTGAAACCGAAACATTATCTGTTATGTAGCTGGCCAGTTGAGTTGAAGGACATGAAGCAATATTACATTTAATCTTCATAGGCGTTATAAATCATCGTTCTATGTGTCATATTCTCGATTCCCGAGGGGCTTATACTTTTGAAATTTTCGTTCGGAAATTTAAAAATTTGTCCTTTCAATTTGTATATGCAGACAGACTGAGATAACCTACTTATTCTTTAATTTTATTGTTAATGTCCATTTCTTTAGATAAATTTATTTTTATATTGTGACAAATATAAAAATCCAATTAATTATTTCACATTAAATATCATCAAATTAGATATTATTTAAGTTGAACTATTATCATTTATATCTTTCAATATTATTTGGTGTTATTTTTATTATAAATTTTAGATACTTGAGTGTAAGTAATTTTCCAATAATATTTGATTACATCTTCCTGGGAATGGTATTTGTTATTGCCCTTTTACATATTATCATCATATATATTAATTAGGATGAATAGTTGCAATACTTTCTTAGTTTAGATTATTTGGAACGTTTAGTTCTATAGCTTAAAAATTAAAGAAAAAAGATTTGTTTAGGTAAGGATTGTATTAGTTAGACAGGATGTGAAAAGATAATCAAGTAAAGTATGACAAATTAAATTTTTTGCATAACGATCATATATGTAATCGTGTGTAAATAAAGTAATATAGAAATATAAAGATTGATACACGAGATTTTTATATGAAAATAAATTAGGTCATCAATGACCTAAGAGGAATGATATCGGTCTATCGAACTATCTAATTATTTATTTTGAAAAATAAGGTCCAATAATAAAGTTTGGACTCAAACTATTCCTTAAAGTAATGCTCTCAAGAAATCTAATTACAAGCTATTACTTTTATCATAGTCTCTCAAGAAAGGTATCCAAATCTGAGCTAACGTTTTAATAAACTCGAATCATGAGTTAATCAAATCTGTACAGCTCACACTTGAAAAGTTAACATAATAACACAAGTATAAATGTGCTTTTTAGAGTAGATTTAATAATGAATAACTCTAGTTAGATGATTTAATACATATATTAGATAAATCGAAATCAATTAGCAATTCTAGAATAATCAATTTAAGCACAAGTTTAATAAAGATAGCTTCTTTAAATATTAATAATCAAACCAAATAATTATGATATGAAATATACAATTATTTGATTCAATAATTCAAGAACAAAAATAAAGAAAACGTTATAAAAATATATGGCCAAAATATCATAAATCAATTAGACTTATTTATCAATCAAACACAACTATTAATATTTGATAGATTAATTAATAACTAATATCTGATAGATTAATTAATAACTAATATTTGATAGATTAATTAATAACTAATATTTGATAGATTAACTAATAAAAAAACTAAAGAATTATGATATTATACTTGTAAACCAAGAGAGAGATTAAGATTAAGAAAATAATATTCTTGTATGATTAATAAAATTATGAGCTAATTGTATGATTAAATAACATGAGTAGAAATCCTAAGTCAAAGATCTATTACAAATATATCATTGAAAATATTTAAAAGTGCTTTAAAACATAAGTACAATATAGTAATAAAACAAATTGACTCGAGTAAAATTTAGGTTAAACTTAAAAGCCTGGTTGCTCAATCAATCTAGAATTAGCTCAATTAATCTAGTGAAAAAAATTAATTAAATTTGAAATAAATGGATTGATATATTCATTAATCTTGATCGATTGAGTTAATGCTTTGATCGATCTAGTCATATTAAAAATTAATTTAGTCAGTTTTAATTAAGCTCGATTAATCTAGTCACCATTCGATTAATCTAGTTACCACTCGATTGATCGAGTCACCTATTTGAATAATGTTTCTATGTATCTAATATGAAATCTAAAGTGCATTGGAACAAAGATATATTTGAGAAGTGATCATTGAGGTTTGATAGTTTCTTTGGATTGAAAATATTCTTAAAAAACATATATAGAAACTAATATTACATACAAAATATTTTATTCATGAATATCACCAATACTCATAAATCTTACAATCTCTTCTTTTAACATATTCGTGTGATAAAATCTTTCTCTAATTACATAACATTGATAGGAAAAAAATTTACCTAGTGGAACTACTCTTTGATCTGGTGAATCATTTTTGCTTAAATCTTGACATCTCTTGTTTACACTGAAAAACTAAAACACCAATAAACAAATAACTTATCTCAATGGACTCATTGTTCACAATCGTTCAGTGTATCTAATAATATAAAAACGAGGAATGTTCAAAAGAGGATTAAACAAATAATAGAAATTAAAAAACAACTCCATCATGTGAAATATCCTATAAAAATTCAAAGTAATTTAAAAATAAAAATCTACTCCTAAATTAACTATCTCTGTTTTATTATGTTTCAATTGAAGTTTTAATTTTTCTTCCCCTTTTTATCATAAAAAGGAGAATACATTTTGAAAAGCTCATAATAATAAAAAATAAGAGTTAAAAAATAATATATTTTCCAAAAAATGAATAAATGTCACCTAAGTTCTACAATTCTTCTTTAGAAAGTAGACTAAATTATTTGATAAAAATTGATATATATATATTTCAAATTAAGGATAGTAAACTTAGCTTAACATGAATACAATAGTACACACAAATGATGAAATTAATTTTGTTTAAAGTATGATTATCCGTTGACAACATAAATATATGTAGACAAGTTACACAAACATATTAACACATATTACACAAAATAAAATTACTTACCAAAAGATAACTTTAATAAATATTTTTGTTTTGTATTTCCATCTTGTATTATTTTTTTGTGGGGGATTAATTGCTTTTTTTTTTGGTATAACCAATTATGACTCTTTCTTTTTTGTGTAGTAGGATCTTGTTGACATCGATCAGTAGATGCATAAGATATGTAAGTGTATCTCACAAAATCTAGTTGTTAATGACATAGTCAAAAGTAAGAGGGTGGTATATAACTTTCATGCCAGTGTTAAAGTAGTGTATTTCCCTTTCTTTTTTTAACTAAAGAAACATTAATAAAAATAAAAAAACAAACAAATAAACTAAAGATGTTCACCTAGGGTTAATTAAGCATTCAAACAAAAGTATCTAGGTGAAACAATAAAGAATGACGATCAAGTGATCGAAAAAGAGACAATCTTTTCTCACCTCAACTTTCTTGAATTTTTGTTTCTTCATATCTTTAGATTGAAAATCAACTACCTTAGTTGTCATTGGCATATTCTTGGACTTATCTTTAGATGTTTTCATTTATCCTAAATGAAGATGCATCATGCATGGTAGGATAATAATAATTAGTCATAGAATTAAATGCACTGCATTTCACTTGTCTCTTTTAGCCAACAATTTCATGCTTTTTAGTATGATTTTTGAAAATGTTTTCATAATTTCCATTCATCTTAGAATATGATGCAATATGCATAGATGAATGATGGTTATGAGTCCTACTATGTGAAGCATGGAAAGTATCATTACATTTAGGAGTATTTATCAAAAATTTACACTTGAACTTGATATGACCTTTCCTATCACAATGATGACAGCCAGACACAAACTTAACAGATTTTTTAATCACAAGTGTAACTGTTTTTTTGTGTATAATGGATAACATAAAGAGTGAGGTTAGAAGGCCCTATAGATGTGGTTTTTAATAATGAAGAAGTTGAGCTCTCATCCTTATAATCAATGTCATGTGTATCACATGAGGAAGACATGTTTGAAGGTTTGACAAATTTAGTTGATTTTGAAGAAGATGGCGTAGTGTGCTCGTCTATATATTTGTCCCTAATTCTCTGTTGTTTCCAACTAGCTTTCCATAATCCAAAACTTTATTCAACCTTTCAGTTTCAATTTTTATCCTCCTTATTGCTTCAATTCCTTTGATTATACAAGTTTCTACATAAGATTCTTGTTTTCCTATTTAACATCTACAAGACTTAAATTCAAAACATTAGTACTCTCAGACATTAAATTTGTTGAGTAAAAATTCAAGATCACTTTCCTCATCATTTGAATCAACATCAGACTTATCGAATTGTCTACCTGAAGTTACAATAAATGCTAAATAGTTATTTTCTGGTTCAATTGAATTGTCACTATAACTTTTAGAGTCAGTAAGTGTACAATTGAAAGCTCTTCTAGTTTGGTTCTTCTTATTTGTATAGTCAACTGCGAAGTGACCAAAACCTATACATTCAAAACATTGAAGTTCGATGGGTTTAGATTTCTTACCATTAAAACTCATAGATTTGAGTTATCTCAGATTCTGATATTTTTGACAATTTGATTGTCCAGTTCATCATCATCATTGTCATTGTCTTCAATCATAACAATTTTGAAAGCGATACCTTTGTTCTTTAGAGATTTTCGAAAGCTTATCTCAAAGGTTTGAAGTGAGCTAACAAGTTTCTCTATTTTGATGGTATCCATATCCTTGCTTTCGTTAATGGAAGCACTACTACAAAAATGGGTATTTAAGTCGATACGTAAAGTCGATTTTTTCTAAAAACCGACTTTAAATTGGTTTAAAGTCGGTTCAGTGTAGAATCGACGCTATCCACGTAGGATGTAGCGTCGGTTGACGTGTCGAACCGACACTATGCGTGGATGTAGCGTCGGTTCACCACGTCAACCGATGCTATGTTACGTGGATAACGTCGGTTCCAGGTGTCAACCGACGCTATCCACGTAGCGTAGCGTCGGTTGACACCTGGAACCGATGCTATCCACGTAGCATAGCGTCGGTTGACACGTGGAACCGACGCTACACACGTGGATAAATTCTTTTCTCTTTTTTCTTCCCAGACAGAAACTATTTTCAACGTTGCAGAACTCTAAAAAACTGAAAACCTCCTCCATTTCTCCTCCACTCTTTCTCATTTTTTGGCCACCTACGACTATCATTTTCAGCACCAGTTAGTGTGTTTTCTTCCTCTTTAACTAATCTTTTAGATCCCCTGTTATTCATATTTTTTTTCTGTTATTATGTGTATAAATTTTTGTATTATATATGTAGGTTTGTATTATAACATAAGGAGAAGAATACGATGATCTTGAATAAAATATAACAAAACGATGGTAATTTTTTTGCTATTAATTAATATTTTATTTTTCAAATATTTGTATTATTTGAACTATTTGCTAAATTGATTTTGGTTTTTTTTTCTGCTCGAATATAGGTTTTTATTTGAGTATAATATAAAATGAATAAATTTAAAAAATAATAAAAAAAAAATTAAAGTCGGTTCACCGCATGAACCAACTTTAAACGTAAAGTCGGTTCAGCGAACCGACTTTAATGCCCCTTTTTGTAGTAGTGAGGCGATCTTTGCATAGAAGCGATCTAGTAATGAGTAGAGGTGTTAGTAATATCACATAATCTAATATAAAATTCAAAGAAATTTTCATTTTCTTTCATCCTAAGATTTTTAAATTGACTGTCAAGCATGCAAAGTTTAGTTCGTTTAACTTGTGTGGTTCCCTCATGGGCAACCTCTAAAATATCCCAAACATGTTTAACAATATCAACATGACAAAACTCATCAGTAGACATAACACTAAAAATAACATTAAGACCCTCTTGATTGGTCCATTCGTTCCTAAGATTAGGAGTGACTATATTATCTTTGGTAGCTATAGGTGGTTCCAACCATAAAATACAAAGTTTCAAACATTCTCATCTATAGTGTGTAGAAATGCTCTCATGCGAACCTTGCAATATAGGTAATTAGACCCATCAAAGTAAGGTGCACAAGCATTGGAAGAACCATCTCTTAAATGATCCATAACAAGGTCATAGGCACACCAAGTGTATCTAGTGACCCACACTGATACCAATTGAAATAAAAAAAATTGTTTAGTTATGGATCGTGTTAGCTAGAGAGGGTTGTGAAAAGATAATTAGTGGAAGTATAATTTTTTTTTGTAGAATGGCCAGACATGTAATCGCGTGTAGATAAAGTAATGTAGAAATATAAAGATTGACACACTAGATTTTTAGGTAAAAACAACTTAGGTCACACCAATTACCTAAGAGAAAAATCACTGGATCACCTAATTATCCGTTGCTTTCATTATAGTCTCTATAAGAAAGATGTTCGGATTCAGGCCAACGTTCCTATGAACTTTAGTCACACGAGTTAATCAAATTGGTACAAATGGAACCTAAAAAGTTAGCACAATAATACAAGTACAAATCTATATACTACAACAAATTCAATAATGAATAATCATAACTAGAGATTTAATAAATATACTAGATAAATCGAAATCAACTATCAACCCTAGAACAATCAGTTTAAGCATATGTTTAATAAATATAGTTTCTTTAAAGATTAATAATTAAATCAAATAATTATGATATGACACATATAATTATTTAATCCAGTAATTCAAGAACAAAAATAAAGAAGAAGTTATAAGAACATATGATCAAAATTTCATAAACCAATTAGGCTTATTAATCAATCAAACACAACCACTAATGTTTGATATATTAACTAAATTAAGAAGCCTAAAGAATTATGATCTTATATTTTCAAAATAAGAGAGATATTAATATGAAGAAAATAATGCACTTGTGTGGTTAACAAAATTATGAGCCAATGGTATCATTAAATAGCATAATTAGAAACTCTAGATCAAAGGTTTATTACAAATCTGTCTTGAAAATATTTAAAAGAGTTTTGAAACATAAGGACAATATAGTAATAAAATAAATTTGAGTAAAAATTAGGTCAAACTTGAAAATCTAGTCACTCGATGGATCTAGAACTAGCTCAATTGATCGAACATGGTCGATCAATCGATCTAGTTAAGATTAATCGATCTAGTTAAGATTAATCAATCTAGTGAAACAATTAATTAAATCTAAAAGAAGTGGATCGATTTACTCATTAATATCGATCGATCTAGTTAATACTTCGATTGATCTAGTCATATTCAAAAATAATTCAACCAGTTTTAATTAAGTTCGATCGATTGAGTGACCTATTTGAAAAATATTTCTATATATTTAATATGAAATCTAACGTGCATGAGAACAGAGATATAATTTATATGTGATCATTGAGGCTTAATAATTTTTTTTACTTGAAAATATTCTTGAAAAACACATAGAAACTAATATTATGTAAAAATATTTTATTTGTAAATTTTGCCAACACTTACAAACGTTACAAAAAATAATTTTTTTTAATCATGTTGCTTTTAAGAAAATGGTCGATGAAAGACCGAATCAATTTTTTAGCAATGCTTTAATTAAACTTATCACATTCTTTGTATGAGTTATAATGTCATTTTAATCTCTATTTTTTCTATTTAGCAACAATCGTAATACTTTAATGTGTTATTCTTTTTTAGTCTTATTCATTTTTTTTAAATTTAATCTTTTTTTTACTGTCATTTAAATAATAATATTTTATTGTAAATTCTATTGAAAATCTAACTTTTCATCCTTCTTAATAATAACAGGACAAAAAATATTTCTATTTTAAAAATCAATGATTATTTCAAAACTACTTTGAAGTACTTTTGTGACCCTTTTTCCTATTAATTATAATAGCCTTTGCTTACTTCATACATTTAGAATTTGTGAAGCGAATGTTGAATCCGTTCACCCTGAAATAGGATGTTTTTGGTTTGTTGCAGAATGTAAAAACATTTATGAACAATTTGTGTTGTTTAGCCAAAGTTTTGAAATAAGGATTTCATGACTTAATTTGAAAGGAAAAATATTTAAAGAATAAATGGGAACCTATTTCTTTTTCTTTTCAAACATAGATTAAACAAGGAATCTAAGAAGATATGCAGCAACCTAAATTTAACAACTGAAGAAAACAATAAGTGTCTATTAGACCTAATAAACTAATGAACTTATATGAAATATAATCCTAGAAATATGAAAATTTTATGGTTATCAAGTATCTAATATTCTTATTTCATATATAACATTGTTTTTATACTAATAATAAATAAAAATGAGAAGTATTGAAAAATGGAAAGATATATAGATAGAACAAGAAAACTAAACAAACTCATTTTTATTCTTCTTAATTGATAGTAGAGAACGTCACATATCTATAGAAAACACAATATTTGATATTTATTGTTTCCAACGAGAAACTTGGAAGAAGAGGAAATAATTATACAATAGTAGCTTTCAAACATATGTTACAGTATTAACTTCAAAACACACACAAAGGACTATATAAGTACACCATTGCATAGCTTATTGATCACCGAGAGAGAATTTTTAGGGTTGTTTATCAGTTCGAAATGGATAATTTCTTAGCCAATTGAACCAATCCGATGAAGCACATATACTTCCCTGCTGATTTTATTTCTTGTCAGTAAACTTTATATGAATGCCCTTCCCAAATCCTAAAATGGGCTTTCGAACAACTTTCCCATCTTTGATTTTTTTCCAACTGCCAAAATTTAAAATAGTGAGCAATTCATGTCTACATTTCAAAATTCCTTATAGGCATGTATTGTTTGTCATTCTCCCAACAATATAAGCATTTGATAGAGTTGATTTTTCAACAATTTTTAACATGATATTAGAAACGGAGTTCTTGGATTCATATCCTAATAACCCTAATTATCAAATTACAAATAAGAGTTGTTTCCTAACCATCTTTAAACATGGTATTAAAACTAAGCTTTTGAGAAGAATTAATTGCTAATAATAAATGCAAAAATTGTTGTAATCTTTTAATTTGGTATAAAAGCTCAAGTTTTTGAGTTTGTTGAGAAGTGAAAAGCAAACAAATCCTACATTGATAAAATACCAATGGGGGCATGGGTTTTTAAGTGTATAAATCAACCTCACTTAATGATATAATCTTTTGAGATGGAAGCTTATTATCTTGCAAAACACATGAGAGTTATCATGCCTAAAGTGAGGAGAAGACTAAGATCTAAAATATAAATAGTTAGCTCAACCCTAATAGTTAGAGCTTTTGAATTGGTAGAGAATTGGCTTCTAATAATGACGCAACACTAATAATAAGGAAATTATACCTATATTTGGTGAGTAACACATGGAAAAAGGTTGCCAAGAACACCCTGCTAAATTCTGCTCCTGCACATTGTCTCATCCCTCCACCAAAAGGCATGAAATTCTTAGATATGACATGAGACTCAAGTTCCTGTTTAATTTCCCATCAAAAACAAATAATCTAATCTAAGTTTATAAATATTTTACTGGCAGAACATAAAGAGAGGAAAAAAATAAATAATAAGATTTTAAAACGAAACAGAAACTCCACCTTCCAGCGCCATGGATTGAATTCAAGTGGATCCTCGAATGTTTTGGGACTTAACTGAACAGCAGAGGTCACAACCATAATTGTCCAACCTTCTGGAATTGTATATCCTGATGAATATGGATCATTTTTACTCAATTAGTTATTGAATAATAAAAAATTCTCCTAACCAATGTCAAGGTGTCAAGTAGTAAATCTTGTCAGATACTGTGTGCGAGTAGGTGTCAAATATAAGACGTATTTGTTTGTGATAAAATGATAAGTCTCACATTGTTGAAAGATTATAGTACAGTAGAGTTTAAAAGAATCATAAATCTCTTCACTTGGGAAAACATTTTGGGATTGGCAACTAATGGTCTTCATGGGAATGAGTATATTTGATTTATCTTTATTCTTGTTTTGTTAATTTTTTTTTTTACCCATTTTTATATTATTGGTATAGATTTTTATCAATTTTAACAGTAATCTTAATAAATTAGATAGTTCAAAGTTATCATTATTATTGAAATTAACAAAAATAATAGTTAAAAATAGTAGTTAAAAAAAGTACTAAAACAAGAATATAAGTAATACAAAGATGACTGACATTTTAATTTCTTGGAAACAATACGTAAGCAGAGTAAAAATAGATTAATTTCAATAATGTATAAGAAATGAGAACAAACCTTTATATGAGATATCTTTTAGTGCTCTACGCAATAGACCAGGTGCAACATTTCCAAGCCTAAGTGTTTCATTGATGACCTATGTTCCTCAGTCAGAAAGGAAATGCTTTAGACGATTGAATAGTGTTACTATATAAAGATATGTTAAACATGCCGTGATAATACTTCAGAGCAAATAAATAAATAAATAAAAATGATAATACTAACTTGAAGAGTGAAAGTCATTGATTTGTACTCTTCCCATGTAAGTGGAGAATCTGGGTTTTCTTTGCTTTTGAGAATAGTATCTTGTTCAGCCTGATAAATTGAAATAAAATATAAAATGGAGATTCAAAAGTTAAAGAATTGAGATCAAGTTTTTGGTTATAATTTATACCATTAGCTCCTCTAAGACTGCAGGGTGCTCTGAAAGTAACTTAAAGGCTAATGTTATTACTGATGAAACAGAGTCAAAGGTAGCAAATAATCCTCCAAATATCAGTTGTACAACAAAATCTTCTGATAAAAACTTTTCTTTCTCCATGTCATTCATCATCATATCTAAGAAATCTCCTGTTCGCATTTCTGGTGAGTTTCGTCTGTGGTTTAGCAGATCTCTCAACATGGTCGTTACTCTTTCTTGGTTCTGAATATAAGAACAAAAAATTTCTTTCAATTTCTACTTCGAGCAAAAAATAAAGAAATTTTTTTCTCAATCTCTCTATCTATATTTATATCTATACTATAAATGAAGGTTAAGTCACGCATAAAATAATTAATTCAAATACGTATAATTAATTTTTAATTTTTTATTTATTCATCATTGTATCACATAGATTTCAAATATATAGTAGAGTTAAGCAAATGTAAAAAGAATTATAAAAAAAAGTATAACAATTTACGTGCAATGCAATTTGTCTTTTAGCTAGTGTATATCAATATATGTGGATTACCTTTAGACATTGATTGTATGCTGTCCCTCGAATGTTCAATGGAAAGGACATAAGACCATCTATGATTCTTGCATACTTCTCACTTAAGCAATCAGATGACTTCTCAGCGTCGTAGCTGATCATTTGCTTTGCACAGAAGTTCAACACCATCTGTAATTCTCGAAATCAAAAGGCTATGTTATGTAAGAAGAATAGAATTATTAAACATCAAAAACAATGAGTAAGATGAGAAGGCGTATTGAAGCCTCAGAATAACATATCACTTATACATGTTGTGTTATGGACACCCTATGTACAACTGACACGTTATTTAAGGTCAATGGGATTATGTTTTCAAAACCAGACTTATAAGAAGGCTTGCAATTTACCGCTGAAGCTGCACTTTTCATTTCAATAGAGTCGTGACTTGACCATGAAGTTAGAGTTTTGATTATGTGGTGTTGTATTTGAGGGAGCAATTTTTGTTTGATCTTCTCAGCACCAAAGTAATTGAGAAAACTGCTCCTAATATACTTATGTACATGACCAACTGCATTTATTCGAGATTCGCCTTCGTGCTTAAAGATGTCGGAAAATGTATCCATGTACCACAACTCGACCAGCGTTCCTTCTTGTTGGAACATAAGATGGTTTAACTCAGGATCACCTGATATTACTATTGGCCTACCCACCAAGCTTGTTTTGAATATAGGACCATATCTGTATTCACAACATTAGGTACTCATCACTATATGAGTTTTCATTCTTACCAAAAAAAAAAATATATATATATTTACTAGTTTTTTAATTAAATCTCTATGAAGAAAGAGAGATTCAATTAATGATGTGGATTTATAAAAATAAAAGATAAAAACTGTTCAAGTGTGAAAACTAACATAGAGGAACTATTTCATTTACATTAATAAAATCCATTAATATATTTTGGTTTTAATGTCCTATTACTCTTGTAATTTCTTGCATTTTAGTTATGTTACTCTGATTTTATAATTTTTAAAATATGATCGATCAACGAAAATATTTCTAAATAATTACATTTAGTTGTCATGTGTTCAAAATAGAGATGATAATGGATTGGATCGAATCAACTTTAATAATTGTCTGATCTGAATTAATCTATTGTTTAAAAAATTCAATCTGATTTGATTTATTCTAATTTATAGATCAGGATCAAATCATGTATTGATTCATGGATCAATAGATATCCATAACTTGATTTAAATTGTTCTAATTTTTATCTTCTTAAAATTAAAACGCTATCTGATGGTCAATCATTATAGTTTAATATTAAACAGGTTGATTAGAGTTCAATTTGAACGATAATTAATGTGAAAAAATTTGACTACTTTTTTTATAGTAGAAATATATGAGCTAAAAATAGGATAATAGGTACAAATTTTAAAAAGTAATATAAATATTGTTTTCTTTTATTAGTTAGAAAGTCCCTTAAAAACCAAAAATACCTAATAATTATGAAAGATGTTAGAGAAGAGTTAGCTACCAATTTTCCTAAAAGCTCATGTCATACTAATTTTATATTTATATTTGAGTCTTAATACTCCCTCTCACTTGATGGGATTTTTTTTAAAATACTCCTTTTGAATTAATATGCTCTCACTTGTGTATTAAGTAGATAAATATGATGGATTTTCACTTATTGGTGGAGTAGATAGTTTTAAAGACCTATTAAATAGAGTAGATGAATTTTAAGTAAGGTAAAAGTAAAAGAAAAAAAAAACCATTTAATATTGATAAAAAATTTAAAATTGAGAAAATTTGAACATAGGATTTTATGCTATGATATCATAAAAAACATCAATTCTCTCAAAAGGTTAAATTTATGGGAGATGAGCTAACAATCATTTATACTATTTAATAAAAAGGAAACACATATATAATATATTAAAAAAACACATATATAATCCACTGAAAAATTGTTATCTTGTAATTAATAATCAGAATATATATAATTCAAGATAATTAAATATGATACCTATCTAATTAAGCAAAAATAGAAAGAAAATAAAAGTTAGAAGTTGAGAAGCTAAAAATGAAATGAGTATTTCTTACTTTTGGAATCTCTTTTTGATGAAAGGATGAAGGTCAAGAGAATAACTTGGAATAATGAAATTAAGAGTCTCTCCAATAAAAGGCAAGCCCATAGAACCTGGAGGCAAAATTCCATTGCACTTTGGATTCCTCCACTTCCTAATCCAGTGTGTAATACTTATTACCACTATTGAAACTACGCAGAGTACTCCAACTTTCCACATTTCGAATAACTTTGTCTTTGTATGCACTGCTCTGTTTTCGATCAGCACCTTATGACATGAGCTTTATATCAGTTGATGGATGCCTCTTGTTTTTGAGAAAGTGTGAGCTCGAACACATCAATATATATGTGTGAAATTGTAATTTTATATTAAAAAAAACAAAACAAAACAGAAGACTTTCTCAAGATCTAAATGAATGCCATGTTTATTTGATTAATAGAAATGGTAATCGAAAAGAAATCTTGGTATTTCTATATTAAGTTTAAATATTAATTTAAAATATAATTGATAATAGAAAATTTCATTTTTCTCTTGAACGAATTTTAATCGTTATAATTTTAACATGTGACTTGTAAGAGAGGTGATAAATCTTACCAATAAATTATTATGTGAACTATTTCTCAAAAATATATTAAAATGTTTTGTTTTCATTAAATATTTGTGTTAATATTTGTTGTTATTTTTCTCCTTTTATAATTTTTATTTTTAAATTTATCATTATTTTGATTCTAATATTCTAACAAAAATAATAATAGTTGTAAGAAATACGAGTTTAGGTTATTTTGGTGAATAAAACATTTATATGTATATTTGTTTTTGAATTTACTATCAAATCTATTAAATACTCAAGTTTCGAATAATTATAATTCAAGTATATCTTTTATAAATATCACACACATTATTATATTCATGCATTCAATACCACATGTTCACAATATTTGAAATTATTTTTATTACTAAAATATTTATTTAAATTCGAGTTAATTTATGAAATTATCATTTAATCTTTTTCTTAAATCTATTTCGGTATTTTAAAAATATATCCCAAAATTTACTTATTATTTTTTTGAGAAATTTAATAAATTTTGGATAATTAAACCCAAAAGAAATTAACCCTAATCGGCATCATGAAACAGCGACAGCTAAGGAATATGTATAAACAGCCAAAAAGTTGATTCATCAAATAGGGTATTCAGAAACTAAATTATTCGGCAAGTGCAAGTGCAACTGTAAGACAAGGTATTAATATACATATTTAAAGAATTTGATTCTTGCACAGAGGACATAGTAAATCGATTGATGTTAGTTGATAAGTTAATTTGGCTAGTAGAGAGCTAATTAATATATTATAAGAAAGTGAGATTGATTTGCTTTTCTTCACTTCCGATAGTATTTATTTTATATTTTTCATGATAATATAGCTTTGGTTATAAAAATAATTTCAAAATTTTCTATTAGTGTCTTACATATTTAAATCAAATAATTATTCGAATGATTATGAATATTTGAATTTAATTATTAAATTTTAAAGAAATAATTTTTATTGAATTTGTACTTAATCTTTTTGTTTTAGGATTTGCTAGTTTATTTGATTTAATTGATATATGTTTTGAATTATCTAGTTAAGATTATTCATTATTAAATCTGTTCTACAACACATAACAGCATTTGTATTTTTTGTGCTAACCCTAGTTGTAGTTGTTCCATGAAAGTATCTAAATGGAAGGAGTTTATTGGAACGTTAGTCTGGATACCACTCACACTAATCTTGAAAATTTGTGAAAACATAATAGAGGTTCATAATAAGATACATTAGGGTAGTATCATAAGGAGAATAGCATAAGATCGAGTTTATACTTAAACATTTTGTTTTCATAGTGAAAAGTTAGGTAGTTTAGTGGATCGATGATTTTTCTCTTAGGTTATGGTTGTAACCTAAGTTGTTCTCACCTAAAAATATCATGTGTTATCTTTAATTTTCAAACTTTATTATTTACACATGATTACATGTATGACTACTTTGTTTAGATTATTACATTATAAATTGATAAAATTTAAAAATGGTTATTCACCTCCTTTAGGTTAGTTAAGTCTGTATTATAAACTTTCAATTGGTATCAGAACCTACACTAGACACACTTTATGAGTTTGATTCTTAGGGACACACACTTTTACTTATGGACCAAATGAAAGAAAATATATTATCTGTTAGACCCTCATTCTTTGATAGGTTTAATTACCCTTATTGGAAGGCTTGCATACAAGCCGATCTCAGACAAGATGAAAAAGTCTAGGATTTTATTATTTAAGGTTGGGAACCACCATCTATAACCAAAGATGGTGTAATAACAATAAATACCAGAAAAGAATGGACCATAGAAGAAAGAACCCTTAGTGGATCAAATAAAAAAAATTAAATTCTATTTTTGGTGTAGTGTCGATGGATGAGTTCCGTCACATCTCTAACTATGAGGTTGCGAAAGATATGTGGAATGCATTTGCTCTTACTTATGAGGGAACTTCCTAAGTGCAACAAACTAAACTGAGATTGCTAAAATTTCAGTTTGACTTTCTTAAAATGTGTAAGAATGAAACATTTGATCAAATTTATACTCATGTTTGTGATATTACTAATGCTTGCTCTTGGTAAGAAAATTCCTCAACCTATATTTGTGAAAAAATATTGAGTTCACTAACATAAAATTATAAGATGAAAGTCACTGCTATAGAGGAGAGAAAAAGTGTGGACACCTTGAATATTGATGAACTAGTTAGATCCATCCAAACATATGAGCTTACTCTTGAGCTATCCAAGAAGAACAAAGATGTGGCCTTTAAAAGCTTCATAAAGGTAATTTCTCATAGTGATTATGATACATATGATGAATTTATTATTTCATTTGCTTGTAGATTCAAAAAGTACCATAAAACAAAGAACCAACATAACAATTTCCCAAACAAGGGACAACATAATCATTTCAAGGACAGAATGTCAAAGGAACCTAACCCCAAGGGTTCAGATGGTAAGAAGTCTAAACCTACTGGTCCTTAATGCTTTATTTGTAGTGGTTTTGGTCATATATCTGTAGAGTGTGAAAATAATAAGAATAAAGTTTAAAGATCATTCAAAATTACTCTTATTATACGAAAAGTGAACATGAGATAGAAAATAATTTAGAAGATGGTGGAATCAATTACTATGTCTTCACTACAAAAGCTACTACACATTCAAACTACTCATACACTAGCTCGAATGAAAATGATAAAAGGGAGTTAAATCTTCTTTTGTTTTAGCTAAATATAATGCATCTAGTTTTGAAAAAATATTTAGGGATTGTATAGATGTTAAAGAACAAAAACACAAGCTTTTAAATGAAGTAGAAAAGTTGAATGATATAATTAGTGTTAAAAAAAACTTTTGCCATAGAAAAAGAAAATTTAAATTTTTCTAAACATATTGATATTTTTAATCTACGTCTTATAGAAACAAAACAAGAAAATTATAAACTCAATGAAAAAAGTGTTCCTACTAAGGAGACAATGAAAAGCTTAATATTAGGCGCTGAAAAACTGAACAAAGTTTTGAGCTATGTCAAGTCACATGATGATACACACGGTCTTGGTTATATGGATGACAGTTCCACATCTTCCACATCATAAATCACATTTATAAAGGCCTCTAACTCTACTCTTAATGTTACTACATATGCATAAAGAACTATTGCACCTATGGTAGAAAAGGTGAAAAAAGACCAAAATGTAGATTTTTGATGAATGCTCTTGAATTTAATAATTCTTTCCATGTTTTGCACAGTAGCATTCATGACCATCATCCATCTATACTTGTTGCATCATATTCTAGGATAAAAATAAATTATAATAATGTTTTCAAAAATTCTTCAAGGAAGCATGAAGTTTTACGTTCAAAAAGGAAAATGAAATTCAATACTCCTAATACTACGACTCATTACATCATCCTACTATGCATATTTTATCTTTATTAGGGATGAATGTGAAAAGTACAACTAAGTCCAAGAACACACCTATGAAACCTATGGTAGTTGAGTCCTAACCCAAAGATATAGAGAAACCAAAATGTAAGAAAATTTGGGTTATGAAAGATTATTTTTTTCGGTCACCTGAATTTTTTTGTTGTTGTTTCATCTAGATACTTTTATTAGAATGCTTACATGACCCTAGGTGAACAATTTTTATTTTCTTTATTTTACTCATGAGTTAAATTTACAAAAAAATAGAATCCTTTTTTGGCCAACAATGTATTGGACTTATTTAACACTTGCACACATATAATTTGTTATTAGTGGCTTAACTAGTTTTACTGTTTATTGTATAAATGATTCTACAATTTTGACTTGTGCACACACATATCTTTTACATGTGATGATTGATATTGATAAAACTTATTCACATACTCATGAACATACATGTATATTATTCTTGAAGTTTATGAATTCTCTTGAAAGACACTAAGATTTAACTAATCTTGACTATAAAATTGTGTTGAGTTATATTTCTTGGTTTCTAAATTTTTACCTTAAGGAGGCACCTATCATTGAGAAATATACCTACTAGGATGTGTGAAGCTACTATAGTGAGTAGAGAGACTCATAAGTAGTGTGAAAGCTATCATGTTAAGTTTATGGCTCATGCATGTAAAAAAAATAAAAAGATTGTGCAAAAGGCTAGTGCTTATAACAATGTACTTGGTATGCACAAAAAAGAGAGCTAATAGAGGTTAAAAATAATTAAATAATCATGTGCCTCATTTATAAAATAAAAAGAAATAAATTTTTTAAGTCCTCTCTTAGTAGATGTATTTTATTTTGTGAGATTGAAGACTCAATAGCAAATTTACGTGATATATGATACTTTTTCCCTTCAATCTTTCTTGATTAATCATAAATTACTTAATTAGAATATTTGTGGAGTTTAAACATTTATACTACTTTTAAGTAAATGTTAATATTTTATTATATGTGTTTAGTGTTTTTGTATGATTCTTCTACTCTACTTGTTTATTTACATGATAGATAAGCAAAAATTGAGTAAACAATGATTTCTCAATTGATTGTATGCTTCTTTGTGATTAAACGAGTTTATTATCTTATATAACTATTTACGAAAATTAAAAAAGTAAAAAAATTTGATTTTTATTTATTTACATATTCTTCTTATTTATTAATTGTTTAATTGGTTTTACAGTTAGGGAGTCATAGGACTTAGGAAGAGCTTAAACCACAGTACACTTTTTCATTAATTTTCTTTTATATTACTCTTTTACCTTTAGAGGAAGTTTAGCTCATTGGCATTATCCAATGCTTTTTTTTTCTTTTCGTATGTCAAAAATGGGGAGAGTGATTCATTGTTTCATTTTCATGTTTCATATTGTTATACGTATAGGGGGAGAACATATTTAAGGTAAGAATTCTTTGCATCATTTTGTTTTATATTAAATTTGATTGATATGAATATATGCATTACATGATTGTTTTCTACACTTTGCTTATTTCTATGTAAACTGTTCCAATGTATAATGAGACTTTCTAACCAAGTTGTCATAGACTTCGTCTTTGATATTTCAATTACTCACAAGTGTGTCAAGTTGTAGCAAATATGGATTCACCGGAAAATTGGTTCTATTAAGGAGTTTGGGACATCTATTTATTTTTATCTCATTCATATGAGTGTCATGTAATGATAGAGACGTTTTGCCACAAGAAAATGCCAAAAGAGGAGTTTGTAAGGTCTATGAGTGTTGGCTATTTTCATGGACAAAATATTTGTATGTAAACTTGTTTTTAAACTTGCTATTAAGTCCATCAAGCAAAGTCAAACAAACATTCGAGTTTCGGATAGTCATAATTCAAATATATCTTTTATAACTATCATACATAGTATTGCACTCATACATTTAATAACACATGTTAACAACACTTGGTATTATTTTTATTGCTAAAATATTTATTTAAACTCGATTCAATTTATGAAATTACTAATTAGTCTTTTTGAAATGTATTTCAATGTTTTTAAGATATGTTCGACTTATTATTTTGAGACTTTTAATGGGCTTGGATAATTAAGCCCAAAATAAATTAATGCTAATATTATTAGGTTATTAATATCTTATATATAATGTAGATATTAGAGTTGATGAGTGATGTGCCAAAAAAACATTCAAGAAAATACTATTATCATCGGCATCATTAGACAATAGCTGCTAAGGAATATATATGGAATATCCCCTACCACTCCCTTATTCCCTCTTATGTCGGGCAAAACTCTTATATGTCCTGAAGGCGAGTTAAGATATGTAGTTTAGTTCATTCTGGGGAAGGGAATTGAGCGGCTAGTTTCCTTTGAAGAAGGGAACAATGTAGCTTAGTTTACTCCAGGGGAGGGAACTAAATGGCTTGGTTCCCTTCGTAGAAGGGGATGCTCTATTGATAAAGCTAAGATAAGAAATAAACCTTTTTAGATATAATCTATTTAGCTACATTCTTACAGTTCCTGAAGATGAGTCAAGACTGTAAGCTCTCTGATGAGTCAAGAAGGCTATAACTAATCTAATGAATTTGATCCGCAATGTAGGTTGGTTTTCTATAGCCTTGAAGAAACTTGTCTTCTATAGTATTCATATGTTAACATCTATATAGGACTATATAAAAACTAAACCAATAAATATATGGATATACAATCGTATCCACAAGAAAAGGCGTCAAGTTACTCTACGAATTTCCATTGAAGATCAGGATCGAAGGAAGACTCTTATGGCCACCTTTGCAAACTTCATTCATCAGAAAGATGCATATATTGTTATGTACATGATAATAGAAATGATATCAAGGGGTATACTCGTATACACTATTCATGACAATTTTATTAAATAGCCAAAAAGTTGATTCATCAAATAGGGTATTCAGAAACTGAATCATTCGGCAAGAGCAAGTGCAAAGACAAGGTATTAATATACATATTTAAAGAATTTTATTCTTGCACACAAGACATACTTAAGAAATCAATTGATGTTACTTGGTAAGTTAATTTGGTTAGTAGAGAACTAAATAATATATTATAAGAAAGTAAGATTGATATTCTTCTCTTCATTTTCGTATTTATGAGCCTATTTGTTTCATTATGGTCATATAGTTTCTATTTTATTAGAGTCTTGCATATTTAAATCAAATAACTGTATAACTAAATGATCATGATTATTTAGATTTAATTATTAAATTTCAAAGAAGTCATTTTTATTGAACTTATGCTTAATCTTCTTGATATAGGATTTGCTAGTTAATTTGATTTAATTGATATATACTTTGAATTATCTAGTTAGGATTATTCATTATTAAATCCGTTCTACAACACACACCGACACTTGTGTTTTTTGTGCTAATCCTAGTTGTAGTTGTTTCGTGAATGTGTCTGATTGGCAGAGAGCTTATTAGAACATTGGTTTGGATACTGCTAACACTAGTATTGAAAACTATGAAAACAGAACAGAGACTCATAAGTAAGGTATATTGGGACAGTATCCTAAGGAGGATAGCATAAGACCAATTTTGTACTTAAATATTTGATTTTCATAGTGAAAAATTAGGTAATACGATAGACTGATAGTTTTCTTCTTAGGTCATGGTTGTGCTTAGGTCTTTCCCACCTAAAAATATCATGTGATATCTTTAATTTTTGAACTTTAATATTTATACATCATTGAATGTCTGGCCGTTTAATAATAATTATTAAATTATAAATTGATAAAATATTAAAATAATTTATTCATTCTTATAAGTAAATTAAGTATGTATTATATTTTTAAGTATAAAACTAAATAAACTCTCATCTTTCTTTACATTTTTCTCTTTGTCTTTTTTTTTTTGGCTTTTAATTTATGATAACCGAGAAAGACATCTTCTCTATTAGGGTAAGATTTCTTTTACTTTATATTAAGGTTAACAAAATCGATTAATTTATGTATAATGCTATTTACATCATGTTTTTAATTAATTTTTGACGTGTTTTCTATATAGATCTAGAGTTAGATTTATTATTATTATTATTTTGAGTTGTTATTAACTTAGAAACTAAATACATGAACTCAAGTAGATTAATTGAAAATATTAAAACAAAATAATTTAAACAAACAAATAGAAATCCATGAACGAGACTATTATTATTAGCATTATTACTGTAACTATAGAAAATGATGCTTTTATATCAATATATTTATCAATTTATTTATTTATTTATGTCTTGTAATTGATTCCCTCATGTATTACAATTTCAATGAATTGATAGATGAAAAATTCATTTTTTCTAAAAAAATTTAAATATTTATAACATAAAATTTAATACAATATTTATTTTATTATTAAAACAAAACAAAAAAAAAATTTGCCAATCGAAAATAAGCACACAAAATCAATCTATCCAAGACAATATAAATCAATCCAAATGTATCAATTTGAATTGATTTTATAATTTTTATTGGATCAATAGGTTTTATTTTGGGAAGAAGAATTAAAAAAAAAAAAAGGGAAAAAAACTGCGGCTAGTCATCACTACACACTAGTGCAATAAGTTAGCGATTTTTTTTTATTTTTTTAATTTTCACCTTGACAATGGGACAAACAATTGTACGATTCCGTGAGTAATCCCTTGGAAAACCTCTTCCGTTTTTGAAATTAAAGAAATCATTTTTTTGGCAATGAACGATTTAATTCTCTAATATTTCGGTATTAATAATATGTGACCCTTACTTTAACTATAATAATATAGAACGATTTCAGCTGAAGAATATAATATATAGAATTTTTAATTAAGGACTCTACAATATGTAGTCCTTAGGATGCGAAGAGGGGTCATTCTTAGCACTAGACTGTTGACAATGTAATATGGACCCAAGCACTCTCCGTTTTACAAGTGAAACGTCTTGTTTATTTAATTCCTTTTTTTATGTAAATGAAAAGTCAAATGCATAATAGTCATATTTGTTAGGATAAAAATTTAAAGAAAATTTATTTATATCTTAACTATCAATTGTGATGGTTTTCTGTGCCATAGTTATTTGACCATCTGGAATAGCTTTGTTCATCTTTTATATAATATATTTTCTTTGACCGAAAGACAGTTATTTATTAATGAATATAAACAAAATTTACAACATTTTTAAAAATAAAAATATTCAAAATCATATTATGGAGTGAAGCTAACATGATCAAGTCACACGCTTGATTTTTTACAAACTTGTTAACTCCATCACCTCCACTGATCCATTACACAATCAAAAAAGTTGGGTAGATGTTTAATATCCCAAAGGATAGGACTATGACACCAAGAAATATCTAAATCATTCTCGTTTATCTAGCTAAAGACAATCTTCGAATCAAACTCCACAATAATAATTTCCCATCCATAACTCTTAGTAAGCTGAAATCCATACATGATTGCATATAACTCTACCAACTCCATTGATGCACAACCACTTGTTTCCAAAAAAAAAAAACCATAACATCTCTTATCTCATTCCTAGCAACAACATCAATCCATCCAAACAACTCCCCTTTTACCATGCACTATCACAATCGAGTGTGATAGAACCTCCATCAAGAGGTTTCCAAACTTGAGGGACAAAGCCAGGCTAGGGAGCTATAAAACCATGGCCAATCTACACATTAACATCAAATAACTGCATCGCTTGTCTAACTATAGTTTACACATCCTTTAGAGGCAATGTGATCTGGTGTGCAAAATGAGCCTGGATCCTTCTCAACCAAATGTGCTAGAGCAAGAAACACACCCTAACACATCTTTCAGCCAAAATTAGACACCCATGTCACCACACATCTTTCTTCTCAGCAACAAGCTTTTGATTGGCACGAAGTTCCTAACAACTTTCTATATAAAACCTTTATCTTTGTAGGTAGCTTGAGTTTCCAAAGGTGTCTCCAAAACCATGGTTCTATTTGGTTTGATAAGTAAGCAACCAATATATTATAACCATCCTTAGCTTCATGTAGCAGCTTGTAGTAAGATTTGATAGTGAGCTTTCCATTAGCCATATAAGGCCTCTACTTAAAATTTTCCAAATAAATACCAAGCTTCGATAGCCATAGGCCATGTCATAGATTAACCTTTCTTACATCACCAATGCATTACTCCCTCTCTTGCCTTAGCATTTCTTTCCCAAAGCATAGGTTTTTCCATGTCTAAGAACTCATCACGTAAGCTTTACTTGAAGTAGACTTTCATTGGGAAAGTATATACCCTTGAACACCTTAAAAACCAAGTTGTAAGGTCTATATAGGAGCCCCTAAGTTTACTTAACCAATATGACTTAGTTCAAAATCTCTAAGTCTTTAAAGCCCATACCGTCAACATCCTTTCCTTTGATGAGTCTATCTTGATAGCACTATCAAATGCCCCAATTCCCCATCTTATTAGACCATCAGAAATCCACTATGGCATTCATCAATTTTTTGAAGACTCTCTTAGGAAGCTATTGGATTAGGAGAGCTTGAGCCATAGATTTTAATAAAACCTTATTTCCTCCTAAAGACAAAATCTTGGCTTTTAATGAGGTAGTTTTCTACAACATTTTTTCCTGCATCAAACCATATAAACTAGCCTTTAATGCCTCCAATCAGCAAGTAACCTGAAATAACTCACAACATTAGCCACCAACGCAATACCAAATAGGATAACCAACCTATTTGGCATCTCTCTTCCCACATTCTTACTAAAGAGAACACAACTTGTATTGAAATTTATTAGCTACCATGAGGCCTTACAATATCTGTTAATGCAATCTAAAGGTGCCTTACAATTCCCTTCATTTGTTTTACCAAAATATAGAACATCATTAACAAAGAAAAGATTGGACAAAACATAGAAGTTTCTTTTGATTCTCAATCCCTTTAAATCACCATAAGAAATTGACCTTTTAATCAATTTTATAAGCATATCAACCATCATAATAAAAAGAAATAGTGAGAAGGGATCACATTACCTAATCCTACTTACTGGCACAAATTTTTCCATTGGCCCTTCATTGAAGATCACATTATATTGGACTAAGGAAACACACTTCATTAGCCATTGCACTCATTGATCACAAAACCCCACTTATGATTTAGTCATATCAATCTTCAAAGCAAAGAAGCCATGATTTTCTTTTTTCTTATTTTTCAAAAAGTAAAAACTTCTTGTGTAATAAAAATATTATCTTGAATGTACCTTTTACCAACAAAAGCTCCTTGATCCTTAGAAAAAAATAGAATTCATGATAGACTTAAGCCTATTCATAAGCACCTTTGAGACAATCTTGTAAGAAAATCTACATAAAGCAATAAACCTAAACTGGCTTGGGTATTCAAGGACAAAAACTTTTGGAACTAAAGTAATGCCAATCTCATTCACAAAAAGTGGTAGAAAACCATTTTCAAAGAAATTTTCGACAGGTTCAAATACATCTATACCATCCTCCTAATGCCTTCGATAAAAAGCTTCATTAAAGCCATTAGAAGAAGGGGCCTTAGCTTTTCCAAAATTAAAAAAATAACTTTTTACACTTCCTTAAATGTAGGCATTTTAGTTATCCCTTCATTAGTTTCCACTGGAAAAATGACCTATAATGCCTCATCCATCTTATGGCATCCCTCAGCTTGGAAGAAATTCATAGAAAAATGCACCTGAATTAAACCAGCATTAACACCCATATCATGATGTGAAACACTATTAAGGTCTTTTAGTTTCACCATCCTATTGAAATTCCTCCTACAAACCACAATTTGTGGGAAAATTTTGGTATTTTGATCCCCATAGCTAAGCCACTTAACACATGTTCTTTTCCTCCTATACAAGTTCTCCTTTATCCAAATCGTTCAAATTACACTTTTAACGCTCTTTTATTCCTCCCAAGTAGACTTTTCTTGAGCTTTTAGGTCTTTAAGCTTCTTATAAAGATCCATTAGCTTGTCTCTTGGATTGCCTCTAAGAGCATTATTTTAACTCATTAACTTTTTTTGAATGCCTTCCAATTTTCAACAAAATTTTCCCATAGGTCTACCATAGTTAAAAGAGTTATGTTCCTCTTTTACCACATCATCATACCCTTCCTCTACCTACCATTTGATCTTATATTTGAAGCACATTTTCTTGCTAATATTGGCTTTGAGCAAAGAGTCGTATATAAGCACATTGTGATAAGATGTTATGTTGGAAGGAACTTCCACCGTTAGGTTGAGAAAACCCATCATCAAGGTAGAGTTAGCAAGTACTATATCCAACCTTTATTGCAAAAAATCCTCACTTCCTATTCCATTTCTCTATGTGTAAAAACAACCCTTTGTACTTTCTTCTATAACACCACACTCATTAACAAAGTCCCTAAACAACCTTGCTCTTCTAAAGTCAAAACTTACACCACCCTCTTTCTCATTATTGCATAGCATTTCATTGAAATGACAAGCAAGCAACCAAGGTTATTCACACACTCTACCAAAGTTAGAAATTTTACAAAATTCATCATATCTTGCCCTTTCCTCACATACCCTATAGACAAAAATACATCTTCCATAGTCATTGATCATAATGTCTGCTATGTTTTCATTGTTAACAGTTGAAACTAAATCAACAACATTAGACCATATCACTACAAAGCTCCCAAATAACTTAGCATTTCCTATAGGATTCACAACTAGGAAATTAGGAAAAGATAACCTTCTATATAGACATGAGACTCTTTTATACTTTGCTCTTGTTTCCATTAGACACACCATGTTAGGGTGATATTTCAATTTTTCCTAAAATAGAGCATTTATAGTGTCATCGTGGCTAATTCCTTGAGTTTCCAAATCAAGATGATCATTGTTTTAGAAAAACACAACACTAGTAGAGAAACTAAAAATAATGTCCAATATAGGAAGAACAAAAACCAAGGAAGGAAGTAGCTCCTAGCTAGAGATACAAAGTCAACTTAGCACTCTCAAACAGGACAAAACATTTTAACAATAGATGCAAGCCATAATAGTGCAGGTAACTTCAAACATTAAGTAGCATACAATGGCATAAGAAGAGACTATATCACGAGAATTAAACATATGAAGAGATTATGAAAATACTATCAGATAGTATAATTCATAAAAAAAAGTTTCCTTAAATCATAATCGAATCAAAATCATGATCACAAACCAATAAAATTCACAAAAAATTGATCCTCCACACTCTACTATTGAAGAAAAATCTTGATGGAAAACCAATACAAATGCTTAATCCAAGCCTCAAATTGCAGCAAAATATCCATAGAAATGATAGATATTATTGATCTATGACGGTCGTAGGTTAAGCTACTTAATCAAAGATGGTAAATAAAAAAAATCTTGTTTATTTGCCAAGAAAAACAAAAAACCTATTTTTGGTGGGAAAATTTAAAGAGAAAATGTATAGCATTTGTTTTCAATATTATTAAAAAAAGATATTATATAAGATAAACATTGGCCTTTTATATAATATTGACACACACTACTTGATACATAAAAAAAACTAGCTATTAGCTTGAATTGACAATACACTTTCCAAAATATTAACGGTAACTATTTTTTTAACAAATGATACTTGGTTTCATTCGAATTTATTACTTAAAATGGAATAAGGGTGAATCTTACTACTAGACTACTAATTTAACCACATATTAACATTAACTTAGTAATTAGTATACAAACACTATACACATTACTTGTTACTAAATAATAACTACTTAATGTCAAAATCTTCAATTGTGATACTAAAAGATTATAATAAAATATTATTTTTTGAGTTGGCTTTAAGACACAACTTTAGATTGCTTTCTTCAAAATTATATTTGTCACCACCAATTTGGTTATGCAAACAAGTTTTGTAAGTACACTTTCAGGGTATAATGAAACATTTTGTTATCTACAGTTTGCACTTACAAATATAACCCAATAGTACATTTAACTTTGTAGAGCATTCAAAATAATTATAGTACTAAATTTGAAATATTTAAAACACTAATTTTATATGTTGATCGATAAATAATGGTAGGAGATAAAAAAGGATACTTTTAATTGTTCTTCACCAACTTATCCTAAAATGCTTTACAAATGGCCATGTTTAGGACCTATTTTTAGACTTTCATACCCTCATTAAATTGAGTTAAAAGCCTTTAATAAACCTTGACTTTTTCAAAGAGATATATCTCTAGCTTTTGTCTTTTCATCTATAGTGATATGATTTTAAATCAATGGCTCATATTCTAATGGTTATGTCTCTTTGTAACCAACATAATTATTATAAAAATTAAAATTAATCTATCTAAAAGCTATGTCTCTTTACAAAAAAGATCCCAATCTTTAAATATAAACACAAACATTTCATTTTTAAAAGTTACAAAATGAAATGCAATTAAAAAAATAGTTTTGAAACTTGTATCTTGAGTATGCCCTAAAGAATTATGGATAAATAAATATGACTTTTGGACCTGAACCTTTACTTGGTGAAAACACATCCAAGTTAATGAAAGTGGCATGATATGCAAGCCTTTGAGCTAGAGAACTTATTCGATTAACTGAACATGTCTCACACATAGATGCTCTTCATCTCCAATTTTATTTCAATCATTGACACATGGATTGGCCTTATGCCTTATATCACGATTTTTCATAAGTACTCTAGTAGGTAGCTAAGATATATAAGAGACAACACCTCTCCGACACTCACATAGGTGAAATGATCAAGGATACATACATAACTAAAGTATCCAACATATATTCATATTATAAGTTGATTAAAAGCTAAGTAGCTTATCCTTTTCATTCCATTATATATACTATGCACATAAACCTTTGGGATACTTATTTATTTATTATTATTCTTTTAATCACAAATCTATGTTGTAATTTATCTCGTTGAACCCACGATCTTGATGTTTTCAAGTGTTGGGTTAAGTATTCATCATTGTTGAAAGTTTTTAGTTATGGATTTAATTAACCTAGAGAGTGGTGAATAGGTAATTAATCGAATTATGTCAAATTAAAAATTCAGAAGCGGCCAAACATGCAATAATGTGTATATAAAATAGTATAGAAATAAGTAAAACCTGATACACGTTATTTTTGGTGAAAACAACCTAGGCCATAATAATGACCTAAGAGGAAACTCAAAGGCCCACTGGATTACCTAATCATTCACTATGAAAATTAATGTTCAATTAAGGTCAAGATTTAAACTACCCATCACAGATAATGCCCCAAAAGTAAATCTCCTTACAAGCTGTTACTTCTTTCAGAGTCTCCATAAGATAGGTGTATAAATGCGTATAAACGTTCTAATAAACTTAGGTCATACAAACAATTTAACCTGATTAGTTGGCACTTGAAAAGTTAGCACAAATAATACAAGTGTAAATTGCATCTTAGAGCATATTCAATAATGAAAATCCCTAGCTAGATGATTTAATAAGTAATTATTAAATCAAAACCAAATAGAAAATCCTTGAATAAAAGTTGAAACACATGATCATAAAATAAATAGGCTCATTGATCAATCAAACACAATCACACAATGTTTGCTAGATTAATTCAAGAAAAAACCTAACAAAATATGATTTAGTTTTTGATTAAACTTTTTGATGGAGAAATTATAAGATGAAAAGATTCAATGCAATTATGGTTGAAGAAACAAATAGGAATTATGTTGTTTCAATAAAAAAATTGAAACTGTAATGCTAGGTCAAAGAACAATTATCAATCTATCTATTAAACAATTCATAGAATGGTAAATAATAAGGACAATATGATAGTTGGACTATTGGGCTCAAGTAAACAATTAGGTCATAAGTTGAAGCCCTAATCATTCGATCGATCAAAACCTTTTTTGATCAATCTAGTAATAATTAATTAATAATTGATAAATCAAAACCCTTTTTGATTAATCTAGACAATGATTAATAAAAACTTAAGACTATATATATCAAATATGATCTATTATCGATTGATCCAATCCCTTATTTGATCAAACCCAACTTCGGTTAATCTATACCAATTTGAAAATCAACCCAAGAGGACATAGATCATACATGATCGATACTTGATCGATCTACCTCCTCGGTCAATCTAGTCATTACTCGATTGATCAAGTAACATATATACTAAATGTTCTTAAGTGTATAATATGTATTCTAATGTGCTTAAGAATAAGTGCATACCTGAACCATTTTCACTTGAAGCTTGAAATTTTCTTTAGCTTGAATAGTGACCTTGAAAATGTGCCTAGAAACTAATTTACATATAAACAATTTGCTCAAGAATAACATTAACTCTCATAAACCTTACAATTGTCAATTTATTTTGAGATTGGCTTCCATCTCATCTCCTTTTATTTTATGTCCATTGCAAGACTTTTTCATCAAGGACTTGTCAAATTCTTTTATTACAATGCTATATTATACATGATTGTATCTTAAGTCGATGTTACATGCATCAAATTGATTAATTCCTCTTGTTAGTAAATATAACTATACAAGTGATATAAACCTTAATATCATAGAGAAATATTGACACATATTATTCTGAAACACCTTGCTTATACATTGCATAATAAATCTAAGATCAACAAATTAATTCCATAGATGGAGTATTTGTCTATGAAAGCTTGTTTTGTCTAGGATCCCACAACATAACTTACCCACTATATTAACTTAATTACTTTGTTTAATAATACATCAAAATTGGCAATTCATATTCATATTCTATATAATTTTCAAGACATTAAATTCTCTCACATAAATGGTTTCATCAAAGCCATGACCTTTCACTAAGAGTTATGACCTTTTATCAATAGCCATAATATTTCATCAATAATCACGAATAAGTGCTCATATTTTTTATCCTCAATCCAAAAATGACAAAAATGTTATCAAATATATGTGATATAAGGAAAACATAATTAGAAAATTTAAAAATATAAAACTAGTAGTTGGGATGGGTCAAGTTGGCTACTCTCGAGTTTTGGCAGTCTATTTCTTATAAGCATCAAATTAAGTTTCATTGTCTCAAAAACCCTAGAATAATGGCAAAACACTAGGACTATTATTCAATAGGAAACTTAAAATTGGTTGCTTTATAAGTATATAGCTTGTATAAAAAATTAATAATATCTTAGAATATATTGAATAAAGTGCATTGTTTTAGGGGTTGTAAAAAGGTGCATAGTTTTAGGAAAATTTATACCCCTAACTTCCCTAAAAGGTAGAATCTTTCAAAAATATGCCTAACTAGTAAGACCTTAGAAATTATGATTATTAAGCTCATTAAACAAACATTGACCATAATTCTATCAAGTATGATAACGCCTTACTTAAGTATATAACAAATACTGTTTCCAATTGTCCATTTGGCTATGGTAAATGACATAATGAACTAATAGTAACAAATTAGGTGTTCTTTGTTTCCATCAAGTACTCTTAATTAGGTGAGCTAAGATGTATGGACTAGTATACACAACCTATTTCAAGTGACCTGATAAGCTCAAAGTGAACAAAGTTTGTCCAGTTGATGTCTTTCATTCCAAAAACAAAACTTAATAGATACGACCTATTTAAATAGGATAAATAGTTTTGGTATGTCATAATGAGTCATGTGATATGATCTAAGGAGCATCCAAATATCCTTCCTATTCCTTTTTTTAAATCATTTTAAATCATCTGAATTAGATATCGAATGAGAAAGATATAACATTAATAATGATAGTTATTCATTGTAACTTTCAAAATTTAGGATATTTTCAAATTGCTTACAAGTTAGTCCAAGCCCATACCCTCCACCATAGGCCATGGTTTGATCAAATATTGAAAATTTCTTGGCCTATCAAATATTGAACATTTCATGGCCTCATTTTTGACAACATTTGAATGTTTCTTGGACCATATCATTCTCTATTTTTTCAAAAGGATTCGTTCTCTAATCCTTAGCAATTGATTTCATACATCATATTTTTGTTTATTTTCTCCTTTTTCCTTTTTTTAAGTAAAGGTTGAAACTCAATGGTAAAATAAAAGCTTTATGGTAAAATGTTGAAACGTAAGGCAAAAAAGGAAATTACAAGGAAAATGAGAAAGGAAAGGATAGAAGCACAAACCAATGATTTCACTGCTCAAGAAGAATTAGACTACAAATGAATTCAATTCCTTTTCTAACAAAACAAAGGGGAAAACATTAGAAAATAAGTAATGAGAACATAAGATAAATAAAAAAATAAAAAGGATTGGATTAGGGATAGAAAGCTAAATCCTTTTAGAGCCTGAGCTTTGATACCAAATGATGTAAACTTGGAAGGTATCTACTCTGACATAGGATATGTTCTACCATACCTTTAATAGGGTGTCCACCTATGTATTAATAACACATTTAAGGTCTTATACCTAAAAATACCCAAATATACTCATTAATAAAAGATCTCAACATTTATAACTTGAAACCTATAACATTAATTATTCTCTAACAATTATCGGCCACCATAAGGCTTCAAGTTTTTAGTTCAGTTGAAAGAATTTGAGACCTCATACTTTATTTAACAAGGAGTATTACTCTGTGCCATAGGAAAACCAATTTTTATAACCAAAAAACTACTCCATTTTAGCAATCACAATCATGAACAATCGTCGACTTAACACCTAGCAATTGATGGATCGAGCCCTGGTTAATCTGCCTGATCCAGTTCAAAACAAATGTGAACTCTATCCACTATGCATCCTTTCACAACCTTGGATATGACCCCATACCTCTAGCCTAACAATAATAACATGTAAATATTAAATCTTTAAGGAGTGCACCAAGTTCTACAAATTCTACAACTCATACTTCTAATCAAGTAATCTTTGAAAAGAAAGTTATGATGGATCTACTTCAAAGGAAAGTGGTCGAGTTAAAATAAGCTTTTTTTTAGGTCATAAGAAGAAAACCATGATTTGAGGTTTCATTTTATTCATGAAAGTAAACTCAAGGAAATATGTAACCATTCTTTGCAAGGTTACGAAAGGTTGGCTAGTTTCTCAAAAGAGGCCAAAAGTTCATTCAGAATTGAAAATCCCCCACCAAGTGTATCCCATAAGGAAATACTACATCAAATTCCTCACGAACCTTAGAAAATCTATGGCTAAACTCAACCAAGGCAAGTATAAGAACTACAAATTCCCATAAAAGAATCACACCTATCGACCTTCAAACATACAACCTCATAAACCATATCATACATATTGTAAGGTTTATGTGAGTGTTGGTGATATTTATGAGCAAAACATACAAATATAATTTTAAGCTCTATGTGTTTTCTTCAAGAATATTTACAAGTCGAAGAAACTATCAAGCTCTAACGATCACAATTCAAGTATATCTCTATTCTTATGCATATCGAATTTGATATTAGACATTAAGGAACATTTTGAGATTAAGCTACTCGATCGATTGAGACATTTTTAGATCAATCAAGCTATGTAGATTGATTGAGAATCAATCTACTCATTTTAAAAAGAATTAATTATATAACCTACTAGATCATTTGAATAATTAATAGTTGATCAATCGAGCACTAGATTGATCGATTTATTAGTTAGATCGATTGACCTTGATTTAGAATTAATTATTTATTACACTAAATTGATCAAGAATTGACTGTATCAATCAAACATTTTGATCACTATATTGGATTGATTGATAATGACATTCAATCGATCGAACTATGTACTCTATTGATCAAGAATATGTTAGATTTATCGACTGGCCAGAGCTTTGATTTTAAAACCTATTTATAACTTGAATTGAATTAGCTTTTTACTATATTTACCCTGTTTCTTTAAGACTCTTTTAATTTATTTTATGGACAAGCTAGTAATCTTACTTTGACCTAGTCCTTCAAAATATTATATATATACAAACCTAAGCACACAACTTTAATCAACCGCACAAAATCATTATTCTCTTCATCTTAATGTCTCTCATATTAATTTTAAAAAAAAAATATTAAATTAGGCTTCTTCATTGAGTTAATTTAACAAACATTTTGTGGTTGTTTTTGACGGATTAATAAACCTACAATATTTATGATATTTTTCTTTAAATTGATTGTTCTAAAATTACTAGTTGATTTTGATTTATCTAATATATTTATTCAATCATCTAGTTAGGGTTATTCATTATTGAATCTACTCTAAGATACACATTTTCACTTGTGTTATTGTTCTAATGTTTCAAATACTGGTACAACGGGTTTGATTGCTTGTGTGACTCAAGCAGTCGGAACTTTGGTCTAGATCCGCACACTTTTCTATAGAGACTATGATGAAAGCAGTGACTTATAAGTAGATTACTTAGGAGATTTATCTTCGTATGTAATATAAGACCCGACCTTTTAATTGGACCTTATTTATTCATAGTGGATAGTTAGGTGGTCTAGTAGATTGATGGTTTTTCTCTTTGGTCATTGGTGTGACCTATGTTATTTTTACCTAAAAATATCGTGAGTCAATATTATGTTTCTGTATTATTTTATTTACACCTAATTACATACTTGAACATATATTAAAATTTTAATTTTTCATAATTTTGTTGATTATATATTCACTCCATCTTGATAATTAGGTTTGTAACTAAAAAATCACTTTCATTAGGTATTATGGCCAATTACTAGATAAACTTAGTGTGCATAGGATCTTATTATAGATCATTTGAGAAAAGGGTTCATCTACAATCCATGTTGCTTACTTTGATAGGTCTAATTACCTGAATTGGAAGGCTCATATGGGAGCCTTTTATGGTCTATAAATGAGAGTGTCTGAAACTTCGTGCCTTATGGTTGGGAACCATATATGGTCACCAAAAATAATGTAGTCACTTCTAAGCCTTGAAAAGATTAGACCATGGAAGAATCCTCAAAACAAAATTGAATCAAGTTGTCAAAAGGATTAGAATCTGAGAGAACTCAAATCTATAAGTTCTAATGGTAAGAAATCTAAACCCATTGAATCTCAATATTTTGAATGCAATGGGATGGGTCATAGTTGACTATGCAAACAATAAGAACAAAACTGGAAGAGGTTTCAATGCTACACTTACTAACTTTGAAAGTAATAACGACAATCCAATTGAATCAAAAAATTGTGACAACAACTATTTGGCATTTATTGCAACTATTGGTAGGCATTCCAGTAAGTCTGACATTGATTCAAATGATGAGAAAAACCATATTGAATTTATACTCAGTAAATTTAAGAATTATTCATAGATTTTATAATATGCGAAAGAGAAAATAACGGTCGCTTGAAGAAGTAACTAAACTAAATGATAAACTAAAATCTTGGGAAATAAATTCCTCAATCCTGAAAAGAGAAAAACATGATTTGTCTGAGCATATTTATGATCTGAATTTGAGTCTTGTAGTCTTAGAATAAGAAAAAAATCTGGTTCAAGAACTTGAACAATCAATGGAAGCTATATAAAGGCTAACCATTGGAGCTAAAAGGCTAAACAAAATTCTAGGTTACAAAAAACCTATTGAAGATAAGAGAGGACTAGGCTATATAGATGAGGATTCTAAGCCATCATCTTCAAAAACAATTGAGCCTTTAAAACCTTCCAACCATTCTTCTTCACAGGCTATACATAACTTTAACATCAAAAATCAAATCTGTAAGGCCTTCTAACCCTACTTATAATGTTACTCATTATACATAAAGAACAGTTACACCTGTGATTGAAAAATCTGTTAATTAAGTTTGTGCCTATCTATCATCATTATGGTATAAAAGATTTTATTAGGCCAAAGTGTAGATTTTTGACGAATGCTCTTAAATTTAATAATATTTTTCATGCTTCATATAATAGGACTCATAGCCATCATCAATCTATGCACATAGAATCATGTTCTAGGATGAATAGAAATTATAATAACTTGTTCAAAAATTATTCTAGAAAACATGAAGCCGTTGGTTCAAAGAGGCATGTAAAATTCAATGCTTTTCATTATAAGACTAATTATCATCATCCCACCATGCATGTTGCATCTTCATTTAGGATGAATGTCAAACCTAAAGGTAAGTTTTAGAAAATTCCTTTGACAACTAAGATAGTTAATTTTCATTCCAAAGATATTGAGAAGCCAAAATTTAAGAAAGTTTAGGTTAGGAAAGATTGTCTTTTTTCGGTCACTTGATCGTCATTTATTGTTCACCTAGATACTTTTGTTGAGTGTTTAGTTAAACCTAGGTGAGCATCTTTAGTTTGTTTGATATTTCTTTAGTTTCAAAAATATAAGATAAAAAATAAAAAATAAAAAAGGGAAGTAGACATGCTTTAATATTGACATGATCATTACATACTCCATTCATATGTATTTTGATTGACTATACATTATTTTAATTACTATTTTGAATTTTACATTTGTATATATTTCACATCTGGTGATTGATGTTGACATGAATCCACTCACACACTCACTAGACAAATATGCATGTCATGATTAAAGTTTATGATTGATTTTGTGAGATTATAGTGAATGATCTAACCTTGATTGCAAAGTTTTTTTTTGAGATATTTCATTTTCTAAAATGCTACTATAGAGAGACACCTAGTTTTGAGAGAATTATCTACTGTGATGTGAAGCTAACATAGTAAGTAGAGATGGATACTTCACAACTAGCGTGAAAGTTATCATACTAGGCTTTTGGCTTGTGCATATTTCTTTAAAATAATAATAATAATAATAATAATAATAATAATAATAATAATAATAATAATAATAATAATATCAAAGGACAAAGAATAGTACTAAAGTTTTGCATACATAAAAAGATAGAGCCATAAATAAATATACAAAAATAAAATAAATAATCAATCCCTCACCCAAAAATATTAATACAAAAGGGAAATACCAAAAAGAAATATAAATTAAAGTTTTCTCTTTTTAAGTAAATTTTATTTTGTGCAAGTATCTGTAATTTTATATGATAGGTGATACTCCCTTCTTTAAATCCTTCACAAATAATTATAAATATACTAATTAACATATTGTTGTAGTTTGATATTTATCTTACTTTTGGTGACTATCGTTATGTCATTATATTTGTTTGTATGTTTGTGTGACTTGTCTACATATATTTATTTTATCAATATGTAGTCACACTTTGAACAAAATTAATTTCATCATTTATGTGTATTGTTTTTAATCATGTTAAGCTAAGTCTACCACCCATATATATATATATATATATATATTATTTTTTACAATTTTATGTTTTATTTATTTAGAGGAGTCATTGAACTTAGGGGAGTATATCTATTTTTGGAACACATATTTTTTTAGCTCTCTATTTTGATTGTTTTGAGCTTTTCAGAATATGTATTCATCTTTTCAATCATTAAGTACACTGTTTAATTGTTCAATCTATTACCATTACTTCATGATTATATTGTTTATTCCTATAACAAAAATGGGAGAAAATTGGAACATTAATTGAAAAATCTTCAAAAAGGGGGAGAGTTAATTTTGAGAAAGAATTGCTTTGAAAATATGTTTTGGAGATATTACACATAGGGAAAGTTGTGTTTTTAATTTTTATTTTATGATTTTAAGTTAGTCACTATTCTAATGTTATCAGTGTACAATGCTAACAATTGGTGCATATTTATAACAACTTCTAAGCCCTTCAAGAACTTACAGAGTCATATGCCTTGTTTTGTTACTACACAAGTAGTAACATATTCAGCCTCCATTGTGGAATTAGATATTCAACCATGCTTCATGCTCTTCCATACTATAGCTCTTCCACCAAAGGTAAACACTAACCTAGATGTAGATCTCTAAGAATTTTTGTCTGATTAAAAGTCAAAGTTTATTTATTCTATAGAAGACTAAACCTTTACCATAATAAACTAGCAATTGTTCTTCTTTCTCCTAAGATACTTAAGGCACTTGGCTACAACCCAATGATCTAAGGTGAGTTGGATTGACATCAACTAACTATGCGAATGGTATAATAGATGTAAGCTATAGTCTGAAACATGAAATACATCAGACTTCCAACTTTAAATGCATATGACATCCATATCATAACCTTTATCACTTAATGTGTCTTCAAACACTACTCCTTAGATCGGCTAATCCCATGTCTAGTAGGTAAGGCACTTTTCTTGGAATTTTTGCCTCAATAATCTAGACCACTCCTTATCTATATACAATATTTGGAGCAAGGCTAAAACTTGTTCTTATGATCATGAATGGTCTATATACCCAAAACATACCTTGCATATCATATATCATTCGTATAGAGCTACTTATCTAGCCACTCCTTTACATTTGACAACACCTCTATACTATTCATATTAATTAGAATATGATGACTATAAAAGTATAGTCATCAATGCATTTTTTACTTAATATTTGCTTATTTTATTTAATAAGTAGTATTTTTGGAGATAAAAATATTAAAATATGAATATTTTAGTGAAAAGGGGTCAAAATATAATTTTTGACAATTTTCTAGAATATTTTTGGATTTTTTAATCTAGGACCAATTAGAAGTTTCCACATGGACACAACGTAAGCAAGGGAGCTGACCAGGCATGCTACATGGATGACATGCAAATGGAGAGGGAGAGGGCCAATCGTGAAATGCTACTTGTACCGTGTGATGCAACGCCATGCTTGGTGTTAGCATAGTGTTCATTCCGATTTTCACTGCTTGCTCAACTAGCTCACCATGCATCATCCCCTAATTTTTCCATTCTTTCCACTTGTGTACCATGTAATTCGTAACCATAAATCACAGATTGTCATATAGTACTAAGTCAATGTGGGTTTTTTAAGACTAGTCTCATGTGCCATATGTCACACATTGATTCATTCTTCCTTCTCTCCATGCCACGTGGCATATTTCTATTGGTTGACACTATTAATTTTTTTATTTTTTCATCTTTGCCCTTGATATGAAAATCTAGATTCCATATTAGCTTAATTTAACCCCCTAATTATCCTATAAACCCTAATGAATCAAATATTATCAAATTTTTATTAGATTTTAGAGCTAAGAAGAGAGAAAAATACAAGAAATCAAAAGTAGATACAATTTTTGTAGAGATTCAAGAGGAGATTGGTGCTACAATTTAAGAGATTGATTGTATTTCTTCTCTTTTCTCATTGTTTTATCAAGTTTTATGTCTTTCTTTATGAAAAATATGAGTTTTATAAAAGAATTATGTTTAGTTAATTTATTAATCTATGAGTCTTATGAACCCAATTTTTATAATGTAATGATCTAATATTTTACCTCAATTAAGAATTCAATTTAAGTATATTAGTTAATGTGATTTTTATGTTATTAATTGTTTGACCAATAATTAATCTATAGAGCAATTAAATAGATTTGAGAGAATTATTTAATTATTTATCTTGATTAAATAATATGCATAGTTTCTACGCACAAATGTATGATTTTTATGTATGTGATCAATAATTGATGAACTTAAGGAACAATATGCAATTTAATTGACATTAGAATGTGATTAGGTTAATTACTATATGATGTGTATTTTACTTGAGAGGGGAATACATGCTATATTTGATTCAATTGATCATGTAATTAGTTAATAATTATATTATGGGATATTACTGATTCATATGTTTAGAAAATTAGGGGATTAAGTATTCTTAGATATTTTCTCATATGTCTTCTTAGCTGTCAAATATGATTTAATTAATTATTTTTGTTTATTTTTAATTATTTTAATTTTGCTTTCTAAAAATATAAAAACACAAAAATTGATTTTAATTTTTTTTTTTTGTAGTTTTAAAAATAAGTTTTTAATAACATAATCTCTTTGTGAACGATCTTTTCTCAAAATTATATTACTTGTTGCAATAAGTATACTTGTATATTCATTGCATGCAATTTGTGTTCAATCAAGTTTTTGTTGCCGTTATCGGGGATTATAAACATTAGAAATTAATTTTTTATTTTATTTTATTTTAGTTATTTATTTATTTTAGTTAATTTGCTTTATTTATTTAGTTATTTTTTAATTTAGACATCTTATTTAGTGCTTTTGGAAATATAGTCGAGTCTATTGCATGAGCAAAATTCGTAAATAGGAAAATTTTATCTTTAGATCATGAAATCAAGCGTACTTTTAGATTAGTACGAAAACAACAAATTGTTACCTAAGTGAAAAAATGGTTAATACATTAATAATAAACAATAATGAAATAAATTTTAAAAATCAGATACCTTTAATGGATGAAGGGATAAAGCTATGAATAAATATGCAAGACCTATGTTGGAAGGGTTGAATTCAAGCATTATAAGGTAACCATTCAAACTAATCACTTTGAATTAAAGTCATTTATGTTTCAAATGTTATAAATAGTTGACAATTCAGCAGATTACCAACAGATGATCCTTATTTACATCTCAGATTATTTATTGAAGTTGGAGATTCATTTAAATTATGTGGTATGATCAAGGAGGCATTTAGGCTTCGATTATTCCCTTACTCTTTACAAGACCATTCTTGAGCTTGCCTAAACATAGAATGCTAAGCTTAGGAATGACATTACCTTCTGCCAATAATATGAAGGAGAATCTTTATATGAATCATGATAAAGATTCAAAGAATTGTTAAGAAAGTGTCTTCATCATGGTATCCCTCATTGAATCCAAATGGTGAATTTCTACAATGGTCTTAATGCTCAAAAAAGAACCATTGTTGATGCATCTGCTAATGAAGCTTTCCTAGCCAAATCTTGTAGTGAAGCTTATGAGTTAATTGAGAAAATGGCTAGAAATAATTAACAATATCCAATAGATAGAATGATAGCAACAAGAAGAGCAGCTAAAGTGCATGAGGTAAATAATATCATAACACTTACAGCTCAAGTGTCATCCTTAGTGAATCTTTTGAAGGCTCAAAACTCACCAGCAAGTATAAACTAGGTCTTAGATTCAAGGATGTCTTATGTGTTTTGTGGGGGAGCTCATTTATTTGAGAGTTTTCCAAATAATACCAAATTAGCATTCTCTATGGGTAATGTGAGCCAAAACAATAATCCATACTCGAACACATAAAACCTATGATGGAGGCAACATTCAAATTTCTCTTGGAATAACAACAATTAAGATGGTAATCAATTCAATCATCAATCATTTTCACCACTTGGTTTCCAACAACTATAACAATCATAAGCTCAAGAGAATAAGCCGCCTAATGTAAACAATACCAATTATTTAATAGAGATGATGAAGGGTTTCGTCTAGTTAGTAAATACAAAAATTATCCACTTAAGAGGCTTCAATTTAGAATTTAGAGAACCAAATGGGGAAACTTGCCCAGGCCATAAGTCAAAGGCCTCCAAATAACCTTCCAAGTGGCACAATTATAAACCCAAGAAGAAAAGGTGAAAAGCATTGCAATGCCATAGCCTTGAGGAGTGGTAAAACTTTAGAGGAGGAAAATGAAACTAAAAAAGATGAGGAGGATCATGAGACAAAAAAGGATAAGAAGGAACCGGAAACTAACAAGGATGAAGAGGAATAAGTGGATAAAAAAAGTATTGAAAAGGAAATAATTCAACAAAAAAAGAGAAACCTTTATAAACCCATTATTCCTTTCCTTGAAAGACTGTAAAAGCAAAAGTCAGATACACAATTTTCAAAATTCTTAGAAGTCTTCAAGAAGTTGTACATAAATATACCACATGTAGATGCACTTAAACAAATGCCTTCTTATGCCAAATTTCTAAAGGACTACCTATCTAAGAAAACGAGGCTTAGAGATAATGAAACAATAACCTTAAATGAAGGTTTTAGTGCCATCCTTGCTAGGAAACTACCCCAAAAACTGAAAGATTCAAGTAGTTTTGACATCCCTTACACTATCGAGAGCATCCACTTTGAGAAAGTATTATTGTTTAAGCATTAACTTTATGACATTATTGGTCTTCAGGAGATTAAGGGTTTGTAAAGTTAAACACACTTTAGTAACATTAGAAATGGTAGATAAATCAATTAAGTGACTTAGGGATGTGGTAGAAGATGTGCTAGTAAAAGTAGACAAGCTCATCTTACCGACATATTTCATTGTACTAGACACGGAAGAGGACTGTAACATTCCTATCATACTTGGTCGTCCATTCTTAGCAACCAGAAGAGCATTCATTGATGTACAAAAAGGTGAGCTTACAATGAAAGTACCCCAAAAATTAAAAGATCCAAGTAGTTTTGACATCCATTGCACTATTGAGAGCATCCACTTTGAGAAAGCATTATGTGACTTTGGTTCAAGCATTAATCTTATGACATTATTGGTCTTCAAGAGATTAAGGGTTCGTAAAGTTAAACCCATTTTAGTAACATTAGAAATGGTAGATAAATCAATTAAGCGACTTAGGGGTGTGGTAGAAGATGTGCTAGTAAAAGTAGACAAGTTCATCTTACCGACATATTTTATTGTACTAAACATGTAAGAGGACTGTAACATTCCTATCATACTTGGTCGTCCATTAATTCTTAGCAACCATAAGAGCATTCATTGATGTACAAAAAGGTGAACTTAGAATGAGAATGCAAGATGAACAAGTGACATTTAAAGTTTTTAAAGCATCTGAAATCCCTAGTATTGATAATGCTAATGAATGCTTTAGGATGAATGATAACTTATAAGAATTTGTTGAGTCACCCACACTTATGATTATTACAAATGATGTTGTAAATAATGAAGTAAACTCACCAAGAAACAACTCAATAAAAATATTAATAATTTTCCTATTATAACCCATAATTACAACGTAATAAAAATATTACTAACACGTAAAATTGTATCAACTTTTACGCTCGTATCTTTTATATCATGATATATATTAAAATTGTTTTAAAATAAGATAAATGATATATTTTTTAAATAATAATGATATAAGACATGATATAATATACGTGAGTATAAATTTGTGTTTTCTACACGGGGTATATTTATTTAAATAAAAGGTAGTAAGTTAAAATTAAGTCATTTTTTTTCTTATTTACTTTTCAAAAATAAGATGGAAAAATAAAGGTACCAAAATTTTAAAATTACTATTGCTTACACCATTTTGTATATATTATCTTTTCCTAATATGTATTTAAAATTATCTTTATTATTATATTTTTTTTAGTTGTATTATTACTTTCAAAAATATATTTAAATAAATTAATATGTTAATTATGAATTATTTTAATTTTCAATATATAAATGAAAATAGAATAATTTTTCATTCTCTTTTATCTTTTTCCTTATTTTTATTATAATTATAATTTATTTTCATATATTAATAAAGACACCCTTAATATCATGGCCTGAAAAGGGAATTATGAAAATTACCAATAAGGATAGTGATAAATTTTAAAAAAATATTTAATCGAATTGATCGGATCAAATATGAATCAAATGTTTTAGATTGATTTTTGGTTGTCCAATGGGCTTGGTTTGATCTTTTTTAATCGAATAGACCGATTCGATTTTGGTTTTTTAATAAAAAAACATATATAAAACATAACCAAACCAATTTATTAAAAAAATAATAACGATTTATTAAAAAATAATATATTAATATTAATTATATATAATTTAAGGATTAACTATTGTGATAATATTGAATTTTATTTTTTGTGTTATAAGTTAACTTTGATTATTAGAAATATTTAATTTTGAATGAAATAATCGAATTTGGTGATTTTATTCAAATTAATATTTAGATTTTATTTAAATAATAATATGATAATTAATATATGTTCAAGCCGAGTCATCAACTTAAGAAAATAATCAAGTAGATTGGTTGTAAGTTCAACTATGTTTTATATTAAGTCAATTTTGGTTTATAATATTCTTTAACTAATTAGGTTGATTAGATTAATAATAGACTTAATCGAATTATGTTCATTTCTAATTACTAATAGGATGATGATTTTTTTTTATTTTTTTTTTATAATTTTTGTTAAATTATGGTCCCAAAATTTTAATTAAATTTAAATATAAGTTATTAAAATTTTAAAATATTTGATTTAATTTTAAATTTTTAAAACTTTAAATATAAATTCTTAAAATTTTAAATTTTATAATTTATTCTCTAAATTTTTAAAATTTAACTTTTAGGTTTTAATAGTTACTAAAAAAATGTGAATCAAAAATTTATATATAAATTTAAAAAAATTATACGTTAATTTATTAAAGTTTGATAACCAAGTTTACGATTACATGCGAAAATGACCGTCAAAGAAATTTAAGAAGAGAGGAATGTGTGTTTCGGTAATGGAAACCCCAAAGTCATTTTTGCGCAACAAATATTGGATTCTGAGGCACGGCAAGAGCATCCCAAATGAGAGAGGGCTCATTGTTGCTTCAATGGTTTAATTATAATTTTTTAATTGATTTAATATCATCTTATTCTTTATGAAAATTATTGTTTGTAATTTTTATTTTACATGCTTGACAATTTGCTATTATCTCAAAAGGAAAATGGTACGCGCCCAGAATACGAGTTGGCTTCTGAAGGTGTGAAACAGGCTCAATTGGCTGCGGAATCTTTTCAAAGGGTTAGTTCTTTCCGTTTATCTGATTTTGCTTATAATGTTTGATGTTCATTTGTTTTTTGTGTATATATCCAAACTTCGTTGATAGAGACAAAAAGCTAGGTTTTGCCTGCTGTGGAAAATTAATTGGTTCAAATCCTTAGTTTTTTAATGTGAGCATTTTTCATTTATTTGTTTATTTCTATTTGGGTTTTTAAGGAAGTGCCTAAGCAAAGATGAAAATAAATAACTAATAGGTCTTTACTAGTTTATATGATGAGTTAGAGTAGCTGTCGAGATCTTAACCCACCATTATTAATATGCCGCCAGGACTCATTGTTATGAAAATCAAATAATAGATAAGTTGTTTTAGCCTTGATTACCAAAAAAAAAAAAAAAGGATTAGTTAGAGTTTAATAGTTATCAGTTATATAGTATTTAAGCTTATTTATCTAGTATTTGAGTTTCGATTTATCTTTTAATTATCTAGATTATTTTTTAGGATTTTATTAACTAGATTTGTTATATCAGTTCTATAAATAAGACCTAATATTGCATCAATTTCTCAATCTGAGAATATGAATTGAGTACTGTTTCTCCCCCTATTGTCCTGTTTCTTCCCCAATTTATATTTGTCTAATCCGTCACCATAATTCATCAAATCCCTAACACTATTTTGTCTATTATTTCTCATCATTAGTCTATCTCTGTCCTATTTCTCCCTCTTGTTCTACATCACGTTGTTTTGTGATGCTCTGAGTCTGATATAGTTTTTCTCTGACCTAGCTACTTCATTCAATTATTGCTTCTTGTTGACATCAGATGGTATTTCTACTTGTTTCCTCTTAGTGGATTGAATTTTTAAATTGATATTGTGTAGGCACTAAATGAAAGCAACACCCTACTTGAAAATGTCCGCATTTGTTACTCTCCATTTTCAAGAACTTCTTACACTGCTAGAGTTGTAGCTTCTGTTCTTAACATTCCTTTTGAAGGTGCTCAGTGTAAGGTAAAATTTTGGATTCCTAGAAAAGATTATTTATTTATTTATTTTTTCCATTATTTATGTTGATATTTGCTTAAACCTGAGAATAAAGAATTCTTCTAGAAAAATTTGATAGTGAGCTTATACAAAAAGCAAAGGCTTTTGTTGCTTTGATAATGAATATTTGTGGTGTGCAGGTGGTAGAAGATCTTCGGGAGCGATTCTTTGGCCCTACATTTGAACTTAAGTCTCACGATAAAGTAAGTAACTACTCATGAGATCTAATTTAGTTTCTTTTATGGAGTAATTGAACTTTACTTAGGCAGGCCTAAGAATGCTTCAGTATTTTGGCATAGGATAATGATTTGTGTTATTTACTATGTTCTATGAACTGATGCTTATAATCTACATTAGGTCAATGACAATGTGGTTTTCTGAACAGTACAGAGAGATATGGGATCTTGATGAGAACGACCCATTCAGTAGGCCTGAAGCTGGAGAAAGTGTTAATGATGTTGCATCTAGACTTGAGAGAGCATTGGCAACAATGGAATCACAGTTTCAGGGGTAATATTATTCCTCATTGTTTGGAACTTCTTCGATAGGATCAAATTAGCTCTATATTAATATAAATAAAAAGTTCAATGATTGCTTATGATGGAATTTCTGCTTTGTCGCAATCTCATATACCATTTAGAAATCTCTGTTAGGAGATCAATTCATTGACGATTGCATTTGGTATTTTTATTACATGCCAGTTTAGAAATGCATGTCAAATGTGACAAGTTGCCTCATTTAAGACTTTAGGTGCTTGAAAACAAGTGGAATTTAGGGATACTATACAGCATATAAATAAAAGGACAAAGTCTCCAACCTTTTAATTGTGAGACTTGTATCCAACCTTTTCAAATTTTGCCAAATTTGAAAATATGTTGAAAGCATTACCTTGAACGTAATGGAAGTGATGCTCAAATGAGCTAAGTTGGCCCAGCTCGCTTAGGTTTAGCTCACCTTAGATAAGCTATAGCTTAACTCAATTCATTTAAAATTTATGTGAACTCAATTTAACTTTTAAATGATTTGGATTCAGCAGGTTATAAGTTGGCTCATTTACATTTTTGAAAAATAAAGCATAAAAAAATAAAATTTATTTATAACTTTATTTAAACATAAAAGTGTTAGTATAAATATTATCTTTTGATTATATTTTTGTAAAGTAAGAAAATAATAAAAATAGTATCTTTTAAGCGTGTTTTTTTGTAATTGCTTTATATAATTATCTTGTGTCAAAGACATTGTTTTAGATGAGTTTGCAAGCTGTCCATGAGTTTGGTGAACTAGTTTATTTGAGCTCATAAGTTAAGTGAGTTAAGTTTTTTTTAGCTTTTCAACTCATTGAATCGACTTTAAACGAGATGAACTTAGTTAAGTAACTCATTTGACACTATTTGTGATGCCCACATGCAAAGGATGTTGTGTATCATTTAAGAAGCTTGTATATTCGTTTTGCGTTAAATGTTATTATGAATTACTTTTATGTCAGCATAAAGTTAATATTCATGCAATAGTCAACAAAACCGTATTAGAATGTTTTAGAGTCATTGATGCTCTTAAAAAATAGGAGATGGGCCAGATCACTTTTATAACGTCTAACAGGGGCAAAGAACCACTTTTCCCCTTCATAAGTGCCATGCATGCATAATTTTTGTGACATTTCTTGCAATTCTCAAGGGATGTATGGAACTGGGAAAAATTGAAAATATTGTGTACTAATTTGGTCAAATTAAAAAGTTTGGTTCAGATCTTTGTAGCTTTTGAAACGTAGAGGATCACTTCCTTCATTGTAAACTATTTTTTCTTCGTTGAATGAAATCCTCTTGCTGTTTGCTATAAAAAAGGTACAGAATCAATTTGGGACTTTGTCCTGAATAAAATGTTTGTAGTTAAGTTTCCATCTGATTGAGTACTACAGCATACATTTAGTACTTTTCACTTAAATACTAATCTATGCATATGTAATATTACTTGATTACTGTCATATAAGCTATGCTACTTGGATTATTCATTTTTCGTGAACAAGACATGAACACAAGTGTGTATGGATACTCGGATAAAAACTTACAATTCTCGGTGTCGTAAAAGAGTTTGTATAAAATAGCATATATGCTTATTTACAGTTTGGCATGATAAACAGAATAATACAGGCCATTTCCAACTTGTATAACTGAAAAAGGTTGTTCTTTTTGCAGATGCACAATCTTGGTGGTTAGCCATGGTGATCCCCTGCAAATCCTGCAGACAATAGTCAATGCAGCTAGCGAGGATTCAGTATCCAGTTGTAATGACTTGGAAACAAGAATTGAAGCAGTTAGAACTTTTCCCATCTTGGCACAGCACCGAAAATTTGCCCTGCTTACTGGAGAGCTCCGGCAGTTGATATAAGTTTTAGCTGCTGAAGACCACTTGGGAATTCGCTTCATTTCCTTTTTGGCAGCCAGTCATCCAACCATATCATGGTAAAGTCTTACCAAATGGCACGGTTAATAATTTAGTACTGTCAATTAGAACAGCACAAATTATGTGTTTCATCAATACCTTATAATGATTTACTGAGCCGTGTAGGAAAAGTATCAAGGAACAATTCCTAACGAAGCGCAAAACTCATTGTTGCTAGTTTAGAACCGCAAATAAGTCATGTACTTTCATGCCATCAAATGGCAACATCATTCTAAGCTCAGTGTTTGCAGAAAAAAGATATAAAAAAAAAATCACAAAAGCTCCTTTTTTCTGGCGATAATAAAGTGTAAATATTTCAAATTGCAAGGTCCTAGAAAAAAAAAAAAAATTGTTTTTACCAACACTGCCAATCTATGGGCAACGTGATTAACTGATCCAGCTTTTTATTTATCCACTAGTCAATAGAATTTGTTTCCTGTAAAGAAATTCAGTTATTTGAAATGCTTTAATTAAACATGATATAATATGGGCTAAAATTACAAAAATATTTATCATATTTATTTTATTCATATTATTAAATTATTATTTTTCTCGTCTATATCATCAAATTATCAAAAAAAATTCATTTATATCATTTCGTTAATATTTATCTAATTATTTGAGTAGTTTTAAATATACTATTAATGTATAATGTCATTGAAACTAATATAACGGTAGGATGAATCTTTTTGCATTTTAGATGATTTAAATAAGATTGAAAAATAGTTTAATGGTATCAACAAAATAACGTAATAATTGAGTTATATTTTTTTTCGTTTACTTTAATTAAGAGTGAAATGTCAGAACAAAAGAAATCTAGTTATTTGAAATGCTTTAATTAAACACAATATAATATAATTAAAGGGTGAAATATCGAAATAGTTCTCTTGTTTATGCTTTTGGAGACAATTGGCCTTTGACTTCGAATCATCTAAAATTAGAAAATCGGTCAACTAAGAAAAAATGCATTAAAATAATGATTTTTTCAATTAAATAATTTTTTTAGGATAAAAAATAAGATTTTGATTATTCAAAAAATAAATTCTAAATATAAATACATTAAAAAAAAGGGAGAGCATGGAATATCATATTTAAATGGTAAAAGGAAATGACGTTTGAAGTTTATAAAAGGAACAAACTACTAAGAAACAAGAAATCATATCATGTTTAAAACTAATTAATTTTTTGGGAAAATAAAAACAATTGACTTTTATAATGATTTAATTAAGGTTAATGGTTTGCTTGCTCTCCTTCGAATAACTATATTGCTTCACATATCGAATAACTATATTGCCTCACATAGAATGTATTGCACTGCAATCATATGTGTTCTCAGTAACATGGACTAAAGTTATATACCAATTTGTGTAGATGGAATAATAATATCTCTTTCATTAACCAAAAAAAAAATTCTCTAATTTTGTAAGTATGCAAGGTCAATTGAAATTTATCTCTCTAGATTTCTCAAGCACATATTTTTAAACTCATGTTTTTCCTATTGGTTGGATTAATGGTGGATCACGAAGGTAGGGTTGCTATACGGGGCTTTTCTCAACACCTTTGAAACACTAAATTGGTTTATTTGGGATGATCAAGAAGAGGAGGAAAGTCTATTAGAAATTGAATTTGGTCTATTTTTTATTTTTTGGCCATAAGAGAGAAATTCCACTAATATGGAAAAAATTACAAACAAAAGCTATTAAGCTAAGGAAAGAATGGCTTACAAGAAACTACACCCTATCCATAATAGCATAAGCTATCGGAAGGGAAGTTTAAAGGTAGCAAATTAAACTATCAAACTAAGTCTTGCTATCTAGCGGACACTTATTTCTGCATAGAAAAGTTTTATCAACCTTTGCAAACAAATACAAAGAGCCAACAACAATCAAACTAATCAAAACCAAAATTAACAAAAACACTAAAACTAGAACTAACACAAATACTAAAATCCTACTAATCCAAAACAAAGACTCAAATCCTTCAGAGAATTCTTATACTCTGCCGCAGCTTGTATATTGAGCATATCATTAAGATTCCTCACCAAACCAAGCTGAAAAATCCTTTTCAAAGCAACAATGACACAAGCTACACTAATCTGGTCCTCAATCAATAGCATAATTCCACTATCATCTAGTTTGTTAAGCAATACATCCTTAATGAGAAATCCACTGCCGCAATTCAAACACAAGCAGAGTATGCTAGACCCAAACACAAGCAGAGTATGCTAGACCTTAGAGAAGTCAGAGAGCTCCATATTAGAATATTTATTATATGGGTATTTTAGTCTTTTACTCCTTTGGCTTATATTTCCCTTACTTCTCTATTTTCTACATTGTGTTTTTGTATCTCTCATTTTACAAGAGAACCTATCCCTTTTTTCTTCTTCTTTCAATTTCTTTGTTATTTCTCTTTGTATTTGAATAATTTACATGGTATCAGAGTTTTAATTATAAAAGATAATTTTTATCTCTTCAAGAACAAGGGAAAAATTTGAGAATTTAAGATTCTCTTTTGATTCAACTTCTTCACTTTGTTTTGTGGCTTCAATCAAGTAAGAATTTATTATTCTAGTATTAGGTAATCAATTTAATTCAAGTTTTACAAAGATAAAGCATGTTTGCATAGAGATTGATCCTAATTTGTATTATCTTGTCAAAGTTTTAGCATTTTTGGTAGATCTATAATTTGTATAAAGATTGTGGTATTTTCTGTAATTTTAGAAAATTTTGGGATATTTTTTGTAATTTTTTGAAACAGTAAGGGTTCATTTGAAATTTCAAGAAAGTTAAGGGGTGTATTTGAAATTTATGGAAAATGCAGAGGTATATTTGAAATTTAAAAAAAATGAGGGGTGTATCTACAATTTCTGGAAAAATCAGGAACATATTTATAATTTTTAGAATTTTGGGCACTGTCTGTTTTTGTAATAACTAGTAATAGAGATGACTCGCTACAGTCAATTAATGTAAGATTAGATGAAAAAAAATTATTCATATTAGAGTTATGTGATGAAGAACTTTTTAAAAGACAAAAAGATATAGGATTATGTTTCTGGAACTGTGAGTAAATCTACAAGTGATAAAGTATAGTATGAAAAACTGTTAGATAATTGGGAAGTTGATAATTCAAAAATTATCTCTTAGATAAATAATTTTATTGAACAATCAATAGGTACTCAATTGGAAAAGTATGAAACAGCAAAAGACGTTTGGCAACATTTGGCAAGATTGTATACACAGTCTAACTTTACAAAACAATATCAGTTAGAACATGATATTTGAGCTCTTGAACAGAATGCAATGAAAGATCTTTGGGATTAGTTGGCTCTTACAGAATTGGAAGAACTACGTGCTTGTGTAGCTTATATTGCTCGTAGAGAATAGCAACGTCTAGTTCAGTTTTTGATGGCACTTCGTGATGATTTTGAGGGTCTTCGTGGATCCATTCTACATCATAGTCCTCTTTCATCTATCGATTCGATAGTTAGTGAACTTATGGTTGATGATATACGTCTTAAGTCTCGTGCATGAAAATGAATTCTCTCGATGCCTAATTCATCAGTTTTTGTAGTTCCTTCTAGACCTCCTACTCATTATGAAAAAAGACTCATTCAAGGGTTAAGATTGGTGAATGCGGTTTTTGTAAGCAAAAAGGACATTGGAAGGCTCAATGTCCTAAGCTATTGAATAAAGTACCACAACTACACCAACAAAGGCATCACTTCAGGCCTCCATGGTTTGGAAGTCATTTTCAACCATGATCATATCGTCCTCCACAGGTTAACACTGCAGCAATTGTACTACCATTTGATTCTTTTGGACCCAGAACCTCATCCTCAAATCCCACATTTGCAGCTCTTTCTGAAAAGTTTCAGAAGTTTCTTGCTACACAGTCACATGCTATGTCCACTTTCCCCTCTAGCTCTTCAGGTATGTCATCATCTAGAGCTTCACATGATATGTCTCCTGATTCAAAATCCTTTATTTCTTTATGTCCTGCATCCTCTATATCTGTCATAACTGATGATGGTACTCCTCTTCCATTAGAAAGAGTTGGTTCTGTTGACACACCTCATTTGTTACTTTCTAATGTTTACTACATTCCTAAGCTTACATTGAATCTTGTTTCTGTTAGTCAGTTGTGTGATTCTGGTTATTCAGTGTTATTTTTTTCTACCTCTTGTTATGTGTAGGATCCGCAGTCTCAGAAGTTGATTGGGACAGGTCATAGGCAAGGTGGATTATATGTTTTGGATGAGTTGAGATTACCAGTATTTGTAGCTCCTAGTGTTGACTTGCCTTCATTTTGTTTTTCTCCTTCATCCTCTAGTTTTTATTTATGGCATTCTCGTCTTGGTCATGTATCATCTTCTTGTTTAAGATTCTTAGCTTCTACGGGTGCCTTAGGAAATTTGCAAACTCATGATATTTATGATTTTAGTGGTTGTAAACTTGAAAAAATTTCTACTTTACCTTTTCATCGAAGTACTTCTTGTTCTATTGCACCATTTGATTTGGTCCACTCAGATGTGTGGGGACCTTCTCTTATTGCTACAAAAGGAGGGTCTCGATATTATCAAACTCGTTTTTGTTGGATTTATCTTATGAAACGTCGTTCTGACTTCTTTGACATTTATAGTAACTTTCGGGCTCTTGTAAAAACTCAACATTCTGTAGTTATTAAGTGTTTTAGATGTGATTTGGGTGGTGAATATACTTCCAATAAATTATGTGATATACTTGCTTTAGATGGAACTATTCGCCAAACTTCTTGTACAGATACTCTTGAGCAAAATGGTGTGGCTGAAAGAAAACATAGGCATATTGTTGAAACTACTCGCTCTCTTTTGTTGTCATCTTCAGTTCCTAGTGAGTTTTGGGGAGAAGCAGTTCTTACTGTAGTCAACCTCATCAATAAGATCCCTTCGTGTCATACTTTATGTTTGTCACCTTTTCAAAAATTATATGGGTATGCTCCTGATTATTCTTTCTTGAGAGTCTTTGGTTCTACTTGTTTTGTCCTTCTTCGTCATGTAGAGCGTACTAAATTGTCATCCCGCTCTACCATTTGTGTGTTTCTTGGTTATAGTGAAGCGTAAAAAGGATATCGTTTTTTGATCCATTGTCACAAAAACTATATTGTTCTCATCATGTTATGTTTCTTGAGCACATACCTTTCTTTTCTATTCCTACTACTACTCACAACTTGACCAAGTCTGATATCATTCATATTGATCCTTTCTCTAACCATACAGATAGTTTATCTCCACATGTCCCTTCCACTACAAACTCTGACTCATCTATTGCCCTTATAGTCCCTTTTCCTCTTCATTATTCTCGCAGGGTTCACACTGTTAGTTTTGGAGATATTGGTACCTTGTAGTCTGGAGCTCTTGATATTCCCTATCCTCCTGCAATTACCCAAACTCCACATGAGATTGTGAATTCTACTTCTCGTTATCCTTAGCGTACTCGTAAGTCTACTCACCTTCCAGATTTTGTTTACTCTTGTTATTCTAGTTCATTTTCTTCCTTTTTAGCATCTATTCATTGTCTCTCTGAGCCCTTATCCTATAAAGAGGCAATTCTTGACCCCCTTTGGCAACATGCTATGACTGAGGAATTTTCTACTTTGCAAAAAGCTGGTACTTGGGATTTGGTACCTTTACCTTCTGGTAAAAGTACAATTGGTTCTCGTTGGATATATAAAATCAAGACTAAGTCTGATGGGTATGTTGAGTGCTACAAAGCTAGATTGGTAGCAAAATGGTTCTCTCAGCAGTATGATATGAATTATGAGGAGACTTTTTCTCTTGTTGCAAAAATGACTACTGTTCGTACTCTTATTGCAGTTGCATCTGTTCGTCAGTGGCATATATCTCAAATGGATGTTAAGAATGTTTCTTGAATGGTGATTTTCATGAAGAAGTTTACATGATTCCCCCGCCTAGTGTTTCTCATAAGCATGGTGAAGTTTGTGAGCTTAAGAAAGCTCTATGTGGTCTCAAACAAGCACCTTGGGCTTGGTTTGAGAAGTTTTCTAATGTTATCACTTCTCTTGGATTTTCCTCCAATAATCATGACTCGGCTCTTTTTGTCAAGTCCACCACTACTGGTCATATTTTGCTTTCTCTATATGTTGATTATATGATTATTACTGTTGATAATGTTGATGGAATTATAGTATTAAAGTCAGAATTAACTCATCAGTTTGAAATGAAGGATTTGGGCCTTTTACGGTACTTTCTGGGTATTAAAATTGCCTTTTCTCCAAAAGGCTATCTTCTCTCTCAATCTAAGTACACTGCTGATATTCTTAAGTGTGCTTGTCTTACTGATATCAAAACTGTTGATACTCCTTGTGAGCTTAACGTTCAGTATTCTCCTTCAGATGGTAATCCTTTGTCAGATCCTACCTTATATCGCACTATTGTTGGCAGTTTGGTCTACCTCACTATCACTCGTCCAGATATTACATATGTTGTTCATATTTTTAGTCAGTTTGTTGCTTCTCCTACTACCGTTCATTGGGCAATTGTTCTACGTATTTTGCAGTATCTTCGGGGTACCACTTTTCATAGTCTTTTACTTCCATCCACTTCTTCATTGGAACTGTGTGCATATTCTCATGCTGATTGATAACTGTATTTTATATAGTTATTTTCACCTCTTTTATTAATTATAATTGCTATGTTTTTAATGTTTTTAGTTAATTTTAGTTTAATAAATTAGTATTTACTGTTTTTCATATATTTTAATAAAATTAAATAATTTGTATCGAAAAACTTAATTAATTGCAAATTTATGTCTAAAAATATAATTTCAAATAATAGAGTTCTTAATTACAATTTATAAAAGTCAAAAATATAATTTAAATTAAAATCGGGCTTAATTTTAATTATTAAAAGTTTAAAAATTTAATTTAAATTCGAAAAGAGCTAAACTATAATTAAAGAAAGTTGAAAATGCAATTTGAAATAAATTTATGGGTCAAAATGAAATTAATAAAGTTTAATTTTTTGCGCAGGTGAGAAGAACCACGCGCCAATATGCACGCGCCAAACGTGGACCGTCCGATCAAAGAAGAAACGGCTGAGATTCACGCGTGCCATTCACACCCGACCAACTCGCGTGGGCGCAGATTCTTTCACGCGGCTCGGCGCCCGAGTGGGGCCCACTGCCGCGTAGGTCGGCGTGCAGGTGAGGCCCACCTCTCTGACGCGTCCAGCGGCTGTCCCCCACGTACGTGCACCTCTGACCCGTGCGCTGATCTCCGCGTGCAACCGGATTTTTCTCCAATAAGAAGCTGCCACGTGTCCACTCTGAATCCTAACCTCGAATCATCAACTGCCATGTGTCCCGCTCTATTTTTTAGCCAATCAGGTGATGACACGTGGCATGTTATGATGAGCGCAGAAGTGCAGGATCAAGGCCGTGTGTAGCCATTTTCTCCGTGCTTTGTTGTCTCCTGCGCTGTTTCCCGTATCCAATGAGAAGCTGCCACGTGTCCGTGTTAATTCCTTTCAGCGAATCAGACGCTGACATGTGGCACGCATAATGAATTTAAAAAATGCAGAATCGGCGCCCCTGTCTCACGCGTAATTTATTTAATATTTTCGATTCGATTTTCGATACAATTTTGTCCCACACGCATTTTAATTTATTATTTTTCCCACACTTCTCTGTCCCCCACGTGTATTAAATTTTAATATTTTTGATGTATTTTTTTAGGTATAAATAGGAGATAAGATGATAGAGTTTAGAAGTTTTTTTCAGTTTGTAATTTTTGTAGTGTTTGTGTGTTGACTGTGGAACACGCAGAAGCCATATTTGGCTTTTGTTGTGTTCTGCGTGTGCCAAAAATTTGTTTTAATTGATGTTTTAATTTTTCTTCTTCCTCATCTTATTTTTCTGTATGTGTTGTAATTTTTATTTTTATTTTATGAAGTAATTTAATTTTTCTAGGGTTGCATTTGATCTAAATTTATGATGCTTTTATTTTAATTATTTTTGATAGATTTATAAGACGTTTGATTTGTTCGTTCTATTTTGTGCTTAATGCTTTTTGATTATTTACGAATCTGATCGAAACGATTCGTGGCACATGAATAAACTTGGAAGAGGCATTCGTGTGTATAATGCTCGTAAATAGAATGACATGTATGATGAAGGATAGGAATATACCCTAATTGTATGTGTGGTCATTTGAAAACTTAAAACGTAATGAATTTCGGTAAATTTAATTCTCATAGAGATATAGTGAATTAATTTAACGAGTTGTGTTTGTATAGAGCTCGAAAGAGATGTATGAATAAAATTAGAAGTTTTTGGTTGACAAATTAAATGTACTAAAAAAATATAAATCAAAAGAAAATAAAATGATTTGAGTTGATTAATTTGGTTAAAAATTGCAATCCTAGATTTCTTTTATTTTGTTTTTAAACTCTTTTCTTAAATTTGTTTCAATCAAACGAGCGTTTTGAATAAAATCAGAGAGAGATAATTTTAGTACTCGACAAACTATAGTAACAAATCTTCGTGGGAACGATACTTTACTTACAAATTTTATTACTTGTGACCGTGTATACTTGCACATTTTTTGTGTGTTGAAAAACACACAACACTGATCATGGTTGTGATTCCATAAGTCGCAAGTCTGTTACTGGTTTACGTATCTTTTTGGGAGATTCTCTTATTTCGTGGAAAAGCAAGAAACAAACAGTTGTCTCTCAATCTTCTACTAAAGTAGAGTATCATGCTATGACATCTACTACCAAAGAGATTGTTTGTTTACTTGCCGATATGGGCATTTCCCTTTCTTCTACCAAATATCTTCATGGGAATGATATTTTCTTATCATTATATTACTTTTTTCCAATATATATACTTACGTACCTATTGCATGTAATTTTTTTTTATCAAGTTTTTAGCATCATTGTCGGGGATCAAACCCGGGTCAACTACATGACAGGCGATAATACTTACCTTTTTAGGCTTAACCATTCTAGTGTTGATCCTCTCCCCTTTTTCTGTGTGCTTAATTATATTAAACCTATTATATAATTGATTATATGTGAGCTTTAGTTGGTGGACCACCTCGGTTCAATGGCTTGTGTTATTTTGACCGAAGATCTCAAATGTGTTCCTAAGATTTACAAACTAAGATGTTTGGTCCTCAATCGAGGATAGTTGGACGTGCCCTATGCACGTTACAAAGACTGATGTTTTTGAACATAAGCTTATTGTTCTTTGGAACAAAAAGGAACTTCATCTCAACAATCTAAATTGGCAAGGGTTACATATTATCATCAACTTCATTACTACAAAAGACTCTTTTTAATTTCTAGGTTTACTACTACCAAGAAAGCTTAGGACTTCTTGAAAAAGAAATATGATGGATGCTCCCTTCTGACAAGTGTTTATACTCTAGAAAAGATAGCAATTGCTGCTCCTAATTGCTATGCTCTAATAGCTTCCCACCTAATTTCTCTACTCTAATGGCATCCCACTCAAAGATTGCCCTTCTAGCTCTTCTTATTGGATTGAATCTAGTGATAATGATATGTTTTCTCTTCAACAATCCTATGATCATCTTGTGTATGATAATCTTAAGTTGAAGAAATTTATGTTTAAGATCCATTACAATCTTACAGAAAAGGATAAGGAGCATTTGGACCTCTCTAGTCAATAGTTCAACCTCACCTTTCATAGTGAAAAGGAAGTGAACAACCTGAAGTTAAATTTAGATAACCACATTAAGTCTATTTAATTTCTCCTCCATACTAATGAGAAGTGTTTTGCTCTTATAAGTGAGCTTGAAAAGTCAATTCAGGATAGAGAATCTAAAGACCTTAAAGTTCAACATACTTCAGAGTCCTCATTTGTAATTCAGATGCTATTTGAAAACATAAGAAACATGTTTGCCTCTTGGAAGATGAAAAGGCTATTCTTGAGTTCTTGTTGCACTATGCCAAAATGAGGTATTAAAGTCAGTTATTAACCGACTTTAAATGCTAAGACTTAAAATTTAAAGTTAGTTCAACACATAAACTAACATTAAGTTTAAAGTTGGTTCAACGCATAAACCGAATTTAAATTCTATATTTTTTTACACATTTTACTCGTGTTCTACTATACTTAGAACCTGTTTTCGATCACATAATAGCAGAAAAAACAAAAATATGTTTAATAAATTTTAAATAATACAAATAATTGAAAAATTAAATATTAATTAATTATTTGAGAATTAAATTTATTACAAAAAAATAATTTATATACAATATATATATATATATATATATATTTAACTTAAATTACAAATAAAATGATGTCTCTTTTGTCATAGATTTTGTGATATTTCCACTTTATTTCAAGGAGAGGAAGCTTGGTTTACTTAGAATCACCAGTGTAGTGACCAGGAAATTAGCTAAGAGAGATGAAATTGAGTTTGGACAAAAAATAGTTGGTCCATATAACAATTCATTCCCCTAAATACATGAACACATAAACAACCATCAAACCAGCAGCCCAAACTTCAGAAACACAAGAATGGAGAATTAAAGCATTATAAAATTATCATAGTGTTTTATTATGTTATTCAATATCATCATATTCTTCTCTTGATTCTTTTTGTGATGTTATAATTTGAACCATGTGTTCTTTCCATTATTCTCGTAAATCATCAAAAATTTGTATATCATAGCCTAACTTGTTCCAACCAAAGAACTATATGTAATTAAATTCAAAATAAGAATGTAATATCATGAATTTACAAAAAGTAACTTATATATATTAAAAGATTAGTAAAATAGATTACCACATCAACACCAGAGTGATATAATAATAACTCCATCCCTTTGAAATCATATTAGCATTGTATTAATCTTTTGTTTATATGAAGCTATTTGGAATCAAGTTGCTATTTTTAATGCTATAATGAGCTCTAAATATGAAGTCAAGTGTAACTTCAATTTCTTACTTGGGTGGGTTAGTTGAGTTTTGGTGCCCATAAACTAATACTTTTGTATTTCCTTGCGATGAAACAATAATTACTCTTGAATATATGATGATTCTTGGTGGTTTTCTTCGACTTGGTTGGCCAGTGACTACCATGATGTTGTTATACTAGGGAACTAGGCAAGAGATATGAGATGAAGTTTGGGCAAAAAATAGGTCCATATAGCAATTCATTCCCCTAAATACATAAGCACAGAAACATTCATCAAACAAGCTGCCCAAACTTCAGACACAGGAATAGAGAAATTAAATCATTATAAAAATTACCATGATGTCATCATATGCTATTCAAAATCATCAGAATCTTCTCTTCATTCTTCTTGTGATGATATAATTTGAATCATGTGTTTTGCCCATTCCTCTCGTAAATCATCAAAAAATTATGGGTCATAGCCCGACTTATTCCAACCAAAGAACTACATGTATTTAAATTCAAAATAAGAATGTAATATCATGAGTTCACAAAAAATAATTCATATATGTTAAAAAGTATATTGGTAAAAAAGATTGCCGCAACTTTAATTGGAATGTTGATATTTGTGATGATTTCGCTCATAAACTTCATGACATAGTAACCATGTCAAAATTTATCACAACTTGACTTGATGGCTAAGCCACATATTTTCCAACCGCTTCTTAGACTATGGTAGCATCAGAATGCACAGGTAATGGACAATCATGGAGCAATGATTGATCAATTACTATTCTCCAATAATTTGGCAAATATTGATTATGAATCATTCGATCATCACTCAATTATTATACTGTTCCAATAGCAACAAAGTCTGTTGATGAAAGATGTTTCAACAAACATTTCATATTCTATAAAAAATTGAAATGTTATATATTATAAATAAAATATATAATAAAAAATAAAAATAATAGACTATACATAAAATTTAAATCTTACCACAAATGATTCATCAAATAAAGGAGGACTCTTATGTGATGGATGGTACTAATGCAAAGATTGCATTGGAGATGTTAAACCACTATCTGATTGCATTTGCATTATTGGAATAAAGGGATGACCAATAGGATGACTATATCCCATACAGGATATAGGTTGGGCACCATGAGATTGCATGGGTGGCATCCCTGGTATGGATGGTTGCATGCCTAGCCAATAGAGCATGCCCTGATTGTAGTATACTTCTATGCCTGATATGTGTTGTGATTGATATTTTTTAAAGTGGAAATCTCACTTAACATTGAGGCTTTTGTTTTGGAATGTTAAAAAACTTCATATAACCATCATATTGGCTTCCTCTCCTAACATGACCAGGATGCTCGCATCTGAATGCATGATATATAGCATCTCTTCCTAGTTGTTCGATTTCACCCCTGACAATTTATTCTTGAACAAATCTCTACAAATAATAAAGAAAACAAACATATTATACATTATTACATCAATTAGAAAAAAAAATCATAAGGACTTTGTATCAAGTTAAATTACTAACCAGCTTATTTAGTTCTTATTCTCCTTGTTTAGTCATTGGTCTTGACTTCTTCATTTTGAGGGTCTTTGTTTCTATATACAATTCAGAACGGGTAACCGGTCTACCCAATTCAGATTCCTACATAAATTAAATAAATTTATTAACCAGGACATTAACTTATATTTGAGGAAAATAAATATAAAAATATTTATAAATTAACAACTTAATAATATCATTCTATGTCTAACTTCAGGATTTGAAGACCTCCCAACACGGTTAGGAAGAACATTTTTCATTTGTATATTCTGATGCTCTTTCCTAATAATTTGAAATTCATCCATACACCTATAATTCACGAAGTCTTTCCAAACTTGGGGTTCAATCCAAGGGTGTTCTTCAGGGATTTTGTATAGTTATGCTTCATCAAGTGGTTCCAAATATGGAAACACATAATTTCTGGCCAATCAGGAAGTTTTGTATTCCTTGGATTCCTTCTTTACAATCTTATAACACTTGTTCATCCAAGTGTTAGGGACTTTATAATGATTCTTTAAAAACACACTACAAAAAGATGAGATATAATACAAAAAATATATAATTTATGCAATTAGTTATAAAATAAAATAAAAGACTTACACAAATGGTTTTTCATATTTTGAACTTTTTAGTTTCGTCAACCTTAGTACAATCATTTATATTGATTGGTATACTTGACTTCACTAGTCTACCAATAGAGGATTTCAATTGTTGGCTATTTTCCCCTAATGGATTACCAATAGCATCAAATAGAATAGGTACTCTATCATCTGGGTTAAGTGAAGCATCAGGTATATTTGCCCAACCCATTCTTTTCAAATGCCCCAATGGATCATTTGGATCTACAATCTTTGGTACCCTAGGATCCATGAAATATCTGCAAGCAAAAATGAAATATAAATTAATTGACAATTTTAATTATAAACATATAAACATGCAAGAGTTAATAGAATAATATAGAACATACATTATGTTTAATTAGGTTGTTGATCGTATATATATATTCTTTCACAATCACTTTGAGTCCATGACGAAGAATCATTGTCATCAACTAGATCATCACATACATTAGGAAATTTGTTTGAGAAATGACTAATATTAGATAATGTATCAAGCATGTCATCATCTTCTAAAGCATCATAATGGTAGAACTTTTTTTGTGGAGGCGTTAACATAACAAACCATCTTGTGTCAATTTGATTGCTCACGTAAAACACTTGTTTTGCATGAAGTGCTAACGTGAAAGGATCATCAATGTGACTTATTTTGGATAAATTTACAAGGGTAAATCCAAAATCATCTATTTTTTATCCAAAATTGATAACATCTTCGACCCAATCACACAAGAATATTGTTTCATGGAATACCTCATAATCAAGTTCCCAAATTTCTTGAATTATATCATAATATGTTATATTAGAAAGTACAAGGTTACCATCTTTTGAACTGAAAATTTGCATATTTTGTGCAACCATCTTCACACTACTATTCTGATTTACTCGGACTGTGTCCCTTGCTTGAATTGTAAATCTCTATCCATTAATTGTGAAACTAGAAAATGATTTGACATCGAATTTTGGACCATGTGTAAGCCATTCTAAACTTTTTGTTATTTTATGATTGAGTTTATTGAGTTCAACTCCAATCTATGCATATAAAAACATGAAATGTGTTTAAAACAAAGTTTTAAAACAATGTATAGAAGTACTAATGAATTCTTGTATGTGACAATTACATGGTTGCGAAACCAATTAATAAGCTCTTGCTTATGTTTATCATACAATCATTTTTCTCCTATCTTTTTTTTATAACGAAGATCGATTATTAGTAAGTTTAAATGAAAAGGTTGAACCTGTCATCACTTACTCTATATACGGTTATGCCTCATTATTATTTACCAAAATGATTCGGTGTGATTTTTCTCATCGAATGCAATCAATAAAAAATTTCTTACTTCCACCAAGCATAGGGTTACCTACTTGGATCATGTGACGTTCAAAGAACAACTTGTGCATAGGATTCCCAATTTCAGTGCAACCACTAAAATATCTCTACAACATCTTTCTGTAAAGAATTTAACTCGCCAATTGATATAAATTTCTTGCATATTGTATTGAAGAATGAACAAAGATGAATTATTGATAATCGAACATGTTTTGGAAGAATTGATCTAATAGAAACTTGTAATAACTGTTGCATTAAGCTATGATAGTCATATGATTTCAATCCATAAAGTTTCTTATCGGTGATAAACACAAAATTTCTTAAGTTTGATAAGTAAGCATCAGGAACTTTCACACCCGCCAAACATTTACAAAACTCATTCTTCTCTTTTATTGACATTGTATATGATGTTGGTGGCAAGTATGTTTGATTCTTATCATTTTCCACCCTTGGTGCCAATTCAGGTCATATGCCTAGTTTCTTTAAATCTAGTCTTGCTTTAATTTCATCCTTCGTTTTTCTAGGTAAATTAAGTAATGTACCAATCAAGCTCTCACATACATTTTTATCAATGTGCATGACATCTAAGATGTGACGAATGTGTAGGTATTTTCATTAAGGTAATTCCCAAAATATTGATTTTTTATTCCAATAACCATGATCTATTGATTCAATAACATTTTCATCTTTAACCCTTTTATTAGTTGACCTCTTTCATTTCCCTCCATTAGTGAGTATTCTTTTTTTCATCTTTCCATATCATTTGAATTCATACCATTCAATTTCCTTAATATCTCAACATCTCGTAAAGGTCAGGATGCAAGATCATGATCTTCTTCACCATCGAACAGTTTCTTTTGGTATCTAAACTTGTGTCTAGATGGTAAAAATATTCTATGTCTTCTATAAGACATCTTTCGTTTGTGAACAAGATAAGTTGTAGAAGCGCCATCAGTACAAATAAGGCATCCCATATAACCTTTTGTTGCATGTCCTGATAAGTTCCCAGAGGTAGGAAAATCATTAATTATCCATAAAAGGACCCCCCTTAAGTTAAAGTGTTCTTCTTTATGTGCATCAGAAACATTTACACTATCATTCCACAACATCTTTAAATCATCTATTAGAGGCTACAAATATACATCAATAGTAACTCCGGGTTGTTTCAGTCCTAAGATCAATAATGTTAACATCATGAATTTTATTTTCATACACAACCAAGGAGAAAGATTGTATGTTACCATAATTACTGGAAAATAAATATATCTACTACTAAGGGAACTGTGTGGATTAATTCCATCAGTAGAAATGGCAAGACGAAGATTGTGCGGATTAGATGCAAATTGAGGGGATAAATTATCTACTACTTTCTAATTTGGAGAATCACAAGGATGACATAGCATCCTATCATCAGATCAATTATCTAAATGTCAAGTCAACATCTTTGATGTCTCTTTACTTTTGAACAACCTTTGAAAGTGAGGAATCGGAGGAAAGTACCAAAGAACCTTTACAGACACATTTTTCTTAGTGTATTTCTTGCATTCTAGATACATCAGTTTTTTGGCATCTACTAGAAGTTTTTTAAAGGTTTCGAGATCATCCTCATGTAGTTCATCTTCAACACCATGAAACATATTTTCTGTATGTACATTATGATAAGATGTACATAATCCACTCACATTCTTATTTATATCTTCCCCATGAGTATTATCAATATTTTCTCCATGATAATACCAACATTTATAACTCAAAAGAATACCAATACAGATAAGGTGATGCTTAACCTCATCAACATCATGAAATCACTCATTTTTACATTTAACACATGGGTATCGAATCATTCTAATTTCATTATTACTATTTCTACAAGCAAATTTCAAGAAACTTTCAACTCTAGAAATGTAGTCCTGCTTAATTCTATACTTTTACATCCAAGATTTGTTCATTTTCTATTAATGATATTAAGCATATTAAATATGAATCCAACCAATATATTTAAGATATTATTATATATGAATTCTCTAATTATTAGAATATTTATCAAAACATCGTACAAAAATAAATACATAAAACCAAACATAAAAAATATATACATATAAATATAATTATATGAGATTGATTGTAATTACTAATAATAATATGCACATCATTTGAGTTAATTTCAAATTTAAGATATATAAAACAAAATTTATATAACAGTTTTGTGATGATTAATACTTTTTTTAAATAGCTACACTACTTAAAATCTAAAATTTTAATGAGCATCATATTATTGAATCATATCTTTCCCATTTCATATTAAAAAAAAAATTAAAAATCAACCTTAAATCACGGTCATTCTCAACAGAATGATATAAAATAGGTTAAACATATAAATATATAAATTTATTACGAATATATCACAGAATTATTTAATTTAGTATGAAAATTTATAAAAAACCTACATAATAAAAATAATAACATACATAATAAAAAAATATACACAAATAATAACACATAATATATAAAAAATAAAGAAATATAAATAATAAGTGTGTAGGATTCATAGAAATACTTACAAGAATAAATAAACTGATGAAATGAAGAAAAAATGGTGTTTTGTAAGTGAGAAAATGAGTATAAAGTTTTTGAATATTTCGCTAAAAATAAATAGGGGATATAAAAAAGAAATTTGAGAGGAAGAAAACCCAATAAACGATGCTAGAATTAGTGGTCAAAGGTGGCTGAAAATGAGAAAGAGTATAGGAGGGAGTGTCGATCGATTTGCTGGTTTGTTTTGAGTTTAACAGTGCTGGAAAATACGTTTTGAATGAGGGAGAAAGAAGGGAAAAAGGAAAATAAAAATGTATGTAACATTGGTTGACACATATGACCGATGCTACACGTAAGACGTAACATTGATTCTACATTTCAATTGGTACTAGGTTCAACACATCAATAGACACTACAATCTACGTGTTTTAAGTCGGTTTTTCAGTGAACCAACTTAAAATTTATTATAAGTCAGTTTTTCTCAAAAATTGACTTTAAATTCCACCTTTTGTAGTAGTGTTGGAAGACTATGATACAAAATTGACTAAGCTTCAAGCACATGCTGACATCGATACTACAAGAATTAAATATCTTGAATCTTGCCTGCTAAAAAAACATGAAATGCCTGAGAGTCTTCACCTTCAATTGTATGACTTCGAGGGATAGATTAAAGAATTTTGTGAAGTTGGCCAAACATGGTTCAGTGGAGACACAAGTTAACATCATCATTGAGTAATATTTGTAATCTTTTATTCTTAAATATTTTATTTTTTAACATACATTATGTATGTTATAAGAAATATATTATTTTTCATACATAATGTAGCATGTTACATTAATATTACAACATAATATAACATGTTACATAATATAAAACTATATTATCAAATATAATGTAACATGTTACATAATATGATCAACATATACTAACTTGAACAATTTTTAATACACCGGCAAAAAAAAGTGAAAAATTATATCATTATATTAAAATAAATATACCAAAATCAAATTATATCCATCAAACTATTATAATCATAAAAACACAAAATTTACATTTTCATATTTATGTATTTCTAATTATTTAGAAATGAAGACTACAATATTCCAACTATAAATGAATTTTTACTATTTTTTTGGCCACCTAATATAAAGGATCTAGCATTCCATTATTACATACAAATTTTACATAATATATATTCCTAATCTTTAGAAAACAAATGAAATTAATCATGTAAAAATTTCATACTTTCGTGAGAAACTCCACAGATTTAAGCAACTAAATCTCATAGTTATGACTACAAAGTAAAATAAAAGGAAACAATACATTGGGTTGGATGAAAATTAAATTATAAATTAAAATTATTAACAAAGTAGGATTAAATAGAAGAATTACATAATGTCCTTCTTCGGAACACCTTTCAACACAAAAATTGGCCATGTAGTATATTAATCGGATTGAAAATTCTTACCATATCCATGATATCCTAAAAATTACAACAAAATGGTATCACAATAGCTATATGATTACACTTCTCCTTCAGATTAAATGTGTCCAAAGGATTATACAACTTGATGAATCGTTTGTCCCAATAAATTACACTTCATACCCAATTATTTTCATCCACATTGATTGGTACATGCAAAATGTCCAAATCCTTCCAATCAATTGGGCATATTCAATTAAATTTGGTGATATTGTAACAAATTGGACCAAATAATTATCAACATGTAGATGATTGTTTTTTGGATTACCGCGACTAACTGTGACCAATTTCATACACTCCACCTACACAAAAGAGTATGTAATTGAAAAGAAAAGAGTATGTAATTGAAAAGAAAAGAGTATGTAATTGAAAAATAAAGTATTATTAAATATGATGAATATTTAATATTATACAAATTGGTAACATGTTAGATCATAATTTGTAACATGTTACATCATTTTTGTTATGCTATATAACACGTTATATCATTTTTGATATACTATATAATATGTTATATCATTTTTGTTGTTGATACACTTTGTAATATGTTACATTATAATTGAAATAATTGTAACATGTTACATAACAACATAAATTACAAAAAAAATGTAAAACTTACACTGACTAAAGTCTCCATAATAGAATAGCTTTTCAACCCAAAAGTGTCAGGATAAAAAGACATCCAATCATGTATCTCATACATCACTCTATCCAAATGCTATAAAACAACAAATACCAAATACATTCAAATATTACAATATATAATAAAATAAAATAATAGTTAATTATTATTAAGTTCAAACAATAATAAAATGTAACACTTATAATACCATGAAGTAATCACCTAGCCCTCTTGAAAGGGATAATAAAATCTTTTTTATCAATAGCAAAATCTTGATATTGAATTTTAATAGGATCACTAATTAAAGAAAAGAACAATGTAAAAAAAAACTATGCAAAAAAATATAAAGATAATGAAAATGAAAATGAAAATGAAAATGAAAAAGATAAAAATACATACGAAGATATCTCACTAAACCAATCATTGAAATGCTTTTCTCACTCCTTGGGTAAATGTTGATCCCATATTTTTAAGGAAATGGTCACTTTAACTTGTATTCTGCTATAAGTAACAAACATACCCTTCTTAGGAGGACAAACATATGGACTAGAAACAACTCTTGATGGTGTAATTGATCTCCTATCCCTCTCCAAAACATAAATATATACAAATTTGAAAGGTGGAATGAAATGATTAGATCTTATCTTAGATCTAGAGTGATACAATTGTGCATATTAATCCAACCGATCAAATGTATCATTATTAAAATTTGGATCGCAAGAAGGAGAACTTGAAGTCTTCAAAACTATTTCAGAAGCTTCTAGATCCAAGCCAAGATCAAAAGAAGGTATGTTTGCATCATCAACATTACACGTCTGACCACCAACATCACTCTTTGTAGGCCGAACTGATGTAGGATAAACCGTGGTAGGAGACTTGTATGATTTAGAAGTATGTTGTGACTGTAACAACAAAGGAAATAAAAAACAATCAATGATAAAATATAACTAATGTAGTAACCAAAAACTCATATTCCATATGTAATAAATATATCAAAATAACATAAAAAAACAATATATAAAACAATAATTTATAACTTACAAATGAGAAAACTTCAATGAAATCATGATAAGATCCGCATAAAGTTCATAAATGGTAGCTTCATGCTCCTCAAACTTCTCATCAAAATATTATTTTTGCTCACTAAACTTGGAATCAATATATGAAGTCATTTTTTATAAAAATCATCGAAATCATTATTCGATGACTTCAACCCTTCATCCAAACCCTCGTTCCAACACTTCTTATTCTTCGAAAACATCTCCCTCTACAACACATCATCCACTAGTTCATATTGTGAATCACCAAATTGACTTTGAGACAATTCCACCTCATCATAATATATTATTTCAATATGGGACAATAGAGATTTAAAACATGGGACATGCTCATGTGATATACTTGTATTCACACGAACCTACTAAAAAAGAACGATATAATAAACAACATTATCAAAATAAAATAATTAAAACCATGAAACATACTAATTTAAATGTTGTGTAACATGTTACATCGATATATGACATATAATGTAACATGATACATAATATGTACATATGTTATGTAACATGTTACATTATACGTGACATGCATCATGTTACATAGTATGTCCATTTTAATGTAACATGGTACAAAATATAATCTGTCGATGTAACATGTTACATAACATACAACAAAGATGTATTACATCTTTGGAAAATAATGCAATGAAGTTTTTGAATACTTAAAACAAACCAATAAAAATACAACGATCTAAAAATAAAATATTATCTTGTAAGGCTTATAAGAATCACCTTCACTTGAGCTAATTCTGGTTTGATAACTGCCGATTACATCAACATTATCGAAAATTGGTTGCTTAAGAAAATAGCAACTTCATTTCTAATATCTAAAATTGCATCATACATTCAAACTTGGAATGTCAAACTAAGACCATAGATTTGAAAACACGACCTATCGTCTTTATTTTACTTCTGCTTAGTTTCATCTTTATTTAGATTCATCCCCAAAGCCACATTGTGCATGTACACATAGTCTTTATTCAAGCTATCAAAAAGTAACTTGAAGATCATGTCACCTTATGGATAAGAATTGAACTTATCCCAATCAACAACTAACAACATTACTTCTCTACAAACACATAAATTTTTCAATTTACCAAGTATATCGTACTCTTAAAAGTATATCAAAAAAATCATAACAACATCTTCTTCAACAACCTCAACAAACTCAAACTCAGAACCAGCAACTTGCTTTCCCTTAGGAGACCTACTACTCGATCTAACATCCTTTGGCTTCGTACCACCCTTCTTCTTACAAGTAGTCACAGAGTGAGGATTAAGCCTCGCAAAGCAATCAACCAAAAACTCTAGATATTTGATAGTATAAAAGTTACTAAAATACTTTATAACAAATGAAGTTGAATCCTTATTAACATCAACAGACTCATCTTCATCCTCAACTTCAAACCGGTGACAATTCAAAATTCAGTGCAAGAGAATCTTAACACCTTCGTACTTATAGGAAACCATATCTCTCTCATATATTTACAAAAGAGACATTTCCTTAATAACAATGAGTGGATTAATTGCCCAATAAATCAACAGTTTGAAAAATTATAAAAAAATTTAAAGCATAATTCTTGAAACTTTATTTTCTAACCCTCATTTAGTACACTCTTGATATGAGTGATAACCATTTATGGAGTGGCATTACAACCACAAACCACAGAAAACATTAAATCCATCTTCCATACCAAGCAAGTTAGGAAAAGACATTATCTTTCAAGATATGAAACTTAAAAATGAAAGAAAACACATGCAAGATATACATCTAATACTAAATAATATGTAATAAATTATAACACAATTAAAAATGAACAAAAAACACATACAATGTAAATTTACATTAATGATATACAACAATGTAACCATGTATAAGAAATACAAGAAATAAAAATGTACATGTACATAACTAAAAAATATAAATTATTTTAAAATACAAATAAATATGACACATAATAAGAACAATGTAACTTGATATATTACCATAACATACATTCAAAACATATCCAAGTTTAAAATGAAAATACCATACAAAATATTATAAAACCTAAAAATAATTGGAAAACAATGTAAGGTATACACAACACACTAAAGAATATGTAATATATTTTTTTTAAAAATAAGAATAAAGACAAAACAAGAACAATATAACTTGTTACATTCAAATTTTAATACAATATAACAACACACATTCAAGACATATACAACATAAGAAATTGAATCTCACTAATGTCATCTTCCACAAATAGACGAGTCCTCTTGGGTTGATTTGGTAAAGTATTATTAACACTTTTCTTATTAGACATACTATGACAAAATCATATTCAAAACATTTAAATTAAATATAAAATTCCATATCAAATACAACACAAAAATTCTAAAAAAAAGATTTCAAAATATAAAGAACCAAAACTTTCATAACATCAAACTAATGTACAAGAAAATACATCATAATACGAAATGAACAAAATACCAAACACAACAACTTAAACCATAACATATAAAACTTCAAGGTAACTCGTATGCACAAAATCAAATAAAACAACTATAAGATGCAAAAAGAACAATAAAAATGAAAAAAAATTGACAAAAGATTATAAATATACGAACATTGATAGTAAAAAACAACTATAAATACGAAAAATTCAAAAAGAAAAAGAAAAAAATAATATGACACTCAAAAACAACAAAATTTAACTAAAAAATAGATATAACAAAGAATAAAACTTATTTAATAGTGATTAACCTTATGTATACCACTAAAAATAAATAACTACAAAATACTAAATAAAAAAATAAAAACAAGTAATATAGATGAAGTACACATACTGAGTACAAATAAAAATAGACGAGTGAATAAATTTTAAAAAAAATTACCTCAACAAGTAAGGTAAACACAAAATCACAAAAAAAAAATGTGACAAAAACACTATATGCGAGATGAATGAATCAACAAAAAATATCAACAATTTGTAAAGAAAACGAATGAAATAAGAGCATTTAGAGATGACAAAATAACAAGAAATAAACAAAAAAAAAATTGAATAAAACACCCAAAAAAACAACATAAGAAAAAACCGCATGAAGAACTCAATAAAAAGCACAAAAAAATCAATGAAAAATCCAAGAAAATGACTACAAAAAATGAGAGCAAACGAATAGCAAAGGAAGGAGAGATACGAGAAAGTAAATATCAAGTTCTAGCATAAATGAGGGAAAATCAAATCACGTTAACAGATATACTCAAAGCACAAATGGGCAAAATCATCATTCACTTATCAAAACGACGTCGATTCACAAGAATAGGAAAAAACTTCAGTTTGAAATTGGTTCCAATATAGATCATTTTCACAAGAAACTAAATTCCACTTCCCATCCAATCCTTGTCCAACATGACGTTCTTATCCTGTAACAATATAGGCATATTAGTGCAAATCAGTTTGAAGCATGATGTCATAAGAATGAATATATGCACCTGTGGCATGAAAAACTCGAAAAATTTCAACTTCACTTTAGTAATTATAAGAGAAGAAAAACAAAGTTCCAAACCTCATATCTAACCATCTCAACTCATTGAGGAATTGAGTTCAGAACTCAACATAAAGGGATTACATAGCATGATTCTTAAATCTCACTTATGGCATATATTGAGAATGTTTAAATCAAAATAATATCATTAATGTAAATTGTAAAATCAAGCAACAAGGTGTTCCAACCCTAGGTACAATTTATAGGGAAATTATGTACAGTGACTTTGGAAATTCGTCCTTCATATTAATAATAATACACCTTCCACCAGATGGTCCAAAAAAATACTCACCCCTCCAAATAATAGGAAATACACAGCACCCTCAACATCCTAGTGATGCAAATATTGCCATTTTCAGCCTCCAAATAATAGGAAATACACAGCACTCTCGGCATCCTAGTGATGCAAATATTTCCATTTTTATAGAAGTGGACAAAGCAGCCTGTTCTCAAATGACATGCAATGCCCCCATGACCTTTCCCATTCAAATTCTCCCTCATATATCTCTTCTATTCCACTGTCATGATCAAAAATCTCAACTAATCTTTGGTAACCCACCTATGCCCTCTAATTTCAAACCCACCGTAGCTTTGATCACTGCTGCTTTCTCCACCACTTTCTGCACTTGTATATCCTGATTTTCTTCGATGTTTCTTTCCCCTTGAAACCCCACTATCACTAATGCTTCCATACAATAGAGGATCATCTATTCCACGAATCACCCTACGAGTAGAAGTTGACGAAACATTAGTGTCGTCTTTTATTCTTTTCTTATCGTGCTTCTTAATGTTTTGAGAGATCTTGTGTAGCTTCTGGTTGAACTTTGTGATCCCCTTCTCTACGGGCTCCACTGCTTGGTTTACTGTGAACTTCACGTCATTCACAATCTGTATATTACAGGCAAACAGCACAGTCAATATCAGAACTTTGTATCAGAAGACTCCATTGAATTTATCTGCTGAAGAGATTGAAGTCAGAATTCTCTTTCAAGAAAACAGAAAAACTTTACAAGCAATCTCAATCACATGCCTTTTTGTGAACATTAATGCAACTTAAATATCATGTATTACCAACACAAAAAACTAGACATAAATAAAACATTAGGGCTTAATGTGTGATCACTCAATTATTATCAGACCCATTTGATAGGAACAATTGAGATTTAAAAAAGTAGAGTCCATAGCTTACAACAATTGACAAAAGAAAAATAAAAAATGAAATGCATAATAGAAAATTTTGAGAACCCTATTACCCTTTGCAGAGTATAATGAGATGAAATTTGCAATGGAAGGGTGTGACTTTTTTAGGAACAAACTAATAAATACTTATAACTTCAGACTAAGAACTACTACCATAAAGTATTGCTTCTATTACGATCATTTACATAATCCCAACTGAATGCACCACACCATTTTATGTAAAAACATTTTTCTACCAATTAAACCACATTGCACAATTGATCACACTATTACATTACATGTCAACCATGCGAACCAATGGTCGTTTGTCCGTGAAAACCTTCTTGCTACAACTAAACTAAGTGCTTTCATATTATCATTTTCTTTAATGATTACTTACCAAAACCAAGAATAGCACTCCTGTTAGAAGAGTAAATCAGTGACACCACAACCCAGAGTAACTCATAAAATTAAGGCCAGAAAAACGGAGACACTTACATATTCCCCACCACCAATAACAATGTCTCGAACACTCTCTCTGATGGTCATACCACTCTTGGTATCGATTTCAGGAGTTGGAAGACGGAGCTTTGTTGGACGTTCACTGTCCCTAACCTCGTCTGGATCCAGAGGACAGTCAACAGATGCATAGTCTCCAAGGACTGAAACACTTCCCACGAAGCGTTCCCCCATTAATTCATATGGCTTAGCAGGAAACACATAAAGGTGAACAATAGAAGCGATACACATCTGTGCTGCATGAATACATATACCAGTTAACCTTTAGAACATTAAATTTAGGGGATACCAATCAGGAATTTCTTGGCATGTCTTTTCCATGCACAGAAAAACTGAGAATAGTTATCACATCCAGAAACGTTTCAGAAAAAAGCAAATATTATGGAGATAACTTCAAGTATGGTAACTTAACAAGATTACAGAGAAAGGTCAACCTGACACATTATTCATGCAGTCATTTACACCTAGCTTGCATTCACTAATCTAAATATTGCTTCCAAATACAATGTTTTAATCATTCCAATACCCACATAATTCAGATTCTAATATCATATATCAACCTTAGCATCAAAGTTATATACTCAAATTTTCAGAATGAAAAATGGATCCATGAACTTTATGGAGAAGAGGGAAGGGAAGAGAGGGTGGTGGAAAGAGAGAATATTTTCTAAACTAAATAATAAAATGGAATACCATGCATGAGCTACGAGATTCCTCTCAACTAGAAGGAAAGTAATAGCTATGAGATTCATCTAACATCTTTTCAACCTAACCAATAATGAAACTACACAAAACATTCATAAAATTATCTGTGAATTATAGTAATATGAAAGAGATCATCCTTTAAACAAATTTCAGAAGGAAATCAACCTTTTAAAAAACAATACTGGAAACTTCTAACACAAAATGAGGGAAAAGTACTCATATCAACCTGTACTTTCAGTAAGTATATTCCTTGGTGACAAAATAGAAAAATTAACTTCTAGTGGACGATAGCATCTACCTCTATACAAATGATGAAGTCTTGGACGCTTGACTTAAACTGTAATCCTTGAGCTATAGGACTTCTGAACAAACCAAGGGCATAGAGGAGAGCAATTGCCACACCTTGCCACCAGGTCAAAAATACAATAGACTTAAATGTCAAAAACTTGTACAATGGTTTTATATGAGCCAATTCATCCTTTGTGACAGCATAGAATTGGACAAGACAGTATAAAGCCCACGACTGACTAAAATTCAGAACCACTGCAATATAAAGATACCTGCAAACAAGAAGGAAAGGTCATTAGGTTCCATTTAAATGTCCAATCTACTGTTATTTCTTCCCAAGAGAAAGTAAAATCATGAAATTCAGATATTAAAAAACACACATAAAAGAGCTGCATGTGAACAGAACTAAAGCGCAACAGAGGGTTCACAAAAAGATGAGCCAAAAAGCTCCAAAATCAAGACTAGTCATTTAGAAATAAATCTTTAACTCATAACAGTGGCTTTCACGGGTAAGTTTCAATGGTACCCTGAGGTACATCCTTATATGACACATACCCTCTAGTGAAAATAATATCATAGATATGCTCAAGGTTTAGTGTATTTTCAAAAAAAACCCTTAAAACACTAACACTGTTGGAAGATCATGCTAACTCTTTCTCTTTCCTCTGCGACGCGTTGAAAGACCCTAAAAGTCCTATAACTTCCAATAAAAATGTACAAAAAATCTTATAGTTATCAAATGGTGCACAAAAATCCTATATCTTTCAAAAAAGGTAAATATTGGTCCTATGTTGACCATTAACCTTTAAGCTTAATTGACATTAGAAATTAGCTTATCTTTTTTATTAATTTGTAATTCCAAAAATACATCTTAAACTGTAGTCATGTGCTCAGACAAAAATGGTAAATTGTCAATCTAAGGCCAATGTGCATGTTTTTTGAAAGCTATAGGATTTTTGTACATTTTTATTGAAAGTTATAGAACCTCTTGGGTCCTCGACCCTATATATATATATAAAGCTTGAAATATGAAATCCCTTTTGCAAAAGCACTAAACTTCTTAAATGTGACCAATTCTTAAAATTGATTCAAAGCTTGTGATTTTAACATACAAAAAAAAAAAATCAAACAATAATCCATATCACTCCTAACCAATCTATTATCTTTTCAAAAAACTAAACATCAAAACCATCTTAATATTTTGATAAAATATCTCAAATTTGCAATCTTTTCCTTTGTGCTAGGCATTAATGAAAAAATTACAAACTTGCATAAAGATCAAAACTATGATGTAAAAGTTTCAAAATCATTAATGAGCTAAAGAATAGCTTTATCAAGCTTTGAAGTAACACCTTTTTTCATGGCCTCCATTCTCGAAATTAGTCTTAAACTTTACCCAAAGATAAACAAAACTTTCAAAATCAGTTTTTTCTCAAACAAAAATTATGATATTAAAGATAAAATCAATGAACTATAAAAGAGATAAAGATAAAGAAAATAGATAAATACACTTGTATTTGCTAATCATGAAGAAAATAAAACATTCCCTATTAAAAAAATCCACTAGCCCATGATTAAACACAATAACCACGGACTCGAGAACCACTCAGAGTGCAAATTTCACAACTTAGCATCTGCGAAATCAAATAATTAAAAAAAGGCTCCAAATAAATTCTTCATCCTTGATTTTAACCCATACAGATGAAGCAATTATTTGAGTGCACACCGACTGCGTTTGTAGTTAATATGTGTGTCAACCATGTCAGTGAGTTACTAGTTCAAAGATGGACATGATCTTTGATGAAAAGGAATGTTAAATTGGGCATGCATAAAATTTTATGCAAATGAATGCATAAAGAGAAAACATGAATGTTTCCAAATGAATCTTTTCTTTTCTTTTTTTATTGAATACTAATTCAATTTAACATTCTTAATAATTAGAATGGTTGAAATTCTCCAATTTCATATTTTTATTTAAAAATAAATAAATAAAATTAGGGAATTCTAGAATGGTGATTAAAATAAGAGCTTCATAAATATCAATGATGGATCCGAATTATATAGAATCGTGAAAAACAAAAAATATTTAGTATCTATACCATTTCATTATATTGACAATTTCAAAAAAAGGATAGAGGGAAGAATGGGTTGTCAATTGCCTTATTCATAATAAATTAATATTATTTTTATTTTCCTTCCTATAATTGTTATACAAAAAAATAACAATTTTATAAATTGGTAAACATTACATTTTTTCTAGGTAATTTTTAAAACTTATAACAATTTCTCATTTACATTGCATATAGTCCAAATTAATGTGTTGTATTTGAATGCATGGACCTTATAGTACATTTTTGAAGTGTGGGGAACTACACTATAATTTCTCCTAACTTCAAGGGGCTATGTACTATTTAATAGAATAAAATTAAAGGATACATAGAGGGAAGAGTTTTTTAGGGCAATAAACTTTTTCGTACTTTTTAGTTAAAGTTTAAAATATTTACAAAAATGCCATCATATTCTGATAGAAAACTTAACAGAGGGGTTTCTTGACATTTGGGAAACCGTGGGGGTGTAAATGAGTTAATATCAATCCTTAAGGGTGTTTTTTATATTAATCCTAGTTTTCACCATTCAAAGAACAAATCCAGGTTCAATTCCAACAAGGAGACGTGAAAACTTCCTCAAACAACACTGAAAGATTGTCTCTAATTAAATATTTCCATGTTTGGCACAAGTCTATTCAGTATCCTGACCAAAACCAGGCCCGGCAACTAGGTTGAATAAAATGGTATTTGCTACTGAATCGGATGCAATATTTAAGCATGTTATTTGCTAAATGAACTGAGGCAGAATGGCTCCAAGTGAAATTTTAAAAGCTGGTTAAACATGTAGGACATTGTTAATTAAATTGCAAAATAAAAAGTGAATAACAAAACTTGCCATGTCCACAAGAAGCCAATTAAGATGCAAATGGATTTCATGCATTTACACACCATAACATATTCAAAGAAAATCCAACATTGAATCAATATAACACCTATAAAACAAACAATAATAATTAAAAAGAAAGCTATTTTGGCAAAGAATAGAAAATGACATCCAACCATGCTTCACTATTGACATGTCCAAAAGATAAGAATTTGAAATAATTCCTACATCAAATAAATTATATCTTACCCACATCCCCACTTAAATTCTCCTTCACAATATACACTGAAGGCTTCTAGAATTACTGCTAATATAGCAGTAAAAGATTTGATTATCATCTGCAAGATGAAAACGAAATCAAGTTTTTTTAATCAATTTAAAAGGGATATGAAAGTTGGTTAATAACTCAAATCAAATGATAAAAGTTGGAGGTGATGTAAAACGTACATATTGAACAATTCCAACTTTGATAACTTGGTAAAATGACTGGCCGAGTTTCCATGGTTTTAGAAAATATCTCAATGGAAACGGATGCTTTATACTTCCCTTCTCGAAACCAGGTTCCAATAATGGAGTCTTGGCATTCAAATGTGCTTGTCTTTCCATGAATTGGATAGTCCTCTCTTCTCCACCTTGACAAGAGAATTAAAAAACAGGAATATGTCAATATCAGGAGCCACACTCGTAAACTGGAAGCTGCCAAGATCAAGGACAATGATATGCATCATTAATCTACAAACAATCTAACTACCATGGAAAAATGGGGTAAAATACAGACAACAATATCAGTGTCAAATGGTAAACAAAATAAAATTACCATTAAAAAAACTTCTAGGAATGTGTTCTTAGGTGTTTCCGATCTCAAGGACAGCATATGCCTTCGCACTTAAGGCACAGTGTGTATTTAGATAAAAATATCCATTTATATCTAGGAGATATAATAAATATTTATTATTCTTAGGACGAAGGGTTGTCCAAGTCTGTTATCTTTAATGAAAATACACTTTAAATCCGTACGTATTAGGTGGGGTAACACAAATCCCCTACCTTTACAAAAGAGGTTGCAAAGTCCATTTTATAAAGTAATAAACTTATGCTACCCCACTTGTCCACTTCGAAATTGGGGTAGCATAAGTCCATTACTATACAAAATGGAATTCGACAACCCTTTTTTGTAGAAATAACGGACGTATGCTTCTCGACTTAATGAGTAGCAGCTTAAAGTGTACTTTCGTTAAAGGTGGCAGACTTGGTCTATCTTTTTTCCTTATTCTTATATCCATAGATATGTATGATTGCAAACATATGTCTATTTATATCCAAGAGTATCTAAAGATATTTTAATCTCATGAGAGAGGGAAGGAGAGGAAGTAAGGGAAAGAGTTCTAAAGTGTTTTCTTTTTCGTTACTATGTAAAGTTCTGAGTACGTACGAAATGATCTAAGACATGTACATTGCAAAATCTTAATATGACAAAGCCAAAGGAAGCCTAAGTAAAAGCCTTAAGATGGTCATTGATGCAACATACTTTAAAGATGCAACATACTTTAAAGAGATTCCTGATTGATTGAAGAAGAAAAAACCCTAAATTGAAGGGGGAAAAAACTTAGAAGGTAAACTTCTCAATTCACTACCAAACTTTTACCATTTCTACAAGGATGGTATGAAATTCTGACCACTTTACTTTCACAAATTGAACATATTTGTCATATTTTTGACACTTTGGTCGTTTCTTGCCAAAAAAAAATATTTGGAATCATTTTTTGGGTGAAAAAACTCAAGTATAATTAAATTGAACCTTACCAAAAGGGGTTGGTAAATGTTTGAAGAGAAAAATATTCAAAAAGTAGAAAAAACAATGAGAAATAAACTGACTAAATAATTTAAAATTAACCTAAAATAACTAAAGTGTCCACAAATGTAATAATAAGGTGACTAATAAGGTGACTAAACTGCACCGGCTTTAAGCATAGTGACCAATATGTTTAATTTATGAAAGTTAAGTAATCCCAAGTGTACTTTTTTCTTTGTACAAATATACCACTTAATTTTGGACTTGTTAAAAATCTACCACTAAACTTAGATAAAGTATTACAGAAGTACCACTCCCATTATCAATTTAACAAACTTTAATGATTTTCGTCAAGTGAACACCACGTGACCAATGTAACACCGATAATCTTCGCATTTATAACCCTAACCTTATCAAAAACTCATAAACTTGTAGAGGCCATAAAATTGGCGAGTTAAGGAATAAATAATTAAGAGATTGAAGGAATCTCCATTCAAATCCAAGCACAAAACAGGTTTATAGAATCATCCACTATTGGTCGACTTTCATCTATGGCTGGATTATTCCCTGCAGCTTTTGTCATGTGATTGACAGCCTACACATAAGGATGATTTCAAGCACAAAACAAATCAGAGTTTGAGTAAAAGCAGCAGCCTTCACGATAACAGTGCAGAACAAGCAATGTTATGGACAAAGACACCACTGCACTGCCTCATACTCCCTAAGGTATATAACACTCGGTACTGCAGCCAAAGAGTTTTAATTTTGAATATAGAAGCCAAATGATTAAGTCCAAACTAAACATTGTGATTATTGACTTCTTAATAATAAGCTACAACCAGAAGGGCATTACAGGTTATTGATTACAGCAGAACCAAGCAAATACTAGACCTTATAAGCATTCAACATCTTTTAAAAAGGCATTTTTTAGGCAAGTCTTGAGGCAAGGTGCCCAAAAAAAGTATCAAAGCTATAACCTTTGTTGAAATTTGAGGCTTGCACCTTTTTCTTGTGAGGTGCAAGCCTTGAGGTGGTTGAGGTGTTTTAGCCTTGTGATTGTTGAGGTTTAAGCCTCAAAAATGTTTCAATTCTTTTAAAGTTGGAAACCAAATAACCCATTACAATCTCACCAAACTTGTTAATTTCAATGCTTGCTCAATTTCTTGTGAATATTACTATTTGAAATTTGAATTACTTGTATCACGATTAGAAGCCATGAATTAATCTATTTGAAATTTGAATTACTTGTATCACGATTAGAAACCATGACTTAATCTATTTAAAATTTGAATTATTTGTATCACGATTAGAAATCATGAAATATTAATTAGTTTTTAGTTATCTACTTATCTCTTTCCTTTACATAGTGGTGAAAATTCATGGTGTTTTTTCTCTTTTTTTAAAGGAAGAAATGTTCCCTCATTTTAAAAACAACAAAAAGGAATAAATGTTCCCTAATTAGATTAATAATTTTGTGTTTCTGACTCTTATTTATTAATGAAAACAGTGTATATTATTTAATTAGAGCATATTTATATATCGAACTCCATGACTCTCGCATCACATGATGAGAGCACTACTATTTGAACTACACCTCCTCATAAAGTATGATCTACTTTCCTTGATTAGTTTTCATTTCATAGTTATTAGATTCATAATTGTTATTATTTATATCTTTAATATTTCTTTAAAAGCTAAGTTTGAGACTTATGCTTCGGACCACCTTGAGGCTTACGCCTCAATACTTAAAATAACTTTTTACAACATTGTATGTCAATTGTGACTTCAAACAACTAGACATTTATTTTCACTACTGCAGCCATTGATACCACTTGTATTTATAAGAATAGAAGATACTCAAAGCTATAATGAATAGAAATAGTAAACAACAAATAAATTAATGACAGAACAGTGAAATAGAAGTTTATTTAATACCCTGTTATGGAATGTGAATTTCCCATCAAATGATGAAAGCTCCCAAAAAATACATACCTAAGCATGCAACAAGGTATCTTCCAAAGCAATACATGGCAAAGGATTCATAACAATCTCGAAGTATCTCGCAATCAACGCTGATTGATGGGTTGATAAATGACACAAACTGCTGATAGTAACGAGTTAGTTAAGAAAGAAACAAGTATAAAAGTCAAAAGGGAGGGGGAAGCCAATAAACTCAGCAACTCGTCTACTGCCATTTTGGACAGAAAATGTCACAAGTCACTTGGCATCAAAAATGAAAGAAAATCATAAACAACTTTGTGAACAAATTTTGTACATGTGCAATAAACTACTAACTAAACCTTCAAATTACAAATACTCGGGCATCAAACACAGAGAAACTTGTGTTTGTTATAAATCTCAAGATGTTACACCCTTCCTGCTAATAGCTCAGTAATGTAGTCATATTTCATTAAAAAGCTAGATTGCTTATCTAAAAATTCAGAGACTGTAATCTCAAAAATTAAAGTGATGTCATCTATCAAGGAACAAGAGCAAAGTACACACATTGTAAGATAAATTTGAAGAACTATTTGATCAAAAATATTTCTAGTCAAATTTTATGTGCATGTAAAATTTTAATTCATTCACTCAACCAAGTTCTATTCTTTAGAGTGGATATGTATGAAATGAATAATAAGTTGAGAGCCTGTCTACAGACTTACTGATTCTATTGCATAGCAGGGAACCATTAGGACAACTCCAATCAAGAATTTTTGTTCCTGGGCATTGAAGGAAAACAAAAGAGAGAATAAGACAAATAAATAATTACTGAGGAATATATATATTTTGGCTCTTTGAACATCCAAACGTGCCAATGTGGATGGAGAACTACCTCAGGGTTTTTGTACGCGGAAAGATGCTCAAGCAAAAGATACATTGAAAGGGTAAGAGTGACGAGTACAAAGAGACCAGTAAGCAGAGTTGCCCATGTAGGAGGGGAGTAGGCCAAATTGACAATAATATTGAAATAACTTGTCTTCATTGGCTAAATTATGAATGTCCTATACTCCCAAATATTTCCAGTATAATGGAATCAACACTTCCAAAATAAACGCATTAAGTAGTGAATCAAGAGGACCAAAATGATATGGACCATTTGACATCCTTGGTGTTTAACAATCATCAATCATGCCACCTGATATAGCACTCCTGCAGATATATATATATATAAAGAAGGTTGATGGATATAGATCAAAGGGATAGTGGTATGTCGGCAAGCAATTTCAGCTAATTTTTATTTTAAGTAACCATCAATCTATCATAAGCATTTCACCTCCAGAATGTATGTTATAGTCCAGTCTAATGCATCAAGCATGTCTAAAAATATTAAAATAATAAATAACAAAGATAAATACAGAATATATATCTGAATCCTACAAAATCATGTTTTCCATCCAAAAAAGCTCCAGTTCCACGATCTGTATGCAATCACTATATCGAACTAAACATACGAAGACAGCAATAAAAACAAAAGCTCAAAATGGCTAAAGACCCCAGCTTTAATCTTTCAAAGAATGGGAAAGGGCCATAAACACTGCTTGCATATATAAAATCAAGGATTTTGTCTACAAAATAAACTGAGAAAAGAATAAATCACCAAAAAGATCCAATAAATTCCAATACTTAAGAATTCAACTCGAGTAAAAACCCATACGAAATTACAACCGAACCCAAAACCCATGCGGGAGCCCATTTATCTCCAGTTTGATAACCAAATTACAGAAATATTTCAAACTTTTTGAACATTCAAATCGGAATTCGAACCTGCAAAATGCTACCGATAACAACTCAGCTACTACAAAATAGTAATAACAGCTGAAGAAGCAAGATTCAACAGAATGATATTTTTCCAAGAATACTGAAAATTAATTACGAATATAAAGAAAGTAGGAAGTATTTTCATAAAGTGTTGAGGGTTTACCCGTAATTAAAAAGAGATTTGGTATACCAGATCATCGCAAGATAGATTCCAACTCAAAAGTTGAAAAGAAAAGAGAGAGAAAAGAATTACTCACAGAGCTGAGAGCCTGAGACAAGTAGGCCGAATTTATAAATGTCATTCCCAAATTAAAATATAATAAATAAAACCCTAAAAACACAAATAATTTTGTCTTATATAGGGCCATCTAAATTTTACGGAAACAAGGCACGTGATTGTCCATATGTTTGGAATTTTTATTTAATTAATGATCGTTACACCACGCTTTGGGTCGTCTAAGAACTATGGTGGTGTTTGGTTCGTGAAATAGAATCGGAATCGAAATAGAAAAGAAACAATATTATTTGGTTTGATCACCGGAATGAAGTTCAGAATCAGGATTACAGTGTTTGGTTTGTCATTGGAATAGAATGAAAAAAAACTATAAATTATATTAATACCTTTATATTCAGTAAAATTTAAATAATGTCATTTAATTACTATTTTTTCGTCAGACAAAATATATTATTAAAATAATTATTACTTAATTAAAAAATATATTATTAAAATTATTATTTTTCTAAATAGGGTTTTGAAGTTTGGGATTTGGGATTTAGGGTTTAGGGATTTAGGATTTGGGGTTTAGGGTTTAGGGCTATAGTTGTGGGTTAAGGTTTAGGGTTAAAATTATTATTTTTTCTAAAAGGGTTTAGGGTTTTAGAATTTGGGATTTTGGATTAGGTGTTTAGGGTTTTAGGATTTGGAATTTGGGGTTTAGGGATTTGAGGTTTAGGGTTTTGGGTTTAGAGTTTTGGGATTTGGGATTTAGAGTTTTGGGTTTCAGGATTTAGGTTTTAGGATTTAGGGTTTAGATTTTAGGGTTTAGGGTTTTGGGATTTGGGGTTTAGGGTTTAGGATTTAGGGTTTTGGGATTTAAGTTTTAGGATTTTGGGTTTTGGGATTTAGGTTTTAGGGTTTTGGGATTTGAGGTTTAGGGTTTAGGGTTTAGGGTTTAAGGATTTGGGGTTTTATGTTTTGGGTTTTGTGTTTTGGGTTTTGGGTTTTGGGTTTAGGGTTTTAGGATTTGAATTTAGGGTTTTGGGTTTTGGGATTTAAGGTTTAGGGTTTGGGGATTTGGGATTTGAGTTTAGGGTTATATTTGGGGTGAGGGTAAAATTGGAAAAAAATTAATATGGGAATGGAATCATGATTCCTAAAGGGGGAGAAGGAATTGTGATTCCGTCTCCTGTAGTAATCAATTTCATTTTGTACCCTACATTCAGCCCAACCAAACACACAAATGGAAGGAATCAATTCTGATTCCTTTCCATTCCCTCCAACCAAGCATCACATATAAGCCATAAAAGCGATCACAAATTTCTTTTCATGCAAAAATAAAGGTATAGAAGAAAATATAATATAGTAAAATGAAATTTTTATTTAATATGCATATATGATCATTTATAATTGATGTAATATAATATTATTAATAAATAAAATTTAACTTACATAATTCAATAAAAAATTATTATGTTAATTATAATTGGGATATTAAATTAAGTTTACTATGAAATAACATTTCATTTAAAAAAACATCACAAAATTATAAATCAAATTAATTTCTTTCCTCTCCAACCTCAACATGTATTAATTATCATTACAATGTTAACCAATTATTGAAATAATATAAAGGCCAGATAAAGTATATTTCATCTAATTCATTACATTTATCACAAATATTGTTTTAGGGGTATCTATTCTCACATTCTAACCTAGAATCAGTTTGACTTTATACCAAATTGTAACATTGGTGATTGTCTAGCTAGTGCCTCTAAATACTTTAAGGTTATGCAATTCTCAAGTCGTGGCAAAAATATAGTACTTAAAATTAATATTCGTAAGGCTTTTGACATTGTGAGTTGGGATTTTATTGTAAAAGCGATACATTGCTTTGGTTTGATAATATTTTCCTAGGTTGGATTTGGGATCTTTTTGATTCAATAAGGATTTCAATCCTAGTTAACGGCTATTCTATAGGTTATTTCGCTTGTATTAAGGATGTTCGCTAATAGGACCCCATTTTCACCGTTTTATTTTGTATTGCAGAGGACTTTCTTAGTATATACTTTTTTTCCTGAGTTGATAATGGAAAATTTTATTTCAATCTACTCGTCTATAGGTATTTGATGAATGAAAATCGATATCGATGATCCTGCCAATACTTTGGTTTTATATTTATAAAACTCTCGCAAGTGTACGAATCATTTCGTAGAAAATGATAAGTATACTCCCAAGGTCGATCTAAGGAAGGAATATATGTGGTTTTTAATTTATTATTCAAACTTTTAAAAACGAAATTAAATCTTAAACATTTTGTCACGATATTTTGGTGTTGTGTGTTTTTAATCTAAGAACATAAAAATAAACATAGATAGAGATTCAATAAACATTTATGCAAATTTTATCCTGTTAAAACAATGGAGTATTTATAGATATAATAACTAAGTTAATTATGCTTGTTCATATTATTTAGGTTATTAAAGATATAAATTGATATTTATTGATTCTCTCTTTTTTGTATGAATACCACATTTGGTGGGCTTAGATATTCTTTGTTAACTAAACAAATCAATTTACATCTATGGGTGAGGTTGATAACTAATTTAGTTAATTAAATTAATTCCTTTTCTAAAAGATTGAAAATGAACCATTTAAATGTCACCTTTGGTGGGGTTAGACAGTTTAAACTTTATTCAAGGTATTCAAATTAAACCTAAGAATTTATTTATCCGAGTACTAACTTTCAAGTTTTAAAACCACTATTGAAAACATGTTGTCAATACATTTTCAGATAATAATTCTTATAAAAACTTTTGAAATAGAGCTTCATTCTAACTACCGGGCGATTGTACCAACAAATAAAAGAGCACTACTCTAAATCCGACCGGATAACTAAACCTTAAAATCTAATTTTTAGATTTAAGTTTGTAATGAAAAATAATATATTTTTCTCTAACATTCTTAATATAAAATCTTGAATAAAAATAAAATCAATTCATTTTAGAGATTTTTACCTATTTAATATTTCGCAAGCATAACAACGTTATTATTATATCATGTTTACAAACAGCCAGCAAAGTTAAATTTAATCATAGACAAATTAAATATAACATGTAAGAATAAAGAAAGAGAAAGAAAGAGAAGATGTGTTTTGAGGTGTGGTATGAAGTGAAGAGAATGGAGGTATTTATAGGGGAGGAAAGGAATAAAAAGTGGGTGAAAAAATGATAAAAAATGGAGGAAACGCGTAATAGGTGAAGATGACGTCAGCTGATGTCAGCGGGTAGGTAGCGCGCGCGGATTGGGGCGCAGATGGGCAGCGGCGCGCGTGGAGTGAAGTTGGGACACGCATAGGCGTGTGCGGAAGTAGCAGCAGTGCGCACAGGCACGCACGGACTGGGCGTGCTGCGCTCACATTGCTCGGCGCGCTGGGCGGCGCGATTTCCTCATTTTTGACATTTTTGACCTTTTGACCCATTTTGTCCAATTTTTCCATATTTGTTGACCTTTCCTCATTTATTTATGAATATATTTGTGATGTATTGACTCCAGTATTCTTCTTTGAGTCTTTAAGTTACGTTTTTTAAGCAAAAATACCTAAAAAACAATAAAAATATCTGTGATTCCGAAAAAGACAAATTTATATAAATATATATATATATATATATATATATATATATATATATATTTAATCAATTAATATGCATAAAATCGTGGTAATTTTAATGCTTTTTGAGCACTCATCAGTATTATAGCCCTAACTCACTTTCTTTATGCTGATGGTTTTCTTATTTTCAGTCGAGCTTGTCCGTCGAACCTTCATCTACTTGTTGAGGCTTTTCATTTATATGGTTTTTTATTGGGATATTTGGTTAATTTGGATAAATTCTACATTTATTTTGGTGAAGGTGTTCCTTAAGACAATGTTTCATATATTTAAGAGAATGCTAGTATATATATTGAAGATGGCTATATGTCCTATTTGGAAATTACTTTATTTTGGAGGCATCAAAGTGCTAACTTCAAGGCTTAGTTGATAAAATTTGGGCGAAGATTGAGTTAAGGAGGAAGCTTACCCTTTCTCTTATAGACAGTAAATGTTTGATATCTTACGTGTTTCAAAGTTTGTTCCTTCACTCCTTTTAGATTTATAGATCATCGAAATCAATTTGAGACAATCTAACTAGGGTTATCCAAAACTTCATTTGGTCCAAAAATGGAAAACCACAAGTTGATCCAAATTGTTTGGCGAGATTGTTGACTTTTGTTGGAGGATAAGGGCTAGATTTGTAAGAGCTCGACACCTTAAATGAGGCCATATTGTGAAATTCCTCCTAGAGAGTTATCACAGAGAAATCTAACATATTGCATTACTTACGCAGATACTACCTGTATAGTAATGACATCTCATTGAGTTATTATATCTAATACCTTATTATGCATAGGTTGTGGCCCCATTACCTAACTTCGTTAAAGGAATCTAAATGGTGAATTGAAAAAAAAATTCCAATACGATTTTGGATTGATAATTGGTTGGACACTCTTTTGGTGGAGAGGGTAACCAACATCCTAGCTAATCTACTAATAAATGCATTTGTTGGGCATTATTTATATAGAAATGGGTGGTATTTGTTATAAAATTTTGATGACTTATTTCTAGATATTACCCAATAGATTTTCTCTATTGTTATTGGGGTAGACACTAACTCATGAGTATGGTTTTATACAATTAAAGGCGGGCTCACGACTAGCAAAACTTATGATTCACTACAAATAGTTTGGGTGATCAAAAGTTAGGGTTGAGCCATTTAGGCCCCTTTTTAGTACCTTTCAATTCATTTTTACTCTAGCGTGTCATTCCAAACAAACTTCCCACTAATAACAAATCAAGAAAAGATAACATTGTTTCCCTTCCCGTTGCTCCCTATATAGCTCTTTTGAAGAAAAAATATTTCACCTTTTTTTTAGTTGTCATTTTGTAGTTACTCTTTGGGATCTTTAAGGGTTCATTTTTAACAAACAATTTCGCAATGACTCAATTATTTTAAATATGTGGACAAATGCCATGGGATAGATTTTGGTTCTCATATTGACAATTTATGAAAAATTAGGGTTATATCGATAATCTGGATGTTTTGGATGTTTAGAAATGAATATATTTGATATACTTATGTCACTATTTGGCAGTTTGTTCGAGAGGCTAGCAGATTACAGTGCTTGTCAATGAGAAATACAATAAAAGATCTTCAAATACTCTAACGTATAAGAGTTCATGGAATTCCACAATTGGCTTCCAAGATTATAGAAGTTACTTGGCGTACTCTACCATCAAGTTAGTTAAGTCAACACATACAGTGTTGCTTTTGGGTAGTCGTGATTGGAAGGTTATGCAAAGGTATTCCGTACTTTGAAATCCTTTATCAAATGAAGTTTTGTATTCTATTCGATGTCTCTGATCCCTTTGAGGCTAAATTAGCAACATTAGTTCATGCGCTTACGTATGCTAACACTTTTGGATTGCGTAGTGTTTGGTTGGAGCCGAATTCAACTTACATAATGACTCTTTTTTGGACTAAATCATTTTCTAATCCATGGAGGTGTTACTAAGCTTGGGTTAATTGTTTGAAAAAGATATATCACATGGAATTTCATTGCTCACGTATTTATAGGGAGGAAAATATCATAACTGATAGCATAACCTCTAGGGCTCAAAGTATTTGTGTTGTAACATGATGATAGGATGTACTATTATTTGCTAATGCTTTTGTTTTTTCGATGCTAACAATAGACTTACATATAAGTTACATTGAAGTTTTTCCTTATATAAACTCACTTTTATGATTATTGTTTTATGTAATGTTAAATAATGAAGGTATTAAGGAAATGCTAACTTGATTAGAATATCTTGATACACTTATTGATACCTCTCACTTACAACTTTCATTAAACAAATGAATTTATCTAATTGAATACATATTAAGTGAAATTCATCAAGTTTAGTATGAAGTGACTTTCATCAAAAAATGGCTCAATTTAATTAGAGATTAAGGTTTTAGGAAAAATAAGGTATTTTAGTGTAAAAAGTACATTTTAATCCTGGGATTAAAGTACATGATTTTAAGTAATTATAGGACTAAAGTACTCATTTTTCATAATAACAGAATTTATAATACTTGACTCAAGAATAATCGGATTAAATTAACATTTTTTATATAAAAAAATGATCATGTTGTCCCTTACCCATTCAATTAAGTAAAAAAAAATCGCATCTATTAGGTTGAGTTAAAATGAAGTCTTTGATCCAATCATATGATGATGTGATTGTATTATTTTTGGGAAAAAATATAATTTAGCTAAATTTTATACTATATTATTCAATATCCAAGAAAATATGGTACTTAAAATATTTTGTTCCCTTGTCTTAAAATAATACTTCTTTTCATATTATTTTCACACAAAAAAAAAGTTACTAACTTTTATTACATTAAATCTTTTGGATTAGTAATCGACAAAAAATTTAGAATTTTATTATGTTTTGAAATTATTTCAATTTAGTATTGATAAAGGAATAAAATATTAAATATAATGGATATTTACACCTAACAACATAAAAGACAAAATAATATGTTTAATAATTAAAATGCGCAGTTTAAATATATATATATATATTATCACACTAAAATAATTGTAAATCTAATCAGTTTATGGTTTATGATTTATGACTTATATTTTAGGGTTTGGGGTTTAGGATTTAAGATTTAAGGTTTAGAGTTTAGGGTTTAAGAGTTGAGGTTTAATGTTTAAGATTTAGAGTTTGACAACCAATAAAGGGTATTATTGGTACATTAATATTTTTTTGTTTAAAATATTCCTTCTAATTACTTACTTCCTATTTTGGTCCATTTTGCTTAAAAAATATCTAAATCAATACATAACTAATCCATAATGTTTATATAGTTCCAGTTTAGTCCAATAAATGGCAAAAAAAAAAAATAAGAGTACTAAATTTAATAAAATGGGTACTAAAAAGGAATTATTTTTTTTTAAAATAAAAATTTTAAAAGTATTATGGGTATTAAATGTGAACCATTTCAAAATATTACCAAGTTTTAATTATTTTTTTCAAAACATGTATAGTATAAAAATACCGAGCCCGAAATCTTCAAATAGAGCACTACAAGAAAAACATTAACAAAAATAACTATATTTTAGCAAAGAAAAATGGAAAAATATCACCGATGCTTCTAAATTTTAGCATATCTTCACATATATCCCCTGATTTTTGTAAAAAGAGCTCTAATGTTCTTGACTTTTAAGTTAATATGGCTAATGTTCTTAGATAGTTAATGGCATTAACTTTCCATCCAATGATGTATTTTCTTTTCTTATGACTTTGATACCAAATAATTTTTTACTTTGTTTAATTTTTTATTTAACATATTTTTAACAAATAAATACTAATTAATTTTTTATTTTTGAATTCTTAATAAATAAATATTATCTTTAACAAATAAAAATCTATAACTGTATCTAATCTCACCTTGTTTTAATGAATATAGGTCTATCTTCATCTTTCTCTATTTCGTATATGATCTTTAGTTATCTTGTTAAAAGCCTCACCTTTTAGACTGGGAACTACCTTCAACCAAGGATATGATCTGTACTTCTATTTAAGATATAAGAAAAATATTGGATTTTGGTGAAAATATAACTTTTATTCATTAAGAAAGTAAGATTATTACAACCCTAGTTTCCTACTAATTTACTCTATATGAGTTTGTCTAGATATTATCTAAGAATAGAGGTATATTTGGGTTATATGGTTAGAACTTGTTATACTCTTCCTCATTATACAAGAACCCTTTTATAGATATAAGAGCAATTATCTTACATACCTATCCTAAAGACATGTGAAAGAATAATGATTATAACTTATCTTTATCTCTTCATTCTTTTTATAAAATAAAGACACATGAAAGGATAAGGATTATATTTTATCTTCTCTCTTCCTTAATTTTAAATATTTCTTCTACACTTATTTAATAAAAATCACTTGCCGATATGCTTTCTCTTAATACTGGAGATGTGGATCCTTCTTTGTCTTTTATACAATAAAGGCACTTGTGGTCTTTAGTTTGCTTTTTTGCTAGTTGGAAAAATTCCTATTTGGTTCTTTCAACTACATCAAATTCATTGCAATTGAATAATGTTTCATAATTGACAATTTTCTTAATATCTTCTTGAATTATATTCAAGTTACTTTGTGAGATCATTATGACCTTACTTGTGAAGTAATTTACCTTAATTTTATAAAATTTTCCTATTTTCTTGATTTCATGGTATATTTGACTCAACATTATTACTATTTCCTAGTTAAGAGCTTATTCAACAAACTCTTCCTCTGGTAGAACCTTAGGTTGTTCTACTATTCTTGTTGAGGATGTCATTCTAAAATTATAAGTGTTGATAGGTTTTCCTCTATGTCAATCTATTATGAAATTGAAAAATCTTAAAAAGACTAGACGATCATTTGCTTTTACTCTTTTCTTAAAAAATTTAGCAAAATTTTTGAATTCTATTAAATTGTTACTTGGGTAAATATTTTCAATCAACCTACAATAAAATAATTGGTAAACAAGCTTTAAATATGCTTCTTCATTAATGTTGAATTTACTGCATGTGATTACTTTTCTTCCTATTGTATGAACTTTTCCTATTAAGAAAAATTTCATAGTTTTAAGTTGATATTTTCCTAATGTTTTTACTAAATTATAAAGATTTAGCCATTGGTCTCAGTTTATATTTCTTTATTTTCCCTTTTCTTCCTCAAGGATAAGAAATATATCATTTGTTTCCCTAAATATTACTAGTCTTGGTATTTTTCATAGCATTATCATCTTTCCTTTTACAATTGTTTGGATTTTGAGTGCTTATGCATATTGCCTTCTAGGCTGGCTGCTACATCACTACGTCTAATAAGTTTATGGGTTTTGTAATTAGTAAAACTTCCTTTGCTTCAATACTATTAGTGAATGCCTTATGTATTATGTACATAGAAAAATCTAGTTATTGCTATACTTTCTTTTGGTCATGTCTTATATTTTCTTGGAGTTGGTTTGTTGTAGACAACATAATACTTTTATTTTTCTTCTTAACTCTTTTCTTTGAGCTCTTCTTCATTTGCTATATCAAACTATAAAGTTTTTGAGAAGTTATCATTTTCTATTTTGATTAATTCTAAGGTTTATCCTATTCATTTGAGATTTTAATCTCTTTCTTTGTTGGAGTACTGGACTCTTCTTTTTTCACATAAGAGTGACTTTTTGAGATATATAATCTCTAGTTGATCTTTTAGAACTTTTATTTCCTTTTCTTTGATCTTGATTTCTATGTCAAGATTTTTCATCTTTTCTACAATTGTAAAAAATGTTAGTGGGGCTAATTCTCTAGTTAAAGTACAAGTTAAACTATTCTTTTTCCCTAATAGATGTTCACCATCAAATTTGTAATGGTTAAATCACTGGTTTCATTTTATTAATTTTCACTATTTGTAATCTCCTACAATATTAGTTCTTAAGAAATATAAAAAAAATTATTATCTATTCTAAAAATAAATCTTAAGGATATTACATATATAGCAAACTTTTTTATTGCCTTTTTTATGACTAAATATTCTTTTTTATTACTATGGTAGCTTAATTCAACTCCTTGAAAAGTTGCTAAAGTAAGCCTACACAAATATTCATCTTTATCATATGCTCTTGCTTTTTATATGGCTCTCCAATGTTCATGCAAAGTATCTATTTCTATTATCATTTTATCATCTGGTCTTGGATGATAAAGTGTTAGTAAATTTCTTACCTATACTTTTACTTGTTCCATGTACTGAGTATCTTGACCAGTTTATTTCTAGACATAATCTTTCTTAAGTTTTTCTTGTAAAAGGTTTTTTTTCATTTATGCTAATTTCTTAATATATGCTTTCGTATATGCCAAACATCATAATAAACTTTGTAATTCATTTTGTCAACGATAACCTTAGGAAATATTTTTATATTATTTAGTATATGAGGTTGAAAGTGGTGCTTGATTTATTGTGGTGCTAATAATGCCTTTTTCTCAGATAATATTATTCTTTCTTTCTTAAATGTTTCTAAGATTTTTAATATGTCTAGGTAATGCTAGTTGATATTATCACTAAAGACTAATACATCATCAATATAGACATAACAAAAAGGGTGATATTCTTTAAAAATATTGTCCACATATCTCATATCTTTGAAATATTCCTTATGTTTGTTTTAATCCTAATGGTATAATAGTCTATTGAAATAACCCCGGTGGACAACTAAATGCTGATAATAGTTAAGATTTTTTATTTTATCTCATTTGCTAGAATCCATTCTTGCAATAAAAATTGAAAAAATATTTCTTTTCTTTGATTGAGATTAATAACTCTTCCTTCTTAGGGATAAAATATCCACCATATATTGTTTCTTTTTTTAGTGATTTGAAATTTATCATCATTCTTTTCTTTCCTAGTCTTTATTCGGCATCTTTTTCCACCAAAAATGCTAGGCATAAGTGTAGACTCATACTTCATTCAATTACTCTTAACTCCAAAAGTTTTTGAATTTGATTACTAAATTCTTCTCGATCATCTAAATTATGAACCATAAGTTTTATTCTTATACCACGCACATACTAAAATTAACCTCGTGATATATGTAAAACATGATTCCATATAAAGTGTACCTAATCATGTGTGTGGGTGTGAGTTACTAATCCAAAGTAACCAACCTTACACAGAGGAAGACAAATATACTAAGTAAAATAAAATTGACACTCTGTTTTGTACATGAGAAGCCAACACATAGACACAAGTACAATGAGACTTACATTCTCTCTCTTTGGGCTTTCATGTCAAAATACTGCACAACTAGATACAGATGGTCATCAAACATGAGATGATGATAAAGATGTCCTAAAGTTGTTTATTCCCATGAATAAGACAACAATACACACTATTACCCAAAAGAAACACATATATCAAGTGTATCCATCTTTTGTACTCTATCCATATTTGTGTATCAACTCATCAATTCTGTCACTCTAAAACATGAGGGTCTTAGCACCACTGTACACAAAATATGTGAAGCTCGAAGACTTCATTTTAGACCTGTAACTTGTAGGCATGAGACAAACACATACCTTATGAAACAAATAATGTAGAAACAATATGTAGTCAAATCACATACTATCGAGTTACCTCTACACAAATACATAGGATAGGCACAAATGCAAACAAATTGCACAAAAGGAAGCAAAAGCAGGGAAACACAAAGATAGACATGTAAAACTAGAGATTGGATACAATGCATGCAACATGTCATACTAACCATCATATTTATGCATGGCTTATATAGTGTTTCTTCATAGAGAATGAAGCACCACATGAATGAGCATCATACCAAAAAAATCACAATTAGGAAACAACAAGAAGTAAAATAAATACATCACTTCCCTTAATAACATACACAAGGCTCACACCTCTCCTTCTAAATATATGCATGTGATACAATAAATATGTTATTCATTCTACTTGAAAAAATTCCTAACATAGAGGAATCTACACATAGTAATCAACATGAAATATAGAATAAGGGAAGCAAACAAAACATTTTCAACAAATTAGAGGGTCCATAAAGGATAAACAATACATTCAATACAAAAATCCACATATCCATCAATTCATTATGTATTTATGCAAGAGTATGACTAAATTTTTGATACCATGCATAGTATGTGAAATGCAAAATTTGTTTACTCTATATGCCATTATGATATGCTTATGTGAATTAAGAAAATCGAAATATAGACTCACATTGAACCAAGCTTCATATGTTCACAACTAATCTCTACAAAAACATAACTAGTTCTTCCCAAAAAGGGAAGAACTCTAAAACTAAGAGAAATTAACTAAGAAAAGCTAAAAACTAAGAAAAACTAAAAATCTAAGAAAAGAGAAAAAAGAATGTGTTTTGAGGTGTGTTTAGAAGTGAAGGGAAGAGGAGTATTTATAGGTGAGGATGGAGAGAAAAAGTGAGTGAAAAAATGTTAAAAAAATGTAAAAATGCGGAGTGCAAATGCTGATGTCATTGATGACGTCAACATGACATCATGGGGAGGCTGCACGTGAAAAATGGGGCGAAACGGGCGTGGGCGCGTGCGGCTGGGTAGCTGCGCGACGCGGCGACGCATTTTTCTCCTTTTTGACCCATTTTGTCCAATTTTTCCATATTTGTTAACCTTTCCCCATTTATTTATTAATATATTTGTGATGTTTTGCTTCCAGTATTCCTCTTTGAGTCTTTAAGTTACGTTTTTAAGCCAAATTACCTGAAAAACAATAAAAATACCCGTGATTCCGAAAAGACAAATTTATATTAATATATGATAAAACATTTAAATATATATATATTTAATCAATTAATGTGCATAAAACCATAGTTATTTTAGTGCTTTTTGAGCACTCATCACAACCCCCAACCAACTTCTTGCTAGTCCCTTAGCAAGAGAAGCGATAAAAACTATCCTAAATCACTTTCGTGGATTGAAACGGTTGCATTTAGCCTATGCAACAAGCCTTTAAACCCCTATGTTGCCCTAGTGGACGAGTTTGAGTCTCGTGAGGGTTTTCAGTAATGATACCCACAAACATTGAACTAAAAAAATCAAAAGAAACAATAAAAACAATCAAATCAAAAACTAAAATTACAACAAAATAAAAAATTAATTTAAGAATAAAAGAAAACAACATATCACAAAAATGTCTCATACTTTTTAAACTCTTTTAAGATCATAATTAAAATCTCAAGCATAAGTTATTTTAATCTTTTTAAAAAATCATGATTTATTATAATAATTAGTCGAAAATCATTTTCATATTTCATGTCAAAAATGTATCAATTTAATTTCACCCAATTTCAGTGTCATGAATCCGAATTCGCTTCGACTCTATTCCTCACAAGTCAATACTCTCAAAACACTGAATCTTATGGGTTCAAACTCTCATACTAATTTATATGCGAAAGAGTTGATGTATAGAAATGAACTAATATGTTCACATATGTATAAAGATTAAAAGCTCAAAGTGTTATTTTAACATTGATCTCATGAAAGGAATCGAATGTATAAATTATAAAGATATCATATATAAAAAATTATTTTCATGCATAAATCAAACTCATTAAAAAAGAATTTCAAGATATATGCTTTTTACAAATGAAGAAATTGCAATGACTTTTTAGGGAATTACTTCCTATATCTTTCTTTTAGCCTGTACTCACAACTTTGTAGGGAATGTGGGTCATAATATGTAGATGATACTATATATTTTTTTTTATCTCCCTATTTTTTTCTATAGATATTTTTCAATATATATATTTTTTTAGAGAGTCAACCCACGTACGGATTGTACATTTTTTTTGGATTTTTTTGAGTGTTTAATTTTGTGGCTTTTCTGTTTGATCTTGGTTTAGGTAACCCCAGATATGTCTTTTTGTTTTTGTAGCAGTCATGCATAAATGAGATATAAGCATATACTATCAATTTCTACTCAAATCATTTAATCTAAGCAAAAAATAATAAAAAATATATGATACTCTATTAAGATGAGAAAAAATTCATACATTCAATGCTAATACCTATAGAGATCATCTAAAAATTTGAATAAATAAGAAATGTGTTTGGAGTAGAAAAAATATATGTTTTCAAAAATTAATCTAACAGTACAAAAGACTTAACTATTTACTTAAATTTGATTTAAAGAAATGATAAATTTTTGTGAGAAAATATATATATTTTTTTAATTTTTAAATTGTTAAATCTTTTTTTTTTCTAATTAAGCATGGTAACTTTTCACCACCCCCAACCTAGGACTTACATTGTCCTCAATGTAATAACTGTAAATTAAAGATAAAGAGAAAAGAGAAGAAAGATTACCTATTTCCTGAGAATGTGTAAGTAGTAATGGAGAAATGCAGGAGCATCCATCATATTCATTATTAAAGTGTATACAGACAGATCGCTGTAAACTTCTAACATCTCAACAAATATTTTTAGTTTTAACAATTTAAAAATTATTAAACTAAAATAAACAATAAAATTAAGTAAATAAAATAAATAACAGAAAATTACCTAAAATGATGGGTTGTCTCCCATCGAGCGCTTAGTTTAACGTGTTAGCAAGACGTAATTTGGGGATTGCATTTTAAGTAAACTCAATGTCCCCTCATCATTGAGTCAATCAAACCTACAAGTAAGATAATGTTGTCTACCTATACTATTTCAAACATGCCCTATTGATTTTCAAATTTTTCTGTACCAAAAACTAGGGGCATGCTTGAGGGTTTTAGATAACCCACATCTAGGTGCAAATCAAATAATTAAGGCATCAAAACACAATTGTACCTAGATCAAACAAAGAAACTAATTCTTGAGATTGTAATTAAAACTTTTAAAATTTTGGAGATAGTTTCAGAATTTTTTTTTTAATTTTAATTTTTAACATTTTTTTTATTTAAGTTAAAATAACATAATCAGTATTAACCAAGAGTGCTCCCAGGAAAGAATGGTGGGGCAAAGGCTCCTTAAAAACCATCCTCTTAGACATAACAACGTTCCCAGGAAAGACTAGTGGCACAAAGGCTTCCAAGAACTAGTCTCCTAGACAGAACTCCCTTAGATCTTAACTTTTCATGTTATTAAAGTTAAGTTAATTAAGTTATGTTAAGTAAAAATTTAAGTTAATTAAGTTATGTTAAGTAAAAATTTAAGTTAATTAAGTTAATGAAAATCTAAGTTAATTAAGTTAAGTAAAGTAAAAATGTAAGTTAATTAAGTTAAGTGAAGTAAAAAATCTAGGTTAATTAAGTTAAGTTAAGTAAAAATTTAAGTTAATTAAGTTAAGTTAAGTAAAAATTTAAGTTAATTAAGTAAAAGAAAATCTAAGTTAATTAAAAAGCTAAATTAGTTAATTAAGTTAATAAAAAAAATTAAGTTAATTAAAAAGCTAAGTTAATTAAGTTAGTAAAAATCTAAGTTAATTAAGTTAAATGAAAATTAAGAGAGAAAAAAAAAATAGTTAAACAAAATAAATAAAAAAATAAAAATTAATAAAAATAAAATAAATTAAAATTGAAAAAGGTAAAATAAATTAAAATAGAGAAAGGTAAAAGCAAATAAACTAAAAATAAAAATTGATTTTTTTTTTCATATATATATATATTTTTCATTTTATTATTATTATTATTTTTATTTAAGAAATATAAAATTAAGATTTTAAATAAAAAAAATTAAATTTAAATGAAAATTAAAAATTAAGTTTTTTTTTAATTTAAAATTTATTTAAGTTTTTTTTTACTATTCATGTATGGTAATTTTATTATACTATTCATGCTATAAATTTTATTTATTTATTTTTAACTTAAAATTTTTGAAATTTTAATATTAATTTTTTTACTATTCATGAACGGTAATTTTATTTTACTATTTATACTATATTATTTATTTATTGTTTTTATCTTAATAGTTTTTTTTAATAATTGTTTTTTACTATTCATTAACGGTAATTTTATTTTACTATTAACGCAATATTATTTATTTATTTTAAAAATTTTAATTTTTTTTATTTCTTATTGTTTTTACTATTCATGAACAGTAAAAATTTTTACTTCAAATTTCAAATTTCTAAATTATTTTATTAAAAAAAAATTTATTTATTATTTATTTATTTATTTATTTATTTATTTCTTATTTCTTATGAAATTTCAAATTTGATTATTATTTTTTTATTAAAACAAAAAAAAATCACAATTATTTACAGCACAAAAAATGTTTTTAAAATTTTGATAAATAATATAAAAACGCTATTCCTTTCCCGGCAAAGACGCCAAAAACTTGATTAGCGAAAACCGGCATCCCCGATTATTGGCAATACTTTGGTTTTAATATTTATAAAACTCTCGCAAGTGCACAAATTATTTCGAAGAAAATGATAAGTATACTCCCAAGGTCGATCTAAGGAAGGAATGTATGTGGTTTTTAATTTATTATTCAAACTTTTAAAAACGAAATTAAATCCTAAACATCGTGTCACGATATTTTGAGGGTTTTGTATTTCTAATCTACTGACATAAAAATAAACATATATTCAATAAATATTTATGCAAATTTTATCTTTTATTATAGTGGAGTATTTATGGATATAATAACTAAGTTAATTATGCTTGCTCATATTATTTTGGTTATTAAAGATATGAATTGATATTTATTGATTCTCCCTTTTTTGTATGAATACCACCTTTGGTGGGGTTAGATATTCTTTGTTAACTAAACAAATCAATTAACACCTATAGGTGGGGTTGATAACCAATTTGCTTAATTAAATTAATTCCTTTTTCTAAGAGATTGAAAATGAACCATTTAAATGCCACCTTTGATGGGGTTAGACAGTTTAAACTTTATTCAAGGTGTCCAAATTAAACCTAAGAATTTAGTTATCCGAGTACTAACTTTCAAGTTTTAAAATCACTACTGAAAACATGTTGTCAATACATTTTCAGATAATAATTCTTATAAAAACTTTTGAAATAGAGCTTCATTCTAACTACCGGGCGATTGTACCATCAAATAAAAGAGCACTACTCTAAATCAGACCGGATAACTAAACCGTAAAATCTAATTTTCAGGTTTAAGTTTGTAATGAAAAATAATATATTTCTCTCTAACATTCTTAATATAAAATCTTGAATAAAAACAAAATCAATTCATTTTAGAGATTTTTACCTATTTAATATTTCGCAAGCATAACAACGTTATTATTACGTCATGTTTATAACCAGCCAGCACAGTTAAATTTAATCACAGACAAATTAAATATAACATGTAAGAATAAAGCATAAAAATAACTGTAAAGAAAATAAAATCCTTACAGAACTTCGACGCTATTCCCGTTGCGGGAAAACCTCCAAGCGGAATTTGCACTTCCATTTATTGAATCAAAAGCTAATAAATTACAAAAACATAACTAGTTCTTCCCAAAAAGGGAAGAACTCTAAAACTAAGAGAAATTAACTAAGAAAAACTAAAAATCTAAGAAAAGAGAGAAAAAAATGTGTTTTGAGGTGTGTTTAGAAGTGAAGGGAATGGGGGTATTTATAGGTGAGGATGGAGAGAAAAAGTGATTGAAAAAATGTTAAAAAAAATGTAAAAATGCAGAGTGTAAATGCTGATGTCATTGATGACGTCAGCATGACATCATGGGCGGCTGCACGTGAAAAATGGGGCGAAACAGAGGTGGGCGCGCGCGGCTGGGCTGGCGCTGCGCGTAGGGGCACCCGCGTGAACAGTAGCAGCGTGCTGGGGTGCGCGCGGATTTGGTAACAGGCGCGCGCGGGTGTGGGCGTGGGCGCGCGTGGTTGGGCACTAGCGCACACGGGACTGGGTGCCCGGCTGGGCAGCTGCTCGACGCAGCGACGCGTTTTTTTTCCTTTTTGACTCATTTTGTCCAATTTTTCCATATTTGTTGACCTTTCCCCATTTATTTATTAATATATTTGTGATGTATTGCTTCCAGTATTCCTCTTTGAGTCTTTAAGTTACGTTTTTAAGCCAAAATACCTGAAAAATAATAAAAATACCTGTGATTCCGAAAAAGACAAATTTATATAAATATATGATAAAACATATAAATATATATATTTTTAATCAATTAATGTGTATAAAATCATGGTTATTTTAGTGCTTTTTGAGCACTCATCAGCATGGCACACGGGTGGAATGCGAGGAGCAATCCTGTGGAGACACGTGGCTGTATAGGTTGATTGATCTCTAAACTTTGATTGAATACCCTACTGACACGTGGCATGCGGTTCATCCTCCTCACATGGAGTGTAATGTAATTTGTTGTCCTTGCGTATATGACATCTATGTGGCTTGCCCAATCAACTCTTCTTCTTGTGTGGTAGGCCACGTTGTAGCTCTTGATTGTCCATGCTATAAAAATTCATAAAAAATCCAAAAATTTATATTTTCACCCCTTTTCACTAAAATGTTTATATTTTAATATTTTTGGCCCAAAAATACTATTTATTGAATAAAACAAGTAAATATTAAGTAAAAAAGTGCACTAATAACTCTACTTTCATAGATTCATTAAAATCCTCTTTATATTCAAGAAACACCAAGAATTTTGCCTCGATAGACATTAAATGTGGATTCTGGAGCTTGTTAGAGAAATTCAAATCATCAAAGTAGGAATTCACAAGGCATGCTTAGACAGGGATAAAACCTCAAACAGTAGGAGTTCCAACAAAACATATGTTTAGTTAAAACAATGTAAGTATTTCAAAAGTCTAAAAGATAAGTAAAAACTCTATATGGTATATAGATGCACAAAGTAAACCAAAGCAAGCCTAGAAGAGAATCAAAATCAAGATGCTAGTAAGAAAGATATCTCAATTGATTTCAAAGAAGTAACAACACAACAGAAGGATAATAAGGTGAAAGATAGGTAAAAGATGGATTGAAGGCACCAAGAGACAAATAGAAAATTAACACATAACATGTTAGGTGCAAGAACTGAATACCTAGTATAACAGATGAGAAACATTCTAAATGTCATGGCATTAGAATGATAGGATATTATAAAGATAATCCTACTATAATGACCCTACATGATGATAAAATATGACATCATGCTCATGCAAACATCCATAGAAGAAGAAGTAAATTGTTGCAATGAAGAAAGCTAGTAACAAGTCAAATAGTCAAGCATAACATCAATTAAAATAGTTAAAGAACTATGCAAGACAAAGAAACAAGGATAAAGGTAAAGGTATGCATGAATAGGAAAAAGAGGACACAAGAAAATAACAAACAAACATAAATTCACATACATAAAAACTACAAACAAATAAAGAAATAAAAGTAAGCAACTTAAATCCAATAGATCACTTGAAAATAATGATCAGATTGCATCCCTCAGTTTAAAGAATTTGTGAGGGGGAAATGGAAATTGGAGATAGTCTCTGACTCATGTGAGCATGAGGTGTTTATGGAACTCGTGATCTATTTTGTTTATAGTATTTAGAAAATTATGACGAGTCATCAATATAAGTAGGATAAGATGGGTCTTTTAAGCCAAATTTATTTCTTTTTGCTTTGTGCCTCAAGTGAATACTACATCCTACATGAACATGCTCAAATAAGAAATAGTAGCTACAACCTGATAGAGAAGATAAGAAAGAGCGAGAGGAAGAACTTCGAGTTATACTCCTCATAAATCTAAGACACTTTCTAGCAATGTGACCAATAATGCCATAAAAATAACAAGTGGGAATTATAGTAGGTATAGGCTTTATACCACCACTAGAATGATGGGAAGTGCTAGCCTTATGTGAATGGTTCACCTTTCTAGGGGAATTTGGTAGAGATCAAGAAGTATATTTACCTCTTGGAGTGCCAGTGGTAGACTTTAACTTTGGTTCTTGATTGGAAGCTTTGATAAACATAGTAGAACCACCTAGATAAGTTGAAACTCCATCACTATACCCAATTCCATGCTTGTCCCTAGAAAACTTGACATTACTAATAATTTTTTTAACATTTTGAACTCGTAGTCATTCTATCTATAACAATGATGAAGTGTGTCAGCTATTTCTCTTGTATGTTGAGTTTTTATTTAAGGGCCACAACCATGTCTTTCTTTTATTAAGAATTTCAACTCTCTTATATATCTATCTCAACATGTTTTTTCGTAAGATAGTCAGTCAAATTATCCTTTGATACCTCAAGAATAATTATCTATCTTTTTAATTATTCAATTTCATTCTTCAGATCAAGAGCATGCATATGATTGAGTATCTACACCATAAGTAAACTTTTCAATTTCCTCATGATTCACATTAAACTTTTCTAGCAAATCATCATACCTTTTTTGAATAACCTGACCCCTGCTTGTAAGATCATGTTGGTTTTCATCAACAAAAGGACTTCCTTTCCTCAAGAGATTTATTTAACGTATGAATCTCGCACTCTTTTTCATTAAGGCTCTCCATAGCCTTTGTCTTATCTTTTTCAAACTTGATATGCTTCAATAATAGAACATTGTAGGTATGAACTATTCGTCTTAGTCATCTTCATCTTTATCTTATTTAATAGTCACCTTTTGAACTCTGAGGTAGTAGTCAGAGGATTAATGATATTGCTAGAGGCAATGAAGGCTATAAAATTAGTATCATCCTCATCATCACTATTGTTACTATTTGAAATAGTAACCTCAGTTTTCATTACACGCTTTTATGTGCAATTTTGTTTGTGGAAGTAATTTATAGTGCCTTTATCTCTTGTAGTCGAAGCATTTTATCTTGTTTAAGTGGCCTTTGTTGGGTTTCTCAGATTCTTGATTTGAGTTATCATTAATTTTAATTTATTTTGAGCTCCTTGAGCTCGAGTTTTCTTTTCCAACACCTCCAAAAAATGATTTATTCTTTCTAAAATATTTGGTGAATCTCTAGGCAAGTAATGAAAATTCCTCCTCGTCGGGATTAGAGTCATCATCATCCATAATTGATGCACAGACATTTTTACTGGGACCACTACCCAGGGTTGAATTTAAATCCAAGTTCTTTCCCTTTTCTGAATGAGATTTCTCTTGTCTTGGCAATAGGTGATATAGTTCAAAGACTTGTAGATCACCAACTAGCATATTTACAATAAGATCACTTAGTTTGTACATAGACTCAAGTACTATAACTTAGGCATGACACTTATAAGATAGGCTGGTGATGATATTTTAAATCTATTTTTCCTCATTGTTGGGTTTACCCAGATTGTGGAACAATTAACTATATTTGAGAATTGTGCATAGAACTTATCAAAGGTCTCATCCTCCTACACGATGCATAATTCAAAGTCTCTACTTAATTTCAGAATTTTGGATCTCTTTATAGTAGATGTACCCTTATGAGTAGTTTCTAAAATATCCCAAGCTTGCTTTGATGCTGTACAATTTTGAATCCTTCTAAACTCATCACGTGTCACAGCCATTCTCAATAAGAAATCATAGTGTTGTCAGGTGGGGTTTAGGTTAGGTGAGTCCAGCCATTCTCAATAAGAAATCATAGGCGGTCTCCGTGGGACTACGAGAAGGCCCTCATTTGTAATTTCAAATAGGCATAGTTTAGCCTATTGAAAATTACAAGTCTACCTATATTACCTCATTCTCCTAACTCCATCAGAGAGAAAGAGTATGTGTGTCTGTGTGAAAAATACAAGTTAACATAATTAACACTGGAGCAATTAAGCCCAAAAGGGTACACAAGCTTCGATACCAATTGAAAGAGTCCATGGCCTAGTATATGACTAGGGTTATGAGATACAGACTCCTAAAGGACTCAGTCCTAACTCACATAAACAAAAGTATAAACATTTATACAAATAATGTAGTAAAATCGCAAATAATATAATATCAAAAATTAGATACCTTGAATAACATATATTATATATGAAAGCATAAAGAAAGTAAACATAAGTGCTTTCTAATTAGAGTTTTGCAACATATACACAATAAACTCAATTTATACTAGCTTAACATATGATTATTCGATATAACTAGATAAACTCATATATAGACCGTATCTATATGGTAACATCCTCAGGTTGCTTAAGGCAACCACTCTGTAGCAAATAATTCACTAAATAGTAAACAAGTTACAACACTAACAGATAGTAAAACTACCATTACCTCTATTAGGAAGAACCTCCGTACAAACTACCTATTACTGTTTTTGCAATGATTTGGTTGGATACACAAACCCAACTTTCCTCTACAGCCAACACCACCCAATGTGATATGATTAGAAAAAACAAATCAAGAACTGGAAGTGAACAACTCACACTCTAAAGGAACACACAGTCCAATACTAATATCAAATTGCATACAAGAGACACAAAATCAAATCACATACTCACACATATGATAATTTGATAACTAAACATAATAAACATCCCACACTCGAATATAAGATCTCAAAAATGATTTTAAAAATAGATATAAATTTTAGTATGAATGTTAGCACTAAAAACATGGGTGAAGAGAAGAGAAATGAATAGGGTATTTATAGGACTCAAAATATGCACCTCACCAGCCACCTTGCAAAGGGTGGTGGAAAGGGGGATGGTGAGCTTGGTGGTGAGTTGTTAAAAAGTTGTATTTTTCCATTTTCAAAAATATCGAGTACTATCCATAAATAACCGCACCAAAACACACCAAAAACCTCAAGTAAAAATGTCACGCATACTACGAAAACCAATCCCTTGGTGTGTGTAAACATGTTTGCATATAAAATATATTAACCATGTACATGTGTGAATTACTGACTGATATATAGTAACAAATTTTACACAAAGAAAGAAAAATACACTCAGTAAAATAAAACAAACAATGTGTTTTGTACACGGAAAGCCAACATACAGACACAAGTACAACTAGACTTACCATAACTATAAATATAAAATTAATCAATCATCAATTCTATGACTAAGTTAATAAGATGTCATAATTAATAAAAAGTATGAAACATTATTTATTATTATAATTTTTATTAAATAAAAATAATATATTTATACCATATATAAAATTCTAAATTAAACCTTATTAATTTTGAGACAAAATTGACAATATATTTTAAAGTAATAACTACTATTATCTTTAGTTATTGTTTAACTTATTTGACAATATTAATTAATAGTTAAAATATTATTTATAATTTTTTATATAATGTTATTTATCTTAGTTAAGATAATTAATTATTATTTATTAAGAATTACTATTATTATTTTCCATAAGTTTCATAAATAATTATTATGAGTCAAAATAAGGTTGTCATTGTAATATTATCTCAAATTTTTTATTAAATATAAATATTTGTAGTACTTTCATTAAATTAGAGATATATATTGCAAAATAATGCTATTTTTTTTAAATATGATGTATTTATATAATTAGTAGTCAAAAATTTTGTTTATAATAAATAGTATGAGCATATAATAACACGGGCAAAGTACATGAGCTTAACTAGTAGTTAAAATACTCTAACTAAAATTTAGTTTCAACTAACAATATGTGATTATAAAAGTGCATTGTAAAGAATCTCATCTAGTACCTCATAAATACTTGAGTTGAACCTACTTAAATAAATCATGTGAAGGGAAATAATGAGAGCCACATCGTGAAAAAAATAAGAGCTAAGATTGCATCTTACTCTTTGGTCCCAAACATAAATGTCATACATTCAACTAAAATCCCCAAACTCGGTGCCAAAATGAAACAGTCCCCCATTGCTCGCGATAAATGGATTTTTGAGAAAAAAAAGAAGAAAGAATTTCACTGTGGATCAGCTTGTAGAACATCTTTAATATCAATTTTCTAATCCCCAAAAATGTTTTGGAGCAGAACATGAAATTAAAATTCTTTTTGGAAAAATTTCATTATGATTACTTAGAAAATGTATCTATATTTTTATATTATTCATAGATGTAAAATATATTGTTTCATCTCATCTTATGTTTCATTTAATGTTCCTAATAAGCTCATGAAACAATATTTTCTAATTTTAATTAAATGTTATCCTATCTCATTTAATCTAATTTAGATTGTAACTTTAATGAGTTGATAACTTTATGAAAGAAGAGTTATCAATGCACTTTTCTACTTAATATTTATTTATTTTATTCAATAATTTGTACTTTTAGGGATAAAAATATGAACTTTCTAATGAAAAAGGGATAAAATTTTTTTTTTTTGGGAATATTTTTGAAATTTTTATGAATTTTAAATGCGGGACCAATTAGAACAAGACATGTGGATGCCATGAAAGTGAAGGGGAACCAACAAGACATGATACACACGTTGCTATGTGTTGCCACTATGTTCACTCTAAGTTTTACCGCACAGTCACGCGTCCTTATAGGATTCATCTGTTTGTTCCACCAGGGTGCCATGCAATCTGGATCAACAAATCACAACTTTCCAAATCTCGCTGACTTAGCATGTGTCATGCGTTAATTCGTCACATGTTTCTTCGTTGTCATATGTCACAATCCTATTGGCCAATGCAATTTAATTTTCCTTTTTTCATCTCGGCCTTTGATATGAAGTTGAGCTGACTGTACATATTCCATCTCAACCTAATTTAACTCTCTAATTGCACCAAAAACTATATATGGTTGAATTTTACAAAAAAAATTATCAATTTTTGGTGCCAAAAAAGAGATAGAAGTTCAAGAAGAGATAATTTTAGTGGAGATTCAAAATAGAATTGGGGCTACAATTCAAGGGATTGATTTTTTTTTATTCTTATCATTTCTTTATTAATTTGTATGTTCTTATTTATGAAAAATATAAGATTTATGAACTTAATTATCTCTAGCTAATTTATTAATCTAAAAGTCTTATGAACCCAATTTTTGTACATGTGATGATCTAATATTTTAACCCAATAATGATTTCAATTTAATTATATTATTTGATCTAATTTTTATGTTATTAAATGTTTTGTCACAATTGATCTATAGAGGCAACTAAATAAATTTTAGAGAATTATTTAATTGTTTGCCTTGATTAAATAACATGTAAAGTTTTTAGACAGAGTTGTATGATTTTTTTGTATGTGATTCATAATTGATGAACTTAATGAGTAGTATACAATTTAATTGACATGAGAGTGTGATTACTTGAAAGAAGAATATATGTTAGGTTTCAATTGATCATGTAATTGATTGGTAGTTATATCGGGAGATTTTAGTGATTCACATGATTAGAAAATTGGAGATTAAATATTCCTAGAAATTTTATTGTATATTTTCATAGTTGTTAATTTTATGTTAATTAATTACTGCTATTTATTTTTAGTTTTTTTAATTTTGCTTTCTTAAAACACAAAAAAATTAATCTTTACTTTTATGTTTTAAAATTAGTTTCTAATAACATAATCTTCGTGAGAACAATATATTTTTATTATTATATTACTTGTTTGTGATACGTATACTTGCGTATCCATTGTATACAATTCATGTTGATAAAGTTTTTAGCGCCATTATTGGGGATTATAAACATTAGAAATTAATTTTTATTTTAGTTATTTTTAATTATTTATTTTTTGTAATTTTAATTTATTTAGTTATTTATTTTTAATTTTGACATCTCCTTTAGTGCTATTAGAAACATATTTTCCTCTATTGCATGAGCAGATTCAGTGAGGGAGAAATTTTTCCTTTAGATCCCAAAATCGAGAGTACTTTGAGATTAATAACAAACCAACAAGTTCTTACCCAAGTGGAAGAAATGGCTAATCTCTTAAAAATAAAAATAATGAGCTAAATTTGAACAACTCGATACATTTAATGGATAATAGGAATAGAACTATAAATGAATATGCATTACCTATATTTGAAGAACCAAATCCAAGTATTCCAAGGCCAAATATTCAAGCTAATTAGTTTAAATTAAATCCAGTGATGTTTCAAATGTTACAAACAATTGGATAATTCAGTAGATTACTAATAGAAGATCCTCATTCACATTTTAAATTATTAATTGAAGTTGGAAATTCATTTAATTTTGTGGTGTGACTAAAGAGGCATTTAGGCTTAGATTTTTCCCTTACTCTATGAGAGACCATGCTTAAGCTTGGATAAACTCTTTGCCACCTAATTCCATTACATCTTGGAATGATTTGGTGGAGAAATTCTTGATGAAATATTTTCCACCAACAAAGAATGTCAAGCTTAGGAATGATATTACCTCATTCCAACAAATTGAAGGGGAATCTTTAAATGAAACATGAGAAAGATTCATATAATTGCTAAGGAAATGTCCTCACCATCATCTCCCTTATTGGATCCAAATGGAGACTTTCTACAATGGTCTTAATGCTCAAACAAGAACCATTGTTGATGCATCCACTAATGGAACTCTGCTAGCCAAATGTTACAATAAATCTTATGGTTTACTTGAAAGAATGGATAGCAATAATTATCAATGGCCAATGGACAAAATCGTAGCCACAAAAAAGTAGCTAGAGTGCATGAGATAAATGACATCATGGTACTTAGAGCTCAAGTGCCATCTTCAGTGTATCTTTTGAAGGCTCAAAACTCACTAGCAAGTATAAACCATGTCCAAGATTCAAGATGTCCAATGTCTTTTTTGGTAGAGCTCATTTCTTTGCTAATTATCCAAATAATCTTGAGTTAGCATGCTATGTGGATAATATAAACCAAAACAATAATTCATACTTGAATACATATAACCTAGGATGGAGACAACATCCAAATTTCTATTAAAGTAATAACAATAATCAAGGTGATAGTCAATTATTGACAATGTATAATTTAATTTTAGGAGAGAGAACTTTATTCTCTACTTTAGTATTTAGTATGCATTTTCAAATTTTAAGAAATTGTTTATTTTTAGGATTTTTTTAATCATAATTTGGGTAGAAATTGATAAATATATGGAAACTAAATGCATGCTTGATATGAAATGTATGAACCCAATGATAAAAATTGGTTGTAATGACTAGGATAAAGAATGTAATATACTCGTTAAGATACTTACATTAATCATATGATATGCTTGCTAGTTTTTAATGGATTGATTCAAATTTTTATGCACATGTTTATGATTGATTTTGGTTGAAAATTTGTAGTGAGTTATGCAAGTTGATGAGATCTACTATATTTTAAAACCTATTTGATCATCCCTTAAGGCAAAATTCTAATTACTATTTAGCAAGAGAGATGACTTAGGCCTTATTTGGATCGATTGAGTCTTTTAAGTTAACTATTGTTAATATCTTTAGTCACCCATTTGAACCTAATTAAAAACATTTTCATATCTTTAAGCAACATTTTATGCATAACCAATAAGCATTATCATTAATTTTTCACCCTTAGCTTATAAAAAAGAAAATGTAATCATATGTAATGCACTCTATTTAAAAAAAAACTCACAACAATATTGTCCCTTTAAAGAAAAAGAAAATAAGTTTGAAAATAATTTTGTGAATGTTGTAAAATTACAAAAAAAGATATGGAATAAAAGAATATGAAAAGAATGATAAAATAAGGTATACTAAAATATCAAGTAAAAGTTTAATTGTAGTTAAGAAGTGCATGATAAATAAAAAGAAAGCTAAGGTGTGAAAATAGCCTAAATGTCTTCATTTATCTACCCTCACTTAAGCATTACATTACAAACATGTAAAGTATTTGTTGATCTTTAACTAAGTGCATATTTATGTTAGTGGAGAAGGATGTGAAAAATAGAATTATGTGATTTGTTCTAAATTTAATTGATTAGCATATTCATATAGATTGATTTCATGAGTGCATTAAATGATATCATGTGCAACACACAAACACGAATCATTTTATCAAAAATCTTGCACATCTTTGTATTGATGGAACGTTGATTCATGGATATTTGAACCTTTTTGTATTAGAATATTATGACTATTAAGGGGAATAGTTTTTGCCAAATATGCATGCAATAATTAATATATACATATGAATATACTACCTATGTCAGTTTATTTAGTTAGACTTGACTTGACTTGAGGGAAAACAAAGAGTTAAGTTTGGGAGTGTGATAAGTCTATGAAATTAGAGTTATCAGAGCACTTTTTTTCTTAATATTTGTTCGTTTTATTGAATAATTAGTACTTTTTGGGGTTAAAAATATTAAATATGAACTTTCTAGTGAAAGGGGATGAAAATATATTTTTCAAAAGTTTTTTGATTTTTTTTTGGAATTGTTATGAACTTTTTATGAATTTTAAATACAAGACTAATCAAAATAGGACAAGTGGACACCATGCAATAAAATGAGAGCCAATCAAAGTACACTACATCTATAGTTAATCATTCATTGCCACATAGATACCTCGTAAGTAAAAGGGAGCCAATTGGAGTGGAATGCATGTACCAGGTGATGTAGGCATTGCCACGTGTCGCTACAAAGTTAACTCTGAGTTTTACCACGTAGTCAATGAGCATGTCACTCATCGTTATTAGATTTTCTATTCATTCCACTGTGGTGCCAAGTAATCTGGATCAACAAATCGTAGTTCGCCACTTGTCTTGACTTAATATGCATTGACCAACACTAGTCTACCCTATCACGCGTCACCCACTAATTGGTCATATGTTTCTCTATTGCCACATGTCGTAATTTCATTGGTCAACACTATTTAATTTTCTTTTTTCATCTCAACCTTTGATCTAAAGCTGATGTAGCGATCCATATTTCATCTGACCTTACTTTAACCTTCTAATTGCACCAAAAATCCTACATTGCCAAAATTTACAAAAAATATATCAGTTTTTGGTGCTAAAAAGGGATAGAAAAGTTTAAAAAAAGATACAATTTTGATGAAGATTCAAGAGGAGATTGATGTTACAATTCAAGAGATTGATATTATGTATTCTTCTTTTCCTTTCTTTATTAATTTGTACGTCTTTCTTTATTAACAATATAAGATTTATGAATTTATTAACATAGGGATCTTATAAAGCCAATTTTTTTTACATATGATGCCGTAATATTTTATAACAATTATGATTTTAATTTAATTATATTATTTAATCTAATTTTTATGTTATTAATTGTTCAGTAATAATTGATCTATAGAGGTAATTAAATATATTTGAGAGAATTATTTAATTGTTTGTCTTGATTAAATAGTGTGCATAATTTTTAGATAGATATGTATGATTCTTATATATGTGATCCATAATTGATGAACTTAATGAGTAATATGCAATTTAATTGATATGAGAGTGTGATTATGTTAATTACTATATAATGTGTAGTTTACTTGAGAGAAAAATACATGCTAGATTAAATTTAATTGATCATATAATTGATTGATAATTATATTGAGAGAATTTTAGTAATTTACATATTTAGAAAATTTGGAAATTAGAAGTTTCTCCCTAAAGGGGCATTATTATGTTTGTTTCCATAGTAATTTTAGATTTTTTTTTTGTTTCGTAATCTGTATTATAAATAACTTAATCAAATAGTAATATATTTTGCATTGCAATTAGAAATATTTATTTAAGGTTGAAGAGCTTTGTTGTTTCCTAAACTATGCCTTCATCAGCATAAATGTTCATAAATAGAAAAGTTAACACTTTCTCCCCAAACTGTTAAAAGTTGATAATTAAGTCCCATTTTATATTTTTTGTTTTCCGAATCAGCATTTTAATGTTAGAACTTATCATGTCACTCACATGCATGTTATTTTAGCCCTAGTTAACCCTTAACAGATACGCCCTATTACCCTCAATTAGCCTACTTGATATTTAAGAAGGACTACTGCAAACCTTTGAATATGAAAATACACACTTCTACCTGCACATATATCCCACAACAACTTCAACTACTTCATTTATGAAAATATATGTTTTAAAAACAACCAGCAGCAAAACCATGTTCTTGAAACGGTAAAAAATAAATTGTTTTAAAAAAAACTATCTTAAAAAACATGAAATACTCACTATAAACCTACTATACATAAAACCTAATTAATATTGTTCTCATACCAACACCCATTATCAAAAGCCATACGATACTTATTGTAATCTGGCACTTTATCGCAAGGCACTCGAAACACTTCTCCCATGTTTGTCGCGTCACCTTCTATCACTTTCAACTAGAGATTTTACACTTTATTATTGAAGAGAATCTTTCCTTTTTAGTACTTTTGTCTCACTCACAACAAATTTCTAGAAACAGTTTCGAATTTTGGGTTTTTACACGAGTGAATAAGATAAGCGTTGTTAGGGTTATTGAGTAGGGTAACTGAGGGTAACTGAGGGCAAATGAGGTATTTGTTGCAGGTTAACTAGGGTTAAACAAACATTCACGTAAGTGACATGTTGGGTTCTAATTAAGGTTAAAAACTGACCTGGTAAAAGGAAAAATAAATCGGAACTTAGGTTTAAACTTTTAAAAGTTTAGGAATGAAAGTGTTAACTTTTTTATTTCAGGAGTTTTTATTAATGAAGGCACAATTTGAGGACCAACGAAGCAATTCAACCTCTATCTAATAATTTTTTAGTCAAAATAATTTATTATGATAATTCAATAATTACCAACAGCCAAACTCAACCCAATTTGACCAAACTATACCAATATCAAAAGCGCCAACTACTATTCTACCCGAACCACACTACCACGCCCAATATGCCATACCGTACTATTCTACCCGAACCACACTACCACGCCCAATATGCCATACCGTAACCATAGAGTGCCAATTTGGCAGCCATGTGTCAATATATGTGATGGGAATAAGGAATATATAATTTAGGATATTTGATAGGAATAAAAAATAAATAAATAAAGATATTTAAGATTATTTAAATATTAGATATAAATACAAATAAGTTAGAATTCAAAAAATTAGATTTAAATTTATATAATATTATACAGTTAATTTTGAATTTTGATTTAGGATTCTTCTTATTATTAAAATAATCCTATAAATATAATATTAGTTTGTAAGTTTAGATCAAATAAGATGAATACTAATTAAATATATATTTATATATCAACTCATAAATTGTATTACTCAAAAACACAATGGTACCAACACTACACACATAACATTTGAAGCTTAAAGACTAACTTTAGACTTGTAACTTATACGCACAAAACAAACACATATCGCATGAAACGTATCATGTAGAAACAACGTGTAGTCAAACCACATACTATCGTGTTACCTTCATACACATACATACAGATAGACACAAACACAAACAAACTGCACAACTTTCCTTGACTTTATGCAATACTCTCCCTAAGTCAAACAATAATATGTAATGCAATCTTACACTCACATCCCATGTAGTATATAGCATGGAAAAAATCATATAGTTGTGCATAAAAACTTCTCCCTCTTTTGACACTAAAAGTCAAAAGAACACCCTTATATGAGGGAGAAAAAACATACAAATATGTTATAATCATAACACTAATGCAAACAGCAAGTAAGATTAAAGAAAAGACAATAAGAAGTACCACATGTTTCAAGAGAAAAAGACATAAAAAGGAACCAAGATACTAGCAAGGTAGGAGCATGTAACATATAACATGCAACAAATTAAATGCATAGGTAGTCAAAGATAAGTGCAGATAGAAAACATCTCAATCTACCCAAGAAAGCATATCTAGCAACAGTTACTAAGCAATGAATGACAAGTAAGAAGTATCCAAAAAGGAAGTCAAAGCAGGGAAACACAAAGGTAGACATATGAAACTAGAGTTTGTATATAATGAAAACAACATGTAATACTAACAATCCTATTAAAGCATGGCTTATATAGTGATACTTCACATAGAAGAAAGCATCACATGAATGAGTAGTATACTAAAAAATCACAATTAGGACAAATAATAAGAAGTAAAACAAATACATCATTTTCCTTAACATCGTACATAAGGCCCATACCTCTCCCCTTAAATGTATGCATATGATACAATAAATATGTTATGCATTCTACTTATGAAAATTCACAACATAAAGGAATCTACACATAATAGTCAACATGAAATATAGAACTAGGGAAGCACACAAAACATGTTCAACAAATTAGAGGGTTTGTAGAGGATAAATAGTACATTTAACAAAAAACAAATCCACATATCCATCAATTCATGATGTATTCATGTATGCAAAATTTGTCTACTCTATATGTCATCATCATATGCTTATATGAATCAAGAAAATCAAAATATAGACACAAGTTGAACCAATATTCATATTTCCATAATTAATCTCTCTCTCTACTAATGTAAGTGTCAGCCAAGAAAAAATCAATAGCTTTTTCAAAGATTGTTATAAAAGGCTAAGGAATGGGTAGGGAAGAAAAGATATTTAGGCTTGAACACACCTTTGTTGACCCAAACAAATGGATAAGCTTATATCCATGACAATTATACCCTTAAATATGGATTTCTTTTCTCCTTACTTCCCAAACTTTAACCAATGAAGTTCGTATAGCTGTACATAAAATATAGTGAATCATACACTTCTTTCTTTTTCATATTTCTCATCATTTAGCATATCTTTTCTTTTCTTTCTTCACTCACTTTGTCTCTAAAAGAAAATTATTCTCAATACTCCTTTTTCTTTTTGTTTTCTTCATTTTTCCCTTTTTTAAATCAACATTTCATTATTACCATTTTTCTTTTTCTTTTTATATTGAAACTGAAGGGTAAAATGGACAAAGCCAGACCATGCATGCAAGATCAACAAAGTGTATAAAAGGTAAGTGAACAAACATTTGGGCTAAGCTAGTATTTAGGAGCAAGAAATGAAGGGAAAACATAATGGCATAAAAATGAGAGGCTATGGATAAAAGAACAATGGTGGAAATAAAGGAACAAACAATTTAAGGATGACCTAAATTCTCTCTTTATCCAAGCAATTCCTAGAATTTTATCACGATAGACAGTAAATGTGGATTCTAGAGCTTGTTAGAGAAATACAAATCATTAAAGCAGGAATCCATACAAGTTTCTCAAAATAACCATATAAATCCACAAAGATATGGCATGTGCAAAAGAAAATTTCATTTGAGATAAGATAGATAAGAAAAATTTAGCCATACATGCTCTCACAGAATACAAATGTCAAAACAACCATACTTCAATTCAAGTCAAAGCATACCAACCATATAACAACATGATCCCTCTAAATTTCATTTTACATGCAATAGTAGCAGAGAGAAAATATGTCAGTCTCATGAAACGTAGACAAAAGACTAATAGGTAAGATAACAAGAATGGACTCAAAATAGGCCAAAACTCAAAAGAAAAGGGAAAGTTTCTCGAAAGAGATAAACAATAAACTCACATCATTGCTAGTTAGGAGAAAAAAAAAGAAACTGACTAACTAGGGAACATTATAAGCAACATTCCTAAGAGAAAGAAAAAATAATGAAAGCTACTAAAACCACTAAGCATATGACAAAAGACAAAAGTTGCAACACAAAAACACAAGACATGCTTAGATAGGGACAAAATCTCAAACAATAGGAGTGATAACAAAACACACATGTTTAATTAAAATAATGTGAGTATGTCAAAAGTCCTAAAGACAGGTAAAAACTCTACATGATATACAAATGCACAAAGCAAACCAGAGCAGACCTAGAAAAGAATGATAAACAAAGATATAATAAGTAAGAAAGATATCTCAATTAATTTCAAAGAAGTAACTACACAATAGAAGAATAAGAAGGTGAAAGATAGGTAAAAGATGGATAGAAGGCACCAAGAGACAAACATAAAATTAACACAAAAATGCTAGGTGCAATAATTGAATACTTAGTATAATAGATGAAAAGCATTCTAAATGTCATGGAATAAGAATGATAGGATAGTAGAAAGATAGTCCTACTATAATGACACTACATGATGATAACATGTAACGTGATGCTTATGAAAACATCCATAGAAGAAGAAGTAAACAGTTGCAATGAAGAAAGCTAGTAACAGGTCAAATAGTTAGGCATAACAAGATCAACTAAAATAGTTAAAGCCTTATGCATGAAAAAGAAACAAGGAGAAAGGTAGAGGTATGCATGATAAAGAAACAAGGAGAAAGGTAGAGGTATGCATGAATAGGAAAAGAGGAAACAAGTAGACATAAACCAAACATAAATTCACATACATAAAAACTACAAACAAAGAGAGATATGCAAGTAAGCAACTCAATCCCAATAGATCACCTAAAAATAGTCATTAGATTGCATCCCTCCATTTAAATAATTTGTGAGGGGCAACAGAACTTGGAGATAGTCTCTGACTCATGTGAGCATGAAGTGTATATAGAACTTATGATCAATTTTATTTACAGTCTTTAGAAAATTCTGATAAGTCATCCATATAAGTACGACAAGGTGAGTTTTTTTAGCCAAATTTATTTCTTTCTACTTTGTACCTCAAGTGCATAATACATCCAACATGAACATGCTTAAATGAGCCACAATACCTACAACCTGATAGAGAAGATATGGAAGAGAGAGATGGAGGACTCTGAGTTATGCTCCTCATAAATTTAGGACATTTCCAAGCAATATCGCTAGTAATGCCATAAAAATAACAAGTGTTAACAATAGAGTTTAGAAAAAAGAGTCTTTGATTCCGAGGAGTAGTATATGAAGGAGAATAAGAAGCATTCACATTGACTTTCATACGAGGATGAGAAAATGATAGTAGGTATAGGCAATAGACCATTATTGGAGTGTCGAATAATGCTATCCTTATGTGAATGGTTCACCTTGCTAGGAGAATCTAGTTGAGACCACGTAGCATATTTACCTCTTGAAATGGTAGTGGAAAACTTTAACGTTGGTTCTTAATTTGAAGCTTTGAAAAACTTAGTAAAACCACTTATAGAAGTTGAAAATCCCTCATTGTACCCAATTCCATACTTGTCCCTATAAAAATTGACATTGTTAATAATTTCATTTAGCATTTTAAAACCCGTATTCAGTCTATCAATAGCAATGTTAAAGTGTGCCATTTTTTTCTTTCGTATGCTGGGTTTTTATTTAAGGGACACAACTAAGTCTTCCTTTTCTATAAGAAATGATTTAAGATAAAAGGTTGAATTATTAAGAATCTTGAGTCTCTTATGTAGTTGCTCAATCTCAGCATCCTTTTTCATAAGAGAGTCAGTCAAATGATCCTTTAAGACCTCAAGAAAAATTATCTACCTTTTTAATTGTTCAATTTCATTCTTCAAATTAGGAATGGGCATAGGATTGAACAAAAAATGAGTAGCTTTACCACAAGTAGGAACTATCAACTGTTCCTTAACATTTTCAAATTCCTCATGATTTACACTATTTTTTTCTAGCAGACCATCATACCTTTTTTGAATGACCTCACCCTTGCTTGTGAGATCATGTTGTTGTTTATCAACAAAATATTTCCTTTACTCAAGAGATTTCTTCAACGTATAAATCTTGCATTCTTATTCATCAAGGCTCTCCATAGCCTTTGTCTCATCATTTTTCAAACCTGATATGCTCCAATAGTATAGCATTCTGAGTACGAGTAATTTTTCTTACTCATCTTTATCTTTATCATCTTCAACAATAACCATTTGACCATTTAAGGTAGTATTCAGAGGATTAATGATAATGCTAGAGGTAATGAAGGCCAAAAATTAGTATCATCCTCATCATCACTATTAAAGCTTTATGGAATAGTAATCTTAGCTTTCATTACACATTCTCTTGTGCAATTTTTATTTCTGAAAGCAATACATAATAACATGCTCTGACCTCCCACAATCAAAGCATTTGATCTTGTTTAAGTGGCATTTTTTGGGTTTCTCGAATTCTTGATTTGAGTTAGCATTAATTTTAATTGATTTTAAGCTTCTTGAGCTCGAGTTTTCTTTTCCAAAACCTTTAAAAGAGGATTTTTCTTTCTAAATTTTTTGGTGAATCTCTAGGAAAGCAATGCTAATTCCTCGTCATAGTGCTCAAATTCATCATCATCCACAACTGATATATTAACATTTTTGCTGGGACCACTACCCTGGGTTGACCAAGCTCTTTCTCTTGTCTGAAGTAGATTGCTCTTGTCTTGGCAACATGTGATGCAATTTGAAGAATTGTAGGTCACCAACTAGCACATGTACAATAAACTCACCTAGTTTGTACATAAACTCAAGTAAAATAAATTTAGCATGAAAGTTATATGGTAGATAGATGATAATATTTTTAATCTATTTTTCTTCATTAATAGGTCTACCCAGATTATGTGAACAAGTAACTATATTTTAGAACCGTGCATAGAAGTTATCAAAAGTCTTATCCTCCTACACAATACACACTTAAAAGTTTGTTTAATTTTAGAATTATGGATCTCTTTATAGTAGATGTACCCTGATAAGTAGTCTCTAGAATATCCCAAGCTTGCTTTGATGCTATGCAACTTTGAATCCTTCTAAATTCATCATGTGTCACAGTTCTGATGATAGTATACAAACTCTTACTTTTCCATTCAGACTCTTTACATTTTTCCTTAGTCTACTCTGTCATAGATTTTGGAATCACAGTATTATTGGGTAGGGTTTTGGTTAGGTGAGTTTATCCATTCTCAATAAGAAACCACACACGGTCTCCTTGAGACCACAAGAAGGCTCTCATTTGTGATTTCAAATAGGAATAGTTTAGCCGATTGAAAAGTAGAGGTCTACCTATATTACCTTATTCTCTTGACTCTATCAGAGAGAAAGAGTGCGTGTGTTTGTTTGTGTATGAAAAAATGCAAGTTAGTAGAATCAATACTGGAGCAGTTAATCCCAAAGGGTACACCGACTTCGATACCAATTGAAAGAGTTCGTGGCTCAGTTTACAACCAAGGTAAGGAGATATATACTCGTAAAAGACTTAGTCCTAACTTGCACAGATAAGAATATAAACATTTATAAAAATCACGTAGTAGAATCACAGATAATATAATATCATAAAGTAGATAACTTGAATAACATATATTATATATGAAAGCAAATAGAAAGTAAACACAAGTGCTTTCTAATAAGAGTTTATGCTTCAATATATTGTGAAATATATACACCAAACTTAGCTTATACTAGCTTAACATGTGATCATGTATAACACTCAATATAACTAGGTAAACCCATATAGAGACTGTATCTATGTGTTAGCATTCTCAGGTTACTTAAGGTAACCACTCAGCATCAAATAATTCACTAAACAATAAAAAATTTACAACACTTATAGACAGTAAAACCACTATTATCTTTATCAACCAGAACCTCTATCCAAATTGCCCATTATTGCTATTCATTTTCTGCTTTCGCAATGACTTGAATACATGAACCCGACTATCTTCCATAGCAACCACTACCCAATGTGATGTGATTCAAATCAAAGATCAAGTAACTAGATGTGAACAACTCACACTTTCAAGGGACACACGTCCAACACTAATATCAAATCGTGTACGGGAGACACAAAGTCAAATCATGTACTCACACATATGATAATTTGATAACTAAACTCAATAAATGACACACTTGAATATACGCTCTAAAAATGATTTCAAAAGTAGATATAAATCTCAATATGAATTCTGTCATATTTCGGCACTAAAAACATGGGTGAAGAGAAGAAAATGAGTGGGGTATTTATAGGTCTTACAATATACACCTCATCATCCACCTTGCTTACCACCTCGCTAGGATGGTGGCGTGGTGCTAAAAATTTGTATTTTTTAATTTTCAAATTTTTTGAGTACTATCCATAAATAAATGCACCCAAAACACACCAAAAACCATAAGTAAAAATGTCATGCATACTACAAAACCAACTTCATGGTGTGTGTAAACATGCATGCATACAAAGTACACTGACTATGTGCGTGTGTGAATTACTGATTCGCGATAATAAACCTTACACAAAGGAAGATAAATACACTAAGTAAAATAAAACACATACTGTGTTTATACACGGGAAACCAAAAAACAAACACGAGTACAATGGGACTTAAAACATCTATAAACATAAAATTAATCAATCATCAATTTTATGACTAACTAAGTTAATAAGATGTCATAGTTAATTAAAAGTATGAAATATTATATATTATTATAATTTTTGTTAAATAAAAATAATATATCTATATTATATATATATAAGTGTAAATTAAACCTCATAAATTTTCATACAAAATTTACAATATATTTTAATGTAATAACTACAATTATCCTTAGTTATTGTATAACTTATTTAAGATTATTAAAATTTTATTAAAAAAATAATAAATTATTAATAATTAAAATATTATTTATCTTAATTAACATAATTAATTATTTTTATAATTAACTATCTTAATTTTTATTTATTTTATTAATAAAATAAGAATTATCTATAAGATATTGATAATTTGAGAATTACTATTACTTATCTTATTTTTTTATAGAAAATTATTTATTGTAAATAACTTAAATAATTATTATAAGTTAAATTATGTTCGTCATTAATGTAATATTATCTCAAAAAATTTATTAAATATAAATATTTTTGTAGTATTTTTATTAAATTAGAGATAGACATTGCAAAATCATGCTATATTTTTCTATATGACGTATTTATATAATTAGTAGTAAAAAGTTTTGTTTATAATAAATAATATCGGCATATAATAACACATTCAAATAAAATCACCAAACTTGGTGCCAAAATGAAACAGTCTACCATTGCTAGCGATAAATGGATTTTTGAGAGAAAAGAATCTCACTGTGGATCAACTTATAGAACATCTTTAATATCAATTTTCTAATCACCAAAAATGTTATGGAATAGAACCTAAATTTAAAATTCTTTTTGGAGCAATTTCATTATGATTACTTAGAAAATGCATATGTACTTTTATACTACTCAGAGATAAAAATTGTATTATCTCATCTCATCTCATATTTAATTCAGTATTCTTAATAAGCTCATGAAATAATATTGTTTCATTTTAATTAAATATCATCCCATCTCATTTCATCTACTTTATATTGTAATCATATGAGTTGATAACTTTATGAAAGTAGAGTTATCAAAGTAATATTTATTCCTTTTATTTAATAAGTATTACTTTTGGGGTTAAAAATATAAAAATATGAATTTGAGTGAAAATGGAGGAAAATATGTTTTTGGGGAATTTTTTTGAATTTTTATAGATTTTTTATGAATTATTGATGCGGGAGCAATCGGAACAGGACACGTGGATGCCATAAAAGTGAAGGGGAGCCAATCAGAGCGTATTGCGTGTACAGCTAACCAATCGTTGTCATGTGAATTCCATGCAAGCAAAGGGGAGCCAATTGGAGCAAACCATGTGTACTAGGTGACACAAGCATTGCCATATACTGCCACGATGGTCACTCCGAGTTTTGTCGCACAATCATGCATCTTTGTGAGATTTGCTTGTTCATTCTACCAAGGTGCCAAAAAATTTGGATCAGTGATTCATAGCTCGCTACATATTGCTGACTCAGCATGCGTCATGTGCTGATTCGTAGTGTGTTTCTCCATTATCACGTGTCATGTATGATCCCATTGGTCAATGCTATTTAATTTTTATTTTTTCATCTTCGCCTTTGATATGAAGTTGAATTGACTGCACGAATTCCATCTCAGCTTGATTTAACCCCCTAATTGAACCAAAAACTCTTCATGGTTGAATTTTATAATTTTTTTTATCAATTTTTGGTGCCAAAAAGAGAGATATAAGTTCAAGAAGAGATACAATTTTAGTGAAGATTCAAGAAGGGATTGGGTCTATAATTTAAGGGATTGATTTTATTTATTCTTCTTCTCATTTCTTTATTAATTTATATGTCCTTGTTTATGAAAAATATAAGATTTATGAACTTAATTATCTCTAGTAATTTATTAATATAGAGGCTATTGTGAACCCATTTTTTGTACATGTGATGATATAATATTTTACTTCAATTATGATTTCAATTTAATTATATTATTTAATCTAATTTTTATGATATTAATTGTTTAGCCACAATTGATCTATAAAGGTGACTAAATAAATTTGAGAGAATTATTTAATTGTTTACCTTAATTAAATAACATGCTAAGTTTTTAGATAGAGTTGTATGATTTTTATATATGTGATTCATAATTGATGAACTTAATGAGTAGTATGCAATTTAATTATCATGAGAGTGTGATTACTTGAAAGAATAATATATGCTAGGTTTCAATTAATCATGTAATTGATTGATAGTTATATTGGGGGATTTTAGTAATTCACATGTTTAGAAAATTAGAAATTAAATATTTTTAGATATTTTATTGTATATTTTCTTAGCTGTTAATTTTAAATTAATTAATTACTGCTATTTATTTTTAGTTTTTTTAAAAATTTTCTTTCTTAAAACACAAAAAAATGACCTTTACTTTTTTGTTTTAAAATTAGTTTCTAATAACATAATTTTCGTGAGAAAAATCTTTTTTTATCATTATATTACTTGTTTGTGATAGATATACTTGTATACCCATTGTATACAATTCATGTCGATTAAGTTTTTGGTGCCATTATTGAGGATTATAAACATTAAAAATTAATATTTATTTTATTTTAGTCATTATTTATTTTTTTATTTTACATAATTTTAATTTATTTAGTTATTTTTAATTTTGACATCTATTTTAGTGCTATTAGAAACATATTTGGCTCAATTACATAAGCAGATTCCGTGAGAGAGAAGCTTTGCCTTTAGATTCCAAAATAAAGCGTACTTTGAGATTAATAAAAAAACAACAAGTTGTCACCCAAGTGTAAAAAATGGTTAATCTATTAAAAATAAATAACAATGAGTTAAATTTGAACAACTCTGTACCTTTAATGGATGATAGGGACAGAGCTATAAATGAATATGAATTACCTATGTTGGAAGGGCTAAATCTAAGTATTACAAGGAAAAATGTTCAAGTTAATCAATTTTATCTAAAGTCAGTGATGTTTCAAACATTACAAACAGTTGGGAAATTTAGCGGGTTACTAATAGAGGATTATCATTTACATCTCAAATTGTTTATTGAAGTTAGAGATTCATTCAAATTTAATGGTGTGATGATGAGGTGTTTAAGCTTAGATTGTTCCCTTACTCTTTGAGAGACTATGCTAGAGCTTGGATAAACTCTTTTCAACGTGATTCCATTACAACTTAGAATGATTTGGTAGATAAATTATTGATGAAATACTTCCCACCAACAAAGAATGCTAAGCTTAGGAATGATATTACCTCCTTCCAACAAATTGAAGAGGAATCTTTATATGAAACATGGGAAATATTCAAATAATTGCTAAGAATGTTTCCTCGCCATGGTATCACTCATTGGATCCAAATAAAGACTTTCTATAATGGTCTCAATGAGAAAATAAGAGTCATTGTTGATGCATTCGCTAATAGAGATTTACTAGCCAAACCCTACAATCAAGCTTATGACTTACTTGAGAAAATGGCTAGAAATAACTTCCACCACCTGATTTCCAACAACCACAATAATCACAAGCCTAAGAAAAGAACCCACATACTTAGGACAATACAAATGCAAAAGTTCTTCTATCGAAGAGGCTCATGCCTCCTTTGTTGAAGTAAGTACAAATGGTCTGATTAGATATTTCCTAAGAATCAATTTAGGAAAATCCCATATTTCATATATGAAAAAAAGGAAGGATCTCTTAGGTTCAGGATGGATCTCTGATAATAGGGCAGATCGCACTAACCCATTTTTTTCTATTTATCCCAAGGAAAGGATTCTTGAATAGAAGTAAGGAGTCTCAATCTTTGCTAATTTTATCAGCATCTAATTGTTTTAAAATAGGCTCATTCAACGATGGAAAATATTCCAATGTGATAAAAGAATCAGATCCTAGAATTCCAATTTGTAATTCGTTAGGCCCTTTAGGAACAGCCTCTCAAATTGCGAATTAATGGAGATTATGAAAGACTTCACCCGGTCAATAAATACAAAAGTGTCTGCTCAAAAGGCTTCAATTTGGAATTTAGAGAATCAAATGAGGCAACTTGCCTAGACCATAAGTCAAAGGCTTTGAGGTAACCTTCCAAATGACACAATTATAAACCCAAGAAAAGAAGGTAAAGAGCATTTCAACGCCATTTCCGTGAGGAGTTGTAAAACTATAGAGGGAGAACATGATATTCAAAAGGATGAGGAGAAATAGAAAGCTAAAAAGGATGAGGAGGAACAAGTGGATAAATAGAGCAATAGAAAGGAAATAATTCAGCCAAAAAAGAACAACCTCTACAAAGCCATTATTCATTTTCCTTAAAGACTACAAAAGCAAAATTTAGATATGCAATTTCCAAAAAATTTGGATGTCTTTCAAGAAGCTGAACATAAATATACCATTTGTTGATGCACTTGAATAAATTCTTTTTTATGCCAAATTTTTGAAGGACATCCTATCTAAGAAAAGTAAGCTTGGAGATAATGAAACAATAACCTTGACTGAAGGTTGTAGTACCATCCTTGTTAGAAAAATATCCCAAAAATTAAATGATTTGTGTAACTTTGATATTATTTATACAATTGGGAACATGAACTTTAAGAAAACATTATATGACTTAGGTTCAAGCATTAACCTTATGCCATTATCGATCTTTAATAGATTGAGGATTGGTAAAACCAAACCCATTTCAATAACATTACAAATGTTATATAGATCAATTAAGCGACCCCAATATGTAGTAGAAGATGTGTTAGTAAAAGTAGAAAAGTTTATCTTTTTGGAAAATTTTATTGTATTAGACTGAAAAAGTACTGTAACATTCCTATCATACTTGGTCCTCCATTCTTAGCAACCAAATGAGCACTCATTGATGTATAAAAAAGGTGAACTTACAATGAGAGTACAAGATGAACAAGTAGCGTTTAAAGTTTTTAAAGCATCTAAATAGTATGATATTGATAATGTTGATGAATGCTTTAGGATAGATGTCACTAATCATGATGACAACTTAAAAATATTTTTCAAGCATCCCACACTTGAGACTATACACATAATGTTGTGAACAATGAAGTAAATCACCAAGAAACAAATCAATCTATTTTAATTTTGAAAGTATGAAATCTATAATTGATAATGTTGATTGTGTAAACTACTTGGAAGCTACACCTCTCATATGTATATCTAATATTGTTGTAGAGAGTTTTGAGATAGGATCTAAGCGCAAACCATTTATTGAGCGACTACCAAGGTTAGACCTCTCCCCTTTACCCTACCATCCCCACTCAAGTGAGCAAGCAGAAGAGTCTAATGTTGTTTTACTTATATTTTGATCGTTTTTTCTTTATGGGTGAATAAATATGGATAGTAATGGTGCAACAAGATTGAGCAGTTTCAATGACTAATGTGATGTGCCAAGACTAAGAGAGTTTTTTCTTTCCTTTTAATTTTACATATTTATATGTGCATATTGGAGACAATGTGCAATTTAATTTTGGGTGAGGGGATTTCATTTGCTACTTTAGTATTTAGAATGCATTTTCAATTTTTAAGAATTTTTATTTTATGATATTTTTAATCATGATTTAAGTAGAATTTGATAAATACATGGAAACCAAATGCATGCATACTCGATATGAAACATATGAACCTGTAAGGATTATAAGTTTTGGCAAGTTTATCAAGCAAAGTCGAAGAATTTCAGATAGTCATACTTCATGTATATTTCTTATAACTATAACATATAGGATTACACTCATATATTTAATAGCACAAATTCATAAATCTAAAATTATTTTTTCTGCTAAAATATAGAATAAGATATTTGCTAAAATATTAAATAGAGATATAACTTAAATCTTAGCCTAAAAGATAACATAAAATATACTTTAAAAAAACTTTTTTATTAAATAGAAGTCTTCATGATTAATGAGTCTACTTTAAAAGAACTATTCTTTAAATACGAGTCTTCTTAATTAATGAGTATTACTAATCTTATTTGTAATAGAAAATATATTTATCAATTATATATGAGTCTTCTTGATTAGTGAGTATTACTAATCATATTGTAATAGAAAACATATTTATCAATTACATAGGATTAAAGGTTTTAATTTTTTCTATAAATAAAACTTATTGCTCATTGTTTCAATCAACTACACAAGAGCATTATTCTCTTCTTCTTAATTTCTCTATCTTGTTTTACAAATATAAGAGCATAATTCTTTAAGTTTATTTATTTAGTTAATCTATCAAATATTGGTAGTTATGTTTGATTAATAAGCTTAATTAGTTTATGATATTTTGATAGTACGTTCTTATGACTTCTTCTTTATTTTTTTTTTTAAATTGTTAGATCAAATAATTGTTTTGTCATATCATAGTTATTTTATTTGATTATTAATCTTTAAAGAAACTATTTTTATTGAACTTGTGTTTAATCTTTTTTCTCTAAAATTTGGTAGTTGATTTAATTTAAGTGACATATATTTTGAATCATCTAGTTAGGATTATTCATTATTAAATTTGTTCTAGAACACACACATGTACTTGTCTTTTTTTGTGCTAACCCTTTTGTAGTTGATTTGTGAATATATCTGATTGGTGGAGAGCTTATTGGAATGTTGGTTTGGAAACTGCTCACGCTAATATTGAAAACTGTGAAAACAGAGCATGTGCTCGTAAGTAAGGTACATTAGAGCAGTATCTTAAGGAGGGTAGCATAAGATTGAGTTTGTACTTGAATATTTGTTTTTCATAGTAGAAAGTTTGGTAGTTCGATGAACTGGTGATTTTCTTCCTAGGTCATGGTTGTGGCCTAGGTTGTTTTCACCTAAAAATATCGTGTGTTATTATTTTATTTCTGCACTTTATTCTTACATACAATTACATGTCTGACCACTTTGTTTAGGTTATTAAATTATAAATTAATAAAAATTTAAAATAACCTATTCACCCCTCTAGGTTAATTAGTCCTTAATTTATAAACTTTCAATTGATATGAAAGACAACACTAGACATACTTAGTAAGTTTGATCCTTAGGGACACACACTTCTACTTATGGACCAAATGAAATACTATGGGTCATCTATTAGAACCCCACTATTTGATGGGTTTAATTACCCTTACTAGAAGATTCGTGTGCAAGTCTTTCTCAGACAAGATAAAAAAGTCTGGGATGCTATTCTTGATGGTTGAGAATCACCTTTGATAACGAAAAATGGTGTAACAATCATAAAAGCAAGAAAATATTGGATCATTGATGTCAAAATTTAACTTTACATTTTATCCATGTCGCTAAAAAACAAACATAAGAGCACGTGGACTCAGTGAGTCAACTGATATACAACATGCTACTCAATCACGAGTTTAGAATTACTATGAGGTATTTATATGTAACAGTAAAAAATTAAAAATATAAATTTAATAATTAAAAATATTTTAAATAAAATAGAACATATATTATATATTAAATACTTATTATATGTTTTTATTTTTTAAACTTTATTTTTAATTTTTCATTATTAAATATAAATATTTATTATATTGTATGTTTTAGTTCAGTTGCGAAGTAAACGTGCTTATATGTTCTTTTTTTTATATTATATGTTTTAGTTCAGTTGCGAAGTAAACATGCTTATATGTTCTTTTTTTTTTTTTGGACTTAACTGAAAATCAATGAAAATGATTAGAGAATGATATTGATATTATTTATATTTAAATATAAAATTGATAAAAATAAAAGATTAATAATTAAATGATCATTTCGTATATAAGGTTTGACAACACACACCATTATCATCAAACCTTTGATGATCTAGTTAGATTTTAATAAATATTGACATTAAATTTATAATATTTATTAATTTTTTTATATTTTGTAACGCTTACAAAATAAATGTATATTTTTGTGATGCATACAAAATTATATATAATTTTTGTACAACTTAAAAAATAATCCTAAAACATGAAAATGTTATTATTGAGTAATGTTTTTAATTCAAATCTTATCTATTCCAAAATTCATTTATTTAAATCTCACATATTTATATATATTATGTATATTTTACAAAATAACTCTAAAATATAAAATTGTTAGTATTGAGTAATATATATATAATTTGAAGCTTATTTATTCTAAAATTGTTTCAAAATTATGTGCAACTTAGGTAACAACATTTTTGTAAAATTTATAGATTTATGTAAAAAAATTATACATCTTACAAAATAACTTAAAACATCAAAATATTCATAATAAGTAACATTTTTAATTGGAGAATTCTATATTGAATTTACTTTATAAAATGTACAAAATATATACAACAATTTATAAATTGTACATAAAATTTATACATACATATTATCTAATATAAACAATATAGAATTTCTATAAAATTACATACAATTGAAATTATGTATTAGAAAACATCATATTCAATTAACTTTGTATAACATAAAGAAAAACAATTAAAATAGACAACAATAGCAAATGAAGCAGAAATTGCATGCAAAAATGACAAGAAAATGCAAAACAACACAAAATAAGAAGAGAAAAAAAGAAAGAAAAGAAAGAAAGACATGCACATACTTGAAATATGTAGAGATGAAATATATAGAGATGGATTATATAGACATGCACATATTTGTTATCTATCTTTCTAACTTCATCATCATCTTCTCCTTAAAAAGAGTAGATTCTATTATTACTCATCCCTTACCTATGCTTTGTATGATGTATTTTTTTTCATAAATATTTTTAATCTATACACCAATCAATTCATAATTTCATTATCTTTCACATTATCCTTTAAATTCATCATTTCACTTCTTGAATTAAAAAAATCAATTTTTTTTCTTTAAAACTTGCATTTCACTCTCTTATCTTTGAAATTTTTACATCATTTTATTTCAAATTTAATTATCTTTCGTCTTTTTAGTTTTTGTTTTCAAAGTATGCACTAATTCAAAAAAATCTCTTTTCACATGAACGTGGGTTCAAAGGAAAGATGATGACTCAAATTTATTTTCTTTTTATAATATCAATGAACAGTTTAACTATCTATATTCATTTTTTAGTTATTTACAATTGTTCATAGTTGCTATTCATAGTCATTTTAGTTGTATATAATTGTCCATAAACAGTTGTTCATAGTTGTCCCTAGACAATTTTTTTGTATTTTGTAAAATATAAATAAAAAGAAATCACAAAACCAAATAATTTGATTCATACAACATTTTAAACTTATTTCTAACACATAAAAGGTGTGAAATTAATATGATAGCAATTTGTGTTAAGATCCATAAATATAACAAAGTGAATGTTAATTTTTATCCTTTTATTTTAATGAACTCGTTTTTTTATAATAGTGATAAGTTTTTATTCAAAATGTTTTGCAAATTTGATATGATTTAAGTGATATATGAAAATTGATTTTCAATACGTGAAAATGATTTTATTTAATATACCTTTGTACTTAATATGTTATCTACCTTTTTCACTAATTCTTCACAAATGTAATATGTGAAAATCCCTTAGAGTGCTTAAAATATTATATATTTAAAAGGATTTATACTAACAGATTTATGTTCTATTGTATTCACACTTGTAAAAATTTCATAAGTTAAGAATTACATCACCAAAAATGATACTATTTAAATTTACTTTGCTAACCATCATACTATATTTTGGAGTCATGTACCCAAGCATTCAAGTAAAATATTGAGTTGTTTGTTCTATTAACTTATTTTTTTATATATGTAATCGTGTTTATTTATTTTTTAATTAGATAAATATTACATAATCATCAAATCTAAATCTTTTTTATTTATGTTGTTTTACTTCAATAAATAATTTTTTAATTAATAAATTAAAATGTTTTAAAAGAAAAAGAGATAGAAAAAGTTATTAATTCAGCCAATCACTACAAATGATTAAAAAGCTGATGCTTTATAAATAAGTGTGATGAAAAAAAAAGTAATTCTTAAATTGACACTAAGATTATAATTTCACATAGGTTCCACAAAACATTAAATCAATAAATTTTATAAATGATAAGTTGTTAGTTTTATTTGATTTTGTTGTTCCTTCTTTATTTAAAAATATTCATATGTATATGAAAAATGTAATTTATACTAAAATTGATTCCAATTATTATAATATCACCTACGGCTATTCAACAAAACATTGACGCAATAATTCTCTAAAAGATTAAAATTACTAATTATATTCAATATTTTTTATTTAAAAATATATAAATATGTAAAAAAAAATATAAAAAATATATGAAAACATGTAATAAGAAAGTTACATGAAAACAAGAATGAAAATTGTGGCATTTTTAGCATTTTCTCGTTACTCTTGAATCAATTTAGTTAGGACAGCTAGCAACTACCTATAGAAATCAAAACGCCACTTAAGATTATATATGAGTAGTTATGCTTCTACGTTAAGTTAATGTAACAAAGAAAGAGAATTTATAAGATTTTAACACCTAAATATAAGCCATATATTGAGTAATATATTTAGAACAATATAATACCTACCGACATTACCTATTGCATGAATAACCGAGTTTATGAAATATATTGAAAAAAATGACATTATCGCTATCAATTTTGTTATTGTTATAATAAAAATTTATTTCATTCCTATAATTAGTTACTCATGAGTGCCACTTTTGTTTATAAAGTTATTATTGAAAGATAATTCTAGCGAGTTATTGTTACCCATATAAAAAATAAAAAGAACAAAAAAGAAATACACAAGTAATTTTTGTACGGCCAAAGAGATTTCTCTGCCAAATAATCTCCTATTTTCTTAATCGAATTCCAAATGTGCATAATAGAATTTACACGATACAAGAAACTTATGGGATACATTATCAGCAGCAGAATATGAACTCCAGAATACCATAATCTTGGATCTGTGGGTACAGTCTCAGGGCACAATGTACAGTATCCGGCGGCCATTAGAGTAACACTGTAATAACTGGTTTTCATATCCTACAGTTGGCAGCTGGACAAGAAAAAAAGTTAAATCAAGACAAGATGGTATGTTTGGACAAAGCACAACAACAAACCATTAATATTTGCAAGTAATCTACAAACAAGTTGTATAATTGGGCTTCATTTGGAACATCAAACAATCAGCAGTCTGTCTGTTCCAAAAGAACAGCACATTCCTAGCACAAATGGAATTTTCGTCCCTAGAAAAGATGATAGAAACTTATGCTACTTCTCATGATGGATAAGATAAAGGTCATGGAAGTCTTTCCTTTAGGCCTTAGAAGTTGTTTAAAAAATGTGTTTTTAAGTTTCTTTATATGTGAAAACGTACCAGACAAGGACAAAGTAAACTTTATATCTAATTTTTCGTTAAATATAATTAAATAATACATGTGATATATACATGTTTGTATTTTTCGATATACATTATCTAATGAAGTAATTTTTAATTAAAAAATTATTCAATTTTTTTAACAAATCTTTATCAAACTTTAAATTAAACTTTCATTGTCTAATGTGTGATCTTGAATATTAGACAATGAAAACTTATTTAAGATTTATTAAAAAATTTGTTTAAGATTTATTAAAAAATTTGTTTAATTTTAAAAGAAAATTTGAATAATTTTTTTAATTAAATATTAATTTTTTTTATGTATATACTTATTTAAAAAATATAAACATACATGTAACATATATATCATTCCGTTATAATTAACGAAAAATTGGATGAAAAGTTAACTTTATTCTTACTTAACCTATTTTTCACTAACATTTTTTCACAAATAGGGACTTAAAAACACTTTCTTTAAATAAAGAGACTAAACAACACCTTGGACCTAAATAAAATGTACATTTGGGCAATCACCCTTTAATATATTACTCTAGGAAAGGACAACCTATCAAACTCACATTTCTTCATGGTCAAATATTTCAGGAAAGTTAAAAGATTCTTAATACTTAATTGCTACAATCAAAGAAATGAATGAGAATTATGATTATGTTCCTATATTTCCTCATATAGGTTATTGCTCCTCATTTTTTAAGAATTTCTAATCAGCCAACATGTCCTTAAGCATAATTCAGGAAGGCTATCTATCTCTCTCCTCTAGTTCTCTTTAGCTTCTCTTTAAAAAAAAAAAACAAGTTGTGTCTATTCACCTTCTAGCCACCACCCTCATCCTCCATTCCCACCCACCCTCCACCCTATCTACAACTGCAGCCACCAACCAATATCTAGATCTCATCCGATATCCTACCGATATCTCTCCTTCTACTCTGCCTATTCTGTAAGTCTATGTTACATCTTCTCTCCCACTCGATCCGTTCTACTGTTGTTGAATTTGTGAATCCGCTGCTGCTCTTCCCGGAAATCTCCAATCTTTTCTTGTGAAGCCATTCTTCTCCTTCTGAGTTGCCTGATTTTATCGATGGATGAAGTTGAGGACTCGAAACCTGAGGAAGATGGGGTTTCGGCTTTGGCCATGAGGGAAAAGTTTGGCAACACCTTGTCTGATAGAATCATTTTTCTCTTCGCTTTATTTTTGATTAATTTTGTTATTATGATTTGTGGTTGGTAGGGGTGTTGATTTTCTCTTATATTGTGTTCTTAATTTGTTGTTTAGGTTTCTGGATTTCTTATTTGTTGGCAGATTAATCCTTTTATTTTTGAGTCAGATTGTTAAACTTCTTTTGATAACGCTCTTGCTAGACAGTAAGAACTTATGAGAGTTTTCTTCTTTGATTTGGTTCCTCTTTAATCACGTTTCAGTGAAGTATGAGGAATTGGCATTTGGTTTGGTATGGCAATCTTCACTATGATAGGATTGCTAGCTGGGGGTGTTTTTGTATATGGGATTGAGAGTAGTGGTGGTGTTTGTTATACTAATTTTTTGCCATTAATGGAAATGTTCTTTTTGGAAGGAAAAAAAAAGCCATAAGCATAGTACTGATGAAAGCTGGCTGCATAAGTGCAAAAAGTAACTAATGTATCCAAACAGATTTTAAATGGATGAGCCTATATCAACTGGGCAACTTAGTAGAACAAAGTTCCATCTATTATGTGAAATCTGACCAGAGCCTTGCAAAATTGAAATAACTACAAGATTCAGTAATGTCAGACAATGATACTCACTGCAGTATACAAATTGGTTGAGATCAAGAGTCACCCTTCCTTGCTTAGCAGTGTCAAATGAATTAAACAGATTACTGCAACAGCAACAAAAACACGAGAAAAATAATCAGTCTCCCGCATGGTATAGTAAAATTGCAAAGTTAGTAACATTTTCAGCTGGAATAGTGTGAGCATTGATGTGTAAGTAAGTGCGTGCATGTACAATTATCTACAATCTTAACAAAGAAGCATAATGAGGGCCAAAAACGTGGGAAAAAGCTTCAATTAAATTTTTAGCACGTTCATATCAGTGTCTTCAAAGAAACCTACCGAGCTGACTGCAAAAATATACAAAGAGATATGAAATCATCTAATCGAAATCTTCCATTCTTTTTTGGATCAAAACTCTGCAAAATTAAAAAAACAAGGATCAGCATTTCCAACCTGGCCATACTATCTCAAAGTCATGCTTATTTAAATCACCAATCTCATGTCATCCTTGTTGATTAGAGGGAGGGAGGGAGGGATGGATGGGGAGAGAGCCACCTCTTGAAATATCAAGCAATATAGTAGTTTTAGAAGACAGCCATCTCTTGAAAGGAACAGGAACAGTAAATAAGATACACACACCTAATTGCTGAAGCTGAGATAATACTAATAATTGGATTACAACTACACAACAGTTATGCCATAGAAAGAGACGCACAACAGTCATAGCCTATGATACAAGCAGACATAAGTGAAAAACTGAAAATACTAAGAATTTTCTCTAGCATATACGTTGGCCCTGGGATAAATACATGAGACAAAAGAAAACATACTTCTCACAGGCCTTTTATTAGGTTGTTCTAGCAGATTACATTGACTTTGCAATAAACTTTACCAAATTAGCGACAAAAAATTAATAAAAGTACCCAAATATCGTGCCCATTGCTAAAGGGAAATTATAAGAATTAACTCTCCTCTCTCCAAAGTAGTATTCACATACTTCTCACAGGACTCTTTTTAGGTTGTTCTAGCAGATCATGTTGACTATGCAATAAATTTTACCAAATTAGCGACAAAGAATTAATAAAAGTACCCAAACATCTGGCCATTGCTAAAGGGGAATCATAAGAATTGACTCTCTCCTCGGTAGTATTCACAGGCTCATTTCCCGAATATTCTAATATAAGGAAGAGATTAAATAACTTTAGCTAGTCACTGATCCAGGAGGATCAATACCTAAATTAACTTTTACTATTATCTCAATTCACTCGGTAAATTATAGTTTAAATTCAACTCATTAAAACAGAAAAACTTGTATAGATGATTTAGAATTAGTTTATTAATTATGGAAAAGTTAGTTTAAGGAAGAAAAACTTGTATATATACATAATCTTTCTATGAAATTAATCAAGCATCTTCCCAAGCAATTCAGTTTCTAACTACACAATCTAAGTTGCAGCAAGCTCACCTTATGAAATGGATGTCTTACTTGGAACAACTCAATATTATAATCAAGTACAAGAAAGGAACTAAGAAGTTAACAAATATGTTATCTCACATAAAGTACCATTTAGTTTCGGACTGTTGGTGGCTATGCAAATTCAGCCAATGTTTCCAGAGTATGCACAAGGATGGGATACAGATATTCAACTAAGCTATGCAAAACTGCAATGGGAAAAGGCTGGTGAGTTCCAACTGAAACATGGATACTAAGGAACAAAACTGTGCATCCCTGAAGATGGTGACAGATTGCAATGGGTTCATGAATCACATATTTTCAAAGTAGCAAGACATTTAAAAGTAGAGAAGACCCTACTTAATCTTCGTCAATATGTCTTTCAGCCGAAAACATTTCTCGATATATTTGAGGATGTGTTCTTTGCAACAGCTCAAAGCCTTCCAAAAGAAAGTTAAGATTGTATCTTCATTTACCAGTACATACCTTAGGAGAGCATTTCAATAGATGCTATTGGAGGATTGCCTAAAACCAAGTCTGATAATGGCTATTTGTTTGTTGTGGTGAATTGTTTCAGTAAGACGGTTGTTCACATTCCATTGAAAAAGGTAACTAAAGGACCTGCAAGTTATTTTTCCTAAATGTCTAGAAACATTGACTATTTCTAACAGAGAGTCGACTTTTGGAGGTCATTCTCAGGAATGATGTATACAAACCTAAAATGAGTATTCCTTTCATCCACTGACTGATGGCAAACAGAGGTTGCTAAGCAGACTATGCTTCATTTATTAGGGGTTACAAATCCAAGCATTCCAAGACTTAGTAAGTAGGCTTCCCTACATACAATTTTCTTTCAACAAAGTAATTCATGGTTCCACATTAAATCTCCTTTTTAGGTTACTCGTCACAAGGTCACATCTACCATAAATGATATGGTATAATGTGCAAAACAGGAACATGTTTGAGCATAAATTTTTTTCGAGCAGTTAAAAAACTTAATACAAAAGTGGAAGTAAAGCTGCAATGCTATCAACAAGCCATGACAAGCATCGAGTGCCCTGTCAATTCAAAAAAGGTGACCTAAAATGGTTACACCTTGGCAAGGAGCAATTAACCAAAGAATGCAAGAACCTAAAGCCAATTTCGTTATGGGTCATTTAGTATCATCAAACAAATTGGTGATAATACCTTTCAACTAGAATTACCACCTTATATGCACATGTACTCAATTATCAATGTCAAGAATTTGAAACTCTTTGAACCATCTCTATTAGCTTACAACCCATGAGAAAATACTCATCCCAAATAAGGATGACACGTGCAACCTTCAATTTTTCCAGAAATGTTTTTACATGTACAAGCAATACATTTACTATCATTCCAACAAATAATCATTGTGCCCTCATGAACTTCATATTTCTTAGGCTTTTCATGTTGTGCGTCTAAATTATAAACTACATATAAGATAATTTTGATATATTGTTATATTTTTCATTTATATTTTGGGTAATAATATTGTCATAACTAATTTTTCTATTCCCACAATAATAATGTATGAGTTGTCTATTCTATCCCTGAAATTAATTATATTTTAAGGTCATTATTATTTGATAAAATTGTTATTAATGAATAATAATTCTGGCAACAATGATTTTGATTGTAACAATATCACCATCTTGTGTTTTTATACACTTAATATTAGATACTATTTAAAATATATATAAATGACTGCATGCTTAAATTACACAATTGTCATACACATACAACACATCTCCTACTACAATTTCCTGTTTCCCCAAGTTTTCAATATTTGTATCTTCTTTATACCCTTCTTTTCCCTTGTCTTGTAGCAGCTTCTTTTCTTCAATAAACCTCTCTTTTTTACTAAACTTTTGAAAATCTATTACTTCATAGTGCTTACATGTATATTGTACTAATTTCATCTTGATTGTATTTATCTCCAAAAAGTGGCTATTATTTGCAAAGAAAATTTCGTTGAAATTGGTCTTAACAAAACAATTTTAATATTTCTTGTTTTTACATAAATCGGTATTGTTGTCATGGTGTGGTTTGCGATATGAATTGAAGTGGGGAGGTAGAACATGAGCACAAGGTAGTTTAAGATCTTAAGGTGCATGTTTGATATCATTTTGGAAAGATATATAAGGCTTTTTTCATCCAGAATTATAAGTTTTTTCACCATTGTTACTGATATTTTAAATAGTTCCACTTGAACTCAATTCCTAGATCTGCCAACATTGTCCAGGATAAAGAGCTCCTGATTGACTTCGTCTCATAGTTTAGCTTCAGAAGGAGCTCAAGGTTGAGTTGTGATCCAAGAGAATCGATACCTAACTTAACTTTTACTATTATGTCGAAGAACCTTTTTTTATAAAAAAGCATTGTATTAAAATATGTAAAAGGGACAAAAATACAAAGTGAATCAATAATCCACTTACATAAGTGAGCACTAACCCATAATAAAGAAAAACAAAGTCATATCACCAAAACCTATTGTTAATTACGTTTTATGCTCACAATGTAGGAGTTAGTTGCAAATATGTTTAAAACATTTATTTAGTTGCAATTATGCTCTTAATATATGAGGAATGATAAAAATATGTCAATTGTGAGCATAATTACAACTAAATAAACGTTTTGAACATATTTTTCACTATTCCATACGTTGTGAGCATAAAACGTAATTAACCCCAAAAACATAACTAAGACATATAAACTCCCCAATTAAAACTTATGCGAAACTCTAGAAAAAGAGAACTGAAATGTTGTATTGTTTATTTCTGTATGTTTTACAAATGTCTACTTACATATTTATAAGGAAAACTAGGGTAGAAATAAGGAGAAAAAATATCCTAACCAATACAAAATAAATTAGAAATCAAATTTACTAATAATTACCAAATCTCCTAATTAAGTCCCTAATTACCACTAATAATTACACAATCAAAATCCCAAATATTTTAGCATTTTAACTTTTTTTTCAAGTTGGATCATAAATATTAATCATATACAACTTACAAATGAAATCATCAATACTTCATCGAGAAAGCCCTTGGTAAAACTATCAACAATTTGTTCTTTTGTTAGAATATAAATCATGCAAGTAATTTAATTTTTAACCTTTTATTTGACGAAGTGTCTATCGACTTCCACGTGTTTTGTTCTATCATGTCCAACCGGATTAAGAGATGTTGGTGACGACTTTGTTATCACAGTAAAGTTTAACTAGTGCTTTTACTGAAATTGAAGTTCCATCAATTTCCTTAACCATAATGCTTCACAAATTTCTTGTACAATAACCTTAAATTCAACTTCAGCATTACTCCTGACGACAACATTTTTCTTTTTATTTTTTCAAGTTACTAAGTTTTCAAAGACAAAGATACAATATCAGGCAGTAGATCATCTGTCTCATATTGAACCAACCTAGTCTGCATCAGTAAAGACTTTTATATCTTGGTGAAGAAAATATTGAGAGATGGTAGAGAGAAACTGAATTTTTATTTTATTTTCTCTGATTAATTCAAATGTATATACAACACTATAAGGTAGACAAATTCTCACTAATTTAGGAATAATACAACTGGTATCAACAACTAAATTTCAGTTTGTTCTACACTAATTCACAACATGTACAACACTATTACAACCTAATATTCTCAGAAAGTCTACACTCCCCCTCAAGTTGGGTAATAGATATTAATCATTCCCAACTTGCAACTCAGTTCTTCGAAGATTGTTCGAAGTAATACTTTGGTAAGGATATCTACAATTTGATGATGAGTAAATGTATATAATAGGTCCACGATTTTTCCATCTAACTTCTCTTTAATGAAATGACGATCAATTTCTACATGTTTGGTTCGGTCATGATGAACTGGGTTTTTTGCAATTCTTATTACAGCTTGATTATCACAATGCATGTTGATAGGTTCAGGAGTTGTGAAGTCCAGTTCATTAAGTAGTCTTCTTAACCACATTCCTTCACAAATCTCATGGGTCATAGCTCTAAATTAAGCTTCTGCACTACTTTGAGCGACTATTGATTGTTTCTTACTTCGCCAAGTTACAAGATTTCCCCATACGAAGGTACAATACCCAGTGATATATCTGCGATCCACTATAGAGCTTGCCCAGTCAACATCTGCAAAGACTTCAATTTTTTGGTGAGATTCTTACTGAAGTATAATCTTTTTCATGGTGTCATCTTGAGATACCTGAGTATACGATAGACCGCCTCCATGTGTTCTTCAGTGGGACTGTTCATAAATTGACTTACAACACTCACTAAAAAACCAATATCTGGTCTAGTATGGGATAGGTAAATGAGGTTTCCCACTAATCTTTGATAACGACCTTTGTCCATTAGTGTACTATTTTCTTTGATTCCAAGTTTTACTGTATAGTCCATAGGAGTTTCTACTAGTTTACATCCCATCATTCCAGTTTCCTTGAGAAGATCAAGTACATATTTCCTCTGAGATATAGATACGTCCCTTTTTGTCCGTGTTACTTTCATTCCTAGAAAATATTTGAGATTACCTAAATTTTTTATCTCAAATTCCTTGGATAGGAATTCTTTGAGTTTATTCATCTCAATTGTAGAATTACTTGTTAGAATAATATCATCTACGTACACAATTAGGATAACTATTTTGTCAATGGAGAAGTGTTTGACAAATAGTGTGTGATCTGATTGACATTGATTGTACATATATCTCTTCAGAACTTTAGAGAACCTATCGAACCAGGCACGTAGAGACTGTTTCAATCCATATAAGGATTTCTTAAGTTTGCAAACTTTATTGGTTGGAACAAGAGATTCAATTCCAGTAGGAATGTCCATGTAGACTTCTTTGAGATCACCATTAAGGAATGCATTCTTGACATCTAATTGGTAGAAAGGTCAATCCAAGTTAGATGCTAGGGAGAGAAGAACACTAATAGTGTTGAGCTTTGCTACAGGTGCAAAAGTCTCCTAATAGTCAATCCCATATGTCTAAGTGATTCCCCTAGATACAAGGCGAGCTTTGAATCTTTCTACATTGTCGTCTGCTTTGTGTTTGATTGTAAAGATCCATTTACACCCAACAACTTGTTTTCCCGGTGGTAGTTATGTGATCTCCGAAGTCTTGTTTTTCTCTAAGACACTGAGTTCTTCAAGAATAGTTGTCTTCCATTCAGGTATCTGAAAGGCTTTATGAACGGAATTTGGAACCTGTATCTGATCAAGGTTGCTGATAAATGTTTTATAACCTCGTGAGGGATTTTTATAGGAAACAAAGTTGTAGATAGGGTGGTTTGTGCAAGATCTTACACCTTTCCTTATAGCAATTGAAAAATTCAAATCATTAAGAGGTAACTCAATAATAGTAGGTTCAGTGATGTTTGGTTCTCCATTCCCTCTTGAGTTCTTCTCCTCCTAGAGTAGACAAAAAGATCATTGTTTGGGACATGGAAGTTTGGATCTGTTGGTAGAGGAGTTGAGGGTTCATTGGGATTATTAGGAGCATTGGTTTGAGATACTGATTCACTTTCTGGAATTTGTGGGATATGATTTGAGACAGAATTTATAGGAAGAGTGGTAATGCTATTCCAAAGCTGGTATTCATTGCCTATGTTCTCTCCCTGAATAACAGGTTTGGAATAGTATGGATTTTGTTCAAAGAATGTGACATCCGTTGTATTGTAAAATCGCCTTGTGATAGAAGAGAAACATTTGTAACCTTTTTAGTTTGATGAATACCCTAGGAATATGCATTTGATAGCTCTGGGATCAAGTTTATCTCTATGATGTACATGGACATAAGCAGAACATCCAAATATTTTAAAAGGAATGTTGGACACGATTCTCGTGTGTGTGTATGACTCAAGAAGAGTACTGATGGGTGTTTTAAAAGTTAGGACACGAAAGTGCATCCTATTGATAAGATAAGTATCTATAAGGACAGTTTCCCCCAGAAATGTTTAGGGACATAAGTTGTGAACATGAGAGACCTAGCTACCTCGAGAAGATGCCTATTTTTCCTTTCAGCCACCCTATTTTGTTGAGGTGTGTCAACACAAGAGCTTAGATGGACAATCCCATGACTTGACAGATAATCACTGAGAATTGATGCGAAGTATTCCCTAACATTGTCAGTTTTCAATACTTGGATCTTTGTTTGAAATTGAGTTTGAATCATGGTATTGAAGTTTTTAAATATCTGACATGCTTAAGATTTTTCTTTCATAAGAAATAACCAAGTGGTTCAAGTATGATCATCTACAAATGAAATGAACCATCGTGTCCCTGTTATGTTTTTGATTTGAGAAGGTGCCCAAATATCAGAGTGAATTAGAGAAAAATGATGTGATTTTTTATGTGGAAGAGTAGGATATGAATTTCTAACATGTTTTGAGAATTCACATACTGCACATTTAAGATCCTTTGAATTTTTATTTCTGAATAATGAAGGGAATTTTTTTTCCAAATATAGGAAATTAGGATGACCGAGACGATAGTATTTCAACATGATTTTACCATTGTTATTGGAATTAAAATGTAATAAAGCTTTATTTTGATATTGAACCTCAGACACAGCTTGGAGGACTTATCTTTCTAAAGGGTCTTCACTGTTGAGAAGAGAGAGTCCCAAGCACTCTTTAGCACTGCCAATTGTTTTCCCCGAATCCAAGTCCTGAAATTCACATAAATTATGACGTGTGAGTTTAGTAATTGATAAGAGATTACAATCAAGGGTTGGAACAAGAAGAACAAGATCAAGAATAAAAGAATTTGAAATTTATGCCGAACCAATCCCTGTTACTTTGGATATTGATCCATGGGCAATTCTGACAATGTGTCCTTCTTGGGAAGTTTTAAGATTCACACAAACGCATCACCCGTCATGTGATCTGAAGCACCTGAATCTATAATCCATTGTATGTTACCTATTTCACACTAAAAGCGTTGGTGGTGTTACCTGATTGAGCGACAGTGGCAGATTGGGACCATTGAAGATAATTATGCCCATTTAATTTGTGACTGGTGATGGGCAAAATATTATTTTCGATGGAACCTCCATTGTAACCGATCATGATAGGTTTTCCTGTGGCCATTGATGCTCAGATTGTCGTAAAACTAATGTTATTTTAATCTGGGCAGATTGGGCCTATTATTTTCTGAACAGATTGAGTCTATTGGGTTAAAACTAAGCAGATTGAGAAGATTTGGTTACTGGGCTGGGTTGGGCTGAAATTGGTATTGGGCTGGGCTGAAATTGTTACTAAGTCTCGATGCTGAAACAGAATGCAGAGATGAACCAGATGACGACGACGATGAATAGAGATGAATGACGATGCACGAATGAAACAGCGCCTGAGCAATTGGATTTCAGAAAATCTTCCTCGGACAGAATTGGTGAGAAAAAAAATTGGATTTCAGAAATGCTCTTATACCATGAAAAAAATATTGAGATATGGTGGAGAGAAACTGAATTCTTGTTTTATTTTCTTTGATTAATTCAAATGTATATACAGCACTATAAATAGGACTAAAAGGTAGACAAATTCCCACTAATTTAAGAATAATACAGCTGATATCAACAACTAAATTCCAGCTTGTTTTACACTAATTCACAACCTGTACAACACTATTACAGCCTAATATTCTCAAAAATTCTACACTTGGCTCCATTTCTTTTGAAGAACAAGCATTTTCCTAGTAATCCTTTGAGGTATTTGAGGATTTTGTATATTGTTTCAAGATGAGCTTCAATTAGGAGATGCATGTATTGACTTACTATATTAACTATAAATGAAATGTCAAGCCTCATATGGGATAGATATATCAATTTTCCTACTAGTCTCTGATATCTTTCTTTGTCAACTAACTTTCCCAAATCTTCTAATTTCTTTCCCTCTTCAATTACATTATCACTCAGTTTGCATCCAAACATGCTCATTTCAATAAGGAGATCGAGAATGTACTTACGTTGAGAGACATTGATTCCCATTTTTGATATTGCAACTTTCATTTCTAAAAAGTATGGCATTTTGCCCAAATCCTTGATTTCAAATTCTGTGACCAAGTTTTTTTTAGTCTCTTAATTTCTTCCAAGTTATCTCCAGTAAGGATTATATCAACATACACAATCAAAATTTCCTTATTTTCATTTTCACTCTATCCAAAGAACATTGTAAGATCTTATAATCCTTACTAATACAATGATTTTTTTTCAATTTGCACACTGTGTTCGTATTTTCTTTATCGAATCCTAGTGGCATGATTATAAAACCATCTTCTAACATTCCATTTAGGAATGCATTTTTGATATCTAATTGTTGAAGAGGCCGATCTAGATTTGCTACTAGCAACAGGAACACTCTTACTGTATTCAATTTAGCCACTGTTGTAAATATTTCTGTGTAATCAATACCATAAGTTTGTATAAATCCTTTTGCAACTAAACAAGTTTTGTATCGCTCGTTTGTCCCATCAGTTTTGTATTTTATTGTGAATACTCATTTACAGCCAACTAGTGTCTTCCCTTTTAGTAATTCTGTTACATCCCAAGCACTATTTTTTCCATTGTCTTTATTTCTTCTGTAACAACTTCTCTCCATTCTGGGATTTTTAAAACCTCGTGGAAATTTTTTTGGAATTTCTACTGTATCAAGGTTAAAGGTTAAAACATGAAACCTAATAGACAAAATTATTTGAAATAAATTTAGAAATAGAATAAAGTGTACAAGATCAAGTTGGTTTTCTCATAACAATAGAAAAAATACCTTTGTAAGGTGAGTTAAGGGATCACATTCCCAATCTTATTAAATCCCCAAACCCAAATTTCTTACCATTTTATATTTTTTATATATTTACTTAAGAAAATACATCGTTATAATTTAAAATACATTTTATTTTGATTTTTAAACAACTATCAAAATAAACAATTTAATAATATTTATAATTTATATATTACATTTAATATCTATTAATTTATTAAGCGTTATTTTAAATTTCATTTATTTTTAAACTTAAATTATGTTAATTTATAAAACTAAATATATAATTAACCATATATTAATCGTTAATGGGGAATATCTGATTTCCACAAATTTTTCAAAACTTCGATGGAGAAAGTCTACCCTACCCTACAAACAATTAGTGTGGGGATGAGGATGTCAAACCCGAACCACCCCACCCCACCCCGTTGACAATACTAGGTGTGTTTTCAAAGAAAGTAACATCTTAGCTACAATAATGATCTTCTTATAGAGAGATCATAACATTTGTAACCCTTGTGAGTAGGAGAATGACCAACAAAAACACATTTGATTACTTTAAGATCTAACTTGGATCTATTCTTAGAGTGAATGTGAGAGAAAACAATACAACCAAACACTCTAAAGGAGAGGTTAGATTGAAGGTGTGATGTCGGAAAATGTTTTAGGAACTTTTGAATTGGTGTTCGAAGGAAAGGACACAACTTAACATTCGATTAATGAGATAGGTTGCAGTTGAAACTATATCTCCTAGAATGTTTTTGGCATATTTGTAGTAAACATTAAACCTCGAGCTACCTCAAGAAATGTCTATTTTTCTATTCTACTACCCCATTTTGTTAGGGAGTGGAGCTTTGATAGATTATCCCATTTTATTGGAGATAATAGCTTGAAGTATTGTTAAAATATTCTAAACCATTATTTGTTCGAAGGAGTTGGATCTATGTTTGAAATTGGGTTTATACCATTAGGTGGAAACAAATGAAAAATATCATGAACCTCAGTTTTTTCTTTCAACAGATAACAAATTCGAGTACGATCGTCAATAAATGTGACAAACCACTTAAGTTATGTTTGGTTCATATAATAGAGATATAATAGGAATTGAATTTATTGGAAAATATATTACTATTACTATGTTTGTTTGAATAGTTTAATCAAATTAATGATAAACATTAAAGTAAAATTTATAAAATTAAAAGAAAAGAAACAAGAAAGGTTAAATTGCTTTATAAGATGCTCGATTCCTTTCTTACAAGGATTTATGTATTTATATACGTTTTTCTTCCCAAAATTTTGTTTCGATGAATAATAAAACTAATTCTAAACCATTAGAATTGATGGTTTAGAATGTAAAGTTATGGTGTTCTTTAATGCTTTAATGGTTTAAATATTATGTTTCCTCATTAGTTTAGAAGTCTTATTATGAATCCTATAAGGATTAGGGTTTTAGTGTTGTATTGTCCTGATAAACACAGATGTACTCTTATTATTATTATAATATAGGGGAATGAGAATGACATCATTTATATTTTTAATTCTTTTCTCAACCCAATTACATTCCTTAATATTCATTTCCACGTAATCATATATTTTACCTATTTTATATTTATACTTGGTGTCACAGCAATTATAGCTTGTTAAATGCATTATATAATTGCGCTTTTCCAGTAAATTGGAGATTTCCATATCATAAGCCTTAATGTTTAAATAAAGGGGAAACTGAAGGAAATAGAAAAGGGATCAGATCTCTATAAAAACTTTACATACAAATATCTACCAAATTCTAGCATCGGTATGAACCTTTGGCCAATGTGCCATATCTTTTCTTCCCATGAAAAAAGTAGGTTTCGTTTAAGTATATTTGTATATCAAAAATTACAATGTCACCTGTAAATGGAATTAAATGACATACCTCACAGACAGTGTAGAAGGCAGGAGAGTCCAGTGAGAAGCCAATTTTTACTAATGCCTATAGCCATGGTTCAGCATTTGACAAACCAGAAAGAAAAACAATGAGATAGAAAAGGGAATAACAGATCTTCTATGAAAGTACAGAAAAAAGAAACAGAGAACTGAAAGCTACTATTATTGCATGGCATTTGCTGCCTTCAGCAAAAAGGGAAGGTGGAGATGCATATCACAGTTCCATTAGCATAAAAAGAAAAAAAAGGTCTAAGAACTTAACTTTCATCTAGAAATTAATACAAATTACCTCATATACATCATCAGGAACAAGATAACCTCGACCTCTGTAGAGTAGCAGAAAATGTTAGTTGTATATCTAAGTGAACGAGTATAATCAAATCATAGAATATAAGACATGTAAACAAGATATTATGTTAAAGTATACAAAGATATGTGCTAGAAAGCTAAAGAAATTTATTCTGCTTCTTCCTAATCCTATGAATCACAACCAGATTAGAAACATAAACCAAAAGTATCTTTTAAGATTTCCAGAACATCAATATGCGTTGATAAACACTCAATTAATGCTAATTTTAATGCAAAAATAAACCTACAAGTGAGATGAAGTATTTTAGGTTTTAAAATGTGAAGCCGTTCAATGATTAAAATATGCTTAGGTTTACCTATTGCTTTTCTGGTCAACTGAAGAAGCATTTTTATTGATATGTCAAAATCTAACTTTTCACATATTAATGTACATGTATCTCCATAATTTATATAAATACATTATAGAGTGTAGCAATACCATATCATCAAAAACATGGAATTCCAACCATTTGTTTACAGGGAATATCAATTTAAACAGATCCGTAATGAAATGAATATTTCATTTTCTATTCCTTTATGTGGTGGCTCAGACGTTGACATAACAACTTAACTAGGTCTATCACACTAAGTACGAATACCTATGCATAGCAGCAAACTCACAAGATAGCATTTATTCTACAAGAAGAATGTAATAACCTCTCATGGTCTGAAAAAGCTTGTTGAACCTGCAAATAAAACAGAAGTAACAAAGTGAATCATTTAAGTTCTAGAATTTGCTTCATTTGATTCAATTTTTGGGTTGACACATCTCCTGATTACAAGAAAATGCAAACTAAGGCTATGTTTATCAGTCTACACAAAAAGGATTATATGGAATTTTTTACAAACCCAATGTTTGGGAATGTAACAGGATTGTACTACTGAAACTGGTTACATGGAAAAACTTATACAAAGGCACTCAAATTGAAACTCATTCGGGGCGCGTGCCTGTCTTAGCCTCTTAAGCGTATAAGTTATAACCTCTCTTTTTTCCTTCTAACGATTAGACCCTTTAAAATTCTCATTTATTGAACTTTATGTTTCGGCTGTACTTTTCTTCTATATTGATAAGATATTATTTTTTCCCCTGATTCACAAGCTAACCTTATAGGAAGAAGACACTAAGGATATGTTTGTTATATAATATTAAAAATCCTGACTACATAATTTCTATAGTTATATTTTTTACCATAAAATGAGATGAGACCTATTGTACAAAATACAAATTGTATAATTATATAGAAGTTTAATACCACTTTACTTACCCTGTTTAAAATTTTAATTTTAAAATTATGTCTTGACTTTTTCTTACACCTTAAATTAAAAATATTTTTTATTTTTAAAATAGAAGAAAAATATAAAATAAATTAAATATATATTTAAATAAATTTTTATAATAAAATTATTTTGATAGGTAAGAAAATTATATAAAATAAAATATAAATTATTTTATTAAAATATTTATCATCTATTTTATCCAACTATATTATAACGGTTGTAATCAAATAATGTACAAAATAATTATAATATCATTCAATCTAATATAATTGTACTTTATCTATCCAGTGCATCAAACATACCCTTAATATAAGGGTAGGACATTACCACTTCATCAATATATTAAAATAAAGTTATCAAAAACCTTCTCCAATCCGAGGTTTCACCAAACAATGTACAACTTATTTGACCTTTTTATCCAAATACAGTATAGGATTCCATCCACTGATTGTACTTGTCATGTTAGATATGACTTACAAAACAAGCCATACAGTTCTGCGTGGTTTTGTTGTTATTTAGCTTATGACACTACCTTCTCTGTTGCTTTTTGAGACTTAAGACATAACCAAACCATCTTCAATCAATCAAATAACAACCTTAATTAGTGCATACAATCCACATAATAGCAGTAACATAAAAACACTCAAATATATTCGATCTTATAGCAGCAGAATAGAGAAGGACTACAATTAAACTACATATGAACCAACACCACCAACATAGAATAAGCCAAAGGCCAAGTGTTCAATAGATGGCGGTGACACCACTTGTTATTTAGCTTATGGCACCACCTTCTCTATTGCTTTCTAAGACTTAGGGATTTTTCTTTTTGCGTCATCGTCTTCTGTTGAGCACTTGGCCTTTGGTTTATTCCATGGTGGTAGTGTTGGCTCTTCTGTGATTTAGTTGGATTTCTTCTCTACACTGATGTTATGAGATCTAGCATATTTTAATGTTTTTATGTTGCAACTATTACGTGGGTTATATGCACTAATTAAGGTTATGTTTGGTTATATGTTTCTATCCTTAATAATAATTATCTAATATCTAACTCTAATAGTTTTCGACTCTAATAAGTTAGATATTGAATAATAACTACTATAATTCATTATTTTTTTATTATAAGATAAGTTGGAACATGAGAATCATGAAATCAAATACAAAAATAAAAGTAAGAAAATACAAAAACTAACATACGATAAGCAAATCATGGATAACACCAAAACATAGAGTCTGCTACTTTTATCACACAAAACGCCTAATTAACTACACGAGCTATGACAGATCCAAAATTACAACTAAGTTAGGCAAAAGAGTAGACTAGAATTTGCATCCATCAATATTAGAAGGTAACCTTGACTATCTCGTATTTAATTGCTAAAATGGAAAGACTACATGAATTTTGGAAGTCACACCATGAGCACATTAAGCATCCTTAGACAAGTTATTGCTACTTTTGCATCATATGGTTACGCATTCGAGTCGAATCTAACATTGTAAACCAACTCACCTTCTACTTAAAAGTCTCAACCTTGTCCTCTCTGATATCGAGCTCATGAACTCTACCAAACTGATGGAATCCATATCTGTGAGATACTTATCCCACACGTGTTGCCATGCAGTAGTCAGCCCCTTAGCATCCCTTTCCACATTCTTCAAACTCATGGTATGACCAAGTCCATCCTTTCTATCTTCAATTTTTTACGCGTATCGCGAACACAAATCCAAACAAGAATACTATGACGGCTACAGAGATTATGACGCAGCTAAAATTTTCACACGATACCATAATAATAATTATCAAATATCTAACTCTAATAGTTTCTTTATTTCTAACCCTAATAGTCTCCAAAAATAATAAGAAAACTATTAGGGTTAGTTCTTAGATATGTTTCCTTATTATTTTTTATTACAATTTAGAACATAGGAATCAAGAAGTGATTAACAATTATATAAGCCAATAAGGAGGCGATAGTAAAAATTGCTTCTCATTCTTTTGGACTAACACAAACCTATTAATTAGCAAATTTCATGTATAACACTGGACGACTGGTAATACCGATAACCATCAGAATAGATTCGACACCTCCACCTCAACAGAGAATTATGATTACTGATGCTATTGTACGTGAGTGGAAAAGACTACTAGCAGGGAAGTATGCTACATTATTGTACAAATCGAACTGTAGATCATTCGAGGAACCATTGAAGTGATAAAGGCTAACCCACCGACTTGTTCCACACTACATCAATTATATGATAAATCGACTCAACATGTTCTTGGCGAGCAAATGCACGGTGCACACAATGTAGTTATACCTTGCATGCTTGGTTTCGTGTCCACGGCACACATCAAAAACTAGGATATAAAGGATGGACTTGGTTATGCCATGAGTTCGAATAATATGGAAAGGGATGCCCAGTGCTGGCTATTGCATGGCAACACGTGTGAGATAAGTATCTAACAAATATGGATTTTATGAGTTTGATAGAGTTCATTAGCTCGATAGCTTGATATCAAAGAAAGACAGTGTTGGGACCTCCAAGTAGGAGGTGAGTTGCGTTACAGCGTTATATTATACTCAAACGCACATCCATATGTCGCAGAAGTAGCGATAACTTATCTAAGGATGCCTAATGTGCTAGTGGTGTGACTTCTAGAATTCATGCGTTGTCCATCCATTTTAGCAATTAGATACGAGATAGTCAAAGTATCTTTTGATATCGATGGATGCAAATTCTAGTTTATTCTTTCGCCCAATTCAATTGTCATTTTGGATCTGTTGTAGCTCATGTAGTTAATCAAGTGTTTTGTGTGATAAAAGTGGCAGACTTTATGTTTTGGTATTATCCATGATTTGCCTATAGCCTAGTATATTCTATATTTTCCTACTTTTATTTCTGTATTTCAATTTCCTAATTCCGATATTCCCCCTTATCTTATAAAAAAATAATAAGGAAATATAATAATAACTATCTAATATTTAACCCTAATATTTCCTTATTACTTGGAAATTATTAGAGTTAGATACTAGATAATTATTATTACGTTTCCTTATTAAGGATAGAAATATATAACTAAATAATCTTCAATCAATCAAATAGTAACTTCAATTAGTGCATATAACTCACATAATAACAACATAAAAGCACTCAAATGTATTAGATCTCATAACAACAGAATAGAAAAGAACTCCAACTAAACCACAAAAGAACCAATATCGTTGTCATAAAATAAGCCAAAGGCCAAACGCTCAATAGAAGATGGTGACACAAAATAGAAATAACTGTAAGACTCATAAAACAATAGAGAAGGTGGTGACGTAAGCTAAATAACAGCAAAACTACGCAGAAAATACATGTGGTGTCATCGTCTTCTATTGAGCACTTGGCCTTTGGCTTATTCTATGGTGATGGTATTGGTTCATCCGTGGTTTAGTTGGAATTCTTTATTATGTTGCTATGAGATCTAATATATTTGAGTGCATGTTGCTGCTATTGTGTGGGTTATATGTACTAATTAAGGTTACTATTTGATTGATCGAAGATTGTTTGGTTATATATCTAAGTCTCAAAAAGTAACAGATAAGGTGGTGACATAAGCTAAATAACAACAAAAACAAGTGGTGGCATGGGTTGATAAAGTAGTGCACAACCACATAGAAAATGAATTTTTGGAAACTCGGAAGTAACTATTGTCACAAGTAGAACCGCGGAAGGAGACACTCTAACTAAATGTATACAGTACTACTAAACAACGTAACATAATTCTCTGTATTGCATAGCATAAAGTAGTCCATATATCGTTATGAAAAAATAGAGCAAAAGAATTAGCTGAAAATGAAACTGACAGCAGGAAAATATACCAACCTTAAGAAGAAACTTGTTAAGCGCAAGAAATTCTGAGCAATGCAAATAGAATGACATTAGAAACTCTATGGTATAGTATATATTATGTAAACAATCAATTAAACAAAAAATTACTCAAACTTTCCTGCTTTTGGAAATTGAATTAATTACACCCAAAATAAAGAAATTATTAAGTAAAAAGTTAATGACACCTTGAACTTACCTTCAAGATTTGCACGCCATGCATGGTTGAGATCTATCTCCTAAGGCTATTGGTCTTATAGTGATGGAGTATTTATTAAAGAAAGCTAGGGTCATTTCTACCCAAATATTTTCTCGCTGTTTTTGAACAAAGAACAGTGTTAACACTAAAGCCCTAATATCACCGGCCCCTCCTCTAGTCGCCGTAAGAGGTCTTTCCCATCACCAACCAGCCATCAGTCTAGCACCACTTCAGCCACCAATCCATCAGTCTCATACGACTTCAGATATCAAGATTCGCACGACCAACCACCAGTCCATCAACCTTGCGGACAGCCAACCTTGACAGCCACAACCTCTCTCACCATTGCTCGTGCCACCCATTGTTAGAAGTATTTGGCTGCCGGTGCCGTGGGTTGTCTTTTTTTTCTTTTTCTTTTTTGTGGGTTGTCCTTTTTCAGCGGTAAAGAACTGTTTCTTCTCAACCTAGTTAGTTTCAACAGGGAAGTTTTTCTTTGTTTTCAATTGAAGTCTCGGCTGATCTGTTTTTCTTTTCTTTTTTTGGGCTGGTCTCATTTATTTGAGTTAATATATTGGATTTGTTTTTTTAAGAACAGGAAATTTTTCAATTCTGTTTATTATTATATTTTTTGGTCATGTCTATTAATAAAGAGTCACATTCATCCTCTATAACCAAATCACTATTTGAAAAAAAAATCTACCACTATACATGATGGATCCTCTCCAATTCATACCAATTTGGATGGTACAAATGACTGTATTTGATCTCAAATTTTGGAGATGCATATTGCCGAAAGAAAAAATAAAGGTTATATTACCAAAAGAAAATTTACTCCAAATGAGAATGATCCCACATATGATGAATGAGAAGCTAATGATGTACTAGTTAAATCTTGAGTCATTAATTTCATGGCTAACAAGTTGGTTTCTCATTTTTTCCAATGTGGAACAGTAAAAGACGTTTGGGATGCAGTAAGAAAAAACTATCTCGATGTTTTTGACTCTTCACAGGTGTATGATTTAATGAAGAATTCCTTTCAATTTCGTTATGGTAGTCAATCTCTTTTTGAGTATTATAATAAATTGAACTCTACTCTTATGGACTTAGATTACCTTAAGGCCTAATGATATCTCATGTGCTATTGACATTGAGAAACTAAGAAAGCGTACTATTGAGGATCTGGTTTATACGTTCCTTGCTAGGTTAGATCGGATTTTGGATCAAGTAGTCATGTGTTGGTTACTTTTCCTTTGTTGAGTCCGGAGAAAGCCTATTTTCAAGTCTATCATGAAGTACAGAGATAGGCCATCATGGGTACTGAGGACCATCCTCAATCCTCTTCCGTTATTGTTCAAAGAAATCGGCCACGCTCAAATCTTCCTTCTACCATTCTAATTCTCGATTTTGTACCTATTGCAATAATGCTATGCATACTATTGATGTTTGTTGGAAGAAGCATAGCAATCCAAATTGGTACAAACTCAAGCAAGTTGAAAGAAAAAAGAAATCTTCTACTTCTCAGGTTTTTCGAGTAACTACTTAAGAAAATAATTTTAGATCAGTATTTATTTTTTCTGCTTTAGACACTTGACTTATTAATTAAGAAGCACTGACCATATGAATAGTAATCCTTCAATTCTTAACTCTCTAACATCGTCTTCAATTAAATTTGTACAGATTGCCAATGGAACACCAATGCCAATCTTAGAAACTAACAATGTCCCAATTTCACCTACTTTTTTCATGTCTTTTGTTTTACTTGCACCAACTTTTAAAACTAACCTCTTATCAATTAGTCAGCTTACCAAAAATCTTGATTGTTCTATAACATTATATTCTATACACTGTGTCTTTCAGGATAATCAAACGAAGATGACGATTGGCACTAATAGGGAGATAGGTCTTCTTTACTACTTAGGGAAAGGGCTGGCAATTATAATTGTGATTTTCAAGTGGATAGAGAGATTGAGAGAGCACGGATAATGTTATGACATCATCATTTAGGATTATGTTATAGCATTTTCGTTTAGGACATCCATCATTTTCTTATTTGAAGCATTTGTTTCCTAAATTATTTTCTAATATTTCTATTTCTAGCTTGATATGTGAACAATGTATTTTTGTTAAGAACCATCATGTTTCTTTCAAAATTAATATAGTACTAATAAAAGATATGTTCCTTTTGCTTATGTTTTTATTGATGTGTCGGGTCCTTTCTATGCTCCTACTACTTCTAGTCATAAATATTTTGTTTCCTTTATTGATGATTGCACTAGAGTTACCTTTATCTGTTGAAGTCCAAAAGTGATGTACTTTATGTTATTTACTCTAATAATGGTCGGGAGTTTGTAAATCAATCTCCTGTTTTTTTCAAAATTCATAACATTCTTCACCAGACAACATGCGCTTATACGTTACAACATAACAGCATAACGGAGCGTAATAATCGTCACCTTCTTAAGGTGACAGGTATGCTTCACTATACTTGTTCCTAAACATTTCTGGCCTGAGGTTGTCATAACTGCCGTCTTTCTTATTAATCATATGCCTACCCATATTATTAATTATCAAACTCTATTATGAAATTTTTTTTTCACTCTATACCTTCCACCCTTAATCAATGTCTAAAAGTCTTTGGTTGTGTGTTACGTTCATATACATGCACTTCATATAGATAAACTTGACCCGTGTGCTCTTAAGTGTGTTTTCGTTGCTTACTCTAGTACACAAAAGGGGTATAAATGTTTTCACCCACCTACATGTAAGTATTATGTCACTAGATGTTCGGTTCTGTGAACACGTCTTATTTTTCGAAGAAATTCCTCTAGTTCCTATTCAATGGGAGATTAGCAGTAAGGAAGAGGAGAAACAATGATTAGAAGAAAAGAAGTGGTGGATTTCTGGTAAGGAATATTATTCTTTAGAAAGTGTTAGTATTCCTCTTGAGTCGTCTTATTCTTTGGAAGAACTTGAACTCGAACATGAAAAAGAAAAACTAACTAGGGCATCTCATATATTTCAACATCACTTTGGTAGAAGGAATAAAGATACTACTACTATACCCACATCCTTTAATTATGACTCAGATGCTCCTCTTAAGGATACTATCATGTCTTCGAATGATTCCTTCAAAATTGATTTTGAGGTACAAATCTCTCCTTTAATTCCTACTATTTCTACTTCTAGCATGTCAATTGATCCTATTATGCTAGCACCTACTTTCTTGGATCCTTTAGCTAGTGATCAAGGTAAGAGGTATCATATTCGAGATTGTAAACAACCTAATAGGTTAGGCTCTCTAAGCCTTCATCTAATATTGTTTATTCCATTTCTGACTTTGTTTCTTATCATCGCTTATCTAGTCATAATCTTTAACCAAGGAAGGCTTACAGAGTGTATTATCATTATCTGTGATAAATACTTCAACAATTAAAATTGCTAATAATCCAGTACAACAGACCAAGCTAAACATATTTAACTTGACAAAAACTATATCAAAGACAATCTAGATGCGAGTGTCGTTAAAATTCTATATGTCAAAAGTAGTGATCAATTAACTAACATTATGACTCGTGGTATTGTAGGAAGACTTTTTCACATTTTACTATCCAAGTTGGACATATGTGATATCTATGCTCCAACTTGGAGAAAAGAGTTAAATTTTGTATATATTATTATTTATATTATTCTGTGAATATTTAGTATTTATAAAACTTATTATCTTACCATAATTAGGACATATATTAGTTTATAAATATCCAATTAGGGTTAATGGAAAATTAAGCTTTTTCATACACTTATTATAATTGGTTGGATATAAAAGGTGGCACTTACCTCTTCAAATTCCCTAATATGTATATATGGATTTTCACTATCTAAACCATGAAAAGTGAAAAAAAAAATTGTATCATTTTATGTTTGACATCCAATTGTGGTGTATTAGGGGAAACATTATGCCTGATGGTGTGACTATATGAGTAGGGTAAAAGTAATCTTTAAGAGTTATAATGGGATTATCTACGCGATCACTCATATTTTCAAGATGAGCTAGAAGAAGAAAATTGAATTAATGGTAACTCTAATTCTATTCGTTTCAAAAATCTACTTATTATTTTTTGAGAAGTGGTGTGTAACGGATGAGATGGATTGCAGATTGTTTGATTGAAGTTATTGATTTTGGAAAGATGTGAATAACAAGCTAAGAGATCATAGTTATTCACTGAACTTTGAACTAATGAAAAACATTTGTGGATGCTTTCCAACCTTATCCATATGGTTATTGAATGGAATGGGAGATATTGTTCTATATTGCCCATATACGCATAGTCTTTTTTATAAGCTATCAAGTAACATGAGTATTCAATGAGCCATTAAAGAATGATGCAAATCTCTGTAGCTAGAAAAGTTTGAAACTCATGGGAATAGTATAAAGACTAAGAATGCTACAATGTTGTGAAGCAGTGGGATTAGAGTAATTTTTGTATTTTGTGGATTGATAGAAATTGCAAATTTTTTGAAGAACTGAAAAGAGATAGCAATTTTGGCTTCATCATGGGCTTCGACCTCAAAAGAGTTTAAAATTATTCTCAGCATCTTATTCTTGGGTCCGTAAAGAATAGGCTATTTTATGGTTATATTTTTAACTATCTTTATAGATAAAAAGTGCACGATACAATAGGTCCTATAATTATCTTTAAAAAAAGTAGTTTAGTGCTGAAATTTGTGAGTCGGGCATCTCCAGTCACATAATTTTTAAGAAAATGTAGAGTTAGTCCTATTTTTCAAATTCCGTTACAAAACTAACAGTGAAGATCTTCCCAAAGGGTATTTTGTGAGATAAAAAAAACTTTTTGCTCTTTAATATTTCTCAACAATTTTCCCTCCTGTTTTGGAGTAATTTGACTCTGAAAATTGAAAAGGATTATGTTGATTGATATGTTATAAATATGCTATTGAAATTAAAACAATCTAATACAATTAAAGGGTCAAAAAAATTGTAAGAAATTTTAGGCTGAAAGGAGAAATAGAGTTCACCATATATTCTATTTCCTTTTCCTTTTTGCTACTTTGTTTTCTAATCTCTTTTTGCATTATTTAATTTGTTGGTTAGTTAGGTTATAAAAAAATTAATGTTAGGGGTAAAGACATAAAAACCCTTGAATTATCTCACATTTTAATTATCAATAGGATAACTCTGTCTTAGTACTAATTTGGCCCATTAAAGAAAATAACCACTTGTAGTGCATAAAGTAACAATTTACTAAGTACATTTTCAATCACAATTTTAGGACTAATCCATCACTTTTTTTCTAATAAATATATTATAATGCTTCTTATTATTGAAAAAATTAAGCTTACCTTCAAAGCTCATAGTTCCATTCCTGTCAAAATCATACATCCTGCAAAAGAACATATTAGTCGATCGATTGCAGATACAACCACAATATATAATACCATTGTAGAGACATCGATTAATTGAGGGGACGAAATTGTGAACCTGATCATTTGCTGAACTATTGAAAGAGGGAATTCGAGGTTTCCAACGACAAGAGCTCTCTGATCATAATCAAAACGTGGTTAACTAGATTAAGCAGAAACAAAGAGGTCAAATTAAAAGAAGTTGAAGATAATAACAAGAACCTTAAGCTGAGGGGCTGTGATGTTTCCGGTTTTTTCTGAGTCAACTCGCTCGAACCATTCTCTCAGAATTGCGATGTTATCCATTTTCGGATCCTCGGAGGTGTGAGCGAGTGAAACTGATCAACTAGGAAGGCCTGCTGACAACAAACGCGTCGAATTGCAGACCATTTTAAAAGAGAGGATTAATAAATGTGGAAAGACTGGGGTGTTGGGTGGAGATTACATGCTAATAAAATTAATGAAATAATTTATTAATTTTTAAAATTTATTTTATTTTATCTTAATAATTTTTAATAAGAAAAAATAATATTAATTTATATTTAATAAATTTAAATAAGATAAATATTAATATAAAATAATAAAAATATTATAAATAATAATTTATAATGTAAGTTTAATAAAATAAAATATAATATATATTTAAAATTAGATCTATTAAAATTTAAATTTAAATAAAATAAAATAAAATAAGATGATATTTATATAAAAAATAATATTATAATATAAATTTATTAAAAATATTAAATAAGTTAAAAACACTTATCTTACATCAAACTATTAAATTTATTTATAATATTTTATTAATTTTTATTAAATATACATACACTTAAATCTATATAAAATTCTTAGTATTGAAATTATTTTATATAAAAAATTATTAAATAAAATATTTAACAAAATAAATAAGTAGTATCATATTTTTTTTAAAAAATCTTTAAATAACTAAGTTATTATTGGATAACGATTTTTATTTATGATTTATGATTTATAATAAAATAATTAATTTTATGATTCATGATTTTTTTTGTAAAAATAATCATCAATATATTTGGTAATAATTTTTACTTAATGATTTAAAAAAAAATCAAAAAACACTTACAAATTGTTTGTTAATGTGTTATATTTTTTATTTTTTAAAAAAACTTAAAAAATAAAGAAATTTTTTTAGTTACTAATTACAAATTTTATTTTTTAATCATTTTCTTCAAATACTTATAAATAAAAAAACGTAAAACTTGACTCATTCTCTAAAAATGTTTAATGATAATAAAACAAAAATCTAAAATCTAAAATCTAATTCAAAAATCTTAATTTTAAAAATCGATGATTCACTCTATATTTAGGTAGTGAATACTTTAAAAAGTAAAAATTAAAATAAAAAATCGTTACCAAACATACCTAATTAAAAACCAATTGAAAAAAAATCAAAAATCTAGAGTCAAAATCGTTATCAAACAAACTAAGTGGTTCATTTTGTTTATTTAAAATTGTATATTTAAATTATATCAAATATTATTTGATTTAAAAAAATAATTAAATAATAAATTAAAACTAATAATTTTTTATACCTTATAAATAAGTCTAATTTAGTTTGTACCACGGATGAAAATGTCAACGACTTGATAATATCTCTTTTTTACACATCCCGATATCAAAATGTGATATCAATATTTTTTTATCAAATTATCGAAAATGTTAAATTTGGTTTAAATGTCATTTAAATGTGTTATTTGGCTAAAGTTTCTTTAATATTATGGATATTATCGCTAAAATATCATTAAAATATCGAACAAAATATAAAAAAATTAATTTTTATTTTTTTTAACAATCATTTCAATTCAACTTTTCTTCGCTTTTATAGAAAAAAAAATATATTATCTTTTTCATATTTGTAGTATGTTTGTTATACATATGAATACTTTAATAATAAATAATTAGTGAAATTTATTTTTTTATTGTCAAGATTTATCTATTTATAATAATTAGAATTAAATAGTGTACTTAATTATTTTAAAACTTTTAACTACTATTCTACCATATTTAGCAAAAAAAAATATATTTTTATTATATAATATTTTAATTAATTAATAAAATTATTGATTAATATAAATATTTTATGTATTTAAAAATATATGTATTAAATAAAAAATAGTTTAAAATATAATTAATTGATTGTTTTGATGTTTTATAAATTTTTATAATTTTTTTTTTCATATTTTTGATAGAGTTTCTATAGTTTATGTGATTTTTTTAAAAAAAATCATCAATAACGATAATATCCTCGATATTTTTGTAAAAATTATATCTCGATATTTTTACCGACGACGTCAATATTTCAAAGCTTGGTTGGTAATGTATATGTTATATTATATAAAATTATAATATTGTTGTTTGTAAGTTTTTAAAATATATTATATCATTTGAATTTTTGTTATAATTACAATTTTATTCGTAAAATTTTCTTCACTGTCTTTCATGCACTCTTTTATTAGTTCATAAGATTTCCACCGCTAAGAGTGGTAGTGTGAATAAGATTACATGATTCCCTAGCACGAAAATACAAGCAAAATTTTGAAACTTTTTAAAATAACTCAACTCCTATATATTATGAGATTGATATTTGTTAGTTAGTTAATCCTATTTATCTTCAAATTAATATTTTCAATTTTTCTTCTAACATGATCTTTTCTTAAAATCTCAAATTTTAAAATATCAAGAAACCATAATTCGTTGAACATTACGTAAGATGTAAAATCCATCCATAAGTTATCTATATTGCAATGTTAGCTTGTTTCTAAAATTACAAAAAGAATTTAAAATTTAACTATAATGTAAATATTTTTCTCGCTTCCTCCTGGACCAAAGCTAGCAAGAAAAAAAGAACAAAAATTAAGCACAAGAGTAAATAATATTATACATACCAAAAATTAACAAAATTCATATCGATAAAAGGAACAAGTTATGCCTTAACGTGACATTGCATAAAAAAAGATGAGAAGGAAAAAGAAAGTCAAAGAACCCAATAAAATGAAGCAATTATGTAACTCTTCATCCCTTGCATACAAAACGTTATTTATTAGACACTTGTCTTAATATTGTGTTTTTACTACTAAACTTATCTTTTAGAGTACATATGTGTCCTCATTGCTTATTAGTATTTTATATAATGGGGAATAGGCTTAGGACGATCATGTCCCCATTCGGTTTACCATGGACAACCAAGTTTGGTCCTTCAAACATAATTAGGTATTCTCATTTCACCTCTAAACTTTGATATTCTCATTTCAACTCCAAACTTTGGCATTATGCTTGAACCTTTTATGGTTCTCTTCTACTTATTATTTACATCTTTTCTATTTAATTTAGATGAATCTAAATCAACTCATTGATATCCTAGTAAACTCAAGAATTACATTTTCTTTATATCCAATGTAATTTTCAATCTTTAATTAATTATTTATACTCCATGTATCATGAGTTTTGTTAAACATCAAAAAACCCTTCAATTGGATTCAAGAAACTAATATACCTTGAGATGGGTTTTTCATTTATTTCTTTAGAGGGATTTATTGTTGTGTTTTTCAGCCACCATGGATGTGACTTGAGATGTTTAATTTTTTTGTGTGCTTAAAATTTGTTTTGTAAAACTAAAGAAAACAGTTTTTAGATAAATTAAAATAAAAACTGATAAACGTAAATAACTAATTATATTTTTGTTTATATCTCTTTAGAAAGGTATAATTGTCTATTTTATGATAAATTTTACGGTTTTTTATTTCGATTTTTCTATGCAAAATTATCATGTTTATCTAAGGGTGGTTATATGGAAATCATGTTCAAAACTAATCTATATTTTTATTATTTAAAATGATTTTACATATTTGAATTGGGTGAGTTATATTTTCTTTTAATGTTGTACATGTATAATTTTATAAATATTTTACAGCTTATCATTTTGAGTTTTCTAGATAAATTTATAGCTATTTAATTCAGGATATGTTCTATAAAAGTTATACTAAAAAATCATGTTTTGACCTTATTAGTATTCTATATTTTTGAATTTTTTTTACTTATTTTAAAGATTGAAATGTTTAGTTTTTGTATGTTTTTACAAAAAAAAAATTGGACACATCTACCAAAAGATATATCTAAATGTATGATCAAATGGAATAAATTATTAACAGCCCTTAATTTTAGGATTTTATTGGTAGAGTATTTTCAGTTTGAATCAGATAAACAAGTTATGGAGTTTTTCATGTTTTTAACACAAGTGTGATTATATATGAATGGTCGAGCAAGAAAACCCTACAGTGCACATAGGAACCAACAATTATATAGTATTGTAAGTAGATATCTAGTTCTTTTCTAAAGTTTTGAAAGTATTTTTTTCGAATTTCATGTATTCTCATGTAAATTCAATTAATACAAGTTGTATGTTTTTCAAAAGTACGTTCATTATTTAACTAGAAATTTAAAGAACATATTACATAATAGTTTCAATCCACTTTCATTATGATAGCATCATAAGAATATATGTTATTTTTCATTATCAATACTAGCCAGTTAAAAGAAAGATAATTTGCAAGCAATTTCAACTTGAGATTATAATAATTTTATTACTTGTACTATTTTATATACAATTTTGCAAGTTCAATAAATATTTTAGAATTGTCAGAGTACTTTCCTTTCAGTATTCAAAAGTTGTTGGCTTTACTCAACATTTAGAATATCTAGTTTAATTTAGTAAGGCATTATGACCAACATATTTGGTTTAATTCAGTTCAGTATGATATGCATGAATTCAATTAAGTCAGTGTGTATATGACATATGTATCAGCAGAGTCAATTCAGTATTTTAATGATTATATCAAGTAAGTTCCCCACATGTGTAGTTAAGAGCTAGCACAAATGCTAAATGTCTTCTTCGTGTGTGACAATAAGTGTTTTTAACATAATAAAAATCAAATTGCATTTCTCATTATTATACATTATATTTATATATTGGTCATAGCATGTTACTCTATTCTAATGACCATACATATATTTTCATCATAATGTTATTTTAATATTTCTTATAAGTTAATACATTATTTTATCATATGTAGATCATACCATATCAATATGTTATGAATTAATGATCATTCATAAGTATTTCTTACGCAGTTTGCATAAGTATTATATACAGTAGTGTGTGACAATATCTCTAAGTGCTTTTAACATAATAAAAATCAAATTGCATTTCTCATAGTTATGCTTTATATTTATATATTAATCATAGCATGTTACTCTATTATAATGACCACATATATATTTTCATCGTAATGTTATTTCAAGATTTCTCATAAGATAATGCATTACTTTATCATATGAAAATCATACCATATCAGTATATTATGAATTCATGATCATTCATAAGAATTTCTTACACAGTTTACATAAGTATTATATACAGTTGTTTTATTAAACTTATCCACTTAATGAGCTTTCAAACTCACATATTATATTTATTTTCCTCTCTCAAGTAACAACTTTTGAAGCCACATCATGTGAGTTTGAAGACTTATGGTCATCTTTTGTCATATAGTTTAGGTTTTTAATTTTCATTTCCATCTGTATAGTATATTCTAGTCTATGTGTTTCTACTAGTGACCAAGGCTAAGAAGCTCTATGTTTTTTTATGTACAATATGTATCTCACAATATGTACTTATATTTTTGGACATTATGCACTTTCTAGATGTGTAAAGTTTATAATTATTTTTGGTTTGTTAAAAATCATCCTTTTAGATCTTTAGTCAGGTTATTGTAGGAAGGATAGTTCAATAATTAGGGGAGATTTTTGCACAATTTTTTTCATAACTCTTTAAATGAAATCTTCAAGTTTAACCAAAATAATTTTAGGAATGCTTGTTCATATTATTTAGGTTATTAAAAATATAAATTGATATTTATTGATTATTTTTTTTATATGAATATCATCTTTGGTGGGGTTAGATATTTTTTGTTAACTAAACAAATCAATTAACACATATGAGTGGGGTTGATAACTAATTTGGTTAATTAACTTAATTCTTTTTTTCTAAGAGATTGAAAATGAACCATTTAAATGCCACCTTTGGTGGGGTTAGACAGTTTAAACTTTATTCAAGGTGTCCAAATTAAACCTAACAATTTAGTTATCTGAGTACTAACTTTCATGTTTTAAAACCACTACTGAACATATGTTGTCAATATATTTTCATATAATAATTCTTATAACAACTTTTGAAATAGAACTTCACTCTAACTACCGGGTGATTATACCAACAAATAAAAGAGCACTACTATAAATTAGACCGGATAATTAAACCTTAAAATCTAATTTTTAGATTTAAGTTTGTAATGAAAAATAATATATTTCTCTCTAACATTCTTAATATAAACTCTTGAATAAAAACAAAATCAATTAATTTTAGATATTTTTACCTATTTAATATTTCGCAAGCATAACAACGTTATTATTATATCATGTTTACAAATAGCCAGCAAAGTTAAATTTAATCAAAGACATATTAAATATAACATGTAAGAATAAAGCATAAAAAATAACTGTAAAGAAAATAAAATTCTTACAGTACTTTGATGCTAACTCTGTTGCTGGAAAACCTCCAAATAGAATTTGCACTTCCATTTATTGAATAAAAAAGAAAATAAATTACAAAAACATAATTAGTTATTCTCAAAAAGAGGAGAACTCTAAAACTAAGAAAAGCTAAAAACTAAGAAATGGAGAGAAAGAAAGAGAAGAGAAGATGTGTTTTGAAGTGAAGAGAATGGGGGTATTTATAGGTGAGGAGGGGAAGAAAAAGTGGGTGAAAAATGATTAAAAATAGAGAAAATGCGGAGTAGTGAATGATGACATCATACTGATGACGTTATGATGGTGTAGACGCAGCAACGCGTGCAAATGAGGCAGATGAGCGCAGCGGCGCGCGCGGAATAGAGCAAGGACGCACACGGAATGGAGAGTAGGCGCACGCGCTACACGCATATTCCTCATTTTTGACATTTTTGACCCATTTTGTCCATTTTGTCTAATTTTTCCATATTTTTTGATTTTTCCTCATTTATTTTATGAATATATTTGTGATGTATTGCCTCTAGTATTCCTCTTTGAGTCTTTAAGTTACGTTTTTAAGCGAAAATACCTGAAAAATAATAAAAATACTCGTGATTCCGAAAAGACAAATTTATATAAATATATGATAAAATCATATATATATATATAATCAATTAATGTGCATAAAAATCATGGTAATTTTAGTGCTTTTTGAGCACTCATTAGTGAGTCCTAACAATTTGGTACAAGAACAGTCGAGTCTGTTATGTATAGATAGATAATAGATCCAATGGTAATCTTTTACTAATGTTTCTTTTTTTCTTTTTATATAGTTTAGATAGAAGTATGCCTTCACGTGACCAAGGTCATGCACATCCTAAAAAACCTCTCCATGATACACCAATTGCTATTCAGAGAGATCACGTTGTCACAAACACTTATATATGGTCAGTAGCATAAGTAAATGTACATGCCCTACCAATGCATGTAGACCAACTTGGGGTGCCATACATAGAATACTAATTCAGGATTATTTGGAAAATTATCAAAAAAATAGGCTTCATCACAAAACACACAAGACACCTTTGAATCTTGGACCTTGTCAACATTCGTTGGCGAGTTTTGAGCCTTCAAAAGATTCACCAAAGATGATACTTGAGTTGTAAGTATCATGATATCATTTACCTCATGCATTTTTCTACTCTTCTTATGGCTATCATTCTGTCCATTGGCCATTGATAATTATTGCTAGCCATTTTCTCAATTAAATCACAAACTTGATTGTAAGATTTGGCTAGTAGAGCTCTATTAGCGGATGCATCAACAATAGTTCTTGTTTGAGCATTGAGACCATTGTAAAAAGTTTCAATTTGAATCCAAGAAGGAATACTATGATGATGACACTTCCTTAGCACTTCCTTGAATCTTTCTCATGCTTCATATAAAGATTTTCCTTTGTATTGTTGGTAGAATAAATGTCATTCCTATGCTTGGCATTCTTTGTTAGTGGGAAATATTTCATCAAGAATTTCACTGCCAAACCATTCCAAGTTGTAATGGAATCAGGTGGCAAAGAGTTTAGCCAAGCTCGAGCATGATATCGTAAAGAGTAAGGGAATAATCTAAGCCTAAATACCTCTTCGGTCACACCACTGAATTTAAATGAATCTCCAACTTTAATAAATAATTTGAGATGTTAGTAATCTGCTAAATTATCCAACCGTTTGTAGCATTTGAAACATCACTGGTTTTAGTTTAAGTTGATTAGCTTGAATGTTTGGCCTTATAATACTTGGATTCAACCCTTCCAATGTAGGTATTGCATATTCAGTCAAAGCTCTATTCTTATCATCCATTAAAGGTATGTGGTTGTTCATATTTAGCTCATTATTATTTATTTCTAGTGGATTAGCTATTTCTTCCACTTGGGTGGCAACTTGTTATTTTTTTATTGACCTCAAAGTATGCTCGATTTTGGGATCAAAAGGCCAAATGTATCCCTTACGGACTCTGCTCATGTAATAGACTCAACTAGGTTTTTAATAATACTAAAGAAGATGTCTAAACTAAAAATAAATAACTAAATAAATACATAAAAAAACTAACTAGATAACTAAATAAATTAAAATTATAAAAAATAAATAAAGAAAAATAACTAAAATAAAATAAAATAAAAAATTAATTTCTAATGTCTATAATCTCTGAAAGCGGTGTTAAAAACTTGATCAAACATTAATTGTGTTCAATGAATATACAAGTATATGTATCGTAACAAGTAATATAATGATAAGAAAATATTGTTATCATATATATTATTTTATTAGAACTAGTTTTTAAAACAAAAAAAATCAAAATAATTTTTTTGTGTTTTTATATTTTAGGAAAGTAAAAATTAAAAGAACTAAAAAGAAATAACAATAATTAATTAAATCAAATTTGGTTATTTAGACAAGATATGAGAAAATATCTAGGAATATTTAATCCCCAAATTTTTTAAACATGTGAATCACTAAAATCCGTCCAATATAATTATCAATCAATTAAATCTAATCTAGCATGTATTACTCTCTCAAGTAAACTACACACCATCTAGTAATTAACATAATCACACTCTCATGTCAATGGAATTTTATACTACTCATTAAGTTCATCAATAAATTACATAAATAAGAATTATACATCTCTGCCTAGAAACTATGCATGTTATTTAAGAGAAACAATTAAATAATTCTCTAAAATCTATTTAATTGTCTTTATAGATCAATTGTTGGTCAAAAATTTATAGTATAAAAATTAAATTAATTAATATAATTAAATTAAAATCATAATTGAGGTAAAATATTTGATCATCATATAATGAAAATTGGGTTCATAAGACCCCTAGATTAATAAATTAACTAGACAAACTTTTGTTCATAAAGCTCATAACTTTTCATAAGGAAAGAAATAAAAATTGATAAAGGAAGAAGAAGAAGAATAAAGATAATCAATCTCTTGAATTGTAGTACCAATCTTCTATTGAATCTTCACCAAAATTAGATCTCTTTTTGAATTTTTATGTATTGTTCTCTCTTCTTAGCTCCAAAAATTGATAAAAAAATTATGTTAATTTAGACTTATTATGGTTTATGAGGTGATTAGAGGATTAAATATAGCTCAGGTGAAATCTAAACTATCAGATCAGGGACTTAGATGAAAAAATGAAAATTTACAACGCCAACCAATAAGAAAGCGATACATGGCATGCACTATTCATTAGGCGAATCAGGGAGCGACACATGGAAAAGGAAGACCAGTCTGATCAACGAAACCTGAGTTGGTTCCATATGGCGAGATATGATTCATAATAATGAATCACATCGAGAATGGGTGGAATGGTTGGACAAATCAGGTCAACACACGTGGTGAACACCTTGACCAAGCACCAAACACAGAAAGTACACCTTGTTGACATGTGGCATAGTACTACATCACACTACATGCGACGATCTACGATTAGGCCTATTTGATTACGTGGCATCTGTATGACATATCTAGTTAGCTCATATGCTTACATGGCATACACGTAGCAACTTCTGATTGGTTCTGCGTTAAAAATTCATAAAAATATATAAAAAGTTAAAAAATTATATTTTCATCCATTTTCTTTATAAAGTTCATATTTTAATATTCTTAACCCCAAAATACTACTTATTGAATAAAATGAGCAAATATTTAAGTAAAAAGTTCACTGATAACTTTACTTTTATGGAGTTATCAAACAATTGTATAACACATGATAAACACATAAATTCATAGAGAATATTAATTAATTCATTGTAAATATGTGAAAATTTGAGCACAAATATATGTATAAAATGATCTCAATTAATCAATGAGCACTCATTGTGGTGGTTGGTACTGCTTTGGTAATGTTTACCCTTGGGGGTGACATTTACCATAATCAAGGTACTCTTTAAGGGATTGGCAAGACCCAAAAAGACTAGAGATTTTTACTAGCTTTCCTCGATCCTTTCTTAGTCCATTAGAGAAAAGTCACTCTTATATTCCTAAAACATTAGGTTGAATGTAAAATATGTGACAATGATTAAGGATATCTTAAGAGTTAAAATACATGATTTTCTAGTGACGAGCCACATCATTTTAAGGAGTTTCTTTTAATGTTAAGTTCCAGTGTGTCGAATATTAGTTATAAGGATGTAACCATTCCCATAGGTGAGAAGCATATGTGCTAATGTACTATGTGTTAGCTATGTATTTCAAGGTTACAATGTTTTCCATATATGACGAGCCAATGTAACGATGTGTTATGTGTTGGTTGGGTTTTACAAGGTTGTAATGTTAATCCATAAATGAGAAGCCTATATGTTAGTGTTCTTGGTGTTGCAAGGTTTCTATAAAGTCTATATGTGTTTGCATACTAGGAAGTTAAGTTATCAGAAGCTGTAAACATCAAGTGCTTTTGAAGATTTAGGAATGAGCATGGATCTACTTGGATCATAGTTGTTGTAGAGACAACATTGAACGCATTTTAGGTATAATTTAGCGTGATGTTATAACTAATAGAGGTATAGGCATATATCTTTAGTTGTGAACTATTAATTTTCTATTACTGTAAATTACTTAGTATTGAGTGGTTGCCTTAACAACCCATTGATTTTACCACCTAAGGGATGGATCCTATATGGGTTTATCATATTACATGATGCGTTATGTATGCTCTAATATTGTGAGATTATAATTATTATTTATTGAATATGTTTACACATATCTTGAAGTGATTAGAAATCCTTTATAACTTTCCTAATGTATTTGCCTAATTCACATGATATTTTATGTTTGCCTTGTTAATTCATGTTGCTAGCTTGGAATGGAGCCTTTAAGGCATACCATCACTAGTATGTTTACCGTAAAATTTTCTTTCTTCTATGGTGGTTGTATATATGATATGTTGAATTAAGCATGTTATTGTTATTACTTTTTCTGCTGTCCTTTTTGCCTAATTCATCTACTTGATTGAGTTGGAATAAAGTTCATAAAAAAATTTCAAGAGTAGGTTTATCCACCTCTTTTTAGGTTTTGATTGGCTAATTGGGTCGGGCTTTCAATTCACCTATGTGCAATTGTTCCAACGGATGGAATTTTAGAACCATAACGTCAATTTCCAGAGAAGCTATAAGAGAAATTACTGCCTTAGAGTGTACGATCTCTTTGAGATATTAGGTGCTAATTCCCAACAGAAAATCTCCCAAGTGAGAAGGAATGAAATCTATGAAATAGGCTCTAGTGCCCAAGTATCTAAGAAATTTATGCAACTGACCAAGCAAGTTACGATTCTCATTATACTTACCACTTCCAACAAAGAACAATGTGGATTTTTTAGTACTTTGGGACATGGTGCTGATACCTGTCCCTACCAAGGAGAACAAATTGTTGGATTTTAATAGGTCAATAAATTGGATGGGTGCTAGCAAAGACTTAAGTATGACCCCAATGCAAATACCTATAACCCAAGTTGGAGAAATCATCCCAATTTCTTCTAAAGACAAAACAACCCACCATTTGCCCAGAACTCAAATCCACAAGCTCAGCAGTACCACCAAAAAATGCCTCGAAATCCTCCCAACAAACCAACTCTTGAGGATAACTTTAATTCTTTCATTCAAGTAAGCAGAGACAATTGATTTAGAACTAATCAAAGGTTAGACTAAGTAAAGGCTTCCATCATAAAGGTATACTTTATTACATGGGATATTAAGTTTATTAAAAATGAAGCCTCCCAAGCAACATCTTGTTAAAAGAACTTTGTTGGTTTTTAAGTGACATGCGTTTGATTTGAATTGAAATGTGGTTTTTATGACATGTGTTTTCATTGTATGTATGGATAAGTTCTTGTATTGAATTTGAATACAAATTTTTCTTACACATGTTATAACTCTGTGAATTTATATAGATATTTTATAAAGTTAGTATGGATTTCTGCTTTGATGATTTGTATGACTCTAATAAGCTCTAGAATCCAGTTTAGTGTCTCTTGAGGTGAAATCTTAGGTGCTACATGGATAGAGACAAGTTTTATGGTATCTTTGGATTGTTTGGACTTTTCAAGCCACCAATGTTTACTTATCTTCATTACCCCTATTTGAGCCATTATGTTATCTCTTCATTTCTTTGCACCTATACTGGCTTACCACAAATGTTTAATCCTACTTACCCTATACACCATTTTTTAAGCATATATGTTCTAGGAATGTGTGTTTTACACTCTTTTTTGCAATTAAAAAAAGGGTGGAAGAAGAAAGAGGAGAAGATTGAAAAATGATTGAAATATTAAAAAAATGATGATAAAAGAGATGTATGGATTATTGAATTTAATGTATAGGTCTTACAACAACTATGTTGTGGAATGTATTTTGAGAAGTAAAGGGCAAAGAACCCATGTTTGAGGGTAGTTTTTCATAGACACATTGGATTTTTTTTATGGACAAAGATGTATTTTAGTTTAAATGTCATATCTCTCCTACTCATACCTTAGCCTATCATTACAAGCTTTAAAAAACCTATTGATTTCTTCTAGGTAGGCACTCACATTAATGGAAAGAGAGACTAAATGTAGACATATGAAGTTTGGTTCTACTAGAGTTTGTAATTTCTATTTACTTAGTTGGCATAAGTATATTTTAATGGAATGTAGAGTAAACAAGTTTAGCATATCACACACACTGCATCTCATCAAAAACTTAATCATACCCTTACATGAATGCATTATAGAATTTTAGTTGAATGTTTTGGTTAATCTCAAAAGGCCCTCTAGTTTTTGTCCTACCCTACTACCTCTTGTTTCTTCCATGGTTTCTCTACCACATTTTTGCTTTAGAGGACATAGAGTTACCTTCTCTCGAGATGATATTAGTAATTTATTATCTCTTCTCATTGTTTGATTTTCTTCTTTTCCTAATATCCCTTTTGAGATTGAAAATGTCACAGATATGCATCTATTTCAAGATTTTTCTCGAGGTGTTTCGATTTCTTATAATCCTCATGCACATCCTATTCATGATTCACCCATTTCTTCAGCCTCATTCAAACTTTGTGTTACTAGTTCCAAAGGCCCTCTTCACTCTAGTACTTCTTCTATTGGCCCATTGTTTTCCATGTTTTCTTTGTTTGAGGGAATGGAACGTATTGTTCCCTTTGAGCCCGACCTTTCCTTTGAACAATTTGCTACTAATGTTCTTAATCCTCAATCTAATATACCATCTTCTACCCCTATCATTGTTTAATAGTCTTTTTGCAATGATGTTCATGGAAATGATGATGCAAAAGAGGGAGAGAAAGAGTTTTAAACTTATTTTATTCTCCTTGTTGCTTTAGTTTGTTGTAACTCTATCCTTTAAAAGTGCGTAAAATAATGTTTACTTAATGAGGCTGAGCTTATTGTGTTCCTTTTTCTCTATTCATTTGTCCTCACCTATTTTGTGCAGTTTATTTACTTTCCTAATTCTATATTACTTAGTTTCTACTATTTTATTCTTCTAAATTGGGAGATTTTTTAAGAGTTGGATGCATAACATGTCTATTGCCTCATATGCTTACATGTCTATTGTCCTGTTTATAAGTTTATGTTGTGTTGTTTTGTTCATGTAATACTTCTTTTTTCTTGACATCACTTTATATGAATCATGCATAGATATGACTATTAATATAACATGTTGCATACATATTTTGCATTCTCACATTTCATATGGCTTCTTATGTGTTTACTTGCTTCCATGATGTAATAAATTATTGTTTTTTTCTTACATGTAGTTGATAACCTGGTATTTGTTATTGGAATGCATGACATATGTTTTCTTTGGTAGACTTAGATGTCTTTTTATATGTATGTTCATAGTATGGGGTGAGGTTGCAGGATTGAGCGTGCCCATGTATTGTTGAGGGAAGATAGTTGAATCATTAGGAGTGTGTCAACTTAAAAAATAGTTGGACTCCTAGTCAACTTCTTCTTAAAGATTTGTTAACATATATATAGGGCATTGATGCTTAAGGGAAGATAGTTGACCAACCAGAAGTGTATCAACTTGGAAGATAATTGGACTCCTAGTCAACTTTCTTCTTATAGATTCGTTGACATTTATGTGCCATTGGTATATGATTGCTCATCATATCGATGTTTTTTATATACATTGTGAAACCCATTATGCCCACACACAACACATATAGATATGGGGCTTTGTGTTATGTATCGCATTAAAGAGATGTTTTCTACTTGCACTACTCTGGGTTTGTCTATGAATTCAGGTTATGGTTTGTTACATGATTTTACCTAGATATTGTCTCCATGTTATTCTTTTTATTTCTTGTTTGAACTTATATGTTTCTTCCTTTTATTTTTGTTTTAATCTTCTCTGCTATGTTGTATGAGTGTTAGGATTATTGCATTTCTATTTAACTTTTCTTCTTCATATAGAGGTATTGTATGTTGTAAACCTATGTGCAATTGCTTTGACTTTTCATATCAAAAAATGGGAGAAATGTGCACAACTTGTGTTTATTTATTCATTATGTTTGCTTGTTGCATGGACTGGTGAGTGTAGTCTACACTACATTATGTTTATCTAATATGCATACACTTAAGGGGAGTGTTGCATATGTTCAGTGAAAGTTTTCATATATTATGTTGCATGTAAATTATGTAGTTTGCATATTTGTATTGCATGTAGATTGTGTTTGTTTGTGCTACATGTTAATTATGCCTAGCCTCTCGTGTGTACCTGTGTAGGGGTAACACGATAGATTTGGATAGACTATACATTGTTTTTACATGAAACACTCATGGGGTATGTATTCATTTTGTGTGTACAAGTGTACAATGTGAAATGATGTTGAGTTCCTTGTGACAAAGGATTGGATGAGTTGATTCATGATGTTGGATGGAGCATTCAAGATGCATACACTTGGAGTAGGTATGTCTTTTGAATTTTGGTGCACGTCATTGTGTTATTCACGAGAATAAACAGTTTTAGGACATCTTCATGATCATCTCATGTTTGATGATTATATGTATTTAGTTATGTAGTATTATGAGACAGAAAGCCAAAGAAGAAGAATATAAGTCATGTTATACTCATGTCTATGTGTTGGCTTACCATATGCAAAACATAGTGTCTATTTCATTCTTACTTAGTGTATTTGTCCAACTCTGTGTAAAATTGGTTATTATAGATCAATAATACACATATGCATATAGTAAGGAACACTTTGTATACAATAATGTTTACATACACCACGGGTATTTATGGAAATTACTCAACAATTTTTGGAACCAAAAAATGTGATTTTTGACACCTCGACATGGTATCTCACCGAGGACCTTGCTAGACACATGTGGTGAGGTCATGGTGAGCTGGCGGCAAGTGTGGTGGCGAGATGGTAGCATGGGTCGTGGGGAGGTGATGTCGAGGTTGGCTGTGGCTTTAGGAATTTTTATAATTTTTCTTATTTGGCATTCAGAAAAATGTAGCAGAGCTTTTTCAAATTGACATCTTGTATTTGTATTTCTGGATCATTAATACCTTGAGTATTGTTAGGTATTAGTGATTCGTGACTGTGTGAGCAAAATTGTGCATATGAGTGGTGAGTACATGAGTCATGTGTCAGCTAGTGGTTTCCTTCATACAACATTTTCATATTTGTTTTACATGTTTCTAGTCATTGATAACTGATCACACCACTTTGGATGGTATTGGTTTTAGAGGATAGCCAGATTCATGTGTCAAACCAAGTCGTTGTAAAAGCAACAATAAGAAGTTCAGACAAAGGTCCCAACTGATAGAGGTAATAGTGGTTTTATTTCTTTCAAAGTTGTAACTGATTTATTGTTTAATGGATTGTTTGCTACTAAGTGATTACCTTAAGCAACCCATAAATGTTAGCACATAGATAAGGTTTCAATTTGGGTTTACCTCGTTATATATATTGTTATGCATGATCTTCTGTTATGTTAGTATAATCTGAGTTTATATCGTTTATGTTCCATCATACTAGTTTTAGACTATGATTTCAAAGCTTATTTATTTTGTGTAGTTAGATTTTTTTTCTTTCCTTGTAGCATGCCTATTGCTTTATAATTATTACTTATATTGTTTGATCATGCATTTTTGGTGTGAGTATATAAGGAGTATATAACTCCTTACCCTAATAATGTACCAAGTGTTTGACTCTTTTTTATGATTTTTTGTGTAATGTATGACTGGATGTTACCACATATGAAGAGATTGGAAATCCCATATAGCTTTTCAATATGTATGATTGTCTTGCATGATGTGTGTTGAATTGCTTAACTCACATAGTTAAGCTTGGTTGGCCGAATTGATATACAACTCGTAAAAAGATTCCATTGGTTGATGTTTTCACCCTTTACTTGGTCTTGATTATCTATTTGAATCGGAAGAACGATAAACCTTTATGCAATTGTTCCTACATGAGAGAATCTTCAGTACCAATCAAGAGATAAGGGGTAAAATACAAAGAAAATTAGAGACAAATAGAAAAACATGGGCCACAATGGTGAATAATGTGTGCTGCAACATGAGCGTCTCACATCATAATTGAAACATGTACCAGATTGATGCAAGCTGCTGTGGTGAAAATGCGTATTATGGCACGCAATCTCACCATTCACTTTTCTCTCCTTTTTGAAACGTTTTTCTACTTATATAATCCTCCCACTTCACTAATATGTACATATTCAAGCAATAGTTCTAAAGTTTCTAACAATTCCCTATTAATTGTTATTAATTTTAGGTTATAATTTTCTTATTTCCATGTAATAGTTTTTTAATTCAATAAGCAATATAGTCAAATCTGTTTGGAGGTTTTTTTAGATACAAATTAGTATTTAAATTCTTTACTTTGAAAGATATACTTTTGTAAATTTTAAATGTATTCTTTTATTTTTAGAATTAATTTTATGTACTATTTTGGAAGCTATTTTTTAATATATGGATCATTTATTAAATGTAAGTATTTTTAGTTGAATATTTCAATGAGTTATTAGTTATGTTGTTATGCTTGCGAAATACTAACATAGATAAAAAGAATTATAAAATAAATTAGGTTTGTTTATTTATTCAGAATTTTTACAAAATTTATTACAAAGAAATATATCAACGACATATTTTTTGTAATATAAATAAAATATGAAATTTAGATTTATGATTTGGTTATCTACATCAGACTTAGAATAATATTCTATTTCAAAGATTTTTACAATGGTTTATGATTGAAAAATATATTGACGACATATTTTTCGTAATAGATTTAAAATTTAAAAGTTAGATTTCAGATATAACAATTTTAAATCCAACTTTGACACCTTGAATAGAAGTTTAAATTGATACCCCTACAACAAGCATTGATTTAAATGGTTTATTAATTTCTTAAGAATAAATCATAATTTAATCATTATCAATTATGTCATTCATGTTAAAAAAAACTTTAATTAATATTGATTAACAATGAAATTGATCTCTATCAAAAGACTTTTTCATACTAAAAAAGGAGAATCAATAAATTTAATTTATAACTTTAGTAACCTAATTAATTTTGAGCAAACATGATTAACTAATTAAACTTCTCTATTGAGTATTAGTTATTTGTTGAATCAAATCTATCTTTAAATTTATGTTATTATTTTATACTTTTCAAACCAAACAATTATGATAAAGTGTTTGAGTTTTGTTGAATTATTTAAAAACTATGTAGTTTTTTTTAGACTAACCTTAGAAATATATTTATCATTTCTTATAAAGTAATTTGTTCACTTGTGAACTATTTAAAAATATACAAACTTTGGGTATTAAGTTTTTGTACATCAATAGGCAACATACTTCATCGCATTAATGGTGGCTACAAGTTCTACCTCAAAAGCATATAAGACCCTAAGCGAGATATAGAAACATCCATTAACAAATTATCTTGAGGTCCAAAAAAACCCACACATCCATATAGGCTTGGTGATCCAAAAGTAGCACCATGTGTATTGACCTTTATCCATCCCCAAGGTTAAATCATCTCTACAATTCATGAAGGCTATCATGGGACACCTAGTATGCGCAAATGTCTAACCACTGAAAATCATCTATTTTATTTCACATGAAGCCACATCATGATAAACCCACCTCACAAATAAATGCAAAACTCAAAGTTTTTCTGTTTGTTCCCAAACCAAAAATCATTTCTAGTTATCCATATAATCTAAATGACATAAACAATCCATATGTTTCATAAATTATTGAGCTATGACCCAAAGTCAATTTCCATTATAACCGTTCATATATCAAGGATGGAAGAATCTATATGTGATTGCATACCAAAGAATGAGCATAAATATCCCAAAAAGCACCAACAAAAAGGCAACTGAAAAAAATGTGAGATATGTTTTCCTCTATTAAGTCAAACAAGGGGCACAAGAACTCTCCATTCTTCTTTACCTAGAAATTTGTGGAAAGTTTGATCAAAATAGCTCTCCAGAGTAAAATAGACCATAAGGATGGTACAAAACAAACCCAAATGCCTTGCCCCAAATCTTTAGTTCCCTAAACACATGTACTTAATTATAAGCTTCACTAGTTGTGACTTCTTTAGTCGAATATGTCCAAACTTCGGTGTCTATACCATTCCTAACAACTATGAATCGAATCTTTGAAGCAACATCTGGGTAAAAGTCATCAAATGACTATGATAAGTGTCATCCATCTACTTGTAAATAATCTTCCACTAAAGAATGAAATGGCTTATCCACTTAGGATAGTTCATCCTTTCAATGATAGGAGTGTCCAACCAATTGTCATTCCAAAACTGGACTATAGAGTTATTTCTAACTAACCATCTAGATTCTTTCAAAAGGGTTAAGTAATGAGATGGTAAACCCAACCAGATGAAAGAGAGAACATAATAACTCCATGGATTTTCCTCCCTATCCAAGTGACATATGTGTAAATAAAGCAATGTGCTTGAGTTTTCTGTGATAACTCCCCAAGCAAACTTTCTTAACATAACCTCATTTAAAAGACTAAAGTCTCACAATATAATACCTTCTTCCTCCAATGGATAAGAATAATCCCTCCAAGCATCCTGAACTAATTGAAGTTTATCTGTCTTTTCCATCTAGAAGAAATTATGAATGGTAATTGTTTGATCGTCCAAGACTAATTTTGGCCATTTACAAATCTGGAAGGAGTAGAGAAACTTACTCTTTATGACTAAAGAAATCAAAACATTGAAGAATCAAAGTTTATTTGAGATTGACACATATCTGGATCCATTTTCTTTACAACCAGAGGAGAGTTATTAAAGTTTCATGGTGCGCTCTGCATAACCAATTCCAAATCCTCCATTTCCTCAAAGTAAAATAGGAATGTAGTTCCATATACCGCTTTCAGCTCAATGCCCCTTTCTTCACCCAGACTCTTTGAAATACCTTCAACAAAGCATCAGGATTCACGTAACTGCCTATTATCACCCTAACTGCAACAACCAAATCTGTCTCCTGTTCCTCATCAATTAAATCTACTATCTCAAGAATTGAATTAAGCTTATCCAAACTTGTATACACTCCCCCTCCATCGCAACTCAGATCACAACAAATGAGATCACAAAAACTTGAGAAAAAAAAACCCATTCTAACACCAAACCTTGCACGATCAACCTAACAAATCCAAAGAGCACAATAACTCTTGGGTAGAAACGTATAGTACTTATAAAGTCAAAGCCAAGACCAGAGCTCGAAGTATGCTAAAACTTGACCTTTACAAGACGTGAAAAATATCCAAAGCCAACACCAAACGCATTCAGATAACAAGTAAGCAAGAGGAACACAATCAGATCTCAAAATGGGCCAAGATATACTACATCATTTGTCATGCTCCTCAGAAAGATGAATAATAGCAAGAGAAAATAAATCACGATCATAAGAGCAGAGAAAAAGAATTGATGGTTAAAAATCCACAGGACAATGAGGTTAGCTAAGAAATTATGAAAATTAGCAAAAAATTAACAAGAATTGATGAAAATCACTAGGAAATACGAAGCCCTAACGAGAAAGGTGGGTAGTAGTCCTTCCTCAACTATAATATTTTGTCAAATAACTGTTACCAGAAGTTGACCTCGGTTGAATTTTGTAAATTGGATGAAAATTTGACTACTAGATAAGTCATATTTTAGCAAAAATAATAATAAGATTGTCACAACCCATTTTGTTATTTACAACAATAATTTATTAATGAAACTCTGACAATAATAGCAGTCAAATGTAATTAATTGTAAGGATATAATTGATAATTCATATATCTTTGTTATTACAATAAAAACTAATTATAGCAAATAATAATGATAATAAAACTAACATAGTGCAAAGCTCTACAAGTTACGGTCCAAATTATCTTCGTACTGGTATACTTTAACATCAGAATATTAGGGAGGAAAGAAGCTGAGTTCCAGTGCCGTTAAGTAATTGGACCTTTGGTTTATAAAAACCAGAGCTTCAATTACAGAAGGAGACATTTTTTTGTTCTATTTTAAAAGCCAGTAATGGGGAGGAAAAGAAAAAGGACCACTTTCGAAAATGGGTGCTAATTCTAGGTAATATGATAATTGTCTTCCTCAAACCTCTATCACTTCAGTTGTTAACGGACCAAACATACTTAACACCACCTGCAAATGACCAAAAAAAAAAAAAAAACTTGAATCAAATGTTGTTATCACCAACAATTTGACAAGTGCTAGAGAATTAAGAATATTGCATGTGGGTCCACAAACTTAACCCTGTCAGTTTGTCATAACAAGTAATATGACTAATATGAATGATAACACACGGACAATCCAATAGCCTTGTAGAAAATTGCTTTATTATAGAATGAAGTATAGGCATGTCTAAAAATTGTAAAATTGCCTTATTTTTTAGTTCTTAAAATAGTCTTAGTAGTACCGCAATTTTACTTTTAGTACTCTTTTTTACCCACATTTTTAACGTGGTATCTAAGTGATAACTCCATTTAAAAAAAGCACCAATTTGATACAATTTGTCATTTAATTGTTTTTCAGTAACAATACATGTGTGATATTTAGAAGGCATTTTCGGATAATCAATTAATTAAACGATATTAAGAGAATATTTTTCTGATAATCAGATATTCAATTAAATGATATCCGAAAATGTTCTTTGAATATCGCACATGTATTACTACTATACATGTGAAAAATCCCGAATTAAATATCAAATTGCATCAAATTGGTAACTTTTTTTTTAAATAAGGGTACCACTAAGGTATTATCTCAAAAATATAGATAAAAAAGGGTACCAAAAGTAAAATCATGATATTACTAAAGTAGTGAACCCCTTAATTTTAAACCCATACCTCACAACATCATAACTCTCCAATTGAAAAATATGTCACTTGGGCCTGAGCTACATGCCCCGGCCACTAACAGTCAGAAGTGTTAATTACGAAATGTAGGAGAAAATTGCAATGAACTTACCGGTAAAAGTACAAGTCCATGCAAGAAACCAATAAGGATCAATGACAGGTACATTTGGAAATAATAAACCTGAAACCCAAAAAAAAAAATAACCACTCCAAGTCCTTATGAAATAACTACCATAAGTATTTCACAAATGAAAGACATATGCAACATACCACAAAAATTTCTGATCTTGAGAAGCAAAGGACCATTACTCCAACCAGCTTTGTCAGTGTGATCCCACTGCCAAAAACAGCTTACATTAAGAATTTCAAAGAAAGATAATGAACTTTTGAGTAAACTATTTGTGGTGATCCACACAGGGAACAGGTAAGTATGGAGTAGCTTGTAAATGAACAAAAAGGTACTCAAGATTATCAAGAATACATAAAACATAGAGTTCATAAGGGGGCGAGGGTCAGGAACTCCCATCTCAATTCTTATTGGACCAAAAACTATTATAGGCGCCCAATAAAAAGAGAGACCTTAGAAAGGAGGGAAATACAATCAATAGATATATGGAAAAAGAGCAGTAGCCCTTTCTCAAACAAATTTTGATCGAGTAACTTCTTGAAAAATCTTGCAGATGCTAAAAATCAAGTTTGTCAATTTTCTAAACTGTTGACTTGACTGGTTAGTCATATTGTCATTTATCAATGTGAGATTTTCATTTTTTCTAACATTTGTATGGTAAGAAAGCCAAGATGTCTAAATTAAATCCCCAAAATCCCTTCTAAGGGAGTAATTAAAATAAAGGTCCACAAGCCTGAGTACTACAGAAAGTAGGTATAGCTGTATATAACCCCTTTTGTGTATTCTAACAAGAAATTTGAAGTGTCGTTGATGATCTTTACATGGTTCTCTGTGTACACTGAATATATTAGTAAATACATTGAAATTCTATCAATAGCTGCATGTGACCCAACCTAAAAGTGGAAAAAGACAATATAATGAACCTGAATACAGAAGCTCCCATGGTACTCAGAGCTGCTTTCACACGATGGTCCCTATCTCCATGGCTCACCTGTTCGACCAAGTGCATATAGATGAGTAGGATGATAACAAATTACAAGAAGCAAGTCAACAGGGCCATGTTCCAGTAGGCTGCTGGCCCTATCCCAATGATTCTGAAGAGCAACACACAGGATATCTCAATTTTAAAAAGAGATCTTCCTTTTCCTAGGGTTAAAAAATAGCTCACTGGTGCTAATTTGCAGGATTACATGTAATGTATGATATGAAATTATTCTTGTCGGGACTGGAGGAATTCTTCAGAAACAACAGTCACTAGAGATTCTCCCATCCAATGACACAAGAAACTTTCCAAATTGAATCTTTACTTTTTTTAATAAAAAGACATGGCTTATAAAGTCTTTTGCTTTTAGAAATTTGCTTTGCCTCTTCTTTTTTTATTTTGTTCTTTTTTTTCTTTTTCCTGATCATAGTTACTCCCACTCTAGCAAAGGGAGAATGGGGAGAATGAGGAAGGGATTTCTAAAGTCTCCACTTAACCTCATTTGAGGGAAAGTAGACAAATTACAAACTATACCTCACATGAGGCTCGAATTCACGACCTCTATCAGCCTCATTTTTATTTTCAAAGACCACTATTTTATTTCAGAGCTTTCTCTGATGAATTCTAATCCAATCTATTTTACGTTCTTTTCTGCTTCATGTCAAGATCAAATAAATTATAGACAGACAAATGCTACAAGTAAGAATACAAACCAGATAAGCATGTGTTATATGGACACAAAATTCAACCGCGATTCCTATTGACATTATAAGGTTTACAGTTGAAACTGCATTTAGTTGGATGCCCAGAATTGCCATTACACCCTGAACATAAAAAGTAAATTAGTTACTTTTGTAATATGTGGATGACCACGATAAAGTGGGGAAAAAGAGAAGCTTCATTTCTTTTGTTATACCATGAGGTCCACAACGATCATTGCCAACATAAGTAAAATGATTGCCGAACTCAATGCACTGCAACAGAAGATACTCGGAATAAATTGGAAAATATATACTTTTAAAAAAATTAAATAGGAAAACAAGTAATAGTAAAATGAAGAAAGAAAAAATGAAATAAAAATTTCAGAGTGGAGGAGAAAGTATACTATGAGGGCTTCAACAAGAGTATATATACCTGGAAGTTATAATAAGGCACACAATAAATACGGCTCCTGTTCAAAAAGATATATTTAGCGAGGGCTTAAATAGAGGAAAGAATAATCTGTTCTTTTCAAATGAAATTAAATATATATAAAAAGAGAAAAGAAAAGAAAGAAACCCCAAAAAGAAAAAGGAACAAATAATCATTTCAACGTTAATGAAAAGACAAATAAAATAGAGGAAAAACTTCATATTGGTAACCGAAGACAACCATTGGTAGAGCAACTGCAATCAAAAGACAAGACAATTACGGAAAATTACTACAAAATCCCTGAAATTTTTCAAAATTGTAAATAACCCCCTCGAATTATAACAGGCAATTACATCCGGTGAGTTATTGCATTACAATATCTCCCTGTGATTTTTATCAATTATTTTTACTACCACCCCTGAAAAGGTCAATGAATGTATTTTTAATCAACCCTTAATAGCAATGAAAAGGGCATAAAAGGAAAAAAGAAAAGAAAAAGAAAACTGATAATGTTAAAGACAAGGTATTGCTTTCAACATATAGATTAGCAAATTATGACACTAATTATGAGTTGTTTATTACTTATTTTCTTGTTTGTGAAAAGAAAGAATTTTTTTTTTCTACATTAAACAAAGGTAACACGCCTATTTTAGAGATATTTACCACTAATTTAGGAAGGAAATCAAAACTACCTAAAACTGAAAAATTATATCTACAAATTTGGTAACAGATTACCAAATCTCCTAAAATCATGGGATAAGGATAAAGTTGATATGATAGCTATAAATCTCCTAGAAATCAGTCTCTAATATTGCTAACAGATTCTAATCTAACGATCTTTTTTATAATTCTACACTCCCCTCAAGCTGGGCGATAAATATTAATTAAACCCAACTTGGAACTCAGATCATCAAACACCTTTCTCGGTAGAGCCTTGATAAGGACGTCTGTTGTCTGCATACATGTAAGTACGTACAACATCTTGATTATTCCTTCCTCTATCTTCTCTTTTATGAAATGTCGATCAATTTCCATGTGTTTTAATATATCATTATGAACTGGATTTTTGGCAATTCTAATTGCTGATTGATTATCATAGAACATTTTCATAGGTTCTTCATCTGAAATTTTTAATTCATTTAGCACCCTTTTTAACCAAATTCACTCACAAATACTGTGTGTCATCGCCTTGATACCATTGACTACTTCTTACTTCTCTAAGTGACCAGATTTCCCCACACGAAAGTGCAATATCCTGAAGTTGATCTTCGGTCTTGTATTGATCCTGCCCAATCTGCATCACTGAACACTTCAATATCTTTTCTTTGATTCTTCTCAAAAAATAATCCTCTACCTGGTGTTAATTTCAAGTATTGCAGGATTCTATACACAACTTCCATGTGTTCTTCATTTGGATTGTTCATGAACTGACTTACCATACTAACATCAAATCCAATGTCTGGTCGTATGTGAGATAGGTATATTAGTTTACCTACTAACCTAGGTATCTTCCTTTGTCCATAGGTGCACAATTTTCCTTAGCTCCCAACTTGATAGTTGGATCCATAGGAGTATCTGTCGGCTTACATCCGATCATTCCAATCTCCTTTAGGAGATCTAGGACATATTTTCTCTGTGAGATAGAGATTCTCTTTCTTGACCTAGCAATCTCCATGCCTAGGAAATATTTAAGATTCCCAAGGTCCTTGATTTCAAATTCTTTCTCTAGTAAACTTTTGATAATGCGGATTTCCTCTTCATAGTTTCCTATTAGGATTATGTCATCCACATACACTATGAGGACAACAAGTTTTCCTGCAGAAGAGTGTTTAACAAATAGTGTATGGTCCGTCTGACATTGAGAGTAGCCATGTTTCTTCACTACCTTTGTGAATCTTTCAAACCAAGCTATTGAAGATTGCTTGAGGCCATATAGAGATCTCCTCAGTTTACAAACCTTGTTGCATGTAGTTTGTGTTTCAAAGCTGGGAGGAATTTCCATGTACACTTCTTCAGTTAGGTCCCCATTTAGAAAGGCATTCTTAACATCTAATTGGTGGAGAGGCCATTCAAGGTTTGTAGCCACGGATAACAAAATCCAAACTGTGTTTAACTAGGCTACAGGAGCAAATGTCTCCTCATAATCAATTTCATATGATTGGGTGAATCCCTTTACAACTAACTGTGCCTTGAACCAATTAATACTCCCATCTTCATTATATTTTACTGTGAAGATCCATTTGCAGCCTACTGGGCGTTTCCCGGTTGATAAGTCGGAAATTTTCCAGGTTCCATTTTTCTCTGGTGCATGAATTTCTTCATACACTGTTGCTTTCCATTCTGGTGAGCCGAGAGCTTCTTATATATTATTAGGAACTTGGATGTTGTCAAGGTTGGAAACAAAAGCTTTGAACTTCGGTGACAATCCTTCATATGACACAAATGTATATATTGGATGTTTTGTGCATGATCTTACCCCTTTTCTCACAACAATAAAAAGCCACTATTATCATTAGTTTCGGGATTAGTGTTACATGGTGGATCTTCACTTGGTCTAGGACTTGAGTTAGACTCTTGGGTTTGCTCAAGAGATGCTTGTTGTTCCATCTCCTTCTGGTTATTTCTCCTCCTTGAGTAGGTAATCAATTCATCATTCGTTGTTAATTGAATAGTGTTTAGATTTTGAGGTGTATTGTTGGCTTGATCTTGAGTAATAGGTTCTAGAAAGTAAGAAGACTTAAGGGAGAGATTTTGAGAATTTTGAGAAAGAAGTGATTCATAATTTAGTGATGGGTAGATTTGGTCAGAATAAGGTGATTCTTCAATATCCCAAAGCTGATATTCTAGGAAAAAATTAGTCTTCCCTTGAATATCAGATTCGAAGAAATAAGGTTCTTGCTCAATGAAGGTGACATCCATGGAGTGATGAAATTTTTTAGTGACCTGTGAGTAGCATTTATATCCCTTTTGAGTTGGAGAGTACCTAAGAAAAATACATTTATGAGCTCTAGGATCAAGTTTTTCCCGGTGTTGTTGATGGACATGAACAAAAGTTAAACACCTGAAAACTTTGAATGGAATGGTAGAGATGAGACGAGTAGTGGGAAAGAACTAAAGGAGGATTTGACAGGGAGTCTGGAAGTAAAGAATCCGAGATGGCATCCTATTTATGAGGTATGTAACAGTAAAGATGGCTTCATCCCAAAAATATTTTCGTACATGGATAGAGTACATAAGAGACTGAGCCACATCAAGAAGATGTCGTTTTTTTTCTCTCGACAATACCATTCTGCTAAGGAGTGTTAACACAGGAACTTTGGTGAACAATAATATGACTCATGAGGTAAGCATTAAGGCTGGAATTGAAATACTCTCGACAATCAAGAATTTGTATATTCTTTTCCATTCAATTATTTGTCTATACCTGATAGCATCATTTGGACAGCTCCAATTTTGCTCTTCGTATGAGTCTAGTTGTTGCCAATACTGATTGAGAGTGTTGAAGTATTGAGTCACTGTTAGTTCTTCTTGACGAAAGTCATGAAGAACACTTTCCACCTCGAATAATTCTAATGTATTCTCATTGTTAGAATATATTTCTTTGGCAGCATCCCAAATCTCCTTTGTTGTTCCGTAGAGAAGAAAGCTTTCACCAATATCATTTGTCATGGAATTAATGAGCCATGACATGACCATATTATTTTCGACATTCCAAACTTTGAACTTTTCATCCGTCTTGTTTGGTTTGGCAGCATTTTTGGTGAGATAATCATCTTTGCCTTTTCCGCATATGAGCATCATTACGAAATGAGACCATTAGAGGTAGTTGTTCTCCGTATCCTGTAATGGGCATGAGGTTATTATCACTGTTGGAAGCCATGGCTTCTTGATTTGAGGTAGTTTGGGAAACAATATCTCTTGAATCACGTTTCCCGTATTTGATCATATGAGAGAATTGGGGTTCAGAGATTGCTCTGATACCATCTTGTTTGCAAAAAAAAATACTTTTTCTACATCAAACAAAGGTTACACGCCCCTCTTTATATAAATGATAATGCTCATCTATTTTAGAGATATTTACCACTAATTTAGGAAGAAAATCAAAACTACCTAAAACTGAAAAAATTATATCTACAAATTTAGTAACAGATTACCAAATCTCCTAAAATCATGGGATAAGGATAAAGTTGATCTGATACCTATAAATCTCCTAGAAACCAGCCCCTAATATTGCTAATAGATTCTAATCTAAAGATCTTTTCTATAATTCTACATATTTAATTGTGTTGATACACATTCTAATATTCTAAGTCTCTCCTAAGGTGTGGGCATGGATTTATTTGTAGTACTATGACGACCATCACATTGAGCCTTCAAATATGGGAGAACACAAAAATGAAATAATTCAAAACTGAGATATCTTATTGATACCAATCAACGCTTTGTAGGTTTAAATTTGTTTTTTTACCTTTAAAGTCAACCTAGAAATTACTCGAGGAGTATGCCAATTGGGTTTTGCAATGGATTTTGTTAAACTCCAACAATAACCAAGCTTAAGAAATATGCACGTAAATCTAATTCATGGAAGATACATGAGAAAAACATCATCCTCATTATAGAGGAGCCAAAACTAAATAAAAAGAACACAATTTTTTGCAAAATACCAAAACGAAAAGCAAGAATGCCAAGTATTCAGGGCAATAAAAGAGTACGTACAAATAAAAATATATCAAATTTATGCACACATTTTACGTTTGTACATGTATATGTATGTAGGCATGCATTCACGCTCCTAATCTATTGTCGATATGATCTTCAGAAGTACGAACCTAGTGCAATAGCAATGTCTATCAGGGTTACCCTCCATATGTCCAGGAATTGCTCGAAGAAGATATAGAACACCGAGTAGGGAAAGATATCCATCTGCATTAGAGAAACACTAAGTTAAACGTGTAGATTTATAAGCTGAAAACAAACTGCAGACACTTCCAAAATAATAAATATTGATTCTTGTGCTCACGAGTTTTGAATGGAGTGGCAAGGGGTTGGTGTGAGTGCATGGACAATGAATGAGATTGGATAATCACCAGGAAAATATTTTCTACAAAATCCATTCAATAATATTCTTCTTGAACAATCACAGAAGTGGAAAGCTGTGCAGACAGAGGGGTTACTGACTCAATATTAACTCTTACTGTGACAGTTCCTTAAAACTATTTATGCCTTGAGAATTGCCTCACTTTGAGGCACTTGGAAATCCCTTAATTGTGCTGAGGTTTAGTGGCTTACACCACTTACTGTTGAGGTTTACATAAAGAGAGTAGGTACCACCCATGAGACTTCTAACAAACGTATAGTGATCTAACCAACTCAACAGAGGTTAACAGAAGACAGCAGTTATCACCTTGTCTTCTAATTTTACATTCTCCCCTTCTAGGAGAATTGAAAGAAGAAACCTAAATTTCTTTTTTTAAAAGAAAGAGATCAGCTGCAGCTTTAGCTGGTGACTCTGCTCCCACTTTTGCTCATATTTTTAATATTTTTTATGAAGCTCTAATCTCGCTAAATGTAATAGACAATTGCATTTGGTGAAGAATGTAGAAGAATTTAGAGATGAAAACATATGGCACAGAAGATGGAGCATTAAACATCAAGAACTTTTTGATAATTCCCCTGCTAGTAATAGCAATGAAAAAAGAAAGGAAACAATAAGACTGAAAAAAGTGAGGACACAATAAGACTGAAAAAGTGAGGAAGAGAATTTAAGTCCTCATATTTATAATTATATATGTTATTTAATATTTTTCAACGACCAACATAATGATCAGTTCTCATGAAAATTGTTTCATTTTATCTTTCTTAAATTGATAAAATTACAATCACTGGTCAATATTTGTGAGGGTATTTCCTAAGTCAAGGCTTATGCCTCCTCCTAGCTCAAGGTATTAATCACCTCTCCAAAGAAAACATCTAAGAATTCCTATTACTCTTAAAACATTGAGCAAGCACAAAGGGTAAGTTTTCAATCTTCTTAAAGGAATAAATGAAACCTCTCATAAAAGCCTGATATGTGAGAGTTAGGCGCCCTCTTAACAATTGTGTATAAATTAATTAATATCTAGGCCAAAAACATCCCTTGCTGAAGAAATAGGTGACCTTACTAAATTGAAATCTAAATTTCAAAATGACAATTAATCAACATAAGGAAGAAAAGAATTCACAACTATAATTTCGAACAAAAACTCAACCATCCTTGTCTACAAGGAAATATTTCTAAGTCTTTTCATGAAAATATGGAAGTCAAACAAAATGAAGGTAAGTCAGTTAAAATATAACCTTCAAAGAGTCAGAAACTTGGGAGCTAAACTCTCGGGCAGCTCGCAATGAACTGACATAGTCACCCTAACAAGAAATGGAAGTTAAATACAGAGAAGTATTCTCAACATATATTGTGCAGATATATAATCAAATAACATTTTAGCTTCAGTACACTCTTGAATTAACCAACCTGTTTATTAAGTGGTGTGTGATAAGTTCGGAACTCAGATGCTTTTACGACACCACTCTCATAACCTGCAGATATGCATGCACAAACCTTTCAAACTAAAAAGTAGAGAAATTTAAATGGATTCAAGAACTTTTTAATCATTTCAATACGTATCAAATTCAATATATAATTTCTAGTAAAAGAAAAGAAAAGGATGCTCATCGTACAGACCATTCAGATCAACACTATTGGAATAAGCCCCATGGCCACCTTTTGCACAATCAGCAGATGGAAGGGCATTGAGGAACCATGGAAGCTTCTGCATAAATTGGGTTGTGGATGGGCGACCATTAACCAAATCTGAGTGGCGAAAGCACTGTGACCAATTCACAGTGTCAGTTTGTCACTCGCGAAACATTTAATATATTAAAGTCCCATAGTTACTAGATGGCTTCCCCAAAGAATACAGCCAGTCATTAGATACAAGGAACAAGTTTTCTTTTAGATATTTGCTGTCTGGATCTGGATAAGAGGGACATTACCGTTGTACAGTCTTTGCACACTCCACCTAAGCTGCAAGGAGCTTCATCAGGTGTACAACATGGTGGCTGGAAAAACAATCTGTCAGGATCAGTGATCTAATAGTAAATGGAAAATACCAATGCAACTCATACTAGATAATGTTCGAGAGATATAGCAATAATTCATCACATTGTCATGCACAAGAGAAAGCATTGCAAATAAGCTTAGGACAGCCAAACCATGCTTCTCAAGATCAAAAATAACCAATGTAAATATGACGAAAAAGATTCTTGAGAAGCAGGTCCGGTGAAAATTCATACATGCATGCATCTATGTGCCTTATATCCAAAGATAATATAGGCAGTTCCCTGAGTCCCAAGAGCAAAAAACAGAGTAAAGGAATTGCCAACCTGATCATCAGGTGGACAATACGAGCCATTAACAAACTTCCGGCAGCAGCTAAAGGCCTCTGGTGATATCCATACAAGAAAGTCATCAAGCCAAGAGGCAGCTGGTTTAGCAATATGGCTTGACTCGGGAGTTGAAGAGGCCCTTGATATCTACACACAGAAGAAGATTGGAGGAAATAAATGCACGACCATTATTCAGAAAAAATCCTTAGCTGTTTACAGCTATGCATGGCTTTGTTCTTGCGATTAAAATTGACTTTTTGTGACCATTTTTCACAGCTTTAAAAGTTCAAAACATAAGTCAAGGAAGGCATTACGGAACAGGAAATATATGGAAACCGATCAATCAATACAAGGGGTTAAGAGTTGCAGAACATCTTGTAAATTTCAAAAGAACAATAGTTGGAATCAACAACTTCTAATCAACAGTAGAACACCCAAAATTATGATTTCCTAAATTCAACATCTTTCTATGCTTTTAGCGTGTTATTCTTTATATGGAAAGGAAATAAAAAATTTGAAGTACGACAAAGTCATGCTCATATCTAATTTTGAATTAGAACCCTCTTGAACCATGGTATACCTCATTTAAAAGAGAGTTTGAGTCGCACTGGCTGATGGAGCATAACTTGTTTGTATCCCTTGATTCAGAGCTGAAACAAGCACATGCTACTTAAATCATTATCTCAGAAAACATGCAATTGCTTTTATGTTGCTAAGGAGAAAAAACTCTTTAAAGAAAATACCCAGGAGATCCACTAGATTAGCCTTCATGGACACTTAAATCCCTTATATTTGATAAAGGGACACAATAAGAACAATTTGTAAAACAAGAAGACTATTGAGGCACCAAACTATTACCACTATCCAAGATATCCTTATTTTGGTAGCTGATTAGTCCCCCTTTTTTCTATTTATCCTTGCAATATCCCTTTTCCAATTCAAACATAGGAGACTAAGTATCCCATTCTACAACTAGGGAACTAAAATGTCTCAATGGGGAAAAAAGCGTCCTTGCACAACCCTTCACCCACAAAAATAAGGAGATAACAAGAAGAAAACTATGTATATTACCTATAATTGAAGTCCTTGACAACAAAATACAATGGGGGTCCAATTCTGAGATACTCGGAGATATTATTAAAATAACCCTGACACAGAAGAAACGTTCACAGATGAGAAGCAGACAAACAAAAATGACGTGGAGGAAGAGGGCTGAGAAAGGAAACCTGAAGGTAAGAGTCACGTGGAAGAACAATCTTTTGCTCTAAACCCGGTTCAATCCTAGTACATAGTGCCTACAAAGATCAAAAGAAGGTGGAACTTTACATAAGCTTGTATACCCTGACAGTTAACTATATCCAGAAAAGGTGGAAAACATCAACAGAAATACAACCAAAGTTTATGCTTAAGAAAATTTTAATAAGGAACTTACAATGCTTGCTAAAGTAAAAGCTGAAAAGATGGCAATGACAACCATTTTAACAGCCCAAATTCCAAGAATACGTGCATGAACTTTCTGAAATGAAGCAGCAACAAGAGATTGATGCACAAAAGCAGATAGAAATACACAGCACGAGAGCTCAATAGCACAACAATCTTAGAAAACATAATTTTCAATTTAGAATATGAAGAAACCTACCTCCATATATCGAGCTAGAAGTCCAGATCTTTCACGATTGGTCCCTATACTTAAATATGATCAGAACTTGCAACACTTTGCAAAAAAGAAAGAACATACATGTTTTTAATTAAAAGAATGCCGAACTACACAAATAATCCCTAGTCTTTCCCACATTCTACATTTTGATCCCCTTACTCTTTTTCTTATAACTGGGTCCCTTTACTTTTTATTCACACTTTAATCCAGTCTTTTCTAAAAAATATTTGACTATTAAAGTTCAATTTCAAGTTATTTTGAACTTTTTGGACTAAATATGTGAAATAAAAAGTAAAGGGATCATATCAAAAGAATAAAAGTAAGTGCTCAGAGTGAGAAAATTAAAAAGTAAAGTACATTTTAAGGAAAGAAGGAGACCAATATATAAAATAAAATAAAAAACGTTTGCAAGATCAATCCTATAGAGGTTTCAAGGATTTTTCATATAATCAAATGAACATAAGCAGAATGACAGGATTAATGGATTACCTTTTTTTCACTTTTCTTCTCAAACTACATTAACGTCCAATTATCTTCATTGGGTTATTATTAATTTTACAAATGATGCATACTTTATAATATAGTATACTTTATGTAGGGATCTGCAAGCTTGGGTTCTCATTTTATAGTATGCTATACGCAGAGGAATTACAAGCTAGAACAGTTTTTAAAATTAGATGTGCAAAAGGTCTACCAGACCAAACTCAAATGGCATGCTAAGACCCCCATGAAATTAAGGAAAGAAACTACAAGGAATACCAGTGTCATACTCCACAAATGATGTGGGTATTTTTATGCAAGGAAAACTACAAGGAATACCCGTGTCATGCCAAGACCCTTATGAAATTAAGGAAAGAAAACTACAAGGAATACCTGTGTCATGCTCCACAGATGATGTTGGTATTTTTATGCAAGGAAAGCAATCAATCCTGCGGTGCTCGGCTCTCAAAAAGTCCAAAACTATCAATGCAACAAAAGCAGTAACTTGCAAGAAAAAATCCAGCAGGACAGCTAAAGCTACAAAAACAATAACAATGGAGATAAATCAATCTACAGACTAAACACAACATAATCTTAGTAATATTTCACTACAAAATTAGTGCTTGGAACCTGCAAACATGGAGAAGACTCGGCAAGCTGGCATCGGGATGAAACTTCCAACAGCGAAAGCCAAAACCTCAGATATGCTAGCCAGAGTTATAGATGGCCCAACTTCAACAAGGGCATTACTTATTCGTTCTTCTAAAGGCAACTCCAAGGATTGTCGTTTCATGGATTGTACCAATATACACATATTATCTACACCAACCTAATTAAAATAATTAAAACAAATTAAAAAAATACTCAAGAACTTTGTAAGTTTTAAATATATAGTTACCCCATCTTTTATCATTTGGGCTTCATCATACAGACAATGGTTCTGTGGGTGGGAGATAATCAGAAATCATTTCATGGTTGCTGCAAAATTCTGTTGGTTTACTATTTTTCCAAAAAGTTTGAGCTAGTAAAAGCTAAGACAGTTTAGATTTATAACATTTTTTTATATTTTAACACCTCTTATTTGGACTAGGCACTATTTTGATAACTCTGTTTCAAACTCTTGTAAAATGAAAGAAACTGTAAGGTATAGTTAAACTGGATATATTATGTGTACAATTTATTCTTAGTCTTGTTATAGCCTTATAGGAATCTGTTTTATTCTTGCTATATCCTGACTCCTGAGCCAGCCTTTACGTTTTACTTCGCCACTACCTGCCCTCTCCACTGGTTCCACCTACGCCTAACACCTAGTGCCGCTGCTGTAAACTCTAGTATCTACCTGTTTTTACCGCCTAAGCAGTGCCATTTTTTCAAGTTTTTCTCAGCCACTGCATTGGCAACTTTCTACAATTCTCTAAACAGATTCTAATCTGAATTTTTTGCAGCTCCCTGGACAGATTTTGGTCTGTATTTTCTGCAGTTTTTTTGGAGAGATTCTAGTTAAATATATATATTCTAGGATAAAATTACCCACTCCTGCATTATTTTTAGTATTGTGAAGGAATGAATTAAGGAAATAATATTATGATTGTGAACTTATTGATTAGAAAAAATTATGGTCATGATGTACTATTCTTCCATTTCTATTATACCTTAATTGGCTCTATATCTAAAGTGGTTTTTGTGATTGTAAGCATCAAGTTATTAACAGAAATCTTTAGTTTCCTTAGCATTCTCTCATAATATATTATTATCATTTGTAGTTTCCTCAAAAAATCTACTATTCCTCTCAAGCCATAACCAGCCAAAGAATTGCTTCAATCCAACAGCTCCAGAATATTGTAGCCTTTTTAGTCTTCATACTATTTCCATGTTCGTTAAAGTTTTCCATTAACAATGATTTACAAGATCTTAGAATAGCCCATTGAACACCCATGTTACTCTATAACTTAGATCAAAAGTTATGTTCAATTGGACAATGAAGAAATCAATGATCAATGTCTTTTGAACTTCTCTAACAAAGCTAACACCAATTAAGTGAAGGACAAAAGCTTTGAAAACTTGGATTGAAGTCAATCCATTATGGTGACCTTACCAAGAATAATTAGTCATTTCAATACCTTAACCTTGCTTGGACTAGGACACTTTCAAACTGAAGCATATTGATCAAAATATAGTAAACTAGGATCTTCCACAATAAACTCAAAGTAAAATTTACAATAAAACCTATCAAATGACCGATTGATCCATAATCTTGTGTCAATATTGTTAACTCTAATCATTACTCCTTCCAAACCTAATATCAAACTTCCAAAATCATCTTAACTACAAACTAATACATAGCATGACAATTTAATCATCTTATCGAAATTAGCAAACTTTTTGTCATGAGAAGAAAATAATATCATCTACAAACTAGAGATGAAAAACTTCAACTTTGCTTTCCCCAACACTCAAGACCTTCCACCAAATTGAACCTATTTGTTCTTTCATCAATCTACTCAGTGCCAACACAAAAAAGAAAAAGAGTAAATGGATCTCCTCGCCTCAAACCTCTAGAAGCCCCAAAAAGGCCTCTAGGTTTCCCTTTAATAATCACTGAAATATTCATTGAACTCAAACAACCAATGATCCAAGTCCTCCATCGTTTCTCAAACCCTCTCTCTCTTCCCACACAAAATTTAAGAAACCCCCAATCAACATGATTATAAGCTTTTTCAAAATCTATCTTGAATATCATAGTTTCCTTTCGTCCTTCTATACTCCTCAACAACCTCATTAGCAACTAGAACATCTAAAATTTGTCTACCTCTCATAAAGGCTGCATGCTCAAGAAAAATAGTATATTCAAATACCTCTCAACATTAGAGATAAAACCTTAGCAATTATCTAGTACAAGCTAATAATTAAACGTATATGCCTATAATCCTTAGGTCACAAATCATCATCATTCTTTGAAATTAGAAGAACAAAAGTAGCATAAGTCTTTTTGTTAACTATACCACCATTAAGAAACTCCCCAAAAATCTCCAACAACTCCCCTTTAATCATCTCCCAACCGCTATGAAAAAATGCAAAGTTCAAACATGTAGACCGTGCCTTTTCCTTCGAGCACTCAAAAAAAGCCTTCTTGACTTCATTCTCTTCAAAAGGCCTTTCCAACCAAGTTATCGTCTCCTCTTGTATATATAGGCCATCAATTATTGGTCTTTGCCCATCTTTTCTAAAAATAACTTTTTGAAGAAATTCAAGAGTTCTTCAATTTGTAGATCCACAATGATTGTTCCATCTTCCTTTTCAAGTTTTTTAATCATATTTATGTTCTTCCTCACATTAGCAACATAATGAAAAAAAATTGAGTATGCATCCCCTGCTTAATCCAAGTAGCTTAAGTTTTTTGTCTCCAAAAAACTTCATTTACAATTAAATCTTCCATCTGAATTTTCAAATTACTTAGTTCAAATCTCATTTGCTCATTGAAACTTTCATCTAAAAAGGAAATTCTATCTCCCAAACATTTTCTTCTCTCTTTCAAAATCACCAAACTTCTTTCAAGAATTATAACTTTTTTCGTGAATTTATAATTGTAGACTTTTCTGAGAATCTGTTTTATCAGTGATGAACAGGTTGTATTATTAAGTGTAAAACAAGTTGTAATTATTGTTGATACCAACTGTTATATTCCTAACTTAGTGATCACTAATCTGTTTTTTCATTCCTATTTATAGTGTTGTATATACATTAAAGAAAATCAGAGAATGAAGTGAAAAATACATACTCCAGATTATCTCCATAATATCTCTCGTAATATTATCTTCATGGTATCAGAGCATTTCTAAAATCCAATTTTGTGTTCTCACCAATTCTGTCCGAGGAAGAAATTTTTTTTCCCAAAATAAATAGTTCTCAGAAGACAGTGAGATTTTTTTTTCTCCCCATTGTTGAATACGTCTTATTTCTATCATCATTGCCACCATTAACCACTATCAGCCATCTATTCATCGTTATAGCCGATGATATAATATCATCTCAGACCAGTCATCATCTCAAACCAGGCATCATCGCCAATCATCATCGTCATCCGCTTCAGTCCCGCAAGTTAGTAAGTCCCACATTTGCATTCTGTTTTTTGTTTCCAATACCCGGCCCAGTAAAACCCTACCCACCCGACTCGGTCCAACCATATCTGATCCGGTCCAACATACCCGATACAACCCTACCCGATCCAACAGATTATCTCAAAAAAAAAAACCATAAATTTCAATCCACATATAATCTATAATTGAAATAACACCAATGGCCATGGGAAAACCTATAATTACTGGTTCCACGGAAAACTGTCTTATGCCCATCGCCAATCACAAATTAAATGAGCACAATTACCTTCAGTGGTCCCAATCCGTCATGATGTTTATATGCGGCAAGATGAAAGATGATTATCTTACTGGCGATGCAGCAGCTCCGAACAAGGACAATCTACAATACAAAACATGGAAATCTGAAAACAATATGGTGATGTCTTGGTTGATCAATTCCATGACAAACGAAATTGGAGAGAATTTTCTTCTCTACAAAACTACCAAAGGAATATGGGATGCCGCCAAAGACATTTATTCCAATTCTGATAATATGTCCGAACTATTTGAGATCGAAAGCATCCTCCATGATCTTCGTCAAGGAGAGTTGTCAGTTACACAATACTTTAACTCTCTCACTCAATGTTGGTAGCAATTAGATTTCTTTGAGGTTCACGAATGGACCTGTCCAACAGACAGCATCTTGTACAAACAGATTATTGACAAGAAACGGGTTTTCAAATTTTTACTGGGGCTGCATAAAGATCTTGATGATGTGCGCGACAAAATTCTCGGAACAAAACCCTTGCCCAGCATTCGTGAAGCCTTCTCTGAAGTCCGTCAAGAGGAGAGTCGGAAGAAAGTAATGATGGGTCCTCAATCTACCATTTCCGTGACTAGAGAAGGATCTGCATTTGCTATTCGAGGCCACCAGCACTCTCATAATACAGACAACCGTCCTCGTCGTGGAAGACATTGGTGTGATCATTGTTGTAAACCTAGTCATACTAAGGAAACCTGCTGGAAAATTCATGGCAAGCCCACTGATTGGAAACCACCATTCGCACAGCACATCAACAAAGAAAGTTATGGAAAAATTGCCTCCAAATCTCAAGGCACTGAGTCACCTGAATTTGCTCTGTTTAGCAAGGAACAGATTGATCTCCTCCAGAAATTATTTGGACAATCTTTGACCACATCATCTGCCACTATAGCTCAACCAGGTAACACCATCAATGCTCTTAGTGTGAAATAGGTTATGAGACCATAGATTGTTGATTCAGGTGCTTCAGACCACATGATGGGTAATGCTTCTCTTCTCATGAATCTTAAAATCTACCAGTATGGACACACGGTCCGAATTGCCGACGGTTAAGTATCCAAAGTAACAGGAATTGGTTCAACCAAAATTTCAAACTCATTTATTCTAGATTCTGTCCTTCTTGTTCTTATACTTGATTGTAATCTTATATCAATTACTAAACTCACCCGTGATAAAAATTGTATGGCTAAATTTGTTCATAACCTCTGTGAATTTCAGGACTTGGATTCGGGGAAGATGATTAGCAGTGCTAAAGAATGCTCGGGACTCTATCTCCTCAGCAATGAAGAACCTTCAGCAAGACCAAGTTGTATCCGAAGTTTCTTATCAGAATAAAGCTTTGTTAAATCTTAAGTCCAACAAAGATGGTGAAATCATGTTGAATCATTATCGCTTAGGTCATCCTAATTTCAAGTATTTAAAGAAACTTTTTCCTTCATCCTTTAGAAATAAAAATTCAAAAGATTTTCAGTGTGAAGTATGTCAATTTTCAAAACATGTTAGAACTTCATATCCTCATCTTCTACATACAAAATCACATCCTTTCTCATTAATTTACACTGATATATGGAGACCTTCTCGAATCAAAAACATCACAGGGACACGTTGGTTCATTTCATTTGTGGATGATCATACTCGAATCACTTGGTTATTCCTAATGAAAGAAAAATCTGAAGCATGTCAAATTTTTAAAAATTTCAATACCATGATTCAAACCCAATTTCAAACAAAAATCCAAGTATTGAAATCTGACAATACTAAAAAATACTTCACTTCCGCCCTTACTGATTATCTGTTAAGTCAAGGGATTGTCCATCTAAGCTCATGTGTTGACACACCTCAACAAAATGGGATGGGTGAAAGAAAGAATAGGCATCTTCTCAAGATAGCTAGATCCATCATGTCCCTCAACATTTCTGAAGGGATGTTGTTCTTACAGCTACCTATCTTATCAATAGGATGTCATCTCGTGTCCTCTTGTTTAAAACACCTATCAATACTCTACTTGAGTCATACCCACACACCAAAATCGTGTTCCACGTTCCCTTTAAAATTTTCAGATGTTCTGCTTATGTCTATGTACATCATAGTGGCAAACTTGATCCTCGAGCCATCAAATGCATATTCTTAGGGTATTCATCGTACCAAAAAGGATACAAATGTTTTTCTCCTATCACAAAACGATTCTATAATACAATGGATGTCACATTCTTTGAACAATATCCGTACTATTCCAAACCTATCATTCAGGGGGCGAACATAGGCAATGAATACCAGCTTTCGAATATCATAACCACTCAGTCTCCCACAAATCCTATCACGCAACTTCCAGAGAGTGAATCAATGTGTCAAATAAATACTCTTACTAATCCCAATGAACCCTCAACTTCTCTACCAACAGATCCAAACTTTCTTGTCCCAAACAATGATCTTCTTGTCTACTCTAGAAGGAAAACAACTCAAGAAAGAGCAGAGAACCGAACATATCTTGAGCCAATCCAGGAATCCAACCCGAGTACAGGCCACTCCGACAATTCACAAGGTAACATCACTGAACCTCTTATTATTGAATTATCTCTTAATGATTTGAATTTTCCAATTGCTATAAGAAAATGTGTAAGATCATGCACAAACCACCCCATCTACAACTTTGTTTCCTATAAAAATCTCTCACCAGGTTATAAGGCATTTATCAGCAACCTTGATCAGATAGAGGTTCCAAATTCTATTCATAAAGCATTTCAGATACCTGAATGGAAGACAGTTATTCGTGAAGAACTCAATGCCTTAGAGATAAACAAGACTTGGGAGATCATAGAACTACCATCGGGAAAACAAATTGTTGGGTGTAAATGAATCTTTATAATCAAACACAAAGCAGACGGTAGTGTAGAAAGACTCCTTGTGGCTAAGGGATTCACTCAGACATATGGGCTTGACTATCAGGAGACTTTTACACCAGTAGCAAAACTCAACACTATTCGTGTTCTTCTCTCCTTAGCATCTAACTTGGATTGGCCTCTTTACCAATTAGATGTCAAGAATGCATTCTTTAATTGTGATCTCGAAGAAGAAGTCTACATGGACATTCTTACTGGAATTGAATCTTCTGTCCTAACCAATAGAGTCTACAAACTTAAAAAATCCTTGTATGGATTGAAACAGTCTCCACGTGTCTGGTTTGATAGGTTCTCCAAAGTTTTGAAGAGATATGGATACACTCAATGTCAATCAGATCACACACTATTCGTCAAACACTTTTCTGATAAAATAGTTATCCTAATTGTGTACGTAGATGATATTGTTCTAACAGGTAATTCTACAATTGAGATGAATAAACTCAAGGAATTTGAGATCAAAGATCTGGGCAATCTCAAATATTTCCTAGGAATGGAAGTAGCACGAACAAAAAAAGGCATATCTATATCTCAAAGAAAATATGTACTTAATCTTCTCAAAGAAACTGGAATGATCGGGTGTAAATCGATGGACTCTACAGTAAAACTCGAAATCAAAGAAAATAGTACATCTGTGGACAAAGGCCGTTACCAAAAATTAGTGGGAAAACTCATTTACCTATCCCACACTAGACAAGATATTGGTTTTTCAGTAAGTGTTGTAAGTCAATTTATGAACAGTCCCATTGAAGAACACATGGAAGCAGTCTATCGTATACTCAAATATCTCAAGATGACACCAGGAAAAGGATTATACTTCAATAAGAATCCCACAAGAAAAATTGAAGTCTTTGCAAATGCTGACTGGGCAGATTCTATAGTGGATCGCAGATCTACCACTGGGTATTGTACATTCGTATGGGAAAATCTTGTAACTTGGCAAAGTAAGAAACAGTCAATAGTCGCTCGAAGCAGTGCAGAAGCTGAATTTAGAGCTATGGCTCATGGGATTTGCGAAGGAATGTGGTTAAGAAGACTACTCAATGAACTGGACTTCACAACTCTTGAACCAATCAACATGCATTGTGACAATCAAGCTGCAATAAGAATTGCAAAAAATCCAGTTCCTCATGACCGAACCAAACATATAGAGATAGATCGTCATTTCATTAAAGAAAAGTTAGATGGAAAAATCGTGGACCTACTATATACATCTACACATCATCAAATTGCATATATCGTTACCAAAGCATTACCTCGAACAATCTTCGAAGAATTGAGTTGCAAGTTAGGAATGATTAATATCTATTACCCAACTTGAGGGAGAGTATAGACTTTTCTGAGAATCTGCTTTATAAGTGATGAACATGCTATATTATTAAGTGTAAAAGAAGCTGTAATTATTGTTGATACTAATTGTTATATTCCTAGCTTAGTGGCCACTAATCTGTTTTTTCATTCCTATTTATAGTGTTGTATATACATTAAAGAAAATCAAAGAATAAAGTAAAAAATACATATTCCAGATTATCTCCATCATATCTCTCGTAATATAATCTTCAATAACCATACCAACCATCAACAATCACATCTCTCCATCAATGTTGCACCTTAATATTGAAGTTTTCATCCAAGCCACACATTTTCAAACTTAAATGGAATTTGGCCCCCAATGCTTAGTTTCCATGCTCAAAAGAATAGGACAATAATATGATATTATCCTCTAACAAATAACTTTTCTAACATTAAATTTAAACCAATTCCCTCGTTCATGTAGGAATAAAAATATAGGCTCAAATATGTTTTATGTTCTTAACGTTTTAAAATGGTAGCAAATATGTCCCTAATATTTAATTTCGTGTAATATTTATGTTCTTTTGGTCATTTCCTTTTAAAAAAACTAATGGTTAGACGTGATATTAAAAACTATTTTAATGAAAAACTGAGCAAAATAACACAAATGTTTAAGGAATTAAACGTTGGGGGCATTTTCGCAACAAATTAAACTTTGGGGCCCTTTTTGTCACTAGCCCCAAACGTTAGAGACAAAAAACATATTTAAGCCAAAAATCTCTCTAGCTTACAATAGGTGGGATTAATTATGAGAATGGACCAAGTAAACCTACCATCCCTTAACTTAGGGTTTCCCTCGATGTCGTTGGATTTAACCCGTCACCCTTGTGAAGGAATTAAAATCACCACCTACACATTAGTTAGGAAGACTACACAAACCATACAATCCAACCGCCTCTTTCAAAAACTTATTTCTATCCATTCTCTTACAAGGCCCATAAACCCCAGATAACTATCAATCGTCCTCTTCTTTTGGCCTTATTCAAATAGTGATAAGAGAAATTGCTAATTAAAGACTCAACTAACTCCACAGATTTAGTATGCCAATTAATAATGATACCTTAGGACTATCCTATGATAGAAAATAAATTCATTCCTTCAAATGGAAGCTACAAATACTACCAACAATTCTAAGCTCAACGATCTCTCTCTTTGACTCTTGAATTATGACAATATTAGGATTCAATTTCCTCACCTTCCTTTAGAAAACTTCTCCTCCATTTCCCCAATCCTCTTATATTCCAACTCAAAATCTTCATAAAGATAAAGGTTCCCCCAAAATATTATCCTCACATTTGCCTCCACCATAATTGATCTTTGTTTTCAACCTTCGTAACTCTCTTAAAAAAAATTCCTTCTTACTTGATTATTAACAACTCGAAGAGCTCAAAGTTAAATCCACCCTTTATTTTTTGAATGGTTGACTCAAAGTTCCAGAAAAAAATTTAAATATCAACCAAACCTCCTCCATGTTCTCAACCATACTCTTCACCACTTGTAACATTATCATTTACACCTAATTGTGAGCTAGAATCACGGACAACTTATTGAGTAAAATCATAACGCTTTTATTCCATGTTCTCTAGGGCCTCAACTTTCACGAGAGCTTCCAAATATTCAAAAAAAAATCTTCTTCGTCACAAAAATTAGGTGTTTTTGTTACACCATCCGAAGAACAAGGAAAAGAAGAAAAAAATTCCCTAGAGCATATTCCTTCAACTTCAACAACTTCCTCTTTATTTCCACTTTTTCTCCCTTCAAACTCAGAATCACTATCATTTATTTCTTTGTGTTCACCTCATTGCCTTCCATAATAGACTTACAAGACTTACAAATGTTATTACATGGGTTTCAGTTGCGAGAACACATTGCATCAATCCATACTGCTTAGGGCTAAACCAAAAAGGAGACAAAAGTTTTTCCTTAAAAATTTTTTCAACTACACATTCCTTGTTACCAATGATCCCTAGTTCACTCCAAACATCTTTGATATTCAAACATTCCGCACTGATCGTTTTACTTTAGGAGCCAAGACTTAACTTGTCACTAAGTAAGTTAAATCCTTCAAGCTGAATAGATTCTTAATGAAGTTAATTAATCTCTCTCACATTACGAGTCAAAGTCATATTCAACCTTTCTAAATGGCTTCTTCAATTCTTTTCTTCACTTCCAAAGGATTACCGTGCACTTTTTTAGGGATCCAAATTTTCTTACCAAAACCAATAACATTTCTACCATGAAAACGAGTGTATCTCCTCACACCATGCAAAAATCACGACTCCTTAGACCTTGCTTACAACCTCTTAGAAGAGGAGAAATATAACTCTCTCTAATAAAACTTCTAGCCATAAACTAGTAAACTTTACCATGAAGACATGAAGACAAAAATCAAGAGTTATGCTTCGTCATCTTAACATACAACAAAAAAGAGTTAGTAGTCATTCTGTAATCAACTTCCAACAATCCCCCAAATAATTCTCCAATTCTATGAAACATTCTCTGCTCCCACAAATAAAAAAACAAACCTTCTATAACCATCCAAACATCGAGCACAACAATTTTATCTCTTCTAAAGCACACCTCCACTCTCTCCAATTTTCTAAGGTCATAAACAAATTATTCTCTAAGTATATTTTCCAACTCTTTTTCAAAGCATTGAAAACCTCTATTGACTCATAAAATATTAATGTATTATCGACCATGAAAGGCAAGAAAATAAGTTTACAGTTGAATCGATCGTCTGCACTTTTGCGAATATAAGGCCAACTCCACCACATATTATTTCTACAACAAAGTAGAGCCAAATTCAAATCTCTCCTTCAAACTAACAATTGTCAACCTTATCCACTTCCTTCATTGAGTTTGCTAGTATGAACAGGTTTACCCAAAAGATTCCCACCAGATAAGAATCCTTCCACCATATCCACCCTTTTTCTCCTTGCCTATAGGAATGGTTACTGTTTCTCCTTCCATCCAATAATCATCTAGATAAGGGTGCAAAACAACCACCATAGTTTAATTCAAAACTTAACCAATAGCTATAAACTCATATCTTCTTAAAAAAGCTTCCCTTTTTCATTCAAATCAATAACTTCAATTAAACAAAACAATCCATCTCAACACTCCCATATGACATCTCAAAGTATGACTTGCAAATCTTGATCTCCCAATCAATAAAACCACAACCAAAAGATAATTCATCGATGTCAAGGATAAGCAACTTTTGCAAAATCTAAATCTCTCTTGCTAAATGACAATAGCATTTACTTCCCAAAGCCTTTCATTGAACATAACTCATTTCCACGGCTCAGAAAAAGATAACAATGCAATAGAATTAAGAAGAATGGGATTTTAAACCTTTCACTAGAGGGAAAAGTCAAACTACCAAAAAACCAAGATGAGAGAGGAAAGCTTGCCAAAAAAGTTGTCAGTGGGGGAATAATCAGCCAATTGCTAGAAGTGGCACATAAGTCTAATAGCTCGAGAGGTTAGAAAGAAGCTAGAGAGGTTTAAGTGACTGATGGAAGAAATAAGGTTTTTGGTCATTTTCGTTATAATTGGGAAGGTGGCTGTTGGTAAGAATTCTGGACAGTGGAATATGGGATTATTTGGTCAAAAAATGCGGTTATAAAAGTGGGGGGTTAAAGTTGGGGTTGATAAGAAGTGGTCAGTGGTGGGATTAATGAAAAAGGAACTGCCCTGAAAGATTTTAATTAAAAATCAGTGACTTAAAAATTTTTCCAAACAATAGGAAAAGCGGTGGCGATCGAAAAGATCAAAGAGATTGACAAGTTCTGGTGGTTAAGATGGGTTACCAACGATTAGGTGAATGTTACCTCGAAAGGTTTAGGGTTAGAGAAGTGAGGTTTTGGCCTATTTATTGTCGGCCAATAAGGTTTTCTGATGAACAAAGGCCACAAAGATGGCTAGAAAAGTAATGGTGGTGATTGGGTGAATGTCGAGTGGGTAAAGGTTGAGTAGTTGATTGTCGGGTGTTCTCTAGAGAAAAAAGCAATATAGGTTTTAGGTTGGTTAATGCCTGCCGGTAGGGTTTTCCAACCGACGGTGGTTGAAAAAGTCAAAGGTGGTGGTTGGTTAGGTGATCTCTGAATGGGTATTGGTTGGGTAGGTGGTGTTCTCACAGAAGCTTTCCTTGCTCAACTACCTACAAAATCCTTTATCTTTCTCCCATATTTAGTCTATAAGTCCCCATTTTGGCTTTTTTATTTCAACTTTAAAAAAGTCTTTAAATAGTTTCCAACATGAATTACACCATCTATTAGCCATAGTTCAAAATTGTTTTGTACTCATTGATGTGGTTTTATGTGGCACTATTGGATCTTTTACAAACCGGTAATTCTCCATACTAACGGGTTTCCCCTGCAAAAAGATCCTTAAATTGCTACTCATTTTCTTGGTACATTATTTTTGACCCTTTTTTACTTTATGTGGACTTCTTTATCAATTTTATTGTCCACTTAATGACCTATTGTTGGCTTCAAAATCTTTTCCCAACATCTTATTGATCACGTTTTATTCTATAATAATATTGCATCGATTGAGATTGCTACTAATTTGGTACAATATAGCCCAAAGAAGCACGTTGAACTTGACAAAAACTACATCAAGGAAAACTTGGATTCTTGTGTCATCGAAGTTTCATACATCAATAGTGTTGAACAACTAACTAACACTATGACTCATGGTGTTATTGGAAGTTCTTTTTGCACCTCAATATCCATGTAAGGCATGTGTGATATCTATAGTCCAATTTGAGGGAAGAGTTGTACATATTATGTGTACAATTTATTCTTAGTCTTATTGTCATACCATAATTAAGATTTGTATGTGTATAAATACACCCATTTGGATTGATAATGAAATTAAGCTACATTAACTGGTATCAAAATAATAAAATAAAGAGAGATATTGCATCTATTTTGTGGGGAAAACAAAAATTTGAAGAAAGCAATCTCAACAAAAGTGCAAAGAAGAAGGGGTGAGAGGGAGGGAGGAGCGATAAATGAAAAGTTCTATGCAAAAAGGAGTTAAGGAAAGGGGGAACAAAGATAGTAGTAGTTTACTATAACAGCAATGAGTGTATACTTTTTTGTATATTTTTCATTCACTCGCATGAAAAACCATGCATATATAGGGTAACAAGTTCTCAAATAGATACGCCTTCAAATGTAAATTCATGGCAACAAAGGTTCAATGCATAAATGGATGAAAGATATCAAGTATATGGCATTCATCGATATAACAGGGAGATTGTTGTGGCTTATGATCATTTACTTAATCTTTTGCCTACGACAAGTAAACAATTTACAAGAATCAGATGCCTTAGTCAGTACATACTAATTATCATTTCATTTCATTTCATCTAAAAGATACTGGTCAAGAAAGTTCTATAGTGGTTTGAAAAAAAAGTCAAGATCCCCTATGCTATTATCACAGTGCTCAAGGCCAAACTATTTATTTAACAGGAAATTATTTGCTCAAACATTATCCAAATTATAAGGTCCTGTAGGCCTCCAAAAGCCAGGTGGTCTTTTGGAGTGTTGGATTCCATTTTGTGGTGCTTCGCCCATCCCCTTATTTAAAAAAACAAACACCACCATCACTAAATATGAGTAACTTACAGCTAAAACAAGGAAAGGTATGACTTCCATTATGATTAGAGTAGATTTGACTCCAACAGCACTGAAAAATCCCACAGAGCCAAGGACTGAAAGCATGACAAGCACAACTCCGGAGAGACCAAGCAGCGCCTAAAATTCAAATTATTACAAAAGGTGAACTATTAATCCAAACTCCAATTAATAACAAAATCAATCACACTACTATGTTCATTACTTTCTAGCAAGCAAAAAAAAACACTACTACAAATTTCTAGGATAAGGACATGGTTATTGTTGGAAAATAAAATTCAAATATTAAGTTTCCTTGCACATTCGATATAGAAGTCTTGTCAAAATGTGGGTTCTAGTGTCGCAATGCCCCTATAAATATCAATCTATTTCTCTAATATAGTGTTGTTCTCCAATCATCCTATTTTCCCATCTCTTTTCCTAAGATGTTTCCTTCTCCTATGATATCTTTCATCTTCCAAAGTTTCCACTTTCCAACCTCTGTCCCTGTCTCAGAATGATTCACAATGTTCTTGTAGAACTATAAAGCAAAAGCAATTTAGATAATCAAAATAGGCTGAGAGAATAACAAGAAAAATAAATAAGGTCACTCTTATTCTCCATTCATAATAATACTAATAGATTAAATGTGAATCTATAAGGACAATAAGACTGAAACCCTGATCCTAATAGGACTCTAAATAAGACTCCTAAACTAATAAGGAAACATAATAATAATTATTATTTAATATCAAATATTTTAATACTAATAATGTTAAATATCTAATATTCCGAATGTTCTTACCAAAAACACAACAACGATAACACCCTAGTGCTTGGACTATTAACCACTTTTTAGAGTTTATACAACACCAACTTGCAATCATTCATGCATGGTAATTACAGGCAATGGCAATGGCAATGACAAAGATGAGTTATATCATAATCAGAATTCAGACTCAGCAAGTGCATGACCAGAAATTTGAACACAAATGCACATAATTGAGGACTGCATGGAAAAGAGTAAAGGTACCCCAAAAATGATTATGCATATAAGAAAAAACAAAGCTAAAATCACACCTTGGATGAGACATAGATAGAAGAGAACTGTGATACATCTCCCAAGGTCACTGACACATACGCAAACATTACCAGATAGCTGACCTGATGTGATGTCACAAGCAGTAAAGGAAAACAATAAAAACCCAAAACTTGAGAGCATGATATCCACAAAAGAGTCACATCATAGAAAAACCAATTTCAATTACTTACGGCAATTGTTATAACATCTGCAGTACTCTCTCTTTTCAACTCATCCTCAATTGAACTCTCCGATGAAAATGAAAGAGTAAGATTGGCAGACTGCACCAATGGCAGCAGCTCTTCCTGTCACCAGAACAACGAAAAATAATTCTTTTTCTTGTCATATTTGGTTAAGACAAAAAGAGCATTGAGGCATAACACTAGATGCAAAAAAAAAAAGTACAGCCAGATAATATTGGCCAAAACTCTAAGATAGAACAGGAAAAGATGAAGTTACAGCAAATAGAAAAGGAAGAAAAGGCATAGCAAGGTCTTCTCATCTCAAAGACAATTCAACCTGTTTGTGAATTTGCATAATCACATCTTAAAAACCAAGAAGCTTTCTGGAGGAAGAAACCTTAGAGAATAGTTGGACATGCCCGATACTATTGCTACCGAAAACATTAATTTTACTTCTAAAACTACTTATTTTCCATCGAGTGTATATTTGTTAATCCATTCTCTTGAATAGATATGTACAAAGAAAAAATGACTTGAGCACAGAAGCCTGAATTAATTTGGTTACACTTGATCTGATAAAAAGTTGAACTAGAAAATCTAAAAGAAATTGGGTGAAAGGGCACTTTAATCTATACTTTTGCTGCAAAGGGATAAATTTGGTCCTTCATCAATTACTTAAAGATGAAGATCCCCCCAGTAGTTGATTATGTGCCCTGATGATGAATGAAATGTCCAACCAACTGATGAATGCTCAGAATCTACAAGTAATGATGAAGCACTCTGTGTAGACATCTTTGTGGAAGGAGGAAAGAGATTAGTATCTATGTTTCAAAATGAGAGTTCCTAATACGCAAAAGTCTAAGTCAAAAGGTTTTATCTCAATGGCTTGATGCTGAGACTAAAATACTAGTCTTGATTAATTTTTGGCTTGCTTGTGAAGGTAATCAATGATCCAAGAGTTTTGTAAGAGGAGCTCAAACCTTTGCCAGCTTAATAAAAGCCCTTTCCCAAAAAATTGCTCTCTCATTCAAATCTCCAACTTCATCAACTACATTATTAACTGGATAGGTAACAACAAATGCAGAAGCCTGCAGTACAAAATCATTCAGAGAATCAGCAAGCAGGCAGATATTTGACCTAGGGATGATGAAATATAATGGTGAAGAAGATATAGAAGAGAGAAACAAAGAAAAACGCATTGAATCATTATTAAATGCTCTAAATACATGTCGTGCTCTTTACAGGCATCTTAAATATTCTAATTACAATCAAAGGACTATGCATCTCAAATATTCTGATTAAAATCAAAGAACTAAGCATCTCAAATGTTCTGAATACAATCAGAGAGCTAAACAGATAATCAAACCTTATCTTTTTTTCTGGAAAAACCAAACCAAATAGCATTATTTTTTTTTCATAAGAAACATCATGATATATTTATATATAAAGATACTTACAGAAGTACAAACCAAATAGCATGAAAATCAGAATGTAATAAAGATAAGGATCTTTATTGCATAGAATAAAAATCTGAATACTCCTAAATCACTAAAATATAAAAATTCACACAATTATCACAATCTTTCCTTTTTTTTTACCTCAGAGTAATTATTTCCAGAAAATCCTCCCAAGGAAGTGCTAGGATCAAGTGGCGCCTTAAATGCACTCAAACATGTTTCTGCCGAAGTGTAATGCTGAAGGTACAAAGAGCAGAAGGATCAAACAAAACTCAGTAACAGCAACAACAATGGAAATGAAAAACAAGGTGAATCATAAATAAGCAAGCAAAATTAGTTTATTTAAAGTGTCAAAGAAAAAAATATATATCTACAGTGTAGATGCATCAAATAATCACAAGTACTTATCTGCATCCGTTGATACCCCTAAGACCATAAAATATTAGTAACAACAGCCCCTCCCAAAATCTAGGCCTAGGCAGTTTGAAAAACCGACAGTGACACATACCCAATCATAAGGAGTCCTTTTAAGAATATGAATCACAAAATTAAACAAAAAACATCTACATAGTGAAACCAAGGAGATAAAATATTTACCTGAAAACAGTATTCAACGTGTTCAACTCCTCCATAATCTTCGTAATTTTCAGAATCCATTTTAAAATACTATCGACAAAAAGACAGAAGAAAAAATATGTAAATAATTAAAAGTATATCACAAAATTCATACTAAGACATTGGCTATTGCCCAACCTACCCCAGCCCCGCGACCCGTTTAGCTACCTAATAAAGAATTGCAGTTTAATATTTGTAGTGTGTGGGTATCAGGAGCTCTTATTAACTTTGTCTAATTGTATTTTTGTACTGGCTATATGGGCTAGTATTTGGGTGTTTTATTTTAATTTGGTATTGTATATCTGGTTGCGGGATTCAATGTGGATATACTATGTTTTAACTGGTGGACAGCTTGTCTGGTGGTAATAAATTGTTTCTCAACAATAAAATTCATTCTTAAATAAAGAAATTTCATGTAAAAATTTAAAAGGACCCAAAAAAAACCTGAAGAATGCTTTGTGTGGCACAATCCTGGCCTAAAGGCTTCAAACAAATGTCAGTAAGAGATACCATAGTGCCAGAGTGATTAGCACGGATTCCATCAACCTGTTACAATTGAGCAAATAATGTATGAAATACAAGAAAAGTGGAACAAAAGCAACTTCAAAAGTAAAATACATGACACCAGAACTGAAAAGGTATCTGATAATTTTGCACCAAAAAAATCTTAAGGTACCTTCCCCTGTATTTCAAAGAGTAACTCAATGTTATCCTCTGTGACAATTCCAGGTCGCTGCCCGCTGATTGGATCAGGAAAGGTTGCTATTACAAGCTAAACAAAAAATAAATGCCATGTTATAAGTCATACCCAAGAGCAAGTGGGAAAAAGATGTAATAAGTCATGTCTTCCATGTATACTCCAATCATATATCAGCTATGCTACAATAGCATAAAGAGGCACAAAATAATTTGTGGATAGAAAATTGAAGATCTTTCAACTTTCAAGCCAACATAATATTACTTTTTGTAGACTACCACAAGAAGTGGAGACTGCAAAATTCAGAGCTGGGATTCAAAGGAAGGGTTTGTAGAAATCACTAGCTAATGGCAAAATTGCAGACAATTCAATTACCACAGAACAGGAGAGTATGTGCATTACAAAGAAGAAGAAAGAAAGCAGGAAAAAAAAAACTATCAAGCAACATTGCACTATGTAGGTTCACTACTTTCTATAAAACCTTAAGGTTTAAGAGATGCACCAAGATTAATTCTTGTGTTAATGTTAGTTTTTCAAACTGCTCTTTTCTAAAGTAATAGGCTAAAGTCAAACCTCATTACGACTCTGTTTCCCTGTCCAACTTCCATCTCTACAGAATATATTTTATGGCAATTAATGGCTTCTGACTTATCTGATTGCTAAATATTTCATTTCACATCTAGGTTCCAGAAGGTTGCTTATCTGCAAGACATTTTGATTTAGATACTTTCATTTGGGCCATTGGTTCTTTTGAGGCTTTAAACTTTAACAACTATTTTAACAAGGAAACCATCTTGGGGCCTTCAAATCATGTGCACCCTACAGCATGAGGGAGAGTGTTGGATAGAACAAAATATAAAAATTAATTTGTACTTCTACAAGCTACAGCTTTTTTAAAAAATAACGCGAAACGGCTCAGTGTAGGATTTGGGTAAACTACTAAACTTGTTCAAATCATGTTTCTTTTCTAGTAGCTTAAAATATATACAACTGCTGCTTTAGTTTCATGGATGTTGAGTGGTTTCACACAAGAGAGTTGAGTGATGGTGTATATGAGTATGATGGTGTATATGAGCATGATGGTTCCAAGGCGGGAAAAGGCAAGAAGTGATGCTTTCAGTTAGCTTAAAATTCAAGATTTAAGTATCCAACACCAATAAGCTTTGTGCACCTACAGAGCATGAAATTTATCACTCTTGAAAATTTTAAAATTTAGGGAAAAAGTTAAATTAGCTATTAAATGTGAAGTCACATATTGATACCTGTTCAATTCGGTAGAAGGGGGCAAGATGACTATCGAAAAAAAATTTCTCTTCAGCTGCCTTACTCCCGCGACCTACCCAGAGCTGCAGTGTTCTATACAGTCAGCAATCCATTGGTTTAATTTTAAGCTAGAAAACAATCTTCATTACAACAAGGGATGACCTTTTAGCCAAAACTCATAGCAAAAAGTAGTATCACAATCACATGACAAGATATAAGAACCAAGCAGTTGATTCGAAACAACTTTACAGACTATTGGGTCAGCATTTAACTTCCTCAAGGAAAACATTAATGTCAAATTCAGAGAGAGATGAATAGCATACATTCATTGCTGATCAATTTAATAGAAAGGGAAAGGAATATAAATTGGGAAAGTAACTCTGTCATTAGAGCACAAAAGGAAGAAGAAATTGCAGACAACTAAAATACCTTTTCAGGCCTCGTTTCCACCTCAAAACGAAGTAAACCTAGAGAAAGAACAACAACAACCACCAACGACGAACAGAGAACGAGAAAGGGATTTCTTGCAACCCAAATCCCATAGATCCTGTTGCAAAATAAAAATCACTATGCATATACTGTGCACTCAATAAACAGTGAAAAATTGCTGACCTGAAGAAACTTGACATATGTCCTTGAGCTGCAGAAAGTTGGATTCCTTTTGTAGCATCAGGAACCATCTGAGACACCTGATGTAATCATGATAAAAAAATCAGAAGGCTTCAGGAAACATGAAAAAATATTATACAAAAGAAAATATGAAGTTATTCAAAATACATCACCATTTTTTTCGAGTCCACCTGTCTAACTCAAAGCAGCATACAGATTTATGTAGAAAGAAAGCCAAAAGAAAACAAACTAGAAATGTCACCTAAAATACAAGTAAACTCAATTTTTTATTCCAACCTAGAGACACAAAACAGTTTAAAACAAAAATGGTGCTGAGTTTCTCAGTCTGAAATATAGTCCTCAAATTCAATGGTAACAGAAGTCCAAACTAAGCCAGAAATATCACTTTCTCCCACAGATCAATAAACCAATCCTCTTTATCCTCTTGTTTCATTACAAGCAAAATAACAAAAAGGATAGAAGGCATTTTGGTTACATGTACTAATCTTTAATAGATATCAACTGGTTTTAAAGAGAAAATAAATTGGAGTGACAACTGACAACACATCCATTCCCTATGCAAATGTTTTTATCTGCTGTAATGAAATGAAATAAGGATGAGATATTTAGTAAAAGATGATTCTTTGATTAAAATGTTCATTCGAAAGTCATAATTGTCAATAGAAAATTCAAATAAAATTATAAAATCAAGGACAATTGTGGAATAATATATAATAAATAGTGAAAAATAAATCAATATTAAAGGGCTTCCAAAATAAACCCATAGGATCCATTCCAAATTTTCCACTATATTTTAGTGGAGTTAGAAAAGGAAAAACAATTCCACTCCCTCTCCCCCCTCATTCCTTAGATGATAACCCTCTGGGCCCCATACTATGTAAAAGAAAACAATATACACCTTGAAGGTTGCTTAAATTTTCAACATGCATCATGAGGTTGCAAAAGCCAAAGATGCAAATGTCAAATTATTGAAAGAACACAATATGATGGTCAAAATACAATTTTACAAGCCATACTCCCATAGTATCTCAAAGCATCACATTTGAAAATATCAATGCTAAAGTGATGAAAACGTTCAAGGAATGCAGGATGGATAAACTTCAAAATTTTTGTAAAGAATAAAATAAAATTCAAAGTCTACCTTTGTAGTATCTTTCTCATCATTTAAAACATTCAATAGCGGTTCTCTGTTAGACAGATCTCTACTCCTTTCTCTTGTTCGATGAGACAATCCCCACCCAAAGAATGCAGTTATGAAAACGATATAAAGGATGGCCAATGATAATTCAATACACCGTACCTGCAGGGAATAGTTAGCAACTTAGCAGTTAACCCCAACGTAGTCCTTAACATATTAAAGGAGTGACTCCCGTTGGCATATATCTGCATATTATTCTCAGCTTTATGCCACACTTAATAATCAACTAAGGCATGCCTGGATCAAGCTACAAATCTAAGAATCAAGGATCAAACAAACATAGCAACAGTTTTTCACTTTAACCTTAAGTGATCCTATTCTGATTGTGCAGGTTTCTTCTTTGGATGGAGAAGGAGGCTCAGAACTGGAACATGTAGGAGATGAAGGGCAGTCACCACAGGAACATCCAAGTGAAGTATCAGCACACAAATAAACAGACACATTCATGAGCTCCATTTCAGATAGCTGAGGAGTGCTTGACTTAAAGTTTATGGAATAAGGTGAACCTGGAAGACCTGGGGCTGTCTTCGCACCGATAAAGGCCAACCATTCTGTCAAAACACACAATCGAACAAAGGACTAATATTACATTAGCATATCACTACGAAGAAACAAAGACTGTACTTTGGAATTTGGTCAGAATATCATCCAAGTGTTCCAAAGAGAACGGGTCTAAACGATGGAAGATAGTTTGGTATCTTATATGGCCAGACACTATTTGTCCCAGATCTGCAGATAGGCCAGAACAGACTACCACCACTTTTTCTCAATATGTGAGACAAATGCTGCTTTCCAGAATAGTTATCAACACTATATGTGCAACACAAGCAACCTACTACCGACCTACACTTTATGTTCCTAGATTATACAAGATTCAAAATATTTCCTGAGAAGGGAACAACTATAAGCAAAAAAGGCCAGACCATATGAAAGCATGTTAGACTCTACGATCTGCTTACATGACAACAACAAAATTAAACGAGGTACGATTAGATAGTAAGCATTCCATGTTAACAAAAAATTGCATGTTAATAAGTGAACCTTTGGAACTTTTGGCACCACCACCAACAAATTCTATGGCCCGTGTGTTCATAGTCCCAAACTTTACATCCTTGCAGGAGTCATAGAGCTCTTCTCCAAAAGTATCAGAAATGTAAAAATCAATGCCATCCACAGTCATGTTTCCACCTACCTAATACAATTAACAAACTATAGTGAAAATGAGAAATGTATAATTAGAGCTTACATCAACTTGAGCTACAATATCATCTAAGTGAGGTAGCTAGAGAACACTAAAACCCGAGAATAAAAGACTCCCAAATTGGATAGGTATAGGGTGAGGATGTTCCACTTGCAATTTGCATATGACAAAATTTCCACACCAGGATAAGGATCAGAAATGTATAACCTAACTTGATACTCAGTGGTTTTCAAATTCTCAGGACAAATAATGACATGCATAAGAGCTATATATACGGTATAAACATGCATAAAGCAACTGATCTTAGGGATCTTGTATGCAAAGAATTAGTAAAAGTTTGGATCTTAAGAAGGCATTTTTTATCAAACTGCTGGGGAGGATTATGCTGCATCACTTAACCTATAAACAAAACAAATAATAATTGTTTCTTAGGAAAATAAATTATAATAATGGAGAAGGTCAGTTATGAATACTTCCACATTTCAGTTGAATAAATTCATTCCAATGTAAGGAACAGAAATGATGAATGGAGATAAACAAAACTAAGTCTGACCTCAGAAGTCGATGTAACATTGATAAACAGACTCTGATTTGGAGAACAAGACAGCTCACAGAAAAGATTTAAGAAATTCCTCAAGCATGCTGGACAGCCTACAAGAAATGGAATTGCCTGCAATAGACCGTGTACATCTACAAATTTAGGCGCATGTAAATGGAAGTGAGGAGAAATTAACAGCCTACAATCATAAAAACAAGGGATGTTCTAGCAACAAAATATTACATATGAAATGAAACAATTTAGTAAAATGAAGATTTAGAAAATAAAGCTCTATAAAAAGTAGATGCATAAGAAAACGAAATAAAATATTAGACAACATTTCTTTAAGATGCCTTCATTTCATACTTTTGCAGCACAATTAAGCATTTCAGTTGACTGATTTTGACTGCAAAAATTTAAGCTCAGACATCAGCAGCAAAGAAACTTTTTATTCTCAGCAATTTGAACTTCTCTGATGTCCAAATTTAACTAAATTTGTATGCCTAATACCAACAGAACTACTCCCTAGAATAATTTTTTTTTTCTTATAATTACCAAACAAATAGGGCAAACAAGACAGTTACAATGTGCTAACAGTTATATTTGCTACCAACACTCAAGCAGGATGGCCGCTTGCCAGAGGGAACTGGTTGTAACAATTGGAGAGCTCTCAGATAGATTCTATTCAAGCAAGCAGCTCGAGCAAGGTTCTCTCAAGTAGTATATAACACACGAAGTCTCGAATTTTGGCCAGGAAAACATGATTCCTACGAGCAGAGGTATGCTGCTAATCACTTGAACATGTCAACCTCTTTGACTAGTCTTAGGTTTAGAATTGGGGAGTATAAATAATCTAGTGTTAGTCCTTTGGCTGCTTCAGACTTAATTGTATTTGTAATATACTAACAGTGATGAAAAAGATTTTGAGTGAGCTCTTCCCTTTAGAATGGGAAACTTGGAAAATCTTAGTCTTTAGTGGGAGAGTGGGAGTGTAATACATTGTGAGAACTGATTTCAGTGCTTGTGATTAGCATAGGATTCTATTTATTTCTCTCTTTGTACACAATGAAATTTACTATTGGGACTAGAAGAGTGGATGTAGCCACATTGACCAGACGCTAGAAATTTGCATTCTTGGTTCTTTTATTTTTTCCACAGCTTAATTTCGTTTATATGTCATTTGCATTGCACTTACCCAGTTCTAACAACCTATTGGAATCATAACACTACTCTTTTTGTTCTTTTACTAAAATACTATGAGCTACCTTTAGTCCTTAGTTATGTTTGGAGCAGAATGTTAGTAATAGAATGGTGCATTGACCCAAAGGTTGGAATTTCAGGTTTAGAATTGGAAGGAGTCATAATAAGAGATAATAGCAATGATTAGAGGATATGGGCTAAGGATTCATCTACATCTTGTGTAAATCCTATTTTGAGGTTCTTATTGATAATCCTACAATACGATTTTTCGATCACTATATATCAATTTGGACATGCCCAACTCCATGCAAAGTTAAAATGACCATATTCATTTGAAGTTTTTCAAGCTTTGCCTCACTCATAGTTGTTGTGTGCTTTACAAGAATAACTCGGAAGATATTCACAATTTATTTCTTCATTGTCTAATTGCATATATTCTATGGTCTAATTAACAAAGGAACATCAGGATCCAATGGACTATTTTGTGATTATGTCAATCTTTATTTATAGAAACCTTCAATGTATATGGAGGAGTAGCAAGGCTCCAAAGGCAATATTGAGGAACTGCGGGATGGGAGTTGTTCCTTGGGTCTTGTGGATAGAAAGGAATAGATGAATATTCAACGATAGTGAAAATGATAGATTTTTTTTGTGGGAAAAGGTTTTGTTCAAGGTGTCATCATGAGTGTTAGTTTCTAAAGATGTGAAAGACTTCTCAGCTTCTTATATTTCAACTGAGAAGTTATACATCATAGTTAGGTGTTGAAGTTTTGTAATGAATACAGCAGATAGATATTATATGGTTTAGCTTTCTAAGTGGATTACCGTCCACTTTGTAATCTCGTAACTATATATTAATATATATCGACATATCTAATGAAAAAACCTTGCGTCCTTAAAGGATAATATTTTTCTTCCTTTTCCTTATGAATAAACATTCAAACACAATATTGAGAACATTAACCAAACAAAAAGTTAAGATTAAGCATTATGTGCACCAAAAAGGCCCGCCAAAAGGGGGAACATATTCCATGTTGAAAATCAATCAAAAAGCAAGCTGCTTTGTGATCTAAAAAGGAATCACATCATTATGAGCATAATTGGAAACACTTTGTACAAACAATTATATCGAATTTGAATGTATGATAGACAAATCCTTACTTGTTGAACCTGTTCCCGCAATGTGTCAAATTGCGCCTCAGTGCAACAAACATTTCCGCTCATTGTTGGGCACAAGCTTTGAATTTTCTCAGAAAGCAAGTCATCAGGCTAAGCAGCATATAATTTGTTATGATATTCAGCAATAAAAGGAAAATAAACAAGTGAGAGAAGAATTTCAGAAACACGTGCTACAGAAACCAGCAAAAAGATGCATACCTTTACAGATGGAGAACCATAAGGGCAATTCAGAACTTTCCCATCACTGCGTTCTCCACATATGTCATACATTGCGCAATACTCTTGAGAATGTGTTTCTCTGTCCAGCAGAAAAGGAACAACATTATGCATGTTCGAACAAAGTGGAAGAGAGCAAATAGTATAACAAAAAATTATTATCTTCTTTCAGAGCACTGATTATATTATCATTTCTAGAAGAACACAAACTTTTTTATAACAGGATCATAAAATAAAAGTGAAGTGCCATATCATGCCAAGTGTGTTAACTTGCAAGGGCTCGGACTGCCTTAAAGTATAACCAATTGAACACACCATAGATAAAAACTGTGGTAGGCTTAAGAAACACAATCAGATGCAGATGACCAAACAAAGTGGGAAAAAAATAAGGTTTGAAAAATATATAAAGAAAATACAAAAAGCAAAACGCCAATGTTCTTTATTGAGTCATCCAATTGACTGATACGAATTGGCTCTAAATCAAACGGCCTTACCTAAATGGAACATTAATTGGTAGACCCTTTGGCTCTGTCTCCTCTGCACCCAGCAAAGATGCAAAGAAAATAACCTACAGCGAGAGAATCACCCATTTTCAAAACAAATACTAAAGGTTAAAACACAAAATACACTGCTAATCGTGTTCAGAATAACATGAAAAACTGAAAATATGACAAAGAAATCATAATGGACTAGTTTACTCTCTACTATTAGCTGCAGCCTTATAATGGGTTTCAATTTATCTACAACTTAGGCGTATAAACGCAAGTAGTCCAGCTATATGTGACCAGAATTTCTCAAGAAAAAGGCTATAAATAATTTTATACTCTGAATACAACCCATTACATTCAACTTATCAATTTCGAAAACGTTATGATAATAAACTAAAGAGTTCATGAATGAAGAAAAAGAATAAAATAGAAAGAAAAAGTAATGGAAATTAAAACGGATTATTGGGATTATTACCTGTAACAGAGAAATAGCAGAGAATAAACCCCGCAAGAACACCATTTTCATTCTTCAAAGGCAAAGAGAGCGATGGCTTCTCATAAATTGGGGAAAAGGAAAACAAAGAAGAATCGCGTAAAAGAAAAGAAAACTATGAGCGAACTTTAAACTTTTGGTCCCATATCATCGCGTTGATTGGATCTCCGAACAAAACAAACCGGTGGTGAGAAGAAATCAAACCCAGTTGGGGATTCTGAGCAGCGACTTTCTATACAATAATCCACCGCACCCCTTCTTACCAAAAAAAAGAAAAGAAAAGAAGAGTAAAAAAAATCCGCGCACCTATTATCGATAAATTATGGAGAAAAAAATATTAAAAATATTCATTTTTTATTTTTTATTATTAAAATATCTAAAATATCATTTTCTTTAAATTAAAAGTCGTGTAATTAAATATTTTTAATATTATAAATTATAAAAATATTATTTTAATTTTTCTCCTACAAAATTTATATAATTCATTGCCTAAAATTACAACAGCACCCTTTAACCATTTAAGTAAGAAAACGTGTCAGCTTTATTTCCTCTCTTTTACGATGGTGCCGACTACTTAAAAGGACCTCCATTTATGTCCTCGAGAGTCATTCGTGTAATATTCTAACATTAAAATTCATTTATTTTATTTTAAATTATAATTTCAAATTACAAAAAAAATATCTTTTTTCTTAAAAATACATAAGATAATAATATTTTTTTCTTTAAAAAAAATTAAAATACCATTACGTAACTTAATATTATTTACATATTATAAATTTAATTTATTTTAATTAAATCTAATCAATATAAATATATTTATTTTCAATTTTTTCTACAGAAAAAATTTATTTAAAAATGAATCAATTATAACTCACAACTAAAAAATTTAAGACAAACAGCATAAAAAAGAATTACATTCTATCCATAGCAATCAAGTTAGAGGAGTTTAAACAAATTTCATCTATCAAACAAGTATAACTATCTAGAAGATAAATATTTATACCTAAAAATATCTTATGACAATAACACCAACACAAAACAGTAAAACACAAGAAAAATTTACCAAAAAAAAAAACAAAGCATAACAAAGACATACAAAGACAACAAAAACTAGACCTAACCATGAAAATGAGGATGTTGGGCAAAGCCATTAAGACAAGTTACATAAGTCTTTAATCTCACTACGTAGGCGTTTGTCACCCAGTTTGTCACGACTCATAGAATATCATTTTTTTCTTCCTAGCCATCATAGGATAGATTCTTCTCTTTTGAATTCTTAAAAATTATAAGTGTTAGTTATTTTTTAGGATAAAATATTTTCATGTAAACATATTTTTAATCTTGATATCAAGTCTATCAAAAAAATATCAAAATTTTAGATAGTCATATTTTAGGTTTATCTTGTATAACTATGACACATAAGGCTACATTCATATATTTAATAACATATATTCATAAAATTAGAATTATTTTTTACTGATAAAATATTTATTTAAACTTGAATTAATTTATGAAATTATTAATTAAGTATTTTTTTAGATATATTTTAAAAATAATTTTTTATAATACTAAAATTTTTAATGGATTTTGAAAAAAATTAAACCCAAAATATATTTAACCCTAATACTACTATATTATTATTATTATTATTATTATTATTATCTATATATACATTGACCAAGTAGAAGTTGAACTGTCGAAGCTAATCCCTGTCGAACAAAGCTGAAAACAAAAAAAAATATTAGAGGAACAAAAAATGTGTTAATTCAAAAAGGTAATGATATTAGAGGACGGGTTTGATTAGATCATTAAGAATTAAATAAGTTAGTTAATAATAAATTGATATTATATTAAAAGTATTTATTAAGAATTTTGTTTGGTATTTTTATCTTTATATAGCTTCTTCTTGATTAGATTTTTACATATTTAAATTAAATAATTTTATGTGTAATCATAATTATTTGATTTGATTACTAAATTTCAAAAAAGTTATTTTTATTTAACTTATGCTTAATATTTTTGCTCTAAAATTTGATATTTGATTTTATTTAAGTAACATATATTTTGAATTATCTAGTTAGGATTATTCACTATTAAATTCATTATAGAGCACACAATGACACTTGTGTTTTTGTACTAACCATTTATGCAGTTGATTTGTGAACGTATCTGATTGATGAAAAACTCATTAGAATGTTGGTCTAAAAATCGTTCACATTAATATTAGAAACTATAAACTATGAAAATAGAGCATGAGTTCGTAAGTAAGGTACATTAAGGTAATATTCTAGAAATGATAGCATAAGAGCGAGTTTATACTTAAACATTTGATTTTCATAGTGGAAAGATAGATGGTCCGGTGGACCGGTGGTTTTTCTTTTAAGTCATAGTTATGGCCTAGGTTGTTTTCATCTTAAAAAACTCGGTTATTGTTTTATTTTTGCACTTTATCCTGACATGCAATTGCATACCTGACCATTTGTTTAAGTTATTAAATTATAAATTGATAAAAATTAAAAATAACCTATCCACTCTTCTAGGTTAATTAGGTTCATATTTTATAAACTTTCAAAACCAATGTATCCATTGTGAGACCAAAATCAATTACAGCCCCACTACCAACTAAGAGGAATACAACCAAGGAATATAACCTATCCACTCTTCCAGAATGTTACATGCTCTTTCAGCAATTCTTGTCATAAGTGATACCTTCCTCTAATTTGGAGGCAAATTGTGCATTTATAACAACAAAGAGAGGAATCAAAAAGCATTTATGATGGATGAATACCAGACTCTGACTTCTTCATTATTACCAAGGAATTATTTAAATTCCATGATAATTTACTAAGAACCAACTCAACATCTTCAATTTATTTAATGTAGAATAGGAATGTTGATCAATCAAGAGCTTTGAGTTGAATTCCACCTTTTCTTGCCCATACGTGTTGAAAAACTCTAAAAAGAGCATCTATATTGATCTAACGATTAGTTATCACATGAGCCATAATCACCAGTTCACACAAATCATGTTCTCAATGAGCAAGTCCTCTATCTCAAGTGTAAAATCAAGACTATCTAATCCATTCAAAACTTCTTCCATACCACACTAATACAACGCATTAGATATCCTTAAGAAGATAGCTTGAAAACAAAGAAACAAAAATCCAAAAGGTATAAGCAAGAGATCACACGGCCTTCCGAAAAGACAAGAACAACAAGAAATATTGAAGTAATTTGATCAAACCCTAGCAAAATTGATGAAAAAAGCAAGGAACAAGGTGGATTTAGCAAGAAAAATTCATGCAATGAAGACCTTAGTTCTTCGTGTTTACACAAACAAGTCGTTAAATAGATACTTTGGTATCTAAGAGATACTATTGATACTCATTTATGTTATAAAAAAGGTGTTGATGCTACAAATGTTATTGAAAGCAATTCAATTTACTTAAGTTATTTTTAATACCTAATAATATCATATAAAATTACTAAAAAAATATTAAAGATGTTAAAATTAATTTATATGTTCACTAAGTTCTCATTAGATCACACAAAAATAGAAGAAAAATAGATAAACAGAATAGTTTATTAGATAACGTGTATCTAGAATTTGTATTATGGCATTATTTATCCTATTTGGAAAATGGAATATATGTTACGAGCTAATTCATAAAATAATATTCAAATTTTATTAATATTTTTAATTAATTAATTAATTAATATATTAAGTTTCATTATACAATGACCGCAATTCTTTAATTTGTTAAATTATAGGTCAATAAAAAAGCGTGACACATAAATTATTAAATCTCTTAAAAAATTACATTTTTTATCAACTCTTGGAGTTTTTGGGATATCAACTCTAATAAAAATTTAAGCATTTAAGAGAATCGATTTTCAACAAACTTCTAATATTAACAAATTTTAATTTGTGCTAAATATTTTTTTCCTCAACTTGTGAAAAAATAAAAATAAAAATCTTTTAAAGTTTCATGCAATTTTTTTAGCAAGCTTTTAGTACAAATGTATTTTTTTATAGGATGAAAATTAGTAAAAATAGTTTTATTTTTTATTATTTTTAAGAAAAAGTTTGATTTTGTTATGCTTTTAAAGTTTTGGCAACATATTAAAGTTATAAAGATATGGATGTTAAATGAGAAAAAAATGTTGAAAGCGTAGAATTATTGTCAAACATGTTTGATTATAAAAGAAATATATTTACCACTTACTTACTAGTACCTTTAGAGTTTGATACTCGAACAATAAATTAAAACACGAATTGATCACAATAGGAATTATATTTTAATTACATTTAATTATTTTTTATGATTGTAAAAATATTATATTTTCATAAAATTATAAATAAATAATGATTGGTGTCATTTTATAAATATATTTATACATCAATTCTCATATATTCATAATGAATTAGCGTTTTCTATGCATTTTATGTATTATTTTTTGTTATAAAGATGATTAGGGTCGAATTGAACAAAAAAGAATAAAATAATTTTGTTTGGAGCTGAAACAGTATGAAAGTAGAGTAATTAATGCATTTTTTTACTTAATATTTACTTTTTTATTCAATAAATAGTATTTTTTGGGCTAAAAATATTAAAATATAAACTTATTAGTGAAAATATAATTTTTTAGAATTTTTTGATATTTTTATGAATTTTTAACATAGAACCAATCAGAATATGTCGTGTGCCTTGCCACGCAAGTAGGAGAGATGACTAGACAAGCCACACGGATACCACGTAAATAAGAACAATGAATCACGTTACTTTGTGTGGGAGGAAGATGAAACACACACCATATGTCAACACAACGTTCAATCCGAGTTTAGATTATGGTCAAACTTCACCGCCATGTGTCACCACTCAATTGCTCCTCACGTTCCACACGTATGCCACGCCATCTGTTTCCGTGAATCAAGTCTCGCCATGTGGCACTAACTCAACGAGCATTGACTCTGACCGGTCTCTCATGCCATTTTTCATGCTTTGATTAGCTGAGTGAATTTTTGATGCCACATATCGTACTATAATTAGCTAGCACTATCGGTTTTGCTTGTTTTGATCGTAACTTTTGATCTGAAGCTGATTTGATGGTTCATATCGTACCTGAGCTATATTTAACCCTCTAATCACTCAATAAACCTGAAGTGGCCATCATTAGCATAATTTTGGTCAATTTTTGGAGCTAAAAAGAGTAAAAAAAGAAACACAATCAATTTTTTATTAATTTTTATGTCTTTCTTTATGAAAAATATGAGCTTTATGAACACAATTATGTGTAGTTAATTTATTAATCTAGGGATATTATGAACCCAATTTTCACCATGTGATGATATAATATTTTATCACAATTATAATTATAATTTAATTTTATTATTTACTCTAATTTGTATGCTATTAATTTTTTAGCCAACAATTTATCTATAAAGGTAATTAAATAGATTTGAGAAAATTATTTAATTATTTGTTTTGATTAACTAACATACATAGTTTCTAGACAGAGATGTATAATTCTTATATATGTGATCCGTAATTGATGAAATTAATGAGTTGTATACAATTTAATTGGCATGAGAGTGATTAAATTAATTACTATATGGTGTGTAGTTTACATGAGAGATGAATACATGCTAGGTTAGATTCAATTGATCATGTAATTTAATTGATAATTATATTGGAAAGATTTTAGCGATTCATATGTTTAGAAAATTAAAGGATTAAGTATTCTTAGATATTTTCTCATATATATTTTTAGTTACCAAATTTGATTTTGATTTTTTAGTTTTAAAAATTAGTTTCTATAAAATAATCTCTTTAGGAACGATCTTTTCTTATCATTATATTACTTGTTGGGATACGTATACTTGCGTATTTATTGCACACACTTCGTGTGTGGCGATCAAAAACTCGAATGATTAATCGAGATCGATTGAACACCCTCAAGTTGAAAAGTAAATTAAGTAGTCAATCGATCGAGTGTGTAGGGAAAGAATAATAAAGACTAATTGATCGATCGAAAAGGGTATCAATTTATCAAGATATAGTAGATTAATTGAGCTTCACTCAAGTGCTCTCAAGTTGAAAATTACAAATAGTCGATCAATTTATCAAAGGTCTTGATCGATCGAGCGGTCCACAACGTGCAAATTTAATTTTTTCAACACCAACTTCGAATTCTAATTATTAGATCAATCTTAATCAACACTAATCTACTCAAGATAAAAAAAAATACATCATATATGCAGAAAATTGCTTTAAGGAATAAGATAGAGCAAGGGCATATCTAAGGCAAACATTTGAAGGAGATTTACAAGTAAAGATTGAAGAGTTGAGAGTTGAGCTACTTTGGTTTCATCATCTACAATTCCTAAACTTTTTTTTATTTCTTCTTTTCTTAAGTTTCTATGATTATAGTGTTGATTAATTCAGAATTCATGTCTAGCTAAACTTATAATTTGATTATGGGTCATTCTAAGCCCTAAACTATGATTTAATTAATTAAATATCATGAATAATTTTAATTTCAATTATTGATTATATGTTTGAATGATGTTGTTAGATATATTAGTTATGTATTATGTGTGTATTAGGTGTCTATCACTAGTTGAATATATTAGTTGTGTATTAGGTATCTTAGTTGTGTATTAGGTGTCTATCACTTAATAGTTTCCCTAGTTTTGTACATAAATATGTAGTATCTTTTAATGGAAGAGAATAAGAGTGAATTCTTATTTTACATGGTATTAGAGCATTTGGGTTACAAAATAGGGAATCCTTTTTCTTTTTCCGTTCAAATTAGGGTCTGATTTTGGGTAAACATAAATTAGGGTTTAATGCATTTTGGGTTCCAACTTGAAACACCCTTTTGGAGTGCAAATTTATTCTCACCTCCGGTACAAGGAGAAAGCCCAGCCGTTAGTCGGCCAAAGCCCAAAATCCGATCACCAGACGAGTTGCGAGTGTGCCCTATGCACCACTGCAATTTTCTGTTATCATCCCATGTATCTTTTGGAGTGAAAACTTATTCTCACCACTAGCACAAGGAGGAAGCCCAACCGCCGACCGGCCAAACCCCGAAGTCTGGTCACTAGAAGAGCCGCGAGTAGGCTTCACACGCCACCGTGAATTTTTGCATCTTTCCACACGCCGGTGCATGACAACGCGTCCCTACAACAATCTTCTCTGGTCATCCTCGTGTTGCTCTCTGGCGTTCCCCTGCGTCATTTGTGGTGGTTTGGAACTCATCGCTTTGTGATTGTTCAGGTTTGGGTTCTTCTAATTTTGTGTTCTTGTTCATTGCGTGTTTGGTCGCTGCCCTTGTTGGATTTTGTTTGTTCGTTTGTTCGTTGCCTTATAGTTTGTAGGAGTTATGACTAAAAAGAAATCTAATGTTGTGACAAATATGATGCCTATGATGTCTAAAATCATAGACCATAAGCTGAATGACTCGAATTATTTGGCTTAGAGCAAGACCATTCGAATTTATTTGAAAAGTATCGAAAAAGATACTCATTTGACTAATGATCCTCGATTCAAAGCAGGCGTGGCTTAGAGAAGATGCCAACTTATTTCTGTAGATTCAGAATTCTATTGAGAGCAATGTAATTGACTTGATCAATCATTGTGAATTTGTTAAAGAATTGATGGATTATTTGGATTTCTTATATTCTGGTAAAAGAAATATTTCTCGCATGTATGAGGTATGCAAAGCATTTTACCGTGTAGGAAAACAAGATCAATTCCTCAGGAATTATTGTATGGAATTTAAAAGGACTTATGAGGAGCTTAATAGTTTGATGACTTTTAGCCCTGATGTGAAGGTTCAACAAAGCCAACGGGAACAAATGATGGTTATGAGTTTTTTGTCAGTCTTCCCTCTGCTTTTGAGACTTCTAAATCCCAAGTTCTTTTTGGCTCTAAGATCTTCTTTTTACAACAAGTATTTAGTTGAGTACTTCATATAGAAGGCATTCCACCTCCACCTGCTCAATTAAATGGTACTTTGGTCAGCCGAAATAATAATTATGAGCCTAGACGGTCAACTTATATGAATAGAAACAAAGGAGACAACTCGCAAGGGTTTGAAACTCGACCACATGACCCAGGAGGTATTGTGTGTCACTATTGTCATAAACCAGGACATACGAAACATAACTATAAAAAGCTTCAATACAAGCATCAGAGAGGTCACTTAACCCTTATTGCATCCACTTATGATACTGCTGAAAAATCGGTTATTATCTCTGTAGATGAATTTACCAAGTTCTCACAGTATCAAGAATCACTAAAGTCTTCATCACTTTCTGTCACTACTATTGCTGATTCAGGTAAACCAAATGTGTGTCTTCTTTCCTCATCTTCCAAATGGGTTATTGATTCTGGTGCCACAGATCATATGACAGGTAATTCTAGTCTCTTTTCTACTCTTCAGTCATACATTTCTACCTCTACTGTTACCTTAGCCGATGGGTCACCATCTCGTGTTCTTAGGTCTGACACAATTACTCTACTTATTTTCTTCCTTTTTCATTTGTCTTACATTTACCTAGCTTATCCTTTAATTTGATCTCTGTAAGTCAACTTACTCACAATCTTAACTGTAGCATCTCAATTTTTTTCCTGATCGTTGCTTATTTCAGAATTTTATGACGAAGAAGATTATTGGTAAAAGACACGAGTCTGAAGGTCTCTATATTCTTAACACACCAATACCAAAATCTGTTGCTTGCTCTGGTGTAACCTCTCCCTTCAAGACACATTTTAGACTGGGTCATCCATTTCTTCCTTTACTTCAAAAAATTTGTCCACAATTTAGTAAGGTGTCTTCATTAGATTTTGAGTCTTGTCAATTTGCAAACCATCATTGTCTTAGTTCAAATCCAAGATTTAATAAACGTGCTAGTGTTCCTTTTGAATTAGTTCATTCTCATGTTTGAGGTCATTGTCCTATTTTGTCTAAACTTGGATTTAAGTATTTTGTTACTTTTATGGATGATTATTCTCATGGAACTTGGTTATATTTAATGAAGAGTCGTTCTGAATTGTTTTATATTTTTTGCGCATTTTGTGTTGAGATTAAAACTCAATTTAATGTTTCTATTCGTACTTTGAGAAGTGATAATGCCAAAGAATATACATCAACTTTGTTTCAATCTTATATGGTTCAAAATGACATGCTTCATGAAACTTTGTGTGTTGATACTCCATCTCAAAATGGAGTGGTAGAACGTAAGCATATACATCTTCTCGAAACTGCATGTGCTTTATTATTTCAAATGAATGTTTCTAAACCTTTTGGGCTGATGTAGTTTCAACAACATGTTTTCTTATTAATCTCATGCCCTCATCTGCTCTTCATGGTGAAATTCCTTACAAAATCTTGTTTCCTAATAAGTCATTATTTTTAGTTGACCCTAGGATATTTGGTAGCACTTGTTTTGTTCGGGACGTTCGTCCTCATGTTACCAAATTAGATCTCAAGTCTTTGAAGTGTATCTTCCTTGGTTATTTTCATCTCTAGAAAGGTTATAGATGTTATTGTCCTAGTCTTAACAAATATCTTGTCTCAATTGATGTTACCTTTATGAAAGACACACCATATTTTTCGTCTTCTCCTTCTCCTGCACGTCAGAGGAAGGATGATGATTTGTTAGTCTAATCTATCATATCATTTGAACCTGTCCCTGATCTAGTTCCTATCAGGCCTTCTATTACTCAAGTCTAATGCAAACAAAGACCTTCTGATTCATGTCATGCACCTGCTTCTTCATCATTAGATCCAGTCCTGAAAGATGATCTTCCTATTGCATTACGCAAAGGTAAACATCAATGTACTTATCCTATTTCTTCTTTTGTTTCTTATAACTTTTTGTTGTCTTCCTCTTGCTCTTTTATTGTCTCTCTTGATTCTATTTCTATCCCTAAAATTGTTCACAAAGCCATATCTCATCCTTGTTGGCCTCATGTAATGATAGAGGAAATGAATGCTTTGGATGACAATGGTACTTGGGACTTGGTTGATTTACCTTAAGGGAAATGGGCTATTGGATGCAAATGAGTGTTCACAATTAAGGTTAATCCAGATGAGTTAGTTTCTCGATTAAAGGCTCGTCTTGTTGCTAAGGGATATGCTCAAACCTATGGAGTGGACTATTCTGACACTTTTTCTCCTATTGCTAAATTGACCTATGTTCAGTTGTTTATTTTTATGGAAACTACTCACCATTGGCCTTTGCACCAACTAGATATAAAGAACGATTTTCTTCATGGTGATCATCAAGAGGAGGTGTTTATGGAGAAACCTCCTAGTTTTGATGCTCAAGGGGAGTCTAGGCAAGTTTGTTGTCTCCGCAAATCTTTGTATGGTTTGGAACAGAGTCCTCGTGCTTGGTTTGAAAAATTTAGTCAAGCTATAGAAATGTTTGGTATGATGAAAAGCAAGTCTGACCATTCTGTGTTCTACAAACAATCAGAAACTGGTATCATTCTTTTAGTTGTGTATGTAGATGACATTGTTATTACTGGAATTTCATCTCTTAAGTCTTTCCTACATACTCAATTTCACATGAAGGATTTGGGGATGCTAAAGTATTTCTTGGGTGTTGAAGTCACAAGGATTAAAAAAAGTGTATTTCTATCTCAGAGAAAATATGTCCTAGACTTATTAATTGAGACAGGAAAATTGGGAGCAAAGTCTTGTAGTGCTCCAATGACTCTGAACATTCACCTTATAGGATATGGGGAACTCTTTAAAGATTCTGAGAGATATCGAAGGTTGGTTGGAAAGTTGAATTATCTTATCATGACTCGTCTAATATATTGCATATTCAGTGAGTATTGTTAGCCAATTTATGTCATTCTTAACAGTTCATCATTGGGCAGTGTTAGAGCAAATTTTGTGTTACTTGAAAGGAGCACCTAGACGTGGTATCTTGTATGCAAATCATGGACACACTCATATTGAATGTTTTTCAGATGCAAATTGGGTAGGTTTCAAAGTGGATAGAAGATCCACATCAGGCCTTTGTATTTTCATTGGAGGAAATTTGGTCTCATGGAAAAGCAAGAAGCAGAATGTTGTGTCACGGTTAAGTGCAAAGTCAGAATATAGAGCTATGGCACAATTTGCGTGTGAGATAATGTGGATATATCAGCTCTTAGATGAAGTAGGTCTTAAAACTTCAGTACCAGCGAAATTATGGTGTGATAACCAAGTTGATCTTCATATTTCTTCTAATCCTGTGTTTCATGAGCGAACTAAACACATTGAAATTGATTTTCATTTTGTTCGCGAGAAAATTCAACAAGGTTTGATTTCTACAGGATATGTGAAGACTGCAAAACAACTAAGAGATATCTTAATGAAAGCTTTAAGTAGGGTTCAAGTTGATTATCTTTGTAACAAGTTAGGCATGATTAATATCTATGCTCCAACTTGAAGGGGAGTGTTAGATATATTAGTTATGTATTAGATGTGTATTAGGTGTTTATCACTAGTTGAATATATTAGGTGTCTATCACCTAATAGTGTCCCTAGCTTTGTATATAATTAAATATGTAGTATCTTTGAATGGAATTGAACAAGAGTGAATTTTGATTTTACAGTTATCACTATACATGTATGAATTAATGTGATCAACTAGTTTATTGCATCAATATGTTTATATTTAATCTAAGATGTTAGAATATAATCGTTAATATTATTATTCAAAGGGATACCTTAGGGTTGTTGTCACAAGTAGGATTAAATATCTTTACTAAAGATTAAATGATTGTTTTAATCTTGTTTAGTTTAGTTATCACTTTTTTAGATACTAATATAATTAATGAATTAGATCTAGTAAAAGTTCTTTTAGATTGTTTGGGATTTAGTTTTATTTGTGATGGTATTCTAGATCAATAACAAAATAAGAAAATGTGAAAAGTTTTAAGTGAACCTAGATTTCTAAAACTAAAATTAATAACTCAATAATGGTTTCAAATTATGAAAGTATTTAGAACTTAAAAAATTAATTTACATTTATGATATGTTTAATAAAATTGTAAGCTAGTGACTAATAAACTAATAAGTAACAATAAAATTGTTACAAATCCTCATAGGTATGACAACCCTAGTTTTAAAATTACTTATCATTTATACATGATCATGTATGCTTGCATATTCTAAATTGTGTCAAATAAATTGATTGAAGATAATTTAATTTATTCATAATATTAAATTGTTTAAATTTGGGCCCATAAATCAGAACATGCACAACATGAATAAAAGGACACGAATACTTACACATCTTACCTTATAAATTATTAATAAACTTTCTATTATGTAAAAATAAAATTTAAACGTGAAATACATTATTAAGATAAACAAATAAAATCTACTTCTTATGATTTATGAATTCTTATTATCTTGACTTAATGTACGACATCTGTCTAATGTAATTGAAAATAATGAAATGAATAATTTTGCATTTGTACAGTTACTTTAATAATAACAAAATTAAATTGTAACGAGAAATAAATATGAAACTTAAGTATCATTTTTGCAATAAGTGATTTTGTTTGTATTTTTTTACATGTAAAAAGTAAATATTTTGAAAAACTTTACAACTCGGTAAACGATTAGTGTAAGAAGTCGAAAACTCCTAGAAACTTACCCCTAAATCACACACATGCGAAAGAAAAGTAGTAAAGAAAACACATCAAAGAAAGAAATAAAACAAATAGAATAATAGGCAATTTAATTTAATTTAAGCATGATGGCAACCTAAGCAGAAGCCAGGTAAGATAATACATAATGAAATAGACAATATATGATAAAGAAAAATATGTTTTTCAATCATAATAGAATCATCATATGTTGGCACATACTTGGATTGAATTGTGCTTGTACTAACTAAAATATGGGAGCATGCAAACACGTTAATATAACGAGATAAACTCACATAGACTTGTACCTATGTGGTAAAATCCTCAGGTTTCTTATGACAATCACTCAGTGACAAATAATCCAATAGTAGTATAAAAATAGCGTAAACTTGATAGAAAATATAGCTCTAATACCTCTTTCAGTTAGGACACCTACCCTTACTATTCTTATGATGCCTTTGTCAGTTGCCTCCATAACTGCTATAATCCAAGATGGATTCAGTTTCCCTCTTGAATCCTACCACTGCCTAATGGTACGATCAATCACAAATAGACAATATGTATGAATCATAAGCGTAGGAATATCAAAGCATTGAAACCTAAAAACAATTTAAGTCTTAGGTGTTAATTTATTTGTTAATTAACCCAACCCTGATAAAAAAATATTTGTTAAAAGCTTTCATAGGGCACTAATACTGAAACCACACTCGAGGCATTAATAATTTGAAATAAAAAAAATTACTTTTGAAAATCACAAGTTTCAAAATCACTAGTTTTTTCATATTTTTCTAATTACTCAAACGATTGAAAGATGGAGTATTTATAAAAAAAATCGAATATCCTAGGTAATTCACCAACCACCTCATCGCCTATAGTGGCAAGGTTAATAGCCATTACCCGATAAGGGTTACAACTATTACACACTCATCGGTTAGGGTAGAAGGGGTTGTGAGACTCTTAAGGAGCACACAAATTTTTTTGTTTTTTATTTCAAAAATTTACCAAGTAATTTTTTATAAATACATAAGAAACACGAAAAATAACATATCATGCGTGTTAACAAACCAACCCCAAATAGTGTGTGTAAAATATGCAAACAAACAAAGTGTAATCAACTCCGTATTTTGCTCACGAAAATGCCATCAAAGACTAAAAGACTTACAAGACTTACATATTTAATGCAATTTTAAAAATAAAATTATGTTTAATGAAATCCTTTAAGTATTTTGTTTTTATCTTTTACTAGTTTTCTTGTTTGTTAGGTTAAATAAATGGCATTTTTCTTAGTTTATTGGAAAAATTTAAAGTATAAATCTATTGTGTTTTTTAAGATAAAAGTGAAATTATTTTTCAAACAAAAAAGAAAAAGAGAAAAGTGAAATTTGAAATTCACACATATTACCAAACAAAGTTAAAGGGCTGACAAAGAGTACAAGAGGCATGGCACCTCTAGCACCCTTTTTACATGATATATCACATTAATTCCGAAATATTTAAAAATCAATTTAATTATAAATAAAATGACTTAATTATCCCTTAAACATCTCAATCCATATAACACATTTCATTTGTTTGTTAATATACATGACCTAGTATAGAAGTGGTCTATCCATTGTACCTAAGCCTATTTAGTAGTAGTATTGAATTAGCTAGTGATTGTATAAGTCTTACCAAAAAATTGATAAAGGCATTTTTTATTTGGAGCTTCCACTATTTTTTCCTCATCTTTTCTTTTTCACATAGCTTGTATTAGGGGTGTCCAAAAACCAAGCCGAACCGGTTAAAACCGAAAAACTGATCCGGATTGAAACGAATCGAGTAGTTTTGTAAATGAAACGGTCCGGTCCAGTTTGTATTAAGTAAAACCAATTTTAAAATGGTCTGGTTATAAAAATTATAAACCGATCAAACCAAATCAGACCAATTTTATTAAATTATTATTATTTTTATATAAATTGGTCGCGTAAAGGGGTATATATATAATTTATTTTCGAGTTAAGGCATTAAGCCGTTAACCCTAACCCTACCAATTCCTCTTTTCCTCTACTGCTCTACCACCGGGCTCTGTGTTTGGCTGTCTGTGTCTCTACGAGCCACTATCACCTTTAACAACACCCAACCACCCAGCCATCATCATCATCACGTCGCTTCAACCATTAACTAGCCACCTCTCCTCGCGTCGCATCGTGTCATGACATCCATGGACAAAAATCACAAAATAGGTATGTGGTCTATTCGTAGTAGTTTTTTTTGTGAGAGGATCAAATGACTAAGTGTAGAATCTACAAGTTACCTTACAAGAAACTCAGCATTTGTTGGGTTTGTATTATGTTTGTTTGTTGGGATTGTGTTGTGTTCGTATACTAGATTTGTGTCATGTTAACATATTGGGTCTATTATCTGTGTTCATGTGTTAGTAAGTAATTTATAATAATAAATAATGATGTTAATTTAAATTTATAAAATAATAGTGATGAATTATAATACAATCATGTTTTTGTCCATGATTTGTTCATGCCTATTATGTATTTATATTCGTGTCAAGTTAGAAATTGTGAAACCTAATTATTTATAAATTTGATAATTTTTGACATTCAACTAAAGATAAAAAAAAATATCTATATATTTACCATTTAGACTTACCAAAGGTCATGTTTTTTTGTTAGTTTTACTTGAATAATTCTTACAACTTCAAATAATCAAATATTCAAATCATTGTTGATGATATACACACAGTGGCCAACATATTAAGACCATATTTTGTAAGTATATGATATGAAAGTAATAAAATGTTGGATAATGTTTTGTCCTATTTATATCATAATATGTTCGTCCTAGTCTAATTAGTTATTTTAGTCTTGAAATGATTTTTGATTAAGTACAAAAGGTAATATTTTAATATATTAAGAATATGTACTAATCTATATTCTATATATATGTGATGATTTACATGAGTTTATTGGACCAAGTCAATTTCCAAACTTTACTATGTTTATGAGTGAAGACATTGAACTTGAAATTCATCAGAATGAAATGAAAAATCCACCACAAAATTTAGATGACTCGTCTTCAAAAAGAGGAATAGAATTAAGTAATGTTCATCCCGATAACAAATTTGATATGAAGAAACCAAACAATTTTAGGTCAGAAATATGGAATCATTTTTCATATATTTTACCCTATGATGTGGAAAATCCTAGAGCTACATGTCCTTATTGTAAAAACAAGTTATGTTGCTCATCCCACAAGGAATGAAACTACTTCAATGATATATCACTTCAAAAATTTATGTAAGAAGATTCCTAAAGAAGTAGATAAGGACAAAATATGTTAAGTTTTCAAACACAAAAAGGAGAGGGTGATACAACAACTCATAAATTAGTTGTTGTATCATTTGATGTAAAACGTGCTAGAGTTGCTTTGGCAAAAATGATTATTATTGATGAATTGTCTTTTAGGTTTGTTGAGGGTGAGAGATTTAAAGATTTTATAGGTAAAATTTTTCCTAAGTTCATGTGTCATCTCGTAAAACAATTTCTAGAGATGTGTTTCAACTTTATTTAGATGAGAAATAAAGTTTAAGAAACTTTTTCATAAGTGAAAAGAAAAGAGTTTGTCTTACTAGTGATTGTTGGACTTCAAATCAAAATATTAATTATATTTGTCTAACCACACATTATATTGACAAAGATTGGAAATTACAAAAGAGAATTATAAACTTTTATCAAGTTAAGAATCATAAATGTGATACAATTGGGAGAGTGATAGAACAAAGTTTGTGTGATCGAGGTATATGTAAGGTATTCACCATAACACCTGATAATTCTTCCTCAAATGATATTGTTGTGTCATACTTGAAAAAGAAGCTAAAAAATTGGAATGATGGACTTGTTATGAGTGGGGAGTTCTTTCATGTGCGATGTTGTGCTCACATTTTGAATTTGATTGTAAGAGAAGGACTTAAAGATCTTCATAGTACTATTATGAGTATTCGTTGTGCTGTGAGATATGTTAGATCCTCTCCTTTGAGATTACAAAAGTTTAAAATGTGTTCTATTAAGGAAAAAATGAGTCCAAAGGAAGTGTCGTGCTAGACGTGCCTACAAGATGGAACTTCACATATCTAATGTTAAAATCTTCTTTAAATTTTCAAAAAAGCATTTGATCGTCTTGAAGAAGAGGAATGAACAAAATTTATTTCTTATTTTCATGAGGAGCGATCGAATGTTGGGCCTCCAACATTAGATGATTGGAAGAATGCTAGTGTTTTTGTCAAGTTTTTGAAGACTTTTTATGACTCTACTTTAGCATTCAATGCATCTTTATGTATCACATCAAATTTATATTTTACAGAACTGCATAACATTCTATCTCAAATACTTATACGGTGTGGTTCCAATGACTTGTTGTTGAAAAATATTGCTACTAGCATGAAAACAAAATTTGAGAAGTATTGGGGAAATGTAGATAAGACTAATAAGATGTTGTATGTTGCATTTGTAATTGAACCAAGGTACAAATTAGAGTATTTGGAATTCTTATTTGAAGAGATATATTAGTGCATGGAAAGGATTTTCAATCTAATGTGACTCGATCACAAGATGTAATAGGAAGGATTCCTTCATCTGAGGATGCAAGAAAGTTGAAATTTCTTAAACGCTTAGAGGAGAAAAATAGTTTGGAGTTAAAGACCGAGGTTGAGAAATATTTGAACACCCCATGTGAAAATATCATGTTGGATAAGTTTGATATATTGAAATGGTGGAGGGTAAATTCTTTTAGGTTTCCTATCATCTCTCTCATTGCACGCGATATGTTAACAATTCAAGTTTCAACTGTTGCATCAGAATCAACGTTTAGCACAAGAGGGCGCATTCTTGACCCATTTAGGAGTTATTTGAATCCTAAAATGGTATAGGCATTAGTATGTAGTCAAAATTGATTCCGTTCTTCCATTAATAATGACTATGTCCTCTTACTAGAATACAATGATGACCTAGAGATTTATGAAGATGTTGATTTTGTTTGATTGTAGAGTTCATTAAAGACACTACAATGATCATTGATGATTAATAATGGGTAAGTTTTAAATATTATTATCTAATGATATATTGTTGTTGATTGTGAGTTTGGATGTTTGTATATGTTTAATAATTCTGTGTAAATGAGAAATTTGGAATTCATTTCTTCATGTCTAATCTTTTTTTTATTTTAGATTTTGATAACATCTTATGTATTTAACAATAATATCTATCTATGTATGATGATGAATGATCATCACATTTGATTATATCCTATTAGATTATATCATATTAAACTGAATCATATTTATGTATTATTAATTGTTCAAAACCGTTCAAATCCGTTAACCAAACTGGACCAAACCGTTCGGTTATAACATTTTGGATAGCCAAATGGTCTGATCTGGTTTGAACTATATGAACGGTCCAATTTGGTTAAATTGTTTTCAGGCAAAATCGAACCGGATCGGACCATGGACACCCTTAGCTTGTATCTTTATTCCATGGCTATCTAAAGCACTGGAGTTCAAGGAACCCCTTAGTTGACTTGTCTTTCTACCTTGTCAGTCTCATCAATTTCACAATATCGTCGACTATTCCAACCCTAATAAATGTTATATATGTAGGATTATGGCACCCAATATGTAGCCTCTATGTTTTAAATGGTCATCCAACAACAGTGGTGACCGTCCATTTTCTCTTTTGCATCTGCTCCATATTTTCCTCTCTGGTATTTGTTAGGCATAGAAAAGAAAAGGTCCTCTAAGACCTCAATCTGCTCAAATAAAAAGTGATCACTTTTTTGCTTCAACATTATTATTTAACTTGAAAAAACTCGCTTGTTGTTAAAGGAAAAGACCCATCATTTTCTCTCTTTAGTTCATCATCATACAAAAAGAAAACCCATTTTCTTGTTAGTTTGTTGTTCATCACCAACCAAGAAAACCCTTCTAACCTTACGATGTGATAGCAATTTCACAAGTGTAAGAGTCATACAAGTAATAAAATACGATAAGGCATAAGTATCATTCCACAGAAAGTATTTGTCTTTTATAATTATGTACCAATACACAACAATCACAATACCATCTAGGTGAGTAATAAAATAAATTTATCTAAACTATGATTAATTATAAAATTAATTCAAAGCAACAAATAACAATAAAGTAAATAATGTTGAGAACTTGAGATCTTTGAATCCAAAACAACTTCACATGTGATATCAAATATTGTTGAAGAGTTGCTTTACCTAATTAATTAGTTGCATGCTCTTAAATACATATAAATCTCTGTCAAGGATTCTTTTGGTTACATGTAAATAATCACACTATCATGCTATTTCGATTTATGTGATAATGCTTCCATAACTAATTCAAAGTCCTACTTTACCAAGCTAGGACATGAATTTTGAATCATATAATTATTGACTAAAACAATCAAAGCATTAACATCAAAATTATAAGATCAACTAATAATAAAGAAATTTATTCAACTAAATAAAATTAATAACATAGTTTATAGCTAGCTTCATAAAAAATCTCCAATAAGGACCTAGCTACTTATAGCTCTAAAAATAATCATTAAAATATATGAGTACATAAAAGTTACAAAAATGATGAAGAAATGAATTAAATCAAACTTTGATGAAGAATAGATTGTTCCCTTATCTCCTTTACTAGATATTTAGTTGCCTCGTTTACTTTGCTATACTTGATCTCTCTTTGCTCCTTTAAGATTCTTTATGTTCTAGTAAATTATCTATGAATTCTCTTTTTTAATTTGTGTTCTTTATGGCCTCTTAAAGATGTTTAAATAGGCTAAAATATATCCTCACTTATTTAGGAATTGTGTTAACTTTGATCCAATGGATGAGATTGAAAGTTTGGACTTTAAATCAAGGCTTATGTGTAAAAATATACTCTACTCGATCGATTAAGATTCTTTCTAAATCATTCTAACTATGTCATCGTTCAACCTAAAAACATTCTATTGAGCTTGATTTATCTACTCATTCTCGATTATTCAATACTATTCTTGATCAACCTAACTCTATTTTTCCATTCCTATGCGTAATGTTATGTTTCCTCGATTAATTAGTCTTATCTTGATCTATCAACACGTGGCTCAATCTATCGAGTCTTGTTGATCTTGATTTGTTCTAATTTGTCTATTTTTGCTCCATTAGATGTTTTTTCACCTACATTACTATAGTTGAACATAATGTAAATCTTTTTAATAATATTATCTCAAAGCAAGAAAAATAACTAATTTGAAGTGACTAAATAATTCTAATTTTATAATGTTATCACGATGTTTCTATATTTATAAAAATATATCCTTCATTTAAAATAACCTTGAAGCCTCACTATCAAAGCTTTAAATGAAATGATATTTAAGTGTTTGACTATTTGGTGTTGTCTTTTGTTATGCTCAATACCTTTGGAGCTCAATCGGTTTGTGAGTTTCTTATATACACTTTTGATGAAAATAATTAGAAAGAAAAATGTTCTTATCTTTAGAGGCCAACACTTATGGATGATTGTGGCTTTAATGATAATGATCTTACTCATAGATGCAAAAAGTAAGTCTTATCACTCCACATTATTTTTTCCTCATAATTTATCTACAAATGAGGCCCATTTTATACGTCTATGGTAAAAAATGTTAATGAAACGGGTTTATTCATGATCTTGTTAGTTAACGTCTAATTTATATAATGTTTAAAAGCATAAAATACAAATATTATTACATTAGGTGCACAATTTAAAAGTTATTTTCTAAAAATTGAATGCTACATGTTTGCTTAATGTTCTCATTGAATATAACCCACAGTTTGATGAACAGACCAAAACCATTAATTGGTTCGTGGGAAGTATGTTAAGATGTTTGAAAAATGAAAGACTTAAACAATGAGATCTATTCCTTTCTTAAGGTTGGTTTGCACTCAACAACATTGTCAATAGGTTCACTAGGCATTCTCTTTTTTCTATCATCTACACCAAAGCTCCCAATTTCTCTATTGATTTATTAATCATTTCCAATCTTAGGAGTAAGGTAACAAGTTCATGGGCAAGGGATTATGTGCAATTTCATCAAAAGGTCATGGAGTATATTGATAGAATGAATAAGCAATATAAGCAATAAGTTGATAGATATAGAAGAACTAAAATATTTTCAAAATGAGAGTTTATCATGATATAATTAACAAAAATAGATTGCTTGTTGGTCATTTCCATGAACTTATACGTAGGAATTATGATCATTTTCAAGTTACGAGGAAAATAAATAATAATTCTTATGTCATTAATAGTCCCAATAAGTGACAAATTTCATCAATATTCAACAATACTAACATGAATACTTATTTTTCACATAAAGGGATGGTAGTTATTGAAATGAATTTGGAGATAAAAAAAGAAAATGACTATATTGTAGTAGTTAATTAATAATGATAACTCTACTAATTAGTTATTATTTAGATATTTATATCGTCGTTTTGTTTTGGCTGATGCCACTTAACATAATTTGCCCACTAGTGTTGAGCTGGATGTCGTGCAATTGCTAGCACTAATCTCTATTATTGTTCTATTAATATTAGCATATATGTATGGTATACTCTATTTTGAGAGGCTATCTTATCTTTATTATTTGTAGCTTTAGGGAAAAATTTATCAATATAATATAAGTTTGCAACCAAAGATGTAATATTATATAGTTTTAATTAGTCAAAAGTTATATTGATATTATAGATATTGAATTCATAGAAGAAAATATAAATTAACACTACTAATAATATTTTTGAAAATAAATAGTTCACTATAATTATAGATAGCAACATAATTCTAGACATTTTACAATTAAGGGCTAAGCTAAGTTATACATATATATGGAAGAAGTGAAGATAATCTTACAATTTTGAGAATTAAAGAGATAACTCAATAATTCATATGGTGTGATTAGTTTTGGTAAGGGTTTATCGGTTCGAGCAGAACAAAAAAAAGAAAGAATAATTACCTATGAAGTCGATCTAAATCATATAAAAATACATAAAGAATAAAAAGAGATGTCATAATTTCTAGAAGCAAGAACATTGGAAAAAGGAATTACTCAAAGCTTAAAAATAGTAAGAGTACCATAAAAATTGAAGGAGTTATAATTTCTTATGAAGAACTAGATAATTGAAATAATTTTATAGTATCATAAGTGATAATGATGATGATTAGATTCTTAATTCAACATGTCAAATTCACATGACACCTGATATAGATTGATTTGCTTTTTCAAAGTTTTGATGTGGAATGATAATGCTTGCATTTTGGTTGGCATTGGTACTGTATAGATCAAGATGTATGATAATATGATTAGAACATTGACTAATGTTATGTATATGTCAAAACTTTAGAAGAGTCTTATTTCAATAAGCAATTTTGACTCTCTTGGAAGTTCATCTCAAACTAAAAGTGGATTATTAAGAATTTTTAAAGGACTCTTAACAATCAAAAAGGAAAAGTCGGAGAATGAGACTTTACATTAGGCAAAGTAGCATTGTAGAAGGTGCAACCTTTGCTTCTTTTATTATAGATTCTGATCAAACTCATTTATGACATATGAGACTAAGTCAAATGAGCGAGAAAGTATTAGCTGAACTAAATGAGTGAGGCTTGTTTCATGGACACCAAACAAAAAAAGGTGATTTTTGTGCGTATTGTCTTTATGAAAATAAAGCAGAGTGAAATTCAGCATTGGAGTCCATAAAATGTGAGATATTCATTAGGATATGCCCTCAAACTTATGGGATACTTCTAGTGTTTATTCTCATGATGGATCAAATTACATGTTAACTTTCATTGGTGATTTAACAATGAATTGTGAATTTATGTCTTGAAACTAAAAAATGATGTATTCCTAAGTTCAAGTAATGAAAAGCTCAAGTGGAGAAGTATACAACGAAAAAGACCAAGCGGCTCATAATTGATAATATGTTAGAATTTTGTAGTAATAAGTAATGAAGGTAAATTTTATCATATAACGATGCATCATATGTCACAACAGACTAGCGTTTTAGAACGAATGAAAAAAAACTTGTTTGAAAGGGCTCGATGCATGCTCTCAAATGTAGGTTTGCCCAAACAATTTTTGGAAAATATAGTAAACACTGTATGCATGTTATTTGGTGAACAAATATCCTTCTACACTTATTGATCGTAAGACTTCAAGGGAGATGTGATCAGACTCTACGACATATTATTTTGTTCTACTTGTATTTGGATGTCAACTTATACTGATGTTAACAAGGAAAAACTTGAACCGAGAGCTAGTAAACTTATGTTCTTGGGCTATCAAAAAGGTATAAAAGAGTACAAGTTGTGGGGCCTTAAGGAATCAAATCTTGTTATTATATGAGATGTGACTTTTGTTAAGATGATTATGCTTAATCCAAAGCTACAAGGGCATCATGAGAAGAATGTTAAAGATTATGGTACTCATAATAAGGTAAAGCTAGAGGTCATAGTCCCTAAATAAGAGCCAAAAGGAGACACAAGTTGTTGCACCTATAAAGCATGATTATATTTTATGCAGAGGGCAAGAAGACAAATTATAACATTAAGTGGCATAGAGATTTTTTCACGTTTGCAATTAGTACAATAGAAAACATTGAAGAACAAGAAACATGTTCATTCAATGAAGCAATCAATTTACTTATGTAAACTCTTTGATGGATCTAATATTTACTTGTTTCTTTATATTGATGATATGTTAATTACATCTAAGCATGAGAGTGAGATCAACAAAGTTAAGAAACAATTAAGTAGTTAATTTGATGAGCATAAACAATTCATGCGATGTTCCTTACTTTATTGTAACTAAAAGATCGATGTATGTCATGATTTGCACAAGGTCATATATATCTCATGCAATGAGTCTTGTTCTTCGATATGTGACTAATTTAGGAAAAACTTATTAGCAAGTAATAAAGTGGATTTTTAGATACTTCAATAGATGTGTATTGTATTTGGTAGAGAAACTAATAAAGTAATTAGTTGTATTATTAGATTTCATGATTCAAACTAAGTTGGTGATCTTGATTGTAGAAGAACCTCAACATATTATATCTTCATACTTGGAGTTAAGAGTAGTATTATAAGTTGGCATGAGAGTTGTTAGAAGAACCTCAACATATTATATCTTCATACTTGGAGTTAAGAGTAGTATTATAAGTTGGCATGAGAATTTACAGTCAACTATCACCTTATCTATAATATATGCAAAATAAATTCTTATTGCAATGGAGTAGGATATTTGGTTTAGTTGGTGATCTTTTTTTGATTGAAGAGAACATGATTATAGTGTATTATGATAGTCAAATTATACTTCAATTGTAAAAGAATCAAATGTATTATGAAAGGAAAAAACATATATATGTTAGAATGCATTCATATGTGAAGTGATAGTGCGAGGTTATGTGTTAATTAAAAAAGATTGTTACTTTATATATTTCCACCCTCTAATTTATCATCGTAATTTTGTTATGCGATTGGTGCTTTAGGGATAAAACTACAAAATTTTAAAAGGAACGACGAAATTAAAGACGTATCCCTCAGCTCGTAAGCTGTAACTTTACTTGCATGGACCAAACGGCCATTATCACCAAAACTCTGTTGAAGAACACCAACAATCCCAAGCTCGCATGGCATCTTTTCAAACGCACTGTCTCCTCGCCCACTCTACCTTCCTCTCATACCTATCTCCGCTCCGTGCCCATCATCGCTCGAATCCTTATAAGTGCGAAAATGGACCACGAACTCGATTGCCTCAACCAATTTATTATTGTATCAGAGCCTCTAGAAACTGCTCATTCTTGTCTTGTTACACTGGTGAAAATTTTGGCCAAGTCGGGTCTCTCTAATAAGGCAATTTCCAATTTCAAGACGCTTCGAACCCGTTGTCCTGATAAGCCACCGTCGGCCTTTTTGTATAATTTACTACTTGAGTCTTGTCTTCGAGACAACGATGTAGATTCTGTGTCCTGGTTGTACAAGGATATGATTGTTTCTGGGGTTAATCCGGAAACGTATACTTTTAACCTTTTGATTTCTTCTTTATGTGATTCGGGTTGTTTGGGGGATGCACGGGATATGTTTGATAAAATGCGTTCGAAGGGTTGTCAACCAAATGAATATACTGTTGGAATTTTGGTTCGTGGGTATTGTAGAGCTGGGCTTAGTAAACAAGCAATGGAGCTTTTAGATGAGGTGAGAGGCGATATTTTGCTCAATAGAGTTGTGTATAATACTTTGATTTCTAGCTTTTGTCAAGAGGGTAGGAGTGAAGAAGCTGAAAAATTGATAGAGAGGATGAGAGAAGGTAATTTGTCTCCGGATGTTGTTACTTTCAATTCTAGGATTTCAGCTCTCTGTCATTCGAGGAAAATGCTTGAAGCTTCTAGGATTTTTAGAGATATGCGCATTGATGAAGAATTGGGACTGCCTAGACCCAATATCATAACTTTTAATCTGATGTTGGAGGGATTTTGTAAAGAAGGCATGTTGGATGAAGCAAAGACGTTATTTGAGTCTATGAAAAAGGGTAGTGATCTTATTGAGAGTTATAACATATGGTTATGGGGTTTGGTGAGAAACAAGAAGCATTTAGAGGCAAGGCTAGTCCTTAAAGAGATGTCAGACAAGGGAATAAAAAGCAGTATCTACTCTTATAATATTGTAATTGATGGACTATGCAAGAGTGGGATGCTCTCTGATGCAAGAGAGTTGATTAGATTAATGTTAAGTTGTGGTATATCCCCTGATACGGTAACTTATACTACCTTACTTCACGGGTACTGCCGTAAAGGGAAGGTTTTGGAAGCTAACAACGTTCTAAATGAGATGTTGATGAATAATTTCCTACCAAATACTTATACTTGCAATATTTTGCTGCAGAGCCTATGGAAAAAGGGGAGAATATCCGAAGCAAAAGAATTACTGCAAAAGATGAATGATAAAAGTTATGGTCTAGATACTGTGACATGTAACATTGTTATTGATGGTCTCTGTAACAATGGAATGTTGGACAAAGCAATTGAAATTGTCGATGGGATGTGGACTCATGGAAGTGCTGCCCTTGGCTACTTAGGAAACTTTTTTATTTGTCTCGTTGATGACAGTACTAATGGAAAAAACTGCAGGCCTGATTTGATTACTTATTCAACCTTAATTAGTGGATTATGTAAATCTGGCAGGGTCGATGAAGCAAAAAAGAAGTTCAGAGAGATGATGGGGAAGAACTTACAACCTGATTCCATGATCTATGATACATTCATATATACTTTATGTAAGGAAGGCAAAGTATCATCTGCTTTTAAGGTTCTAAAGGACATGGAAAAGAAAGGTTGTAACAAGAGCCTGCAAACTTATAATTCTCTTATCCTTGGTTTATGTGTCAAAAAACAAACATTTGAAATATATGGACTGATTGATGAAATGAGGGAAAAAGGAGTCTTTCCCGATGTATGCACATATAATAATATGATTAGATTTTTCTCTGAGGAAGGGAAAACCAAAGATGCAACTTCTCTTTTAGATGAAATGCTGCAAAAGGGTGTATCCCCTAACATTACTACCTTCAGTATGTTAATCAAAGCTTTTTGCAAGGCGTGTGAATTTGAAGATGCACAGGAGGTATTTGAGATAGCTCTAAGTATTTGCGGACACAAGGAAGCATTATATAGTCTGATGTTCAATGAGTTACTTGCTGGACGGAATATCTTGAAAGCCAAGGAACTTTTTGAAGCTGCATTAGACAGATATTTTTATATGGGGAATTTTCTTTATAAGAATCTCATTGACCAACTTTGTATGGATGGAAAGTTAGAGGATGCTAGTACCCTTATTTACAAGATGATTGATAAAGGATATGGATTTGATCCTGCATCGTTCATTCCACTGATTGATGCATTGGGTAAGAAAGGAAAGAAACACGAGGCTGATCAACTTGCTGAGAGAATGATGGAAATGACTTCAGAAGGTAGGATAAAATATAAGGCTTACCGAGGCGTGAAGAAGGCAATTCATGGAAATCTGACTGGAACAAGTGATTGGCAGAACATTGTGCAAAGGTACTCAGTAAGAACCTGTTACGATTTGTTTTTCTCTGAGAATTGTTTCTGATTCAATTGTTACTCTTTTTGGTACTTTCTATTTTTTGTAGTTGCCTTGTCCTAAACATGGAATGCTTTGGTTTTTTTTTATTAGTATTTTTTACTAATTGACTGTTAGTAAATTCGTTGGTATTATGCATGAATTGAGTTCCTTGCTCCACTCATTTTATAATGGTTTCCCATGTGGCTTGGGATCAAGAAAATAATCCTGTTCTAACTGTGAAGAAATATCCATGTGAAAAGTGGTGCACTTTATTTCATGGGTTGTACCAACTACCCACTTCCCCATGTTTGCTTGGTTGCATTTGTTACATTATAAATGATTATATTTAAATATCTTTTTTCTGAACATTACAACAAAATCAATGCATAAACTTGAAAACTTAATTAGTTCATTTTCTTTAATGTCCATAAAATTTTCTACTTATCTGGAAACCAAATTATTGGTGAATGTGTTGATTTGGGTGCACCATATCCAATGGTAAGAATTCTCCTTTGCATCTCTTATGATCTTCTGATTTATTATTAGAGCTTCACAGAAATATCTTTTATTGTTTATTTCTGCTACTTTATATTTAAATAATCCTGTTGATGCTAGGATAGTAAGGGTTGGCTCCATACCATTTGAAGGCAATATTTTTTCTTCTTTAGGAATTGGCACCTTAATTATGCAGTTTATCTTAGACCTAAGTTTAGAATATTCCAGTCCAGGAATATGTTAGACAATGATCATTTTATGGCTTATATGAACACTCCATGGTTTGATTGCTGGACTATACCCTCTTGTTTCTTTTACTTTTACAGTATTGTACCTCATAACCATATGTTTTGAATATTTTACCATTTTTTAACAGAAATGATGGCAGTGGAGTTGCCTTGAAAACTCTTAAAAGGGCGCAGAAGGGTTGGGGACGTGAAAATATAACTAGTTTGCAGCTCCAGCAGAATGATTTTCACGATTGAAAGTTTAGTAAATACATATTTCAATTTACTAAACTTTCAATCAAATGCATGGGGAGTAACATATTAGGGATAAATTTATTTGTCAAACCCTGACAATATCTCAGGTATTCTAATCTTCTGACATTGAGTTGCTTTTTAGTTCTTATCTGTCTGGCTAAATTCTTTTCCTGGGCTTAATGATAAATTACAAACATATATATACGTTGCTTTAGACAAATTTTTGAGGATATAGAACAACCTCAATTGTCAAATTGGCCACCATGTTCGTTGTGGACTAGGTTAAGTTATTGATAGGATGTACAACTTCCTCCTTGTGAGCACCAGAGTGTATGATGCGAGTCTTTTTCTTCTTGTCCTTGGTTATCATTTTCTTGCTAAAATGATATGTGAAGGTCTACTTGGAGTGTTAAAGCATATAAATGAATTGTTAGTGTTAAGCCCACCCCTACAAGCATGAACTTTTGGGTGTATTAATGCCTGACACTTTTTTTAATACCATGTTAATATTTGTTGGGAAACCAACTCTCTTAAAACTATTAGGTGAGGACTAAGATACTTTTAACATATTATCAAAGTTGAAAGTCATGTTTTAAATCCGATAATCTCGATTATTGAATTACAAATGTTAGGCCTGTATGGTGCATAGAGCGCACATTCATGGAGGAGTGATAGATGTATAAAAGTATGAGTAAATAGACTTTTTTATTACCAAACTTTAGGGATGGTTACAAAAATACAATCGAATTTTGATTTGTTACTTCCATAGGATTAAATTTTACAAGTGTTACAAAAATACCATCGAACATTTTTTTGTTATTCTCGTACTATTCAATTTTGCAAATGTAACAAAAGTACCGTTGATATAAGTGTAACTTACCGTTGACTAATAGATGTTGATGGTGTTAGTAATATTTTACAAAGTTTAATGGTATGGAAGTAATAAATCAAAATTCGATGGTATTTTTGTAATAATCCCAAAGTTCGGTGGTAGAAAAATCTATTTATTCTAAAAATATTGTTGGTACTTCACACAATAGCTTAAACTTTTAGGAGAGTTGATTTTTCAACAACTTCTAACATGAATTCTTCTTGAAATTTTGAGATTTCATGTCCTTATTCTATTGTTGTTGTATAACAAAGATTGAAATCATGTTGTTGCTACTCAATGTTTTTCTTAGCATTCTTGAATTGTGACCTTGGAAATTTGTTTCTCTCCAAATTCTCATAGTTGTTTCTACTTGATTATCATTTTCTTTTTTTCACTTATCATTTTTATTTGATAAGATGAAAAAGATGACACATGTTCATTATGATAATTAACCTAATTCTAAATCCCGCTTGTTTAGTCTTTTCAAATTTCAATTTTCCTAACATTATTTACCCTAATTTCCTTTTCTAGGACCTCAAATTCTTGGGCCGTTACAGTTTATGCTACCAAAGACTTGGATATTGCGAGGGAGACCGGACCTCTTATCAGGTTTTACTTGCATTGGGATGGGGTATTGGGGTGAGGGGTAAGGGATGAGATGGGGCTGAACACGTAGTCTGGATAATGCATTGGTTAAAGATCACATACTTTAAAAGTAGTCTGGATAATGCATTGGTTAAAGATCACATACTTTAAAAACAGTGGAATACCTTGATGGTATGTGGTAACACAAGAAACTATTTATGCTACATATCCACAATTTTTGGTTTTTACAATTACAAGGGCGATTACTTTTTCTAAACAAAACACTTCCTGATTGCTGAAGATACCTTTTGATTATTCCATATAAATTATGGAAAAAGATAATATTTTTTTTTAATACCATGTCTTGTGTTTCTCAAATGAACAGGAAAGGAAAAGAGATTATGGGAGAAAACCTTAAGTAATTATAGCATAGTTATTTGAGTTCCATCACATGTAGCTTAACATTTACCGCACATCGCACACTTCCAACTGCCAAATTTTATTTTAACGTGTTTGGAGGTCACGTTCAAGAACTAGAAGCATAACTTGGACTAGTCCCTCTGCTATTAGAAAATATAAAAAAATAGTATTTCTTTAATATGCGTGTATTCTCAATTTCTCATAAACATTTCAATGATATCAAAATAGTTAATTTCAAATGGGATGTGGCCTAATATAGTTTTTTAACTTTTAATTTTTTCATTTGAACTCCATGCCTTTTTCTAAAATTTGCTCTATAATGGAAAGTGATATGGTATTAGTTTGGGAAAATTGAAAGGTTTTGGACTAATTGGAGCACTGCTAATATATCAGATAGCAAGAGGTCTGCAATAGTGCAAAGTTCAAAAACAATGTTGAAAGAATAAGATTCATTTTACAAAAAAATCATTGCAAAATAAGTAAAATAGAACTCTCTCACCCAAATGGGAGTATGATGTGCATGGAGTATGAAGGCTTGATTTTGTGAATTTGTGGGTTGGGAGCAATTCTTTGGGTATATTCATAGAGAGAAATTATAGATTTTGATGATACTGACAATGTAGTAACTATTTGTGGGAGATTGTTTTTTGGGGTTCTTCAAAGGCTCTATTTTCTAAAGAGTTAATTGTTCTGTCTGTATGGAGCTTGTATATCCCAACTATATAGAGGTGCAATTTTTTATAGTATAGTCTGTGGATTGCTGGTTTACCATTTGTACTTTTTTGCTTGTATATATTAATTCAATATGATATTTCTTATTCAAAATTTAAAATAAAACTTCTATTCCTGTTGAAAATCGCTTGTAAAGCATTAAGCTCAAAATAGAGCCTCAAATACTGTAAGGCATGATAAATTGTTTGTACAATATCAGTGAAAAACTGATATGCAGTTACATAGCTCATATACAGCCTTGGTCCTGGCAAAAACTATAATCTTCTATTCCATCTATGATACCCATAAATCTACAAAACTAGATCTAATGGGTTTTTAACTTTAAGCTGAAAATAAAGTGAACGAATTCATAACCTTGATACTGCTCCCTCTATTATACAAACAGCTACAAGCTCTAAACACTTAACAAGATAACTAATACATTAACAGGGCACTGGCTCCTGTATTAGGATGGGCTGTAGCTACCATATGAATTACCTTGATTGGGATGAGAGTTTCTTTGAAGGAAGAGTCTAATTGTGCTGCTTTGAGAAGACTTGTATATCTCCATGCACTCTTGAAGATCAGCATTGCATTTCAGAAGAACCCACTCACGATCGTCATCCAGGTACTTGATCTCAACAGTACTGATGTCATCTAAATTAAAACGCCTAGCAATTTCTTGTTGCAAATCTCTGAAAGAGCAATTGGGAGGCAAACTGAACCTGATTTTCTCATTCCCAAGATTAGCTTTAACTCTGAAAGCATATCCATCTTGTAAATTTCTGCTGTTGCTTCCTGGTATGGGAGGTAGAATATCAAAACTTCGATTATCGCTTAATGATATATAGTTTTGTGATATAGGGAGAAGTTTTGTTTCTTCTTGGCTGGAGGTACAGAACTCTACTTCACTGCAAGCTCTCTTCATTATCCCAATGGGGTCTTCTATCATTAGAGCTTCTCCACTGTTGAAGGCATTAATATTTTGTGAGTACTGCTGCCTTCCATTGGCACTAACAGTTGAACCAGAAGTCTGACTGCTTGAAGATGATGATGGGGATTTTGTATTGTTTCCATGATTGAAAAAGCCACTCTCCTGTTGATCATTCAATTGCCTTGAGTGATCACTTGTATTCCCTGATGATAAATGTCCATTCCCTTGAAACTTTGGAGGGTTCAATTCTGGGAAGCTTGAGTAAAAGGATCCTATTTGTATAGATCCTTCAGTACCTTGGACAGAGTCAATAACAAGCTGGAGTTTCCTCAGAGAATGGCCTACCTTTTTGATCTTTCGGGAAGGCCATCTGGTTATTCCATGTTGTCTGCATATCCTTTTCAGTGTGGTGGGGCAAACTGCAGTTGGACCAAGCAGGGTACAAAATTAGAGGTGAAATAGCTACATGATGAAGACAAAGTGATGGATAGGGGAAAGCTTTCAATACAAAAATGTTATTAACCTAAGTAAAAGAATTTGCTAAAAAGTGGCAATTTACGTTAGCAACCTAAACCTGTATGGAAACTTGGGCAAAATCAATCTTATGTTAATGGTAATCATGATGAAAATCAGTTTCATACATATAAAACAAATAAAGGGTTTGTCATGACTCATTAGTAGAATACAGCTTTTAAATTCACTACTATCTAGTTTAAATTGTGTAATTTTCTTGAGTTTTCTTTCATTAATATATTGAGTTCTGATAGTTCTAAATACAGTGAATATATTTTCCTACCTCCAATACTTTTCGCAGCATCCTTTAGGCTTCCTGCGAAGTATTGCCGAAGGACTTGTAGGCTGATACTCTTTTCTGTCTTTGTCCTCCTCTTCTCACCAGCTTTCCTGCTACTTGAGGAGCGTCGTCCACGAAAAGAATAAGAATCTCTACCACCCTCCACAGACTGTCTTGCTGCAGAGCTCTGTTGAAGTTGCCCAAATTCTGAAAAGACCTGACCATTGGGTAAACTCTCATAATTGTTGTCCCAATTGGTTGTCACTCGGAACTCTTCTTTAACTTCTTCTGTCTGATAATTCAGTGAGACAGAGATGCCTTTACCCTGCTTTTGGGCCTCCATCATATGGGCAATCCAAGAAGATTCTTTCAAAGGTTGTTCTTCAGTTGTAGATTCAAATTTCTGAGTGATTTCTTCTTTGCTAAGTCCTCCATCTTCTACAAGAACTGCTTCCCTAGTTGGTAACATGATTTCTTCTTCAAGTTCTTTGCCCACTACAACTTGTAGACTCCTACAAGACTGCTGTATAACAATAGATAAGGAATTCAACATGTGCTTCTGTTCTTCAATGTCTTGACAATTTTTAGGCAAGAAGAACTCTAACACAAAATCAAGAGATCCTGTGTAGACGCTTCGGAAGGGAATTGCTACAGCAGCACATAGGGAGAACATCCTAGCATGATGAGAGAGAGGATATTCTGTCATGCTAAAGGCAGTAACATCAGTAGCAAAACATGGTTTGCTTGTTGAGAAGGCAGTCCCAACAATTCCCTGACCTCTTAGCAAATGATACTCAGAACAGGCTTCATGGAAGCCCAAAATCTCTGCATCAGCTACCAAACAGGCAGAGTCTACTGTTGAAACACAATTAGTGTAGTTCTCATCAGAGTGTCTCCAGCCACCTTTACCTTGTTGGGCACAAGGAGCCCAAGTCAGAGCCAAAGGTAATCTATGAGTTTTACAGACAGATGTCAGAACGTCTACTATCTCACTCAAGGCTGCTTGATATAGCTCATCACAGGTCTATCATAAAAAGAAGGGAAAAACTGTGAGCAGAGGGATTAATATGCAGTTAAAATTATAGTAAAGGTTACAAGCTAGGCTCCTACCTTAATAGTTGGAAGGCTGAAATCTTGAAAACTCCTTAGATCAACAGTCTGCAAATTGTATATGCTTAATTAGGTCAGATGGTGATGGGCTTAATGGAATAAAGTATATGAAAAAATTAGATATATAATATCATGGTTAATTTGAAAACTTTTCCAATTTTATCAACAAAAAGGGGGAAAAAAAGCTTTTCCAATTGTGAAGAATAAGAATCTGATTCTGTTGATTCCATAATTGTTTTCGTTAAATTGATACTCTTAATCCCTAAGATTATCCATTCTTTAGTGATATTAATATTTCATTAAATGAAAAAGTATTCGAAATATCATTACCAAAATAGTATAAATAAAAATAATAAGTTGAAAATTTGACCATAAAGCTAGTACCTTGACAAAGCTTTTCATATGTGATTCGTTTAATGGTATTATAATAAAGTTTATTTTATATGTTTGAATTATATTTTGAAGTATTGTTTGGTCTTAAAAAAAAGAAAAAGCTTCTCATATTCTTAAAATATGAAGAAGATAGAGAACTCTACATACAAACGTAAAAAAAATTGTTTGTAATGTCCTATGACATTAAACAAGAAGATATGGAAGAAGAAATTACATCAGGAAACTACTAGTCAATCTGTCATCTGTATTTTGACCAAAAAAAAAAAGTCCTCTGTATGATTCCTCAAGTCGAATAAGGTATATAGATGGTTGGAAGTTTAAATTATAAGCATAATTGAAAAGGGCTTATCATAATCAATGATGTGGATGGAATTGAATTAGAAAATAAATCTAATATCAAAGTTGGTTTCTACTTTTATCCCCTTTCTAATAAATATTTTTGTAGTGATAATAAAAAAAGAACAAACCTCAAGAGCCTGGCAGACATATTCAAGTTCAGGACGATAATTAATCTTTTGAGTAGTCATAACAATCTCAACAATACCCAAACAAGTACCACTGCCTCTTTCAAAAATAGGAAGTGCTAGAGATTCTTGCACATCATACTGTTGAGCATAACCAATACGTGGGTATTCACAACTTCTAAAGAAACCAACATCTGGTGTCCATTCGGGTAATTTTCCCAAGAAAGCTCGACTCGGCAACCCAACTGACTCAGCCGAGTTTTCTTCAACTAAAAACTTATATGCCTTTGATACATCCCTGTAATTTTCCATATTCTTACTATTTGGATCAATTGTGTATGGTTGATCACAAGTAGTAAGAATTTGTCTACCTCCTCTCTTATCAGGCACCCATATTTGTATAAGAACATCTCTATCTTTTACACATTCTTTTAGGTACCCAATAGCCAATATCAACCTCTCTTTTACTGAGGAACAAGGACCTGGATTTGCCCTTGGACCAATCCAAACTCTCCTCCCAACTTCAGTTCCTTCTACTACAAAACTTTCATGATTTTGTATATAATTATCAGATATATTATTAATTATTTGTGTATTATGGTCTTGTTGATAGATTTGGTGATTTGGGTTTATGCTTAAGAGACTAGAGTTTGAAATATCAAGCTGAGAAGGTATGTAATGTGAATCAATTGCAGGTTGTGGAAAAAAGTTGAAGGCACTTGAAGTCTCTAACCAACATCCTTCCAACAAAAGTTCTTCAATGAAATGATCTGCTTCCATGGTGGCGTTTTCGGGGAAGAAATTACACGTCGAATTCGGCATCAGTGCTCCATATTCCATGTTGCTTAAGATGATGATTTATTGAAGAAGCTAGGTTAATGGATATGAATAAGTTGGAAATGAAGGCAAAACTATATCAAGATCCAATAATAGTAAAGATGAAGAATAGAAAGAGGAATTTCCAAGATGTACTCCTTTTGCCTGTATTCAAAAGCTTGAGTTGCAGAAACATATCGTCAACAAATAATGGTTTTGTGGATTTCTGAACTGCAATCACAAATGCATTTCAGAGGAAGAACAAGACTACTACCGTATGTGTGTTACGTGTATGTGTACGTACACAAGCAACAAGATAGGCATGAATTATATAATATATGAATGTTTTTATTACATGTCTCACATGTTAAGTAAATATTATACCTAATCGAATTGCTTCTAAAATAATATATCTATACATATATAATATATGTACAAATCATTTATTTATGTAAAGAATCTAGATATGTACATATGCATATATTATGTACAAATTAATAAATTATTTTAGGATAAATTTGATTATATACTAATAAAATGGATTTGAGGCTCTTGGTTGTAATTCTAGAAGGAGATATGCTACTTATTTCTTTTATTAATTAGTTGAGAAGTTACATCACTTTAGAACAAATTTTTAAGTTGCTAATTAACAACTAATAACAAAATAACTATCTCAATCCATAACCCCACAAGATTCAAAAATTAAAGTAGATAGTATTATATTATTTATATATTGGCAAGGAAATGAAGGCAAATTAAACAAAAACCCCACTTAAAATTTAAATCTTTGAACCGATCAATTGTATAATGGTTAATTTAGTACTAAAGAGATGAGAGAGAGAGAGAGAGAGAGAGAGAGAGAGAGAGAGAGAGAGATTTACAATTTTAATTTGAATCTTCAGGGATCATAATCCTTATGTTGAAACTTATAAGATTTCTTACTATTTTTGTTTTTTGAATCATGAAATGGCATTTGGTTTAAATCGAATTTGTGATCTAAAAAGAGAAAAAAAATGATTCTTATCGATTTCTAAAGTTGAAAAACCTGAGGACGAAGGCATATATGCATGCATATACACAAGGCGAAAGAAAAGAGGAAACAAGAGATCGAGAACTCAGGTGATGACTTACTGTGTAAGAAGATCTAGTTGATCATCAGTTTTGTAGCTTATGAAGAAGAAGTACTTTTGATTATGATTAGAATCAAAAGCAGAAGTTCTTTTATACCAAATACAAACTCTTTGATGTTCATAGAGTGATCCTTCTTCAAGTGTTGTTTTGCTTTGCAAGAAGTTTCTTAAAGGCCACAAGTGTTTAGAATCTCTTTATATAATGTGTTACCAAAGAAAAATCAATAAAGGAAAAAGGAATCTAATATTTTAATCAGGAGTGTACCACACGAGGGTAAAGCTGGCTTATTGAAATTCTCTGTCATATCCCATTTAAATTCCTAGTAATTACCGGCCTTCAATTTTTTTTTTTGGGGTCAATTTTGTGCCTTTGAATGGCCAAATTTGGAAATAAACTGAGGTATTTTTAAAGGCAAGTGTACTACTCTTATAGGAAAAGTTGTCGGATTTTAAAGTTGATATGTTTAATTTTTTAGATTATAAAAATATGTTTTTTAAATAAATTATACTATTTTAATAATTTTTTTAGTAATATATTATTTTTCTCAGTCAGTGCTTAAAATGCAATAAAATACTACTGTAAAATTGAAATTTTATATTAAATTATTTAAGAATAAAATTGACAATAATAATATTCTAACTAAAAATTATATAAATACATTATTCTTTTTTTTAAAGTATAAAAATTAATAAAATATTAAAATAAAATTGTAACAATCAGATAATATTAACATAAATATTTTTGTAAATTTTTCATATTAATTGTCAATTTATCATTGATCAATGATTAAATATTAATAACATTTTAATCAATTTACATGAAAAAATAATATTTTAATAAAATATTTATTAAAATATTATTATTTATTTTTAATTAATCTCTTTTATCAAAGTACGTGATTCTAACGAAAAAATTGGATGAGATATTAGACATTCTAGATAAGTAAAAGTTTTTTTTTAAAAATGAGTAAAATAAATATACATCTAAATATACGCCTAAAAAGATAGAAATTTTTAAATATAGCGTATTATATATCTACTATTTGATCTTGTATGTTGATTTTGTTCAAAACTAATACTTATTTCTTTTAGTGGAGCATCACTAATTCTTATTATACTAAGACATTGTTTGAAAAAAGACATTATAAGTAAGTTGTTAATGAGTGTATATAATATCACACATAAAAAATAAAAAAAGAAAAATTATAAAAATTATGTTTTTAAATCAGTATTTAAAGTTAATTCTAAGTAAAACTAGACTTAAATTTGATTTTGGGTTGGAAGTACTTATAACCCACTTGTTATTACATGAAAATCAATTTGAGTTGAACTTAAAAATCATTAATTTTTATGTTTATTTATTGGTTGACATGTTAAATGTGCATATAATTTTCTACCATTCTAAGTGTACCTCTTAAAAATATGTTTTAAGTTGGTTTTAAAGAAAAATACTTTAAAACGTTATTATATTACTCAATATCATTTACATGATAAAAATCTACATGTAATTGAAATTTTAATGAAATCTAATAAATGATAATGCATGAATTTATATATTTTAGTGGTTTTTGTTACATAGCAGTTTTATATAGAATTGACTCAATAGGTTTTTTTTTTTTTTTTAAGTAGTGTAATGGGTAGAGAAAGGATTGTTGATTGTCATAAACATGGAGATTTAGCATCAATTCCTTTTTGTTCTTTGCATAAACATCTAAGTGGATGCGGCTATTTCCGCTGTGCTTATGACATATGTCAAAAGGAGACTCTATCTTTGTACAGTTTTTAATCTCAATAATAACTAAAAAGGATCTATAAGAAAAAAGAGAGTAATATTTCTATTATTATTACTATTAACCCATAGTGATACACAGTTGCTCTTGACATACACGCGCAAGCCATAAGTGAAAACTATATCTCTATTTTTATTTCATGTAAACCTTCACAAAGGAAGCCTCTTAGAATCTTCGTTTTTCATTTTCATTATTATTTAGTATAATATAATAATTTGAGAATGTGAAAAATATTACTTATTTAATTATACCATTTCTTTCGGGTGAACCAACCCAAGAGTTTTGACATTGAGATTAATCTATGACAGCCTTGACAAACATTTGTTAATTGTTTTAACCTTTCGTTAAAATAGGTCAAGTTTTTACTACTCTTAATATTATTATTATTTTTCATTTACTACTTTGTGATGTGGAATGGGTGATTTTCAAATATGTTTGGTTAATTATAAGGGGAAGTTTTTTCCCGTTGTTTGGACCCCCCTTGGACGTATACAAACATTTTAAGAAAATTATCAAAAACAAAATAAAAATAAAATTCATTAAATTTATAATAATAAAAATAACATTTTAATAATAATGAACGAAGTTTAATTAATCAACATTGAATATTTAATGAATTTAACATAATATAATTTAATTTAAATAATATTTAATTAAAATAAGTTAATAAATATTAAAAGGCTAAAGAATTTGAATTATGAATATAAAAGTATATCTTTTTCAATTTATTTAAAGATGGTTGGTAAATTCTCGTACAATTACTTCACATCAAACACTATTTTCACCTTTAACCTAATTTATTCATAAGTCACGTAACCAATTTAACCTAATTTATTCATAAGTCACGGTAACCAATTTACCATATTTTTAATTTGACGTAGGATGAAAATATTTCTCAAGATATGATTTATCAAAAGTATTTTGCTTCATCAAATTTAATCATAATCTAGCATGAGAAAACGTAGATGAGATTTTTAAAGTCAACTAATATTAAAAACATTACTAATAATGCCTCAAATGAGACTTAAACCCACGACTTCAACATTATCAGGTACCACTTTTATGGGTTATGAGCGTTTATCAAATATTTCCTTCATTTTCCATTAATATAGTTTTTCGTGTGAATTATAATAATTTAATTAATGGCTGATATAATTAAATTAACCGGCTGGTTTTCAACATTTACAAATTTTAAACATCTTACAACCGTAAAATGGGAATGTTCACTTGTTTCATGGCGTCACGTACAATTATGACAGCTAATATTATATATATATATAATAAATAATTATACTACTCAAACTCAAATCTACATGTTCAAATAAATTACATTATGTTGAGCTATAAGCTCGTTATATAGGTAGGAGAAGATGAAATGAACAAAAAGGATAAAATGGTGTATTTAAAATAAAAACAAGGTACTCGATTGATCAAGTTTCTATTAAGATCAATTAAGAGTCAAGAAAAGAATGACAAGTAAGGTTCGATCAATCCAAAAGGAACTCGATCGAGGATCAATTGAGTGCTCTCGACTTAAAAATCGTAAAAGTTATATCGATCAAAAAAGAATCTCGATCGATCGAGACATCTAGTCAACACTTAAATATGATGTTTCTTAGCACTAACTTTTAGTCTTGTCCATTGGATCAAGAAAATTGTAATCCAACTCGGATTACGCTCAGAAATACATTGTATAACTAACCTAAGAGGTCATCAAAACATAAAAATTGCAACAAGGAACAAGTGAAACCAAGGAGCACATCTAAGGTAACTTTTGAAGGAGATTTTGAAGAAAAAATTGAAGATTGGAGATTGGGGTTACTTTGAATTCATCATTTTCTTTTCATAAGTCTTTTCTTATTTTTCTTTGAAAGGTTAAAGTTAATGGTCTAAATAACCTAGAAGGGTGAATAAGTAATTTTTAGAATTAAGTCTAATTAAAAATTCACAAGCGACTAGACATGAAATCATAAATAATATAAAGTGAAAATAAATAAAAACTTGACATATGATATTTCAGGTGGAAATAATCTAGGTCATAACAATGACCTAAGAGGAAAATCATCGTTCCACCAGATCACCTAACTATCCACTATGAAAATTAATTCGATTACAAAGCCAGATCTTAAACTACCCTTCATAGATAAAATCTCCAAAGTACTCTTCTTACAATCTTTCACTTTTTCATAGTATTTATAAGATAGGTGTATGGATCCGAACCAATGTTTTGATATCTCAAGTCACACGAGCAATCAAACCTATTCAACAAGCACTTGAAAAGTTAGCACCAATAACATAGGTGCAAAATGTGTCCTAGAGTAGATTCAGTAATAAGAAATCCTCTAGAAGATTAAAGAATAAATTAGTTAAATTAAATCATCCAGTAAACCCTAAAACAAAATTTAAAATCATAGTATCATAAAATAAATAAGCTTATTAATAATCAAACATAACCATACAATGTTTGATAGATCATATGAAGAAAGAGCCTAACAAACTATGATTTAGCTTTTATAAAATGATTTGAGAGAGAAATCATAGAACAATTAGAAGAATATAATCACTATAGTTATTTAAAACAAGAAGCATTAGGTTGTTTATATAGAGGAGATAAAATACTAATGATAAGTGAAAATGCAATTACCATTTTGTTCATTAAATGAACCATAAAGTAATAATTAGTAGGGAAAACATAGTAAAAGAATACATTGGCTCGAGTACATAAATAGATTTTAAGTCGAAACCCTAGTTGCATGATCGATCTAGTCCAGGCTTGATCGATTGAAACCCTTTTCAATCGATCCAAGAAAAATTAAAAACAATCCAAGACTAGGTAGATCAAACACGATCGATCCAGCATCTCTATCGAGAGAACCTAACTTTAATTGATATATCCCAATTTGTAAATCAATCTGAGAGGACATAGATCATACATGATCAATCATTGATTGATGTACCACTTTGATCGATCGATTAACCTACCACTTCGATCAATCAACTAGTATATATACCAAAGTTCCTAAGTGTATAGTATGTATTCTAACATGTTTAAGATCAAGTATATTCCTAAAACATATTAATTTGAAGCTCAAAAGTTTCTTAGGCTTGAATATCAGACATGAAAATGCACCTAGGAACTAGTTTATATTTAAATATTTTGTTCACGAATATCGCCAACACTCATAAACCTTACAATTTTCCCTTTTGGCATATTCATATGAAAAAAATTCTCTTTCGCTACATGACACTCATAGGAAAAATAAAATTTACATAGTGGTACTATCCTATGATTCGTGAAATCATCTTCGTTTGACTCTTGACACCTCATATTTATTATGAAGAAACAAAAAAAAATTAGATAGGCATACATCTTTTCTTGAAGGAATCATTGTTCATTAGTTTAGTGTACATAGTAGTAAGAGTAGTAACACATATAAGCAATGAGTAATAGTAGATATAACATTTGAATAATAAAATCACTCCCCTTATGTGATATATCAAAGTGAACACTTAATCATTAAGAGTTCTACCTTAGGTGTAACAACAAATAATAAATAGAACACTTGTGTTTTCCCCTATATGTAATACCTCTCCAATTATAATCACTCTTATCCTTTTTGTCATACAAAAAGATAATTTAACTATGAAGCATAGATTCAATATGAAGAGAAATGAAATGAATTTAATGAAAAGTAAATTACTCATTCAAATAAATATTAAAGTCAATCATAAAATAGAGTAAATGTGTGATGTTTTCTAAAAAGAAAATAAAACATTATAAAGATGATCATTATCTAGGATGTTGATTGCTCTGAGATCTATAATAAGAATGCATATCACTTATCATTGAAAATAAGGCCTCTTGACACTCATCAATATCAATTACTTTTCGGTGTAAGCCTTCCATTTTAGTCGATAGTACTTCCATTTTCATTGTTACTTCTTCCTCAAATAAGTCCTAAGGAGAAGGTTTTAGAGCAATGATATTTTTCATATCATCATCACCGAATATATAAATAGTGATGTTTTTTTTTTGTTTTTTGGAGGTTTGGGTAGAGGAACTTGAAAATCCCCCCCAATATTGCTCACATAAGAAGTAGTTTTAGAATTTTGTGGGTGTCATACCCACATCAAGGATCATTTAGGTTATGAGATAACCAAAGGGTAGTCCAATCCTAGGGTTTATGACCTTAGTTTGGTTCACAATTTCATCCGGAATAACAGTTCCTATTATACATTACATAATCTTAGCATGTATGAAACTTATCTCTGAGGAATTCTTATAAGAAAGCAAATCAACACAAGCTATCTTATTTAAAATATGATAGAATGAAATGAATTCACCCTGGATATGGAGTTATTTTGGGTTGAGGTTGGCACTTGGTAAACCAATTAATACGGTTAATAGTTCCTCATTTGAAATGTTAAATTGGTCCAAGTTAAAGCCAATAGTCCCAGTGTTGGAAATTGATAAAAAAAGCATTGATCCCTTGGGCCAAGATGTCAATAATTTTATTTTGAATAAAAATTCTATAAATCATAGGCTAAGGATGTTGAATTTTAGAATCAATATTGGCATAAAATTCTCAAATCAAAGTTAGACAATAGATTTTTGATGGTGTAAAAAGCAATTGCCAACCAAGAGCCCCAATAGCTTGAGTAACCCCTATTTAATAAAAATTGTACTAGGCAATACCACGTTCAAGTAAAATTGGTCATTTAGAGATAGTATTCTTATACCTTATTTAAGAGTCTCGATTCCACCATTAAGATGAAACCAGAGTTGGTGCACCATTAGGGATTTCACGACGTCTAGTGGCCATTGAATAGATGAGAAAAAAATCCAAAAACACCAAAATGCCACTAAGAGTCAAAAACTTGAATATGATAGAAACTTGCCCAAAAATATTGAGTTTTGGGAATGAATGTATTAGGTTGAAGTAAAGGAAGAGAATTTATGAAGATTGTAGGGCTAAATGAGTGTGTTTGGTGATAAGTGATCAAAAGCACTTAATATATCATGATTTTATGCATGTTAAATGATTATATAGATTTGTATTTGCTTAGTTTTACTATCATTTTAAACAAATCTATCTTTTCAAAATCATGGGCATATTTTTTTGTTTTTTAGGAATTTTTTGTATTTAAAAGATTTAAATTGAAAAAATTTACTTGAAGCATTTCATTACAATTTGGAGCTTAAAAATAACATATGTAAAGCATTACATAATTTGAAAGAATATTTTACAAGAAAAAAGGTTCTAAGTGGTGTAGATTCAAGTGGACCGTGACATGAATGTTTTGTATGATGTGGTAGGCAGAAAGAAAGAATCAAACGTGTCTCAGATATGATGCCGGACACGGTGTGAAATCATTGTGTGCCATAGCACTAATATAGTGAATCATGCCAAAATTGTATATAGGCTATATATATTGTAGTGTGAAAAATTTGTATACTGTAGTTCCAAGCTAAATTGTTCTCACATTTGTCTCCTTTCCTAACCCTATAAATAAAACCTTATTTCTATTGTAAAGATTATCCCTTATTTCTTAATCCTTTACATTTATTAGTTTCTTAAGCTTTTATTTTATTAGTTTAAAGTTCTTCTCTCAATTGAGAGTTAAATAAATTTGGTTTATATTATAGTTTTTAGTTTCAATTTAATAAATAGTGGAGCAATTTTGTTCAAAGGTTTTCCAAAATAGAAGCAAATTTAAAAGAAATCTATTGAAGTATATTTAAATGTATTCTTTTTAGATAATATCTAAGTGTTGCTTTACATGCTATATGTCTAATTTATTGATCATTTTATTAAACTATGCATGTCTGATTATAAATAATCTAGGATATTAATAACGTTGTTATGCTTGTAAACTACTAAAGTAGATTAAACATTTTTATAAAATGAAGTAATTTTTATTTTTTCATCATTAAAACAAAGTTTGTAAATGAAAAAATATATTGACGAAATATTTTTTATAATAAACAAGAGAGTTATATTTATGATTTAAATTATTGGACTTTAATTTAGATTAATGCTCATGGATATTAGTCAATTGGTGTCTAAATCTATTTTGAGGTAGTCTCTATTTCAAGGATTTTTGTAAGAATCATTATTGAAGATATATTGATGACATATCCTTCATAACAGTTTTAAAATCTAAAAGTTAGTTTTAGATACTTAAATCATAAAATCAATTTTGACAATTTGAATAAAAGTCTAACTTACATGGCCGACCTTAGGCATTAGTTAGATGGTTATTAATTTCTTAGAAATAAATTAGAATTTAATAATTAATCAATTGGTTATCCTAGCCTTCAGATGTTAATTGGTTTGTTATTAGCAAAAGAATTTTGATCACTTCTTTAAGATATTTTCTTATTAAAAAGAGAGAATCAATAATCTTAATTCATATTTTTAATAACATACTTATTATTGAACAAACATAATTAATTTATTAATATACCTCATAAATTCTTCACTGCATTATAAGTGTTTAATTGCTTAAATATTTATTGAATCTATTCTTATATTTGTGCTAGTAGTTTAGACACTTAACCAAAATAGTGATACGGGTTCTTTAGTTTGTTTTTAAGAATTTATTGAATAATTTAAAAACATCATGATTCCTCTTTAAATCAACCTTGTAATTATATTTATCATTTTCTATAAGTGATTTGTGCACTTGCAAGCTATTTTATAAATCATACAAAATTTTTACGCAAAAAAACCTATAATTAGGCTTACTGTTAATATCCGAAAAACAAAATCATTAGTGAATGATGAGACATCCTACCAATATATCGCTGTACAAATACAAAGTTTCCTAAAGGCCATACAATTAGCTACAATGTTGCCCTCCTTAAAAATATGGGAACAATGAAAATTCAAGTGAGAAATATTTTCTAAGCAGTTAAGCTAAGCAGAGTACCATCTTCATTGCATTGATGACAATATAGTACGAAAAAGTCACTACATAAGCAGAGTCTGACTCTAACCAAAGCTTTTGCTGCCCAAAGGTGGCGGCACATAATATTGCATGAATAATTGTCATGAGCTCTTCCATAAAAGCAAATGCAATGCCATGTGAAATATAGAAACAACCTTTGACAAAGGATCTTGATGTCCAAAATACCCATGCACAACTTGCTATAACAGGTGGTCCAAAAGTGACACTATCGATGTTGACCTTTATCCACCCAAAGGTGATGGTTTTCAAATTACCTTTATGATCCATGGTGTTCATTGTGGGATTCCTTACACTCGTAATTGTTGAAGAACCATAAGATCCTCCACTATATTTCCTATGAACCCATGCTATGATAGGTTGGTTTCACAAATAAAATGCTAAACTGTGGCAAATGTAGAGCTTATATAATTGCATGTATCCTTGAAGTGAGCATCATTCCTAACTTTTCATATCATTAAGATGATTGAAATTATACCTACTTTCCATAGATATCGAGTTGTGACCCAAGGTTAAGTGACACATTACATTTTCATAAATCTAGAATTGAAGAATTTGTATGAGGTCATCTACTAAAGAAGAAATGCAATAGATCCCATAGTGCACCTGCAAAATGATAACAGAAAAAAAGTGAGAAATATTTTCTTCAGTTGATCTATATAGGGAGCAACGGGAAGGGAAGGAGTGGCCCTTCCTCTTTGCTTGAAAATCAGTGGAAAGCTTGATTTATGCAGCTCGTAAGAGTATAATGGACTAGGACGGTGGTATGAAAGGGGCCTAGATCGTCCTTCCCTAACTCTTATGTTCCCCCACCACGCATAGGGAGTTATAAGCCTTGCTAGTTGTGACTCCTCCTTTGATCGAATGCGTCCAAATTATAGCATCCATAGATTTCCTGGAAAATACTAACACATTTAAGTTGTTTTATATGTTTTACATATTTTTTGGTACCAATAAATAAATGGAACAATTTTTGGACAAAACGGAGGTGATTAAGACATTTTGGAAGAATAAGCAAGAAGGCGATTGTGTGCCACCCAAAGGCGATCGATTTCCATCTCATTAGGTAGCGAATGAGAAACTACCCTCTAGTTGGATTTTATGAGCATAGGCAATCAAGTTACTTATGAGTTGATTAGGAATCTTCCCCAGATGGCTTCTACCAAGTTTTACAAAAACACATAATTTTGTCCAATGACTTGGATTTTTTTATGTAGATTCTTGATCGCCACACACAAAGTATGCGTAATGAATAGGCAAGTATACGTATCATAACAAGTAATATAATGATAAGAAAAATTATTACCATAGAGATTATTTATTAGAAACTAATTTTTAAAACTTAAAAAAAATAAAAATCAATTTTTTTTGTGTTTTTATATTTAAGGAAGAAAAATTAAAATAACTAAATGTAAATAGAAATAATTAATTAAATCAAATTTGGTAACTAAAAATATATATGAGAAAATATCTAAGAATACTTAATCCTCCAATTTTCTAAACATGCAAATCGCTAAAATCTTCCCAAAATAATTATCAATTAATTACATTATCAATTGAATCTAACCTAGCATGTCTTCCTCTCTCAAGTAAAATACACATCATATAGTAATTAATTTAATCACACTCTCATTCCAATTAAATTGCATACTAATCATTAAGTTCATCAATTATGGATTACATACATAAGAATTATACATCTCTGCATAGAAACTATGCATGTTATTTAATCAAGACAAACAATTAAACAATTCTTTCAAATCTATTTAATTGCCTCTATAGATAAATTGTTGGCCAAATAATTAATAGCATAAAAATAATTAAATTATATAATCAAATTAAAATTATAATTAGGATAAAATATTAGATCATCACATGATAAAAATTGGATTCATAAGATCCCTAGATTAATAAATTAACTACACATAATTGTGTTTATAAAGCTTATATTTTTCATAAAGAAAGACATAAATATTGATAAAAAAAGGAGTAGAAGAAGAATTATAATCAATCTCTTAAATTGTAGAATTAATCTCCTCTTGAATTTTCACCAAAATTGTGTCTTCTCTTAAATTTTTCTCTCTTTTTAGCTCCAAATATTGACCAAAATTATGCTAATGGAGGCCACTTAGGGTTTATGGAGTGATTAGGGGCTTAAATATTGCTTAGGTATGATCTATATCATCAGATCAGCTTTAGATCAAGGCCTACAATCAAAACAAGCAAAACTGATAGCTCCAACCAATCACATAAATTTGTTGGGCAAATTAGGGAGCGACGCATGGTAGAGGATACCAGTCAGAGTTAATGCTTGTTGAGTCAGTAACATGTGATACAACGTGATTTGAAAAAAAATGGATGGCATGGTGCACAGGTGGAATGCACGGAGCAATGGCGTAGCGACATTGGCATGATGCATTGATCGATCACTGAATTCGTATTAAACGCTTTGCTAACATATGGCACGCATTTCATCCTCCTCACAAGCGGCATAACTTGATTTTCTCTCCATGCTTGAGTGGCATCCCTGTGGCTTTCCCAGTCAGCTCCCCTACTTACTTGGTATGCCACATGGTAGCTCCTAATTGGTCATACGTTAAAAATTCATAAAAACATTAATAAAATTTTTTGAAAAATCACAAAAAATTTCAAAAATTATATTTTTACCCCTTTTCACTAAAAATTTTACATTTTAATATTTTTGACCCAAAAAATACTATTTATTGAATAAAAAAGTAAATATTAAACAAAAAAGTACGTTAATGATTCTATTTTTATAGAGTCATCAATTTTGGCACTTATTTTAGGTCACCTAAGCCTCATTTGGATGCATCAGAGGCTAATGGAAGTAAAATCACTCTCTTCAAGCATGAAGGAATCCATGTTAATGAGCTCACTAACATGCTTCTCTATAATAAAAACAACATTGAGTACAAACAACACATCATGTCATTGTAGAAACATAGAGTTGCAATGTTCTTACTAATACATTTTTCAACGACCACATATTATATACATAATAGTCTTAGCTATGAAAAATATATTATTGCATCTATTTGGCTACTATAACCTCATATATCATATATGTATAATTCTATCATTTAAATGAACTATAATGTATCGACACATTTCACAAAAACAATTTCTCTTTTATATCCAACAATTTTTGGATTATATAATATATTTGACTCTCCAATAATCAATTAAAAAAATTAAAATGACCTAAAATTACTTAGATTATTCAAAATTGGCACAATGTATCATTACATAGCCTCGATTACTTAATACTGACACATTATAACAATAAATAGCACCTCAAAATTCTTAGCACCGACACGATGAATGTCATAAAAGTAATTAAAAATAATTCAAATCAACTAAAATAATTTTCTACTGGTACAATAATCATAGAAATTATTAGCAATTTATATTAACATTTAAGGAATAATATCTCAAATGCCTCTAAGGTTTGTCATATCTTCACTTATGTCCTTAAGGTTTATAAAATATCTAAAATGCTCTTAAACCCTAATGGTGTTAATTTTCCATCTATTACTATTTATAATACTATTCATTGGCTCTAATACCAATTTTTACGGATCAATACAATTTTTAATCAAGGGTTAATATTGACCTAGTTGATGGTCTTTGTCTATTTATGGAAGACAATAATTTGTCTAAAAAGCTTATTATTTTTTGGTACAAATCTAATTTTCTTTTATATTCATTACAATGGCATAATATATTATATTCTTTATTATTTTGGTTATTTAATTCTAATCCTGAATCTATTAATTATCTTTTAAAATTAAAAAATATATTCTTTTATTTGTTAAATCTAATAGTTATAATTTATGTAATAATTATTCAATGTTCATAGAGTATTATATTGATAAGTCATATGTGTTGAATGCATATTATTTTTTCCTATTCGTAGTATACAAACAGGTTTTTCTTATGTACATATAGTGTATTTATAATCTTCAAAGAAGTAGTATCCAAACACTAAGTTGTTGAATTCCTCTTCCTCTATTCTTACATATTTTTGACTAAAATAGTCTTTTAATTTTCTTAAAATAGGATGGTCTATTATACTTATGATAGCTTTAATATAATCTATATAGATATCTAATAAGGTGTTAAATATTTTAAAATTTTAAAGACAAGTTTCATAATCCTCATCTTTAAAGTATTCATTTAAATGATAGAGATAACCTTTATCAATATTTCTAATAGAATTAGATTTTTATCTTTAATTTTATTTGTAATTATTAGTTGTTTATTTCTAAAAAAAGTTTCCATTTTCCTATTTTAGCAGTATTATGTCTTATTGTAAGCAAATATTAAACATTGAAGATTCTTAACTCGCTTAAATTTATAATTATTATACCTGAATTTGATGGGTCCACCACGGTCTTCCCTTCTGTTTGTCTTCTTTTGTTACACTTGTTATGCCTTAGCCTTGCTTAAACTTCAATGCCCTCCTAAAAATGGTGAGTCTTTTACATCCGTACATAAATGGTGTCCAATAGTTGACTTACTAGAGAAGAGTAACTAAACTCCATTTTATTCATAGGATAATAATTATTACAACTTAAGGCCAAATAAGAAACTTAAAGAGGTGCTTAGCCACTTATAATTACTTGGTATAATATTATTGGTTTTGAGATTTCTAGATAGAGGGGTTTTCTATGCTAGAGTTTTTTGTGTGTTTCAAAGTAGAGAGCTCTAGATTTCTATGTATTCGTGTGTGTTTTGAAATGAGAATAAGGGTTCCTTTTATAGCACAAGTAATCCCTATTTATAAGACTACAATTATTATTTTACCATTACTTTAATAATTTGTATGCCTTTTTACTTTAAAGGATAACCACTACTTTTTTCCTTGGCACATGTTGCTAACTAAGATATGAGATCTACATCTTTATTTCCTTTGTTGTCTTCTACTAATAGTTTGTTTTTTCTTATTTTTCTTTATAATTTTCTGCTGATGGTTCTTTTGATGACATTGATGATGACGTATCTTTATCTTCTTAGTCTTTGATGGAGAGAATGCTTCTGTGGTCTTTGGTTGCTTTCTTGGTATAGAAGCAGAATACCTTCCTTGTTTCTTGGCCAATTTCCGGGTTGTTGAATTTAAAATTGGTTTCATATTTGGTAATTTTTTCACCATCTTCTTCTGACAGAGCCATGCTACTGTGGGAAATGATGATGACTTTACTAGTTGAATAATTTATTTTGATCTTAGTAGAATTTTCAATCTTCTTGATTTTATAGTAAATTTAGCTAGACATTTGACCTCTATTAACACATAGTTCTTTTGTGTTGAATTCCTTTTCTGGAAGTTCTCTTGGTTTGGAAACTTCTCCATTTCTGTTGGAAATCCCTATCTTGATAAAGTGGTTAGATACATCCTTCCTCATTCCAGTCTATTAGTAAACTAAAAAATCTAAGATAAAAATGTTTATCACCTACTTTAATATTCCTTCTGAAGTTTTTGATTGCTTTTTTAAAATTCTATGGGAAATAATTTAACTCACTTAAAATTAATTCCTGGATATATGTTTTCTAGTAGTCATGCATGAAAATATTTATACACAAATATTGGATCAACTTATTCCAAGATATTGAATTTACTTCCTACAGGAAATTCCTTGTCTGTAGTATAGAACTTCATATCTTCAATATATTCTTGGGTATATTTTCTGGCCAAGTTATAGAGATTCAACCATTGTGGTTTGATGAGATTTCTATATTGGTCCTTCTCATCTTCAATGATTGAAGTATTTCTAAGGGATGGTCCTTGAATAACACTGAATGCTTTACTATTTTTGATGTCTCTGGAGAGATGCTTCTATAAATAGCACTAGAGTCCTTGCTATTTTTCCAAGATTTGTCAATCTACTTGGAGCAGTTGGTTGTTGTTGTAATGCTACAGAATAATTTGTTACTATCTCCTCTTGAGTTATTAGTTTTGGTGTTTTGTAGTTGGCATAACTAACTTCGACTTCTATTCTATTGGTGAAGAATCTGTGAGTTACTCCACTAATTCCTAGAATAGATTTACTAACTTCTGCCCAGTTTTTATAAATTCTTGGTTTTAGGCCATTATAGACCACATAAACTTTATTCGGTTATTCTTTTTCTACCTCATCTGCCCAATTGATCCTTTTTGTTTTCAAAAGTTTTTTATGAACTGTTAAGTTCTTCATTTTTATCTTTAGAAGTTTCACCTTGAATTTTTAATGAAGATTCCTTTTTTGAGCTTATATTCTCTAGAGGTTGTTTTGAACAATTAACTTCTTCCTGTTTCTTTCGTATCTCCATAAGAGATTTCTTGAGATATAATAACTCAAGTTGTTCTTGTAGGGTTTTTATCTCCTTTTCCTTGATATTGATTTTGATATCAAGATGTTCCATTCTTAAAAGCATAAAAATAGTTAGAGGTGTTAATTCTCTGGTAAGAGCATATGCTAAGCTATTTTTATGATCTAGAAGATGTTCAACATAAAAATTGTAATGGTTGAACCATTGTTGCCATCTAACTAATCTTTCTTGTTTGTAATCACCTACAATATTATTTCTTCAGAAATAACCAAAATTCTTATTGTCTATTCTAACAATGAATTTGGAGCTTATAACATATATTACAAATTTCTTAATAGTTTTTTAACAGCTAAATATTCTTTTTCATTACTATGAAAATTTAATTCTGAACCTTGAAAAGATTATGATGTATATCTACCAAGATATACATATTTGTCTTCTACTATTTCTTTAAGAACTGCTCCCCTAGCAACATTACATTAACTATGGTACTAATCTCTAGGGTTCGGTTACTTATAGATACTCAAGTTAAAATATTGGTATCTTTTATGTCTCATGTTATTAAAATATTTAGTTTTATCACCCCAATTCAAGTATCGGTACTCTTTGTATCACATGTTGTCAAAAGATTCTATTTTATTATCCTAATTCAAGTATTGGTCTTTTTTTTTCAAATTAGACAAGGAAATTTGTGACAATTTTAGTAAAGGAAAAAAACTAATAGCAAAAAATAATAATTTAATGGATAAAAGAGGTACCTTTAATAATTAAATTGGGTATCGAAATGAATTTTTTAATAACATGTACCATGAAAAAAATTAATACATTAATTAGGCTATGTAATCTCATATAACAACAACTAGATTAGTTCAAATTTACTATTCATTTTTTTGTGTCATTAAGTTGCTATTATCGTTAATAATATGAGTTTAAAACTTTAAAAAAATGTCATAAAAATTTAGAGAGAGAAATATAATCATAACTTTTTTTTTCTATTGTGTTTTTTTTCTTCCTTAAAATTTTATAAATGTCTTTGTCCAATTTTCTATTTGACTAAAAAGCAAAATATAGTATTCAAATTGGTTAAAAGGGATATTAATACTTGAATTGGGGAACTAAAATGAAACTATTTAATAATATGGTATATTAAAGATACAAATAGATTAATTAGGGTACTGATAAAGATATTTTTAAAATATAGTTTGTTATGTTTTATGCCTAAATTTTATGTTTTATCATACAAATTATGTTGTTTTGGATGATATTTTGTGTTGTGAAGGTTCATGAACTTTTGGAAGAATCAAGAACTAAAACGAGTAAAAACAATGAAAATGGGTTGAAAATTTACAACTCGAACAAGTTAGAACGAACAAAAAGATCAAAAATTATGAAAGCATGTGTGCCATGGCCAAATTAATTGCATGTTGCAGTGGAGAGGTCTTGGGTTTGTTTGCATAGGTGCTGGATTTGAAAGCGTGCCACGATGCAACATTTTCATGTCGTAGTAAAGTGCTCTTGACTTTTTCATATGGGGTTTGATTTTGTTGCCGACCACGATCTAGCTTCATTTACTAGCCATCAATCCCCTCAAAACAGTGATGCATTTTCCCTCTTCTTCTCTAAGACCTAACCTATAAATATATCGTAAAAAACTCTAAAACAAAAGGAGCCGAATTCCACATTATTTCTACATATAAATTAGAGAGAAAACTCCCACTTGTGAAGTTTTCCGAGGATTCAAAGATAAGGATCAGCTATTTTTATGGATTTAGAGATAGTAGATCAAAATGGGTATTTTAATTGTTATATTTTATTTCTCCCTATATTTTGATTATGAATTTTGTAATTAAATTGATTATGAGTAATCTAATTATGTTAGGCTAGATTCATTGTGTGAGATATTAGTTTTGCTTCATTTATTGGATGAATATTTAAATGGTTTTATTTAATTAAAGTTGAATTATTTTTTGTTCATAACTCTTCTTACTTTTGTGTATAAATTATTATTATTGACCATTTTAATTTGTGATCAAAATGAATATTTTAGAATTAGACATTAGAAACATAATCTTTGTTTAATTATTTAATTATAAATAAGAGTCTAATTTAATAGCATTTCTTAGTGTTAAATTGGTAATTAAATTATTTCCTTTAAGATTGATAGTTATTTAATTAAAAATATGATGAAGGAAATGATTGATTAATTTATATTTTTGGGAATCACAATGATCATTGGGGTTCTCCTATTTAAAAAGAAAAAAAATTCTAACTTTTAAAATCAATTGTCAAAAATCATTTAAATGATTATACCTATGAGTGATTAGCTAACTAATATCTCATACTTGTTCATTCATTTTTAATTCAATTTAACATTTTATCAACTTAATTTTGATTGTTTAAGTATTTTAGATTTTACAATCATCTTTCAACGACATTATTAGAGTGTTTATAATTGTTTGTTTAACTAATTAAGAAAACAAGTAAAATTTAAAATCACTACAAATTCCTTTAGAGATCAACCTCAGGATAAAGTTATCATTAATCTATTAGTAATTCGTGAACTTGCAAGCAATTAAAATTGTGCATCAAGTTGTTGACATTGTTGCTAGAGAATTTGGCATTTTAAATTGTTTATTTGTTTTCATTTTAGTTTATTTTCTTAATTTTGTTGTTTTTGTTAGTTTATGTAAGGTAGGAGATCCCAAAGGAATGAATTCGTGCCCTTCATTGACAACATCAATAGGGTAAAAAGAAGAAAATAAATCTGAATATTGAGATTGAAGAGGAAGAAGAGCTACTGCAAGGAAAATGGCCATAAAGGAGTATGTAAGGCCAATTATTGTCACTGCTACTTTTGGTATACAATTGGTATCCACTGATTTTCATTAGCGATTTTTATGTACCTATGCAGACATTCCCAATACAAGGACTCAATGAGGACCAACTAAGGATGATGTGCTTCCCATACACACTTAAGAATAGAGTAAAGGCTTGGCTTATGACTATTCCATCCTGCTCTTTAATACTTTTAGAGGGAGTTGATAAAAAATTCATAGAAAATTCTATTCCCACCAAAAGAATTCAGAATTGAGGACTAAGATAGCCATATTTTCTTAGATGGAGGGGGAGCCATTCCATGATGCTTAGGATAGGTTCAAGCTAGTTCTCATTCAATGCCTATATCACACTTTCCATTATAGCTAGAAAACCTATTTTTCTATGACGGGTTGACACAATAGCATCAATTCACAGTTGACAATACTATAGGAGGAGCTATGAGAAAGAAGATATTTGTAGAAACTTTTGAGCTCTATGAGATATCAGGTGCTAATTGAACCAATGGAAGAGTATGAGATTTATAATGATTGTGAGAAAACAGTATGAGTGAATGATAATGAGTGAAGGAAATATGAATGCGTGTATTTCTTGTAAGGGAATATAATTAAGTGTAATGAAACATATGTAATGGTAGTGTGTAGATCACTTGTAAGTAAGGTGCACTATAAAATAGCTATTATAAAGTATAGAAGATAAGCACCAAATTATCTGTTACACGCCAAAAGAAGTTTGTTAACCAAACTGCAAGTGTGGTTGCTTCAATATATAAGTAGTAGCCAAACACATCAGATTGTATTTAGTTTTTCTTCTTCATTTGTACAACAAGATTTACATTACAAAATTTTAATAAGAAATTACATGAATTCTTGAAATCAAAGATTACAAGTGTGTCAAGTAATTTTTCATCTTATTGTTTTCTTCAATTAACATTCTACACCAGTAGCATCATCATCTTCATTATTCTTCTTTAATGAAATTTCAAGCAAGACTTAGTTTCTTTAGAGTGAAAAAAGCTAGAGTAAATGAGATAGGCTCTTAAAATAAAATATCTATGTAACTTGCAGAATTGATCAAGCAAGTCACTTTCCTTACCAAAAAAAAAAAACACTCAAAATCGAGAGGTATGTGGAGTTCGTAGTAATTATGGGAAGGGTCCTAATACTTGTCCTTTTATGTGTGATCCTTATGCAAGTGCCAATCATGAACATACTAATTAATGGAGAGGTACCAACCTATACCTAAGAATGATCCTTATGCCAATACATACAATCAAAGTGGAGAAATCACCCCAATTTCTCTTGGAAGGCAAAAAACTTACCCATTCCCAAAACCAAAACCACATGAAAGGCTAACATTTGAATCAAAACATGCCACATAATCACCCTATTAAGGTAACTTTGGAGGAAAACTTGAATGCTTCTATTTAAGTGAACAGAGACAACCAAGAGAGAAAAAAAATCAAAGGTTTTATTCTTTGGTGGCATCTATGAAAAGGGTGGAAGTTCAAGTAGGGAAACTGGCTGAGCATATGAAAAGGTAGGAGAGATGACAATTACCTAGTCAACATAAGCAGGCAAAAGATATTACAGTCCTTCAAACTAGAGGAATGCAAGCAACCTCCAAGGGTCCAGGGAACTTTAATATCAATATCACCATGAATGATAAAAAGGTTTGTTAAGACCATGTTAGATTTAGGTGTAAGTATCAATCTAATGCCTTACTCGGTTTACTTACAACTTGGTGTTAGGGAGCTTAAGCCCACAATTGTGTCTCTTAAATTAGCCTATAGTTCTTTTAAATATACCAAAGACATGGTTAAGGATTTACTTGCACCATGTAGATAAGCTAATCATACCTATTAATTTTCTAGTGTTGTGTATATAGGAAAACCCATCTATGGACAGTGAACACATTATTATTGAGAAAGACTATAATGGGAGATTAGATGTCCATAATGGGAGATTAGCTATGATAGTCTTGAGAAAGACTATATATTTTTAAAAACAATTAGATAAGGAGTCAATAACAAAGGGGATATTGAGTGTATTAAAGTCTACAAATCGTAGCCTCAAGTAACGTCTGGCTAAGGCATTTTACTAAGAACTTTATAGGAGGCAACCTATAGTATCTGGTAGTATTCTTTCTATAAGTTTCATGGTAATTATGTCTGTAAGTTGGCTTCCCATGTATAAAAAACGGTGTCTATTTTATTTTACTTAGTGTTTTGTCTTCCTATTTGTAAGATTGATTACTGCAAATAAATAATTCGTTCACACATATAGTTAGGTACAATTTTTACGTAAGCATGTTTACACATACCATAAGGTTAGTTTTTGTAGTAAGTATGCTAGGTTGAAAGTGTTGGTTTTTAGTGAGCGAGCTTGCAAATGAGCTGATATTGTCACTTGTGTTTTTGGTTCATTTTGGGTGCCAGTATTTATGGATTTTACTTGATAATTTTAGAGCAAAAAAATGTGATTTTTAGCACCTCTCCAACAAGCTCTCCCTAGATCTTTCCACTACCCTAAGGTGGCAGTGAGGTGGAAATTCCAATGCTATAAATACCCCCTTATTTCTCTCTTTCCTTACCTACATTTTCAGTGCCAAAACTCTGCCAAAATTCATATTGAGATTTATATCTATTTTTGAAATCATTTTGGAGAGCTTATATTCAAGTGTGGGTCATTTTAAGTTTAGTTATTGAATCATCATTTGCGTGCTTACGTGGTTTGACTATGTATCTCTTATACAAGATTTGATAGTTGTTATGAACTTTGTGTCCTTGAGGTTGTAAGTAGTTACACTTCTTTTATTGATTAGCTATTTTAATCACACCACATTGGATGTTATTGGCTATGAAAGATAGTCAGGTTTGAATGTTGAACTAAATAGTTATGAAAACAGCAAGTGAAGAGTAGCAGTAGACAATTTGGATGGAGGTCATGGCTGATAGTAGGGGTGTCCATGGTCCGGTTCGGTCCGGTTTTTCCTAATTTTTTTTAACCAAACCAGACCGTTCATATTACTTGGACTGGACCGGACCGGACTGTTTGAAACGGTTTTAAGAAATAAAAACCGGACCGGACTGTTTGATTTATAAAACGGTTCGGCCCGGTTTGGTTCCCGGTTTGGTCTGATTTTTTTATAATTTAATGAAGAATAATGTGAAATTTTTAATATATTATTAAACCGGTCCGGTCCGGTTCGAACGGTTTGAAATTAGTACAAACCGGACCAGACCGTTTGATTAGTAAAACCGTTCAGTTTGGTCCGATTCGGTCCGGTTTTACAGTTTGGTCCAATCCGGACCGGTTTATGGAGACCCCTAGCTGATAGTGGTAATAGTTGTTATACTTTATGTTAGTAATGTAAGTTGTTTATTGTTTGGTGAATTATTTTCTGCTAAGTGATTGCCTTTAACAACTTGAGGATGTTACCATATAGATACGATCTCTATATGGGTTTACCTCATTGTATCAATTATTATACATGATCTAATATTGTGTTAGTACAATCCAAGTTTAAGGTATGTACGTTTCAACATACTATAAGCTTAAACTTTGATTAGAAAATATTTATTTTTTGCTTGGTTTTCTTTGATATATAATATGTGTTATTAAAGTCATTTACTTTTGATATTATATTTTTGTGCTTATACTCTATGAATTGTTTAAATGTTCTACTGTTCTATTTCTTGTAAGTTAGGTTTGAGTCCTTTAGGAGTCTATATCTCCTTACCCTGGTGATTGATCGGGTTGTTGACTATTTCAATTATTATCAGAGCGAGTGCACCCTTTTGGGCTTATTAACTCGCTTTGTCACACAAATACACTCTCTAATGGAGTTATGAGAATGAGGTAATGTAGATAGATTTCCACTTTTTAATGGGATGAACTATGCCTATTGAAAATCACAAATTATGGCCTTTATGTGGTCCTAAGGAGATCATATGTAGTTCCTTATTGAGAATGGCTAGACCTACCCAACAAAAACCCTACCTGATAGTGCTATTATACCTAAACTAATGATTGAATGGATGAAGGAAGAATCTAAGGAGTCCAAATGGAGTATTAAAGGTTTTTATGCTATCATTAGTGCTGTGATGCCTGATGAGTTTAGAAGGATTCAAAGTTGTATAACTTCTAAGCAAGCTTGGAAAATTCTGAAGACAACTCATAAAGGTACTTTAATAGTTAAGTGGTCTAAAATGCTAAAGTTGAATAAAGACTTTGAATTGGGTATTATGTTAGAAAATGAGACTTTCGATAAATTCTATGCACAATTCTCTAACATTTTCAATTGTTCATACAACTTGGGTAGACCCATCAGTGAAGAAAAATAGACTGAAAAAATCGTTGCCAATCTACCCTATCGATATCATGCTAAAGTTACTGTACTTAAGTCTATATACAAACCTGGTGAGATTTTAGTGAATGAGCTAGTTGGTGACCTACATGTCTTTGAATTATATCATCTATTACCAAGACAAAAGCAATCTCCTTTTGTGAAGGAAAAAAGCTTGGCTTTCAAGATAACCAAGGAAAGTGGTCTGAGTGAAGATGTTTTTGCAACAGTTATTGGTAATGATGACTCTGATCTCAATAAGGAGTAAATGGCTATGCTCACCTAGAGATTTACAAAATTTTTAGAAAGAAGAAACCATCATCTGGTGGTATTGGGAAAGGTATTTTGAGCTCTAGAGGCTCCAAATCTATAAAAGTTGTTGATGACTCAAGAAAATTGTTTTTAGAAATAAAAGTGTAAAAGTAATTTTGAATTCAAGGTTAAGTTTACTATTTTGGATAGTACCCTTAGTGATGATGAGGATGACACCAATTGTTTTGGCCTGAGTTGCTTCATTAGTATAATTAATCATCCGAATACTACCTCAAATGTGTAGAGGATACTTTTGAAGATGATGAAGTAGAAGAGGAGAAAGACCAATTTCTCATTTCATACAATGCTATACTACTAGAGCATAGTAAATTTGAAAAGGTTAATAGAAACACTATGGAAAGCCTTGATGAATAAGAACACATGATAAACATGTTGAAGAAAATTTTCTGTTGATGAACAAAAAAGTGTGAGGTTATTCAAATGAGATATGATGATTTATTGAAAAGTTTTAATGTAAATCATAAGGAAGTTAAAAAGCTTAAGGAACAATTGATGGTTACACTTTGTGGTAAAGCTACTCAAACTATAGTTAGTCCTATGACAACCTCTCATCTAAAGAATGAAATTGAACAATTAAAAAGGTGGATAAATTTTCTTGAGAGCTCAAAGGATCATTTGGCTAAATCTATTACGGAAAAAGGATGCTGAGATTGAGCAACTACATAAAAGAGTCAGGATTCTTAATAATTTGACTTCTTATCTCGAATACTTTCTTAGAGAAAAGGAAGACTTGTTTGTTTCCCTGAAAGAAAAACTTAGCATGTCGGAGAAAGAATTAGCTCATTATACCATTGCTATTGATAGAATAAAAATGAGTTCAAAAATGTTAAATGCAATGATTAGAAATGTCCAATTTTTTTGGTGACAAGTATGGAATTGGTTACAGTGAGGGGTTTTAACTTCTATAGTGGGATCTACTAAGTTTGTCAAAGCTTCCAATCAAGAACCAAAGTTAAATTCTACCACTACCGATCCAAGAGGTAATTCTATGTCGTGGTCTCCACTAGATTCCCCTAGTAAGGTGAATCCTTCCTCCTAAGGCTAGCACTTCCCATTACTCTAGTAGTGGTTTTCTACCTTTACCTACTATCATTCCCATTGGCTACTACCATAGTGAGCTTGGGCATTTGAGAACACGTTGTGGGAAATTGACTTCTCATCCTCGTATGAAAATTAACATGGGCACATCTTGTTTCTATCTTTTGCATACAACTTCTCGGAGTCAGGGAACCAAATTCTCTAATTTCACTTATCATACCTATTATCTTTGTGGCACTACTGCTCACCTTGCTAGGCAGTGCCCTATATCTCTTGTTTTGATGTTGTGTATGTCTCTAACAAGCTCTGGATCCACTTTTGGTGTCTTTCGAAGCAAAATCCTAGGTGTTGCTTGGTTATAAAGAGGATTTAGGCCATTCTTGAATGATTTGATCCTTGCTACCATTGTTTTCTTATCCTTAGTCTCCCTTCTTTGAGCTATTATGTTATTGCCTAATTTATTTGCACCAAACACTAGTTTATCTTAAATGTTCATTCCCACTTGCCTTATATATATCCTTTGTTGAGCCTTTATTTTCTGAGAATGTCCATTTTACCTTCTTGGTTTCAATAAAAAGAGAGAGGAAGAAGGTTGAAGAGGGAATTTTATAAAAAATAAAGGAAAGATGGAGAAAAGGAAAAGAAAAATAAAGTGTTAAAGTTTGTTTGTATTTAAAACAAAATAAAAGAGGAAAGAAAAGAAAAGGAAAGTCAATTGCTGATAAGCATGAAAAGAAAGTGGTGCATAAATTTATGAATTTCTTGTACTATTCCCACAAATTCATTGATTGAAGTTTGATAAGTAAAGAGAAAAGAAACTACGTTTGAAGGTATAAGTGTTATGGATATGATCTTATCTATTTGATTGGATCAACAAAAGTGTGTCCAATCATAAATGTTTTTTCTCCCCTACCCATACCTTAGCCTATCATTACAAACTTTGAAAGACTTATTGATTTCTTCGAAGCTAGAACTGAGATTAATGGAAAGAGAGAGAGACTAATTGTGGACTTATGAAGCTTGATTCAATTTGAGTTTATATTTCTCTTTTGTTGGTTACCATAAACATATCTTGATGGCATATAGAGTAAATATTTTTTGCATATCATACGCTGTGCATGGCATCAAATATTTAGTCATACCTTTACTTGAATGCATCATGGATTGATGGACATGTGGATTTTTATGTTGATTGTATTGACTATTCTTTAAAAGCCTTCTATTTCGTTGCATGATCAACATGAATTATGTTCAATAAATATACAAGTATATGTATCATGACAAGTAATATAATGATAAAAAAATACCGTTCTCATGAGAATTATTTCATTAGAAACTAATTTTTTAAAGTAAAAAGTAAAGATAAATTTTATTTGTGTTTTTTTTTATGTTTTTGAGAAATCAAAATTAAAAGAACTAAAAATGAATAACAATAATTAATTAACTCATAATTAACAGTTAAGAAGATATATGATAAAATATATAATAATACTTAATCCCCAAATTTTCGAAGCATTTGAGCCACTAAAATCCCCCGAATATAATTATCAATCAATTACATAATAGTTGAATATAACCTAGGATGTATTCTTTTCTCAAGTAAACTACACACCATATAGTAATTAACCTAATTACATTCTCATGTCAATTAAATTTCATACTACTCATTAAGTTCATCAATTATGGATCATATACATAAGAATCATATAAAGTAGTAGCCTAGAAACTATACATGTTATTCAATCAATAAAAATAATTAAATAATTCTCTCAAATCTATTTAATTGCTTTTATAGATCAATTGCTGGTCAAACAATTAATAACATAAAGATTAGATTAAATAATATAATTAAATTGAAATCATAATTTAGGTAAAATATTTGATAGAAAATTGGGTTCATAAGACCCCCTAGATTAAAAAATTAGCTAGATAAAATTTTGTTCATAAACCTCATATTTTTCATAAAGAAGGAGAAAAAGAATAAATATAATCAATATCTTGAATTGTAGCATCAATCTCCTTTTAAATCTCCATCAAAATTGTACATTCTTTTGAATTTTTCTGTATTTCTCTCTTTTGTCACAAAAAAACTGATAAAAAATTGATATTTTTCATGTGAAATATGGATAGTCAGATTAGCTTTAGATCAAAGATTGAGATGGAAAAAGGAAAATTAATAGCGTTGGCCAATAGAAATGTGACACGTGGCAAGGGAGACTCACTAGGCAAATCAGCCTGCGACGCGTGGTGGGGTGGACTGGTTGTGTTCAATGTGTATTGAGTCAATGCCATGTGTCACACTGTGATTCATCGATATGGATTGTGTGACACCCTGGTGGAAAAAATGGACAAATTACGTGATGATGCGTGGCAAGCCTGTTGACTACACGATGCTACTTGGAATGAACGTTGTTCTAACACGGGGCATGGTCTTGCAACACCTAATGGATATGGCATGCTTTGATTTTACATCTTTGCTTGTGTGGCATTCATGTGGCATAGTATGACTGTTTCTCTTCTTACATGGCATCCACGTGGTATATTTTGATTGGTCATGTATTAAATTTTTTATAAAAAATCAAAGAATATTTCAAAAGAATTCCAAAAATATATTTTTACCCATTTTTACTAAATATTACCGGTTGAGAGAATGATTGTAGAACGAACAACTAAACATCTTAACAATTATAGATTGAGAGAATGATATTAAACTCTAAAATAATTAAACAACTAAAATAAAACTACTAAATTGTTGCTGAACTAATATGGATGAAAGAGTACGAAAAATTAGTTAGCTAACCATTTATGGATATAATGAATTGAATGATTTCCACAATATAGATTCAAAAAATAGAATTATTGATTTTTTCCCTTTTAAATAAGGGAAGAACATCTAATAATTATGACAAACTCTCACAAACTTCAATTAACCAATTACTTGCTTGATAGGGCTTGTAATTAGTTAATTAAGAAATGTAAGAAAAATAAATTAACTACCTAATTTAATATAAATAAATGCAATTAAATTAAACTCTTCTTCATAAATGCACAATCAATTACATATGATGTTTTTAATGCCTAGTTCTAAAATAATCATTTTGTTCAAAAATTACAATGACCAATAATAATCCATAAACAAAGATATGAAAAGCTATAAACAAGAAATAAATCACTTTAATAAAATAATATCATTCAATTGTTCATCCAATCATGTAAGTAAAACTAATAATCTATTCACAAAACTTAGCCAATCATAACCAAATCAATATTAATTTCATTACGAAAACCATGCTCAAAACCTAGATAATAAAAAAATATAACAGTGAAAAATACCTTTCTTGATTTACTATCTCCAATACCCTTAAAGTTGATTGATCCCTTTCCTTAAATACTTAGAGAAGTTTTGTTCACTAATTATGTTTAAGAGGATTTTAGATGTATTTATACGTTAGGTTTTTGGAAAGAGTGAAAAAAACATGTTATAATTACGAGAAGGGATTTCTAGCAAGTAAAAGCATATGAGCCACAACATGAAAAAGTTTACACTGTGGTGCGATACAAAATTCTAATCCCACATAAGAGATATAAGAACTACATGCCGTGGCTCGACGTGCGTATTCAACATGATTCTCCATATGACACCCGAGTGCACCTCGTCGCGGCATGTGATTGTTAGGGTCGCGATATGCATTAATTTTTTAATTATTAATATTTTATTCATTCTTATTTGTTCGATTTTTCATTTCTCGCTTCGTTTTTTTTTCTTGTTTTAATTCAAGATTTTTTCAAACAATCATTAATCTAGAAAACATAAAAAATATTTTCGAAATAAAAAAATTCTAGAAAATAAAATATAGAATTGATTGCTTAAAAATATAACAAATTATATGTTAAAAATTTGTTTATCACCTCGCTTCTCAAAGATGACTTAGGAGGCCAAGGGCCTGATGCTTGAGGTAATTTACACCATGTACATATGGTGAGATATACTTGGCCCACGTCATCAATTCGGCAGTTAATAGTCCCAATCAACTAAGTATCAATGCTTAATGATGGCACATAAATATGACATAAGCTAAGAGTAAATTTGGCATAAAAACTTCATCAAACATGACGAATACGACATACAAAAACCCAACTTTAACACCAATTGAAAAGGGGAAAGAGTAAGAGGTAGATTTTATTTTACCAAGCTCACGCAAACATATATCACTATACATGAATATAAAGTTAGATCATAACATGCAATGACTTATCTTGCATTGGGTGGTCATGTATAATTAATTTATTAGATGATTTTTCATAGGTGAGACATAGTTTTCACATACGTTACGTACATATTACGTACTCAACTTTCCACGTTAAAAATAAAAATTATATGATTCTTTATTTGATTTTAAGAAATTGTTATAGAATATAGACACAAGGTATATATGAACTTTTGTTACTAAAATATTTACAAAGAATGTACTAATTACATTATTCAATATTATTTAAATATTAAAGTTTTATATACGTTTTTTTATTATATTAATCTCATTTTATATTTAGTATCACACACCCATTTGAAATAAGAGGAATTTTACAAATACTGGGTGCCGGTGGGGTGTGAGCGAGACCCTATCTTCATCTCTCATTTAAATATTGTGTGTGATGATGAGATGTGGTTTCTTCATCAATAGATTGGGTTTTTTTTTTTTTTTTTACAAATATGGAAGATTTTTTACTATTAAATAATTACAATAAATTGAATCTATAATTACTTATAATTTTTTTATTATTATGTAATTAATTTTAATTAATTCAAATTTTAAGTATTAATTAAATTACTTATATTATTAGTTTTAACAATCATTACAATAATTTATATTTCATATATTTTTATAATTAAAATATTTATTTATGTATGAAAATATTATTTTATTTAATTATAAAATTTTACAATTATATAATATATTTTTAAAAGAATAAAGAAAATAATATTGAAAGATAGACGAAAGGGGTCGATAATTCCCAACTCCACCCATATCCTCCATGGGAGTATTCCTCCTATGTCAAAATTAAATTTTTATTTTTATTTTTTTTACAGATTTCAATTTTATGGGATAAATTAACATTCTTAATAAATTTTGACGTGTATTAATTATGATATATCCTATTACAAGATAATTTTAAAAATAAAAAAATAAATTATATCGACTATAAATTAAAATAGTATAATTAGTGTTGTACGTTTAAAATAATTGTGAAATAAATATAATTTTGAAGGTGTCATTTTCATTTGTGGTGATGATGATGAATTCTAAATCAATTATGCTCTTAAGTTGCGTCTTCAATGTTTTGAGGGGTCACACCATTACATTAGAATTTCCTCACAGTGTGAAAATATTATTCCCCAAAAATAAAAATAAAAAATTGCTATTCCTTTATATCTTAACAAATGTCATTATCTTAAATTATTTTTGGATTGATTTGAAAATGGAATCCTTGTTTAGAGAGGGCCTTAGATTCCAAATGCTGAAGACATGGAAACAGAATTATGGGGACAGCTGGTACTTGGTTTTCATTGCTCAAGTAAAACCTGACAGAGATATGTATATTGGTCTTTGCTTCTTCTAAGGTAGCAATTCTAATTATATTAAAATACAAATGACACAATAATTAATGCAATATTGCAGCCAATATATGGAAATAAGTTTTAATTTACTTTAATAGTTTAATATTATATGATTAATAGACTCATGGTTTTTTAAATCATCCAATTATTTAACTTAATTAAATAACTTGTTTTAAAAAATAACCACCCCATCTTATCTCACCCATTATAAACTACATAGGTTCACACATATGTTCCAAAGTATCAAAACAACAAATATTCAAAGCAATATAGATTAGAAAACAAATACATAGTTAAAAATATATATTTAAAAGTATTTTATTCAAAAAAATATATTTTAATACAAATAACATATCTATTTTTATTATTATCATAATAAAATTGTTTGAAATATCTATTTTATTTAATATTATTTACACCTTATTACCACAATTATTAATTAAAATTGCCATTAATGAATTAATGTTATGATAATAACAGTTTACATTATAGTAGTAACACCACCCTTATATAAAACATATATTTACTTATATGCACACATTCAAATTGCAAATGAGTATGTATTTGTATTTTTATATCATACTAGTTGTTGTAAACCTGTGCTTTTCACATAATTTATTAAAATGTCAAAAATACACTTGGTACTTTCTGTGCCTCTAAACTAGATCCTTGTCTCATTTTGCACCGAGGTTCACTTCATCCTCTCAATATTCCACCACCATCCTCGATCTTGGCGGTTGAGCTTAGTTCACCTATGTAAAAATTGAAACATAGCCAATTGAAAGATGCCGGGAATAAAGGTTAGAAATATGTAATGGGAAAAATTCGACGGACAAACTCAATTAGTCCTTGATTTTAGCATATGAGATACACACCCTTCATAGGGGCCTCAAATAGTAACACATCATGATATATTTTTACTGGAATTGTAAGGGTATTACCAAGAAGGATACAAGGTCAACCATTCAAAATCTTTGTAAAAAGGAACGGTCTATATATATATATATTGAAACATATCTTAGCTCTTTGGATGATCACTTAGAGCAAAATCTTGGATATACCTTCATTGGTGCCAACTCCACATCGATAAGTAAGCTTTGGTTAGTAATAAGGGATTTCAATAATGTACTTAGGTCATATGAATCTACAAGCTCATCATTTACTATTATCTTTATTAAGGATTTCAATGTTACAATCTCTTATTGTAACCCTTTTATACTTATTCCAAAGGTAGACTCTCTTGTATACTGTCTCACTTAGACCGTGGGTTGTGTTATGAGTCCTTCTTTGACACTTAGTCAATTGTTTTTTATTGCACTCTCCCACGTCACCATTTTTACCACCACCCATTTTGCTTCTACGACCACACTTGAGGGACCAATATCATTTTGATTTTATGGTATGTGGCTTGAGCATCCCATTTTTCTTGATTTAGTATATGCTACCTGGATGAATCCTATCTAGGCTAGTCTTATAAAAATTGTTATTAGTGAGCTTAAAACTCTTAAGTTGGCTATCAAGGTTTGAAATATATAGGTTTTTGGTAACTTGGATCATAATATTAAAGCAACCTCATCTATCCTTGTTGACATACAAAAAAGGTATGATGAAGATTTCTTCTCTGAAGAAATTTTCTAAATTTATTTTGATGCTAACTTGGATAGATTATTGTATCAACAATATATATTTTTAAGGGAGAAGATAAGATTAAAGTGGTTGAAGGATGGCAATAAAAATACTACATTTTTCTACTCGCATATTTGACATTTAAAGGCTTAAAAGCCTTTAACTCACTTGAAAATCAATTGAGAGATTACATAAGATCCAAAAATGATAGCTAATTATAGTTTAGGATACTATGAATAATGTTTCTTGCCCCAGGTTAGTGATGCTCTAAACTTTACCCTAATCGAGTTAGTTGTACTCTACTTGGTCACTTATGTAGAACGAAGCATACCATCACTAGAGTATATACATGCCACTATATTTGATAAGGGAACTGGATAGCTTTATGGGTAAATTCTTTTGGTAATACTGGGGCATCATTACAACAAATATAATTCAAATTCAAGACAATTTTAGAATGGGTTGGAAACATCTGGGGCAAAATTCAATATTTCTAATCCTTGTACCCAAAAGCTCGCAAGCAAGTACTATTGATCAATATATCAATTTTCCTAGGAAACTTTATATTCAAGCCAATCATAAAGATCATTGTCGAACAATTGGGAGACATATGTTGTCCTCTTTTCTCCTAGAATCACTTTGAGTTCCTTTTGGGCTAAAGGATTATTGATTGCATTTCCATTGCTTCTAAGTGTTTCATGCAATCCAACTTCTAGTATGGGTAATATGGCTCTCAAAATTGATATTTGTAAGGCTTTTGATACTATTCACTGAGACTTTATCTTACAAGTAATGCAATGCTTTGACTTTGACAACATCTTTATGGGTTGGATTCAAGGTCCTTTTACTTCAACAAGAATCTTGATCTTGGATAATGGTTCACCATGGGGTTATTTCTCTTACTTTAGAGGCATTTAGTTTAGGAACCCTTTATCTCTACTCTTGTTTGGTATTACCAATGATTTTCTTAGTAGATAATTAGGGCCTTTGGTTGATAATTGATGATTTCTTCCAATTTCTTCGCCCAAGGCATTCTAGCACCAACTCATTTTTTATATGATGATGATCTTTTCATCTTTGGTTAGGCCTATTCATCAATCCTCCAATTTTATTTAAGGATCTTCACTTGTGTGGACATCTTTCAAGTCAGTTGGTCATTTTGGATAAATCTTTCATTTACTTTGGTAAAGGTGTATCTCAGAGCAATATTTTGTCACTTCATGAAACAAGTGAGAAGCATATTAGGATTATCGATAAAATCCATGCAATAATAGAAGCGTGGAAAAGGGTTTACCCTATCTTTGGCATGGCCATATATATGGCCAAAGTCAGCCTTTAAATGGTCTAACAAAATTCATATTAAATTTCTTCTAGTTAAGGAGTGTGTATAAGCTTTAATTGGCCCAAGTTGCTTGGAGATAATGTTGTTATCTACTAAAGGAAGGGGTCTTAACTTATGGGACCTCGACTTATTAACTGAGGCCATGTTAAGAATGTTTTCCTGGCAGATTATCACATGAAACTTTAGCACATTTCATAACTTGTATAGATTATACTTGGATTGTCTGGTTCAATTTAAGGCATGGTTTTTTTTTTATCCTTTTGGTGGAACCTAGATAGTTAGTTGGTGGGAAATTTTAGTTAGGTTTTAGGCTAATAATTGGCTAGGCACTTCCCTAATTGAAAGAATGAACATCCTAAACCCTTGTAAATAGTCTCTTAATATAGCTATAATGTATGTGATCTTTAATCCCTACAACTTTTTTAGTTGAAAATCTCTCAGTATTAACTTTGGCATCAAAATGGATTTGACACCACTATGTGTCATTTCTTTTATGTGTTTACCTATCTATTTGAATATAAGATTAATAGACATATTGATACGTGTCTAAAAAGCACATAGGTGTTGTGATTTATTGAACTTAAAAGATGAATTAAATTTTAATATCGTATTTTAACCTAAATATTTTATAAATTGTGTTTTTGGAATCATGAGATATGTTTTTATGTATTTTAATTATTTTTGGACTTCAAAAATTAAAATGACAAAAGAATACTCAAATAAAATCTCATACCAAGGGTACAATTGTCATACGTGGAAGGACCTAATTGCAAATATTTATACAAGATACATCAAAGAGGTGTCAACTCAGATTTGCACTCCAATGCATATTTACAAGCTCATGTTTATCCAATCATTTCCATATTTGTGTTAATAGCATTTTTATTGTTTTAAACTTTTTCAACCCGATCCTAACTACATTGTAATCATATGTAAGTCTTTTACCATAGGATTAACAATAGAACCAGTCATAGATTATACATATTATATATATAGATTTTAGAGAAAATATATTTATGTACACATAAAGAAACAAGGCTAGAGGCAAATAGATTTTATTAAATTTTTTTACTAACTTATTTTTCACTAAATGTTAGATTAATTTGTAAATTATATGTTCTCATATTTTTTTAGAATTATATTTCACTAACTTAACTTTTTTGAAGATTTTTATTTTTATGTTTTTATTGTATTGTAATTTAACTTCTTTTTATTTATTTATTTTATTTTACTAATTTAATTAATTTTTAGACTTTTATTTTAACTTGACTTATTTTTAAGTTTTTATTTATAACTTCTTTTTAGATTTTTGTTTTATTTTTAGTTTACTAGTTTTTCTTTTATTTATTTATATTTTAGTTTAACTTTTTTATAGATATTTGTAATTTACTAACTCGTAATTTTTTTTTCTTTTAATCTAAAGGATCTAAATGCAATATGGACATTCGTACAATCTAAGATGAAAGGGTCATTATAACCAGATACAACATAATATACTTCTTCAAGTGAATATGAAACTAGAAATAAAGAGATGGCAATAGTAGAGCCAACATTGAAAGAATTAATTGCACCTAACTTAGAGCATGAACCCTTGTATAGTATGTATCCAAACTTTGAGGTAGGTTTGAACTAAGATTTGTATTAATTCATCTTTACCTACTTTTAGGGGCTTATTAGGAGAATACCCAAATAAACACTTAAAAGAGCTTCATGTAGTTTTCTCTACCATGAAACCGGTTGGGGTTATTGAAGAGGAAACTAATCTGAGAGCATTTTGCTTCTCACTTGTTGATAGTGCATAGGAATGATTATATTATCTCCATTCAAGTACTATCTGTACATAGTCTGACATTACCAAATTATATTTGGAGAGGTACTTTTCATCTTCTAAGGCCCAACAAATTAGAAAATAAATTGGTGGTATAAGGAAAATCAATGGGAAAATCCTATGTGAATATTGGGAGAGATTTAATAGGTTATGTGCAAGCTTTCCTCACCACCAAGTAAGTGAGAAATTTATTATCTAATATTTCTATGAAAGAGTAATGTCCATTGAGAGAAGCATGAATGATGTTGCTAGTGGTAAAGCCTTAGTAAACAAAACTTCGATTAAGGCAAGAAATTTAGTTGCAACTATGGCAGCCAAATCTCAAAAATTTGGCATCTTTAGTAACCCACAATAAAAAGGTAAATGTGGTAAGAACTAACCATACTCTAGAGGTTGAATTTAATAACTTAACTTCTTTGGTGCAATAGTTAACAAATGGATAGATTAAGGCTTGTGGCACTTCAGTGAGACATCTTACTGACACATGCCCTATTCTTTAAGATAATAATTTTGAACAAGCCAATATTTTTGTAGGTTTTCAACCATAGAGGCATGAGTATGATCCCAATTCTAACACCTATAATGTAAGATGGATGAGACATCTAGCTATGGAAGCAATAAGCCTACTACATTCCTTAATAATAAATAATCTCCGCCTTGCTTTCCAAATCCTAGGCTCCCTCAACAATACAAACTCAACAACCACCTTAATGTAAGTCTCTAAAGGATATGGTTTTGCTTTAGCTAATCATAATGCTAAAATTCAGTAGGATACAAAGGCTTTGATTCACAACTTAGAGACTCAGATCAGCCAATTAGCCACAACTGTGGGAAAGATTGAAGTATAAGTATCAAGAAAAATCCCCTCACAAACAATGATTAATCCTAAAGAGACTATCAATGCTAATGCTGTAAAATTTGCAAGAAACAAGAAGGTTCCAAATAAGACCTTTCAAGTGGTTTCAACTTCAGCTTGAAGTTATATCCATCGGGCTAACAATGTTAAACCAAGTTAAACCAAATGCTACATGGGAGGCAATTTATTGATTTATTTCATTTTATTTACAGTTGAGCATTAATTTTTCTATTTCATATTAAGTTTATAGTTAATTTTTATTTATTTATATGTGTCATTTTATTTTAATGTAGATATTATGTGACTTAGGTTAGGGATGGACGATGCATGATCATCAAATATTATTTTTATTTAAATTTAATTTTTATTTAAATTTAATTTTTAATTTTATTATTTATTTGTATTTTTCTTAAGCAAAACTAGAATTCTGAAAAAAATTTAAAATTTTCATTGCGTGCCGCAGTACAAGTTTTTGTCCGTACGGTTCAATGCCTTTGGGTAAAAACTAAAGTGAAAATGTAAAATCTATTCACGATGTAGCATGATTTGAAATTCATTGTGACACATTGGTCTCAGGTTGGATTATAGGGAATTAATTTCATGACACAATTCGGCATGATTCTTTATGCGTTGTGATCAATATATGTTTTAAACACCAAAACCCCTACACACATATGAGAAACTAAATAAAACACTCATTTTTTCACAAAATTTTCAAAACTCTTGCAATCCACTCACACTTCTCTCACTTTTTCACATTATAAATTCAATATTTATCCAAAAATCACCATTCTTCTTCCCAAATTTGATTATTTACATCAATTGTAATGCTTGTTTAGGATTTATTTTAAGAGATTTCACATAAAAATCATATTTTTGGGGATTCTTCATATCATCGTCATCATCTTCGAGAACACCCAATCATTTTCAAGTATGTGCATTAAATCCTCAAATTTTATTTGATTGATGTTGTGCTTAATTTTCGGAAAAGGCTACAGAGGTGAACAAATATTTTATTGTAGAAAAAATGATATTGATTTTGGAAAAGACCCATTCCTTGGTGTGAATAACATGATGGAAAACCTAGAATGGAAAGGATTTGCAAAGAGTCTTGAAAATGGTATTGTGTCCATTATGAGAGAATTCTATGCTAATGTGTGTGAAGCTATTAATGATAAGACCATGGTTAGGGGAGTTTTTGTAAATTTAGTGCATCTAGTGTAAATTCTTACGGTGGTTTAATCCATGTACATATATATTATGAAGAAGTAATAGAAAGCTTAAAACTAGAATGAGTAGAGTGGGATATGCCAAATGGGATACATAAAGCATTTCATGCTAAAGAATAAACAAACATGTATTGTGTTTGTTAATATTTCCCTTGCTCTAAATTGATGTCAACTATGCATTATAGTTCAATTGATAAATAAAAGGGCTTTATTAGTCTTTGCAATCCAAACATCTAAGAATACGAATGTTAGGACAATTATGAATCAAAGAATAAGGTTGTTGGTGAATAATCATCGAGTTAGTTATTTTTTCCCATAACTCATTACAGTACTTTATGCTAAAATCAAGATGACCAATGATATTTTACTTTAACCTGATGACTTATTAACCCTGACATGCATGGAAATCCTCACAAGTGGAACTAAAGAAGCCCAAGCCAACAAGATAGCCTCTTTTTCAAGGACACCTTTAAAGGATAGGTTTGAGAAGTTACGAAATGTTAATAAAATGGAGGCCTATTAGATATAAAATCAAGAGTGGCTCATTAGACATATGCTATTAGTTCAATTATATGAATACCATCTATGGGATACAATGGTTTCAAATCGCTCAATCTAGTTACAACTATAATCAGTTAGAAGTAGCACTGAAGTATCCAGGTGACATCTTTTTCTTCCAGCCACTAGAAACAACTAAAGAAGACACATCGGAAGACATGGAGAGCTAGAGCTCCAAAATATCAATTATTACTTTGATTTTCCAACTAGTGGTTTAATTTTTATTCTTATTTATTTATTTTTAGTATTTTTTATTAGTATTTGATGTAATTTTTTATTTTATTATGAAAATATGTTATATATTTTGTTGAACATCTTAACTCTATTTTGTTGATGCATTATTTGTGAGGTACATTTTAATTGTCATCATTAGTACTGATACATATGATGAACTGAGAATATAAATGTAAACCTCAAAATTCCACAATTTACCACTACTAGTAATATAACTATTTTTTTCTCTATTCATATTAGATAGATTGGAGATAATGTTAATTTAAAAGTTGGGGTGGGAAGGATTTGAATATGAATTGAACTTAGTGTGAAAGCGATAAGAATGATTGAGTAATCTGAGTATTTAAGACTATTTTGTTTGTGAATTTTTCATCGACATATTTGACTTCTCAAAAAACTCTAGAACTTACTTTCAAAAATACTCAAGACAAAATTATAGAATACACAATATTTAGGAAAAGATTTAAGCCATTTTTGAATCGTTTATACCTTTTCAAGCCTACCATTTATATATTTATCATTAGTATCCCTTTTGAACTTATGAATTATAAAACTTTTCTTTCTTTTACAAGTTATAACCTATCCTTTTATTAGCAAAGAAAATTATTCTACCCTTCTATTTTCTAAGAGAACTTAAAATAAGCTTATGTTTGATATGAACTCTCTATGAAGAAATGATGAAAGTTTTATTAAAAACTGACTACAACAAAAAAAAAGAATATTAAAAACAACAGTTTAGGGATTGTAAAAAATTAATTTTGAAATAAAATGGTGAAAGGTTGGTAATGTAATTTTGCATCTCTTCACTTATAAAAAGAAGAAAAATTAGGAAGAAGAAAAAACAAGAGGAGAGAGATAAAAAGAAAAAAAAGAGACAAAAAGAGAGTATATTGATATTTGATACAATGTGAAATTGTACTCATAGTGTACTTGCTAGGGATGTGAGTATAAATACTTCCTAGACAAGTTAGGTAATATATAGGGGCATTTTAAAACTTAAAATAGTGGTGTTTGAATTTAATTAAGTTCTCTTATGTTTTTTTGTGATTTAACTTCTCATTCTTTCATAACCTCATATCTTAGCCTAACGTTATGACCTTGATAAAGGCCTATTGATCTAAAGTATTGTGATCATTCTAATTATTGGAGAGTAAATTGAAAGGTAAGGTTATGCAGTTTGTGATTACTACTTACACATATCATATTTGAATAATCTAGAGACTAAGAATATTGTTCTATGAATATCATGCATAAGGTTATCTGGTATAAATATTATATATTTTTAGCTAGATGGATGTCTAAGAGTTGATCACGAAAGTAAAATTAATAAATTTATCTTTAATAAAGAGTGAAATTTAAGTAATTTATATGTTGAATGAGCAATCTTTTAGACAAATGAATAATTGATTCGATAGTTAGAGTCTTTCTTTTTTATTTTGTTATTTTTATTTAATTGTGATGTTTGTGGGTATCATCATTGAAAACCCTTAAGATACTATGACTCATCCACTAGGGCACCTTAATGGTTTGAAGGGTTGTTACCTGTGTTAAATACAATCTTGTCACTATATGGAAATGATTTAGTTTAGTATTTATTTTTTTATTTTCATTTTAAGAACCTCTTTTGAGCTATTGTCTTCTTAGGGACTAGTCAAAAGTTGGTTAGGGGTTGTGATACATACCTAAAAAGAATGCATAACTTGTCATTTATTTGACTTAAAAGAATGAATTAGGTTTTAATATTATATTTAAACCTAAGTATTTTATAAATTGTGTTTTCTAGAATCACAGGATATGTAACACCATCTACAAATAAGAAATTTGATTTTATAACCAATTTGATCTGACAAACAAACGAAGAACATTCATAGTGTTCTTCAAGTTCTTAGTCATAGTCATTGTGTTCATCATCGATGTTCTCTTATAAACATCATTTGGTCTTCCAAATTATGAGCATAGATCTTCAAGTTGTCTCTAAGGATGTCCTACCTCCATCCCACATGAAGGATCTAGGCAAAACCTAGAAACACACCAACACTTGCTACATACCAAGATGACAAGCCATCTAGGAAGAACTTGATTATCTTTCAAAATATACATATGAGTATGTATTTAGAAGATGTACTACACCATGCAGTACAACTAAGAAGCTAGTTAGTTAGGCCAACTAAGCATAGCTAGCCAACAACCCAGCATCCTAGGTAGAGTAAACATGTAGACCAACTAGGGAGAGTAGCTTGGTAGATAATCCTAGTAGACCATCCAAGCAAACTAGCCTAGTTATCAAGCATTAATTGGTGATGAGCTTCTACAATTTCAGAAAGTGAAGATGCATCCTTTATTGATCACCAACTGTGCACAAATATACATTTTGGATGAAATTGGCTTGGCTCACCATGAGGGACCATCCCAAGGTTTAATGACCAACACAATCAAGTAAGAATAGCCATATTAATGATGTATCTAATTTTGAGGTGGATGTCTATAACTATAGTCATCATACAAGCACCAACCTAAGAGTGCAAATATTCAAGTAGAAACAAGCCTTAGCAGAATATGTTGCACCTTAAAAGGCTATGCTATCCAAATCGTCCTTCTCAAGGTTGTACTTTTTAAAAATGACCTTTTAGGATGTGTAGTCTAGGACACTACCACTCAAAATATATCAGAATTCATGAATTTCTACCTTCTAGGCTATGCTATCCATGCAATCTTCCTTCTAGGTCTCACCATTTAGCTAGCCATTCTCTCAATTGTGGATCCAGGTTACCGGCATGCATGTTATACTTAGTGGTATAGATATGCTACGTTCTGAGCAAAAATGTGTAAAATTATCATCTCTATGATGAGTATTCTAAGTTTCCACCATCCAAGCTATATGCCAAACTAGAGGCAACTTGTTTCTACAGCTTCAAGAGATGTGACCAAAATTTCATCCAAAACAAAAGTAGTTCTAAAATTACATAATGATGAAATTCCTAAAGTGATCACCCATCCCTAAATTTTTCCATGTTAAGCACGCTTAACTACGGAGTTCCAAAGGAAAGTTGTCCGATCATTCTAGAAACCAACAGATGGTTAGATAGTTGGTATTAAAATCTTTAACTACATCTCTACATTAATCCAAGCTTCTTGTTTCCCTATGATGAGACAAGTAAATTGAGAAGGTTTCTTCATTAAAGTATATTTGGGATTCAAAGATATTCATCATATAAGCCTAAACAACCATTCTCTCAAGACCACATCACCTTGGTGTCCTTTGCAACCAGAATTCTAGAAAACTAGAGTACCTTCATGCTCACTCAACTAGGGTAAAACTTCACCTTCATGTAACATAATGAATTCTAGATGTTCTTTATCTATGGACATTTATAATCTCACTTCTTAAAAAATATCTTATAAGAATGAACTCATAAAGGTTGAAAGCAACATCAACTTTAGATTATCACTTTCTAGGCTACCATCTATCACCATAGGGCTTGAAGACACTTTATCTTTAGATGAGTAGAACTTATTGAGACTTTCACTCCAATTCCGATGCACTTAGAAAGTAAAAATCAACCCCCAAGAATGCACACAACAACCGTTGTTCTTGTTTACTTTTCTTAGTTATTAGGTCTAGTTTATACAAAATTTAAATTAGGAAATAACAAATAAGAGGCAACAATAAAGAGATTTTTCAGCTTAAGTGATACAATAAGGTTGTTGAAAATTAGAAAATACTATAAAGATCAAGATAATAGCTATAAAGTATAGCACATTTGTCTGTCTACTTGAATTTGTTGAAATTACTTTATTGGCCATTTATTAATTTTGAGCATGTCTTGCTAATTGTGATAATATAAATTTAGGTTTGTTGCTATATTTGTATAGATTATTTAGGAAAATATCTTTAATAATTAATAAATATAGATTATTTTCTATTTCAACATTTCTACAAAATTTATTATTAATTAATATATTGACGACATATTTTTTATAATAGATTTAAAATATGAAAATTAAGTTTCAGATGCATTATCTAGATCTAATTTAGATAGCTTGAATAAGAGTTTAAATTGGTAAGCTGATTGAAGGTATCGAGTTAGATGGTTTGTTAATTCCTCAGACATTAGGCATAGTTTAATCAAATTAACTAGTAACCTAATCGAAGGCATCAAACATTTTTATTAATAACGAATAATGATTGATCAAAGGTATTATTTATACATATAAGTGAAAATTAATTATGTGGATTTCTACTTCATTAACCTGAATAATTCTAACAACTATAGTCAACCAGCTAAATTTTCAATTAATTCTCCATTGATTGTTAATGGTATATTTGTCTATAATTTGTTTGAGTCCTATCTATTTGTTATCGTTCTATTATTTTTATCATTAATTTAATATTTTCAAAACCAAAATATTATGATAGATTGTTTAGGTTTAATTTATTTTTAAGAAATTTATTGAATTATTTAAAATCATATAATTCATCTTTAAACCAACTTTGGGACTATACTTATAGCTTACTATAACTGATTGGTATACTTGCAAGCTTTTTATAATTATACAAAATTTAACTATCAAGTTTTTGTGCATTAAATATCATAGAAGAGTCTCTCTTATGTTTCTCAAACAACAAGTTGAGTGTAAAAAATGTGCAATTGAGTGAGGATTCATTTAAAGTAAAAATGCATGGTTGGCTAGTAAAAAGCTATATCATTTTGAGGAGTTTCTCTTAGGTTGAGTTGATATGTGTCAATTGAGTTTCCATTTATTGACTTGTAGTTGCAATTATGAAATATTTTAGATAGGATATGGGCCTATGTGGTTGTATATCATGTGTTGGCTAGTAGTTTCAATGATGCAACAATTAGCATAGATGAGTAGCCTATATAATGGTGGGTAGTGTGTCAATTGGATGTTGTAAGGTTGCAACATTGAATATAGGTGTTGAGCCTATTAGGTGGTGTGTTATGTGCCAGTTGGGTGTTATAGGGTCATAACGTGTATGCATGTTAACAAATTGAGCCATTAGTAGTTGATCACATCATATGGTGATGGTGCTCTAGATGAGCTTGGATCTATTTTGATCAGGTGCTATGGAGACAACAAATAAAGGAATCATAAGAACAATGAGGGTAAATGTTTTGAATGATAGAAGTCTTAGTGGTATATTTCTATTGAGTTGTAATTTTTTTTATTCCGTTAGTTAATTGTTTATAGCAGAGTTGTTTTCATACATAACCTGAAGATGTTACCATATAAGCACGAGTCTATATGGGTTTACCTCATTATATGTCATGCTATGTATGATCGTATATTGTGAGAACAAAATTATTATTATTGAAAATGTTCGTACATAAAAGGTCTTAAAGTGATTGAAAATCCTTTATAACCTTTCTAGTATGTTTTCCTGCTTCATATGATGTATATTTTTGGTTTTGTTATGCATGATGCTAGTTTGGAAAAGAGCCTGTGAGGTACATCATCACTAATATATTTATAACAGATTATCCTCTCTTATCAACTATTTTTTATAGTGTTATATTAAGTATGTTGTGTTTGTTGTATATTTGTCTTTGTTATTTGCTTAATTTATGTTACGAGGCTTGTTTTTCTGAGTTGGAATGGAGCTTATGAAAAATTTCCATGGGTTGGTGTATCCATTCCTCATCTATGTTCCAGATGTCTATTTGGGTCAAAATTTCAATTCATGTATGTTTAACTACTCTAATTTATGGAATTTATCACTCATAATCAATTCTAGTTTTCCATATCACCTAAATGATGAAATAGTCCATATTTCTCATAAATTACTCATTTGCGATTTGATGACTCTATAAAAGTAGAGTTCTTAGCATACTTTTTATTTAATATTTACTTGTTTTATTCAATAAATAGTACTTTTGGGGCTAAAAATATAAACTTTTTAGTAAACAAGGGTGATAATATAATTTTTGGGATTTGTTTGGAATTTTTTATGGATTTTTTATGAATTTTTAACGTAGGACCAATCACGAGCTACCATGTGTCCTGTCATGCAAGCAAAGGAGCTGATTGGGCAAGCCACGCAGACGCCATGCGATCTGTTACCGTGAATCATGTTGTACCGTGTGTCATTGACTCGGCGAGCGTTGACTAGGAATGATCTCCCCTGCCACGCACCACACTATGATTTTCCTAGTGAATTCTATGTGCCACGTGTCACGCTGTGATTGGCTAGTACTATTCATTTGCTTGTTTTGATCTCAACTCTTAATCTAATAGTTCGGATCTCACCTGAGCTATATTTAAACCTCTAATCACCCTATAAACCCTAAGGATTCACCATTATGATAATTTTGGTCAATGTTTTGAGCTAAAACAAGAAAACAATATAGAAAATTTCAAAAGAAGATACAATTTTGGTGGAGATTAACATTGCAATTCAAGAGATTGATTATATTTCTTCATATACTCTTTTCTTTATCAATCTTTATGTATTTCTTTATGAAAAATATGAGTTTTATGGACAAAATTATGTATAGTTAATTTATTAATCTAGGGATCTTATGAACCCAATTTTCACCATGGGATGATCTAATATTTTACCCCAATTATAATTATAATTTAATTATATTATTTAATTTGCTTTTTTATGCTATTAATTGGTTGACTAACAATTTATCTATAGAGTCAATTAAATAGATTTGAGAGAAATATTTAATTGTTTGTCTTGATTAAATAACATGCATAGTTTCTAGGCATAGATGTATGATTCTTATGTATGTGATCCATAATTGATGAACTTAATGAGTAGTATGAAATTTAATTGGTGTGAAAGTGTGATTAAATTAATTATTATATGATGTGTAGTCAATTGCCATTACACTTGTCCACAAATCAAGGATGGAAGAATCTTTGTGAGGTCATCTACCAAAAAATGTGTATAAGTGGTCCGAGAGTGCACTTGCAAAATGACAACTTAAGAAAAGGTGAGAGATAGTATTCTCGACTATTCCATGCAAGATGCATATAGAAGGAAAAAAATGTGCTTTATTCTTTGCATGGTAATCCGTGGAAAGTTTGTTATTTATAGTACGCTAGATTAAGATGGACTATGAGGGTGGTATGAAAAAGGCCCAAATAGCCCTCCCCCAACTATTGAGTTCCCTTACCACACATAGGGAAGCATATGCCTCCCTAGTTGCGACTCCTTCCTTAATTGAGTGTGTCTAAATTCTGGTATCTATACATGTTCTGACAACTATCGAGTAAATCTCTAAGATAATATCAGGGTAGAGGTCTCTAAAAGTTTGTGGTAGATGTCATCCATCTTACAGTAAATAATCTACCACAAAGTAATGTATTGAGGATCCATTGGGGCATCTTTATTTTTTCAATTAAAGAAGTACCCAACCATTTTTCCATCCAAAAACGTACTAAATAGCCTCTACCAACTAACCATCTAGGATCAAATAATAAGGATTAGATAATAAGATCGTAAACCAAGAAAAACTGAAAAGCAAACATAATAACTCCATAGAACTTCCTCCTTATACAAATATTGTCAAGGGAAATTTCTTAACATGACCTCATTTAGGAGGCTTCAGTCCTATAAGTTGAAGCTTTCTTACTCTTCTGGGCGAGAATAAGCCTTCCAAGTGGGACCAATTTATATTTATCCGTCTTTCAAGACAAAAATAAGTTTTAAATGAGTGAAGAAACATAGTCTAAATAACATAAGATATCAAACATGACAAAGAAAGAGGGAGTCATTTTCATGTTTCTATTTTTCCATAAATTTTATCATTTAATCCTTGAAACCAACATTTTTTCGGAGTTCATTCAAATAATGTTACACCTAAGTATGAAAAAGGGGTGCCCCAACACACATCCCGTACATTTCTTAAAGTGATGAAATATTTTTTTAATGTACACCATTATCAAATTAAATGATAAATTTATCAAAATTAAAACTTAACCAAAGAGATGATTATTAAAATATAGGATCAAAACTCCAACAATATAGGATTAAAACTCCAATTTTTGGCCACCAATAGGAATAAGAACATTATGATGGAAAAATTTAGGTTACATCCCACTAAATAACTTTACTTGATTTCTTTATAATTTTAAATAAATTTCTTATATATTTGTCCATAAATTTTATTATTATTAATTAAAAATAAATTTTATTTTAATTATTTAACGATTATTAAAAAAACAATCTAATTATATATATATAATTATTTAAATAATTTTAATATCTATTAAACATATATATTAATTTTATCTTTAACCGAAATTTGTTAATTTAAAATATAAAATGTATAATAAAATATATATTTTTAATTTGAAAAAAAATCCAAAAATTCATAAATAGTTTAAAATTATGAGGAAAAATCGCTGAACCATCCTCGTAAATTGTTGACGTGAGGATGGGAATGCGAACTCGACCCTCGCCCGGTACCGTTTACAATTCTACGTTAAATATAAATGCACGTGCATTCCATATAGTTAAACGACATGTGTATGTGTTGTATGTGCAATATAAGATCAATAATTACTTATGATAATTAACGTGTTTAGTTTTAATAATTATTTTTTTAATGTACATCTTGATGAGCCATTTTAAAATCTAATTGAAAGCTTTTTAGTTAGCTTATTTCTATATATCGTTTTTATTTGTTAAATATCTTTTATTTTTTATTATGCAAATTTTTTTAGAGAAACATATTATTATTAAAAAGAATTAATAGAAACTTTTCTTGTTTTAGTGTGATGATCTTTATTTTATTGGCAAAGTTATAGATAATTTGCCGCCAACAGACTTTTTTTACTTTTTAATTATTTCATTTATTTTATAATTTTTTTCCCTATTTTGCAATTAAACTTATGGAATTTTAACCAAAAAAATGACTGATTTTTACTTTTTTTCAATTTATTTTCAAAGTATTTTTTATTTGCCATTAAATTTTAGTTTTTGAAATAATACTATTCACACATGAGACTCATACCTCTTACATATCCAAATAAGCTATATATTATTGAACCAAAATATCTTTGGCTTTTATTATGGGTCTTCATTTTAAGTTTAATTGCATGATATAAATATACGTGTTTAATATGCTAATGTGAATTTATTTTAATTATTTATTTAATAAAGTTAACATTATTGCATTTTGAAACCACTAAAATTTTCATATGCATTTTACTAAAATTATAAAAAATAATATTATTAAAATTTATGATAATAAAAATAACACTTTAATAATATTAAATGAGATCTAATGGATAAAATTTAATATTAAATGAGTCTAAATGATTATAATTTAATCAATTAGACGATATTAAAGATAAAATAACGTGTTATATTTTTTTATTAACAAAAATATTTAAATAAGATACAAGATGTTATTTTTATGATTATAAATTAATTTTTTTTTTCATTTTTCCAATAAATTCTAGTTACGAGTTCCTTTAATAAAAAAAATCTACATTTTTTGCTTTTATTTTTGATAAGTTTTTATTTTTCCAGTTTAACAAATAACTATTAATTGAAATATAATATGATTATTAGTAACATTGTAAAATTATTTTTATTAAAAAATCTATTTATCATAATTGATGTATTAGTTAATTATAAGTTTAAAAAAATAAATCATATTATTTTAGTTAATAATTATTTTTCTTATAAATTATAATTATACCACAATTTACAAAAATGCTATATATATTTTTATTCTAGTTACTTAATTCTTTAGTCTATAAATAACTTAAATAATAATTTTTTTATTTTTTATATTTAATATATTATTTTTTAAAATTTTATTAGAATATGTATATATATATTGAGTATAAAAATAAAGAGAAAAGTAATCGAAGTGGTGCAAGAAGTTAACCACATATTGATACATAATAATTAGTATAGTAGTGAGTAATGATTAAATGGTTAATGCGGACCATAAAGCCGTAAATCAAATTCAACTTTGAAGTTGTTATTAACTCCCCAATTTAAAATTTTAGGATTTAATATTTTGATTTTTAAATTTAAGATTTATAATCTAGATTTTAATATTTAAAATTTAATAATTAATAAAAAATATATTATTAATAAATCAATTTTTTATTTATTTAAAATATGACTTTTGATTAGTGATTATTATTTTAATTATTTTTTTTACTTGATTATAAATAGTAACTATCCTAAACTCTTATTATTTATATACGTGATTTTGGTGGTAGCTAGGATGCACACCATTACATAACTTTTTCGTTTGTTAATGTAAAAACTTAATTATATATTTTATTCAAAATTTATTTATATATATTTTATTTAATATAAATAAGTTATTCGAGATGTTTTAGTATACATACTCAGATGTATCACCTATAACATTTTATTAAAAACAAATCTATTTATCATAATTTTTGATAAATTATAAATAATATGATGTAATATTATTAATAAATATAATTAAATTATGATATAATTATACGTAATGAAAAAAATATTATATAAATTTTAATTATGATATAGAAAAATGATTGTGAGTTGTGTCACAATCTTTCACTTTCATTTGGCCACCCAAGTTTATGCAACTTGAAAACGATTTGTTTCATTTTTAATTGGACTAGTCGTTTAAAGACTCTTCATTGATTTGTCATCGACAGTGAAATTTAATTTTAATTTAATATTCCCACCCAACCTAACCTAAGAATATATATGTTAATGTTTAAATTATTTCTAATTTTTTAATTAATATGTCAATGATAATTGTGACTACTATTAGACTTGCCATTTTTTCTTATTTTTAATCATTTTTTTTCCAAATGTGCTATATAATTAAGCGGCGACTTGGTATTAGAAAAACCATAAATTAATTAAATGGTAATTAAGGTAGTCACTTAGTAATATTTAAGAAATTTTTCTTACGTGTTTAAACACAATGAGCCAATAATTTGGCTCTAATGACATCAATATCTAGTCAGATCATTGTATTGAATTAAGTAATTTAGACAAGTTGGCGGAGCTCAATCAACTAAGACTTTTGGACTTTATTTTCCTAATCATTAATTCCTTTCTTATAAAAAAATGATTAAAAAATATAAAAGTAATTATGTCGATTAACACCCCAAACTCATAATAACAATAAAAATAATATATATTTTTTAATTAAAAAGATATACATTATATATTAGGTAAGGGTTATTTTTTTATTTTTATTAATTTTAAGAATACATTTTATTATTTTTCAAAAATTTAATAGTTAGTTAAGTTTTAATTTAATTACCATCTTAATGTTCTGCGGATATATAGTAACATTAGAAATTTTAATATCATAAAATATTTTTTAAAATAACCTTATATAACTTACACACTTATAAAATTAGGTGTGCAAACATTATTTCAACAGCTCTTATTAGAAAAATACTTATAATTGTACCTCCTTTTTTAAAATTTTATGTTCCTTATACTAAGACACATGTATTATTACAAATGTTTAAGAAGATTCAACCAATAATTATAATAATAGAAATAACATTTAAAACTTAGAATAACTAAGATCATAAAATCTAGTTGAGAACCACTATAGCTAATTGTAACAACTGTTAAAATAATAAACTAATTGAAAAAATAACAAACATTGGTAATACCTCTATAGGATGATAGAAAGAAATTTTCAAATTATAAAAAATTTCTTCAATATCCCTTTACATATATCACAATTATAACTACATGAAAATTAAGCACGAAATCTTTAATATAATATAAATATAAATCTCATATTTTTAATCAAAATATACAAACTAAATATACTTTTTTTGTAATTTCATACAATAACTCAATCAATGTGCGACATGTTAAGTGTACAAAAAAAAAAGTACCTATAATATTATAAAAGATATCATCCCTACTATATAAATATTAATCCATCACCCTAATAATATGATATACTTACAATTAGGGTAATTGACTTCATATTGGGGTGAGCTTTCCATCTCCACCCTCGTTTATTCATTTTAAATCACCAAAAATCTAACCTCAATTCATTTCAAATACTCTCTTTATCTTATAAGAGAATTTCACATAATGAATATCTCAATGTTAGCTAGATGAAATTACAACTAATTACACTTCTTCAACACTACAAGCTAAAGCATCAAGAGAGATTCAAATTATTGAACTATTTTTTCCATCAAAGTTACACCAAATATGTTAGAAAATTCAAAATCTTTCGATGTTGATAAATTACTACATCATTAAAAATTGACTTCTATGTCCAATAATGCAAACATGTTAGTAGTTATCACCATATATGAAAATAGATTAACATGAGAGGCATTAAAACAAGCTTAATTTGAAATTCCAGTTACATACCTAGTAGATCTCACATATTTTGAAAATGTATATGCCTATAAAAAGATTAACAATATCCATGGTATGCAACATATCAGTTAAAATATTTTCAAATTAAATCCAATATCCAATTTTGCAAGATCAAAGCACATTTGAAATCGACAATTGCCTAAGTTCTGATAGAATTACAATTCCATTTGTTGATAATTAAAATTTTTTCATAACGTTTCAACAACTCAGACATTGACATATAGCACTACAACTACTCTCCAAAATAGCTAATAAAATGTACTAGAAATCTCACAATTTTAAGATGCACATCTCAACACCTATTCAATTTTGTAACTAGAAGAAATAACACATGACCTACCAATCCTCTTAAACTTCTTCTGACACCAATACCTACTAAATGGTTTATACCTCCTCCACGAAAATTCTATGATCATCGTACTAGAGCACATTTATAATTACAAATGTCTCAAAGATCTAACCAATAATTGTAATAATAGAAAAACAACATTAGAAATTCAAATTTCCTCGACATCTCAAAATCGAGCTAAGAACCACCATAATGGTTCTTTTAACACGCGGGGGGGGGGGGGGGGGGGGGGGGGGGACAGATAGATATGGCAAAAATAATTAAATATTACGCGTGGAGGACAAAATTGGTATCGAAAATGCGGTTAAAATTGAGTGAAAAGCCGTCCGTTTCTGTTTTCTTTTAAATAAACTCTACCACATGTCACGATCTGGTTTGCTGAAATAAATAGTGGGACATGTGGCAGCACCTCATTGGTTGCACGGAATAGGCGCATGTGAATCGATCGCACGGGAAAAGAGGCGCGCGAACGTGGGGACAAAGGCTGCAACGCGTCAAACACGTGGGTCCCACCCTACACGCCGGCCTGCGTGGTAGGTGGACCCTATTGGTGCACCGAGCTGCGTGATAGAAAAAACCCTGCTCCCACTCTCTTTGGTCAGGTTTGAATTCCACGCACGCATCCTAATCGTTTACTCTTTGATGTGACGGCTCCGATGGCGCGTAGGATTCTCTCTTCTGCATAGAAAAATAACTTTAATTAATTGGATTATGACCCACAAATTTAATTCAAATTACATTTTAAAACTTTTTTTAATTACAATTAAGCTCTTTTCTGATTTAAATTAAATTTTAAACTTTTAATAATTAAAATTAAGCCCGATTTTAATTTAAATTATATTTTCGACTTTTATAAATTGAAATTAAGCACCTATTTATTTGAAATTATATTTTTGGACATAAAATTGCAATTATTTACGTTTTCAATTTAAATTATTTAATTTTCTTAAAATATATTCTTAACAGTAAATACTAATTTATTAAATTAAAATTAACTAAAAATGTGAAGAACATAACAATTATAATTAATAAAATAGATGAAAATAACTATATAAAATACAGTTATCATGTTACAATAATAGCCTAAATTATGAAGAAAAAAATAAACATTGATATTACCCCTATATGTAATTTCATAGGTTAACGAGGTTCATCCTATAAACCAAGGAAATTTCATTCAATCATCCCTTTACACGTATCACAATTTATAACTACATAAAAACTAAGTTGTAAATCGTTACAATACTATAACTTATATAGCCCCATATTTTTAATTAAAGTTATAAGCTACGTATATTCCTTTTGTAATTTTACACAACAGTGGCCAACAAGTTATGTCAACCAATTAATGACTGTGCGACACATGTAAGTATAAAAATTGATGTGGAGGCCCTATAATATTATAAGGGTCTCCCCCTCTCATATAAATATAACCCCATCACCCTAACAATATGCTATAGCTTTAGCTGGGGTTATTAACATCAGTATTGGGGCGAGTTCTCAATCTCTCTCTCCATTTATTCATTTTAATTAAACAAAAACGTAACCTCAATCAATTTCAAAAACTCTCTTACAAGAAAAACTCACATAATGAATACTTAAAGCTAAAGCATCAAGAGACATTCAAATTATAGAACTATCAAAGTTACACTAGATATGTCAAAAGATTCAAAATCTTTCGATGATGATAAATCACTACATCATTCAACCAATCTAATGTCCAATAAACATGAATGGGAAAGTAGTTATCACCATCTATGATAACAAATTAATAGGAGAGCCATCAAAAAAAGATGAATTTTCAATTCTTGTTATCTAACAATCTTACATATTTTGGAAACACATACACATCCTTAAAAGATTAATAATATCCAATACTCACTTTTGCAAGATCAAAAGACATCTAAAATTGGCAATTACCAAAGTTCCGACAAAATTATAATTTTGTCTGTCCACCATCAAACTTCTATCATTATGTCTCACCAACTCAAATGTTGACACATGGCACTACAATTATGCTCTAAAATAGCTAATCAAATGTATTGGGAATCTCTCAATTGTAAAAAGCACATCTCAATGCACATGTGGATTGGGCATTATGTAATCAAAATTCAACCAAAGAATTAAGATCCAAAACAAATGATGAATTTTTGGGTCATAGTATAGATCCTAAACCATTAGTTTCTCAAGTCGGGTGAAAATCATCATCCACAATAAACATGACAATGACTTAACTAGGATAATTGAACCCATCATTAATAAGGGCAACATTTGAAATGTAGTAAGAAAAAGCTAAACCAACAATTTAATAATTGTTTTTTACATGTAATTTTCTGTTGTGCTTCTCACAATAATTTATAAAGTTTATATTCATCATGTTAATATAATACATAATTCTAGAATTCAAATTACAAGTAATGTATGTATCATCTTTTATTTCCCATAGGATGTACAACATAAATACATTATGATTTACATTACTATAAGTCCCACCCATTTTTTATCCCCATATCTCTAAATTCAGTTACAATTGTATTCCTACCTATAAACCTAATAAACCTATCCATTCTATAAGTGATCCCAATTTTGGATGTACTAAGAATAATTTTTTCTTTCATCAAAACTTTTAACCTCTCAATACAATTTAAACTAACATGAAAACAACAATGACACTTATGCATGGCTTTAGGAACACTAAAAACATCTTCAAAATTTGGCTTAGCAATCCAACTAGGATTATGATCAAGAGCAAAATACAACACTACATAACCAGGACCAGATGGAAAATCATGAACATGAGTTAACATTAACTGATCCCATGTCCAAGCCTAACACATTTCTCTTCAAAAGTAAAAATCCAATCAATATTTATAGAATACACCTTCAACCTTCACCCACAATGATCTCAAGGACTCTTTCCAAGCTTTGAAAATCTAAAATAATCGAACATGATGTCACCAGGAATGATTCCATTAGCCTTATCAAAAGTCTCATCCATATAACCTTTATCAAGAAAATACTTACATAAGGAACCAATATAGGATTCAATTTTGTAACTAGAAGAATCAACTAACGTCATACCAATCCTCTTACTTCTTATGGTACCAATACCTTTTAAATAGTTTATACACCCTCCACCAAAATTCCATGGTCATCATACTAGGACACATTTATAATTACAAATTTCTCAAATATCTAACAAATTATTGTAATAATAGAAGAAACATTTAAAACTCGAATTTGCCTCAACATCTCAAAATACACTTGAGAACATCATAATAGCTAATTGTAACAATTTTTACAATAATAGACATAATTTTAGAAAAATAACAAACATTGATACTATCCTTATATGTAATTTCACAGGAAAATGGATGATATCATCTGAACCATAAAAATTCCCTTCAATCATCTCTTTTAAACCAAATTCTTGGCATATTTTTCTTGTTAGAGGAAGATACCATCCTTTATTTGTTTGATTTGAATACCAAGAAAGAATTTTAGTTCACCAATTAAACTCAACTTGATCTCACTTTGTATGGTGGCTATAAATTTTTGAGTTAGATTATCTTTAGTGCAACCAAAAATAATATCATCAATATGGACTTAGGAAAAATAACCTTACCTTGAATCCTTGAGATAAATAAAGTCTTGTCACCACCTCTTCTTAGAAAATTGTTATTGAAGAGAAACATGATGAGATAATCATACTAAGCACATGAGCTTTTTCAATCCATATAAATCTTTCTTTAGTCTCATAACATGGTTTGGAAAGTGAGGGTCTTTAAAACCTTTTGTTTGTTCAATATAAACTTCTTCTTTGATGATTCCATTTAAAAAAGCACTTTTAATGTCCATTTGATATAGTTGAAATATGAAGATCAAGTAAGACCAAGAAGTAGTTTGAGAGGCTCAAGACAAATAAGAGGGGAAAAAGTTTCATCAAAGTCTATCCATTCGATCTAGGCATTCCCATGTGCAACAAGTGAGACTTGTTTCTAACAATAACCCTATTTTCATCTATTTTTTCTTGTTTAAATAGAGAGTACCAATAAAATGTTTGGTTGAAGGTCTGGGGACAAGATACCAAGCATCATTTCTCTTAAAAATGGTTAAGTTCTTCCTTTATGGTATTGACCTAATGTACGTCTTACACGACTTCTTTTACATTTTTGAGGAAAATAGTTAAAGGAAACACATGTAATTCAAAGTCTCTAGTAACTTGCATCTTATTTTAGCACCTCTTCCCACATCACCAATGATGTTTTCAATAGAGTGAGGTTTATTTTCCCATTTAGGAAGAGAGAGATCTTCTTAATCACCATCTCTTTCATTTTCAAAACTTTTGGGAGGATTAGTAGAAGTTATTGTTCGATGAGTCTCAACATTACTAGTGGCACTGTCTAAAGAACTCCAACAACTAATAATGTCGCTGTCATCTGATTCCATAAGTTTACTTTCCCAAAAGTTATCAATCATAGCATTGATTGACTCTATGACATTAGAAGTTCTTAAATTGTAGATCTAGTATACATGACTATTTTTGGAGTATCCTTTGAAAATTTCAAGATCACTCTTAGCTTCAAACTTGTCTAGATTCTCTATGTCTCTGAGAATATAACAAGTGCTACCAAGCACATGAATGTGCTTAACATTTTATCTCTTTCCATGCATAATTACATAAAAGACTGCTAAATATTGGGCCTCAAGAAACAACAATTCAATGTATAGCAAGCAGTGTTAAAAATCTATGCCCAAAAGTGATTTGCTAGATCTTTATTGGCTAACATCATTGTAGCCATCTCTTAAATAACCCTATTTTTTTTCCAACTATGCAAGTTTTTTTTTTGGGAGGGGGGAGGAAGGGTCATAAGAGCAAAGAAATCATATTGAATGCTCGTTTCATCACAGAAAGCACTAAACTTGGAACACTCAAATTCTTTGCCATGGTGACTCCTAATTTTAATTTTATTGATAGTACTGATGCATTCAAACTTCTCATTTTGTAATTTGATACATGAGGTTTTGAAATTATGAAATGCTTTAGATTTTTTTCTTAGAAATAGCACCCAAGTATATCTAGAAAAATCATCAACAAGAACCAATATATACTTTCTCCCTCTCATACTAGGAGTTTGAAAATGAACCTCCAGATCCATGTGAAAAAGTTGAAAAGGTATTGTGGTAGATTAGTATTGATTCTTCTTATGTTTACTTTTACCTTGTTTTCCCATCTGACAAGGCCCCAAATGTGTTCAGGTATAGAGGTGATAGATGAAAGACCCCAAACAACTTTGAGATTTGAGATTTTCTTCCAAAATTTGTAGTTAAAATCCCAGTCATTAAAGAGGCCTTATAGTAGATAAGTGTTGCTTCTTTAGTATTGAAACTTAGCTTATTATACATAACTTCAAGTGGAGTTCCTACATAGTAGTATTTATCCTCAAATATGACACATTTGACCAAAGTTCTACCAAAATCATCCTACGTAATACAATCTGTGTGAGTAAACTTAACAATGTATTTATTATCACAACTTTGGTAATACTAATAAGGTCAGCCTTAAGCCCTTCCACATAGAGTACAACCTTGAGATTAGGGATACCAGAAGCGCTAATAGATCCTAAACCATATATTAACGTGTTATTACCATCATTATACATATCTAATCCATCATTGGTTAATTTGGAAAAGAAAGACTTGTTATCGGTCATCTGTTTGGAGCAACCATTGTCAAAATATCAATAACTAGAAGTGTGTGCCTTCCAGACAGTATGAACCACATTGCAATTAATATCTTGATCATAATTACTAATTTTGAGAAAAATATTTAAACTCATTTAAAATAAACATTGTATCATTCTGTAGCGTTATGGATTTACTATTCCGAGTAATAGAAACTCTTAGAAGTTCTTTGACATGGCTCAACATATCCCCATCATAAATGGGAGAGTCATTTTGAGAGTTAGAGGAGGTAAAGTAACCTGAGTTGCAAGAAATAGGGGAAAGAGATAGGCTCTGAGCACTTATAACATCATTGATGGAGTCATATTCTGAAATCTTAATAAGAGAGGAATGTTTTTGTATAGTACCCGATGTAGAGGAAGAGTAATGAATATCTTTAAGTTTTCATAACTTTTCAAAACAAGTATCTCCAAGGGACTACTTATTTCCAATTTGAACAGCTTCTTTAATTTCTCTCTCGAAGTTATACTATGGAAGATGAAGAATCTCAACCATTTTATGTTTCACTAGAAGGTTGGATTAAAGAAAAATGACTTTATTAATGTCAGCTTCAAGATGAGCATTAAGTATAGTCAGCTCAACATCACAATCTTTTAATAAGGATTCTAGGATAGTCTTTTTGTCTTCCAAGATGCAAGTTTCTTTCTTAAGTTTGTAGATATCTTTTGAATTACAAAAATACTTCGACGTGCGTTGATCTTTGAGAGCTTCATACTATCTATCATGGATCGCCTTCTTAAGCTCACTTATCCGAGAAAGGCACTTTTTGGCATCCCATAAGAGCATTTGTAGAGACTTAATATGATTATTCAAATTTAATTTCAAATTGTCTACAACTTTATCAACATTCAAAGCGAGTTTGAGTAATTGATCAAATAGATTGAAATATTTCTTATCTTTTTAAACAATGTTATTATGAATCTTAGTCATAACCATTTTAAACTTTAGATTTTCGCACACAAGTTGGTCATAGGAATCTTAAAGAGAGAACTGTTCACTTTCACTAGTATCAGTCTAATAAGAATAGTTAGATGGAACATCCTCCGAGTAGGAAGCCATAAAAATAGATCATTCAGTAGTAACATTTTCTATCTTTTCAAAAGAAGATATACTAATATAAGAAGTGCATCCACTATATTTCTTTTCTAAGAATACCCATGCATCCTTGATAGTCATAAACATGTTCATAAAAACAGAATCTGCTTTGGTAACTAAGTTGATAAGAAGGTGTAACCCATTACTGAGATGACGTTCTTCTTTATTTCAAATATTGACAGGTTTGAGTTCGACAACACTAGTCTTAGACACATGCATAGGACACATCAAACCATCATTATTATTGTTATATCTTATATAGAAACACATCTAAGATCTCTATTAAAAGTAAAATAATCCATTAAACTTAGGTGATTTACTAACCAACCCTTGCATATCATTCATTACAAAAGATTCAAAAGAATTAAAGCACATAGAGTATAGGGAAATGATCAATACTAGAGCGATTAAGCCCAAATAGGGTTTACCCGCTCTGATACTAATAGAAAGAGTCCACAACGCATAACTCACCCAAGGTAAGAAGATACAGACTCCTAACATACCCATCCCCAAAAATAGCATAAAGAATAAAAGCTTAAAATAGAACACTCAAAAGAAGTAATAATAATATAATATCAAAATAGTAGAAACCATTGAATAACATATATTATATATAAACTAAAAAGTAGATAAAGAATAAAGAGCATTCTAATTAAAGTTTAAATAGTAGTATGTTTTTAACACATATAATTCAAACTCAAATTATACCATGCATAACACAAATTATAATAAGGTAAACCCATATAGAGCCAGTATCTATGTGATAACACTAAATAATAAAACAGTTACAACTCTGATAGAGAATAAAATCACTATTACCTCTATCAATTGAAACCTTTGTCCTAACTGCCTACGACTATTCTTACTTGCTACTACTGCAACTTCTTAGTTCGACACACGAATCCAACTGTCCTCTATAGCCAACACTACCCAATGTGATATAATGAGATACCATAGAAAAGTAATATGTAAAATAAACTAACACAACATTGAATACTACTAATGTAGAAATATATTTACCTATCACGTAAAAATAGAAATTTACACTATTCTATGCTCACACGAACATATCACAATTACAAAAAATAATTAGCCAGTAGGAAATTCGAGTTAATAAAAATTTTGACACAGTTTTTTTGAATTAAAAAAAATTAACGAAGGGGGATATTTATAGTAATCAATCGGCCATCTTGCCAGCCACCTCGCCAAGGGTGATGATGAGGTTGGTGGTGATGTTCACAGCTAGGTTGTGATGAGGTACCAAAAAGTTACATTTTTTCATTTCCTAAAATGCTGAGTAAAATTTACAAATACCCGTACCATAACCAAGCCAAAAAAATGAGTAAAAACATCGACGAACGAGTGGGTAGCATGCCACTATGAAAACCAATCTCTATGGTGTGTGTGTGTAAACATACTCGCATATACAATGTACTTAACTATATGCGTGTGTAAATTATTAATCCATAATAACTAATTTTGAACAAAGGAAGATAAAAACACACAGGAAAATAAATAGATAGGTGTTTTGTATAGGGAAGTCAACATACAAACACGAGTACATCGAAACTTATAAAATGTTCTTCTTTTCTCTATTTAAAAAAAAGCATTTGAACTATACTAAAAACTATCTAGAATTAATTAATTAATTAATTATATCTACTTTAATTTTTTGGTTAAAGATAAGGTTACAATAATAATCAATATTATATTTATTAAGTTATTTTATGCATTAAATATGGTGTTTTTAAATTAAGGGAGGGTGATTATAAGGCATATACTTATTCTAAAAAAAATACTTAAGTTTTATATTTATTTTTTTATGAAATTTTAGTCTTATTGCTATAAAAAAACTAACTACATAAGGACAAATGATCATTATTATTATTTATTTATTTATTTATTATTTTTATATAATTTTTTCTTTGAATCTTTTAGTTACAGTGTATAAGTTAAAATAATATTTATCTATTGTAGATGAAAAATAAAAAAATACAAAAATTTACTTTGTATTTATGCGTTCTCTTTTTAATAATAATAAGATTAAATTGTTATAAAAATAAATATAGATCTACGTATCATTTTTTTAATAAGTATAAAAAATTAATAATATTTATCTTTAAAATTAAATGTAAAATTAAGGATATAAAATGTTGAAACAATAATGGGATTATTTTTTAATAATGACTAATTTTAGGGTAATAATATAGTCAATTTATCATGATGTAAATTTTTAATGTTAAGTCAATATTTTATTAATAACAAGTTTCTCCAAAAGTAGTGATATTATGATGTAATTAATATTAAATATAAAATAAACACTTCATTATTTTTATTGTAATAATAACAAAAATTATTGTAAAACACATATAACTTACAACTTATAACTTACTGTAATCAATATGTACTCTTTGTCAAATTAAAGGATGATAGGGTGTGTAAAATTAAGTTTGTTCGATTTTGAATTAAAATTCAAATAAATTCAATCTAATCGGTTCTTAAAAAATAAAAACTAAACCAACCCAATTAAAGGTATAAAAGCAATCCAAATTGAACAAAAAAATTAGGTTGTTTGGGTTTATTGTATTTGTTTTCAAAAAATTGTTTTTTATAGATTGTAGCTATAAATTTTTTCTTTCAAAATAAATTTGATTATACAAACTTTAAATTTTATAATAGTAATAATAATAATAATATCATAATTATTAATGTATAAGTTACATACTTAAAGACTTTTTATATAACCTATCTATATATGTTAATTTAAATATATCTATCTATAGTATACATATAAGCATAATTATATAAAAAGTATGGCATACAAGCATAATTATAAAAAAAACATGATTATATATGGTTATAGATTATATATTAATACTTTAAATTTTTAAATCGAAGAAAAGATCAATAATCTAAAATAAAAATTAATCATAATAAAATTAAGATATACGAGGTGATTTGATTTTTATTGATTTTTAAAATTTGAAAGTTAAACTAATAAATATTAGATCGATTATTTAAACCAAATTAAATATCCTTTAAAATTGATAAAATTAAATTAAATTAATTTGAATAAATTTAATTGGTTTAATTTGAATAATTTTTACACATATATATTTTCATGGAACGGATTGAAATGTTCTTGATAGATTCAACTTGATATCTAAGATTCCAATCTTAATTAATTCTACACAATAATTAAAAAGTAATATTACTTGTCTAAACAAGCATCTTCTTGATGTGATTACAATGCATAAAAAATAGTTTTTAAATTATGGCCGGCAGTGATTTTGACAGAATCTGCTATATAATATTTGAAACACTATTTTTTTATTTTTTTATAAAATCACTTTTTAGTAGTAATCACTTGGTATCTTTAACAAGAGATGGAAATGCCTTTTAAGTATCTTGTTTAGTACATGATGTCACTTTCTTAAAGTGGGCAGCTTTTGCAAATTCTAAGGTATTATCATATTAATTGTTGTTGTTAATAACGTTAAAGAAATATAAATTTATATACGTAATTATATTATTTTTAATATATTATAGTGTAAAATAATTTTCAAAATAAAAAGTAATTTTTTCAACAATACATATAATTAAGTTTACTCCCCAGTAACATCATAGGTACTGATAATTAAGAATCAGAATAAATATAATCCACGTGACAAATCTAGGAAAATGTTATTTGTTTTGTAAGAATAAGAAAAAACTCCTCTAAAATGAAATAATTTTGTGGGAATTGTCTTGATCGTAAGATATCATCAAATAATAGTAAGAAATATTATCAAATGATTTTTTGTAATTTTTTCTAGTATGAAATGAGGAGAGAATAAGTTATAAGACTATCTATGTGCCAAAGGAAGTGAGTTTTTTCTTTTTTTTCTTTTGGTACGATTGATAGTAGAAAAGTCCTACTCAATAAGGAGGTTAGCACTTTACTAATAGAATTTAAAGTAAAAAAGCCTAAAAAACTTAATAAGTTGTTACTCTAGTAACCTGAATAAATGAAAGAAATAATAAATAATGAGATATTTTACTATAAATTGATAATCAAATATTGCTAAATCTAAAAGCTATACCATCGACTATAATATTATTCTTTCTATAAATATGGGAATAAGAATATCAACAAATGAAACAGGACCAAATAATGTTTTACCTGAAATTGAAACTAAGAGATTTAAATATTAGGAATTATCATTGAATAACAATTACTCGTTTGTAACTCAAAAATTTGAATTTGAATTTTTTATTTTAAAATTATTCAAAAACATAAAATGTTAATAAAAATAATATTTACTATTTCAAAATAATAATATGTTATATATATTTAATATATTTAATTTTATATTTTTTAATAATATTAAAATATAAGTGTTTGTATGCACAAAAATATAATATTAAATATAATATAAATTTATAATTTTGAAGAAAGGTCCACACTTTTTGGTTGCAAATGAGATCAAGCGGTTCAAAGCAACCACTCTCCCTATTAGTCTTTGAACATCGTTGATAGTCGAGGTTTCACATCTATTAAAACTTTTATCTTTTCCATGTTGGTCATGATTCTTCTTTGGTTGACCATAATCTTAAGAATTTTCCTGAACCTACACCGAACACAATTTGTTTGGGTTCAATTTCCTTCCATATTATCAAAAAACTTCCAATATCTCTCCTATATTAGTGACATTATCCTTGGTATGGTTGCTCTTGAAAATCATATCATCTTCTTACATTTCCATTGAATGCCTAATAAGGTTTGAAAACATTTTATTAACAAACCTCTGATATATGACACTAGAATTTTTCAAACTGAAGGACATGACTTTATAACAAAACAATCCTTAATCGAACATGGAGCTTGTTTTTTCCTTATAAGGGCCATATATTCAGATCTGATTGTATCCAAAGTCAAAATCCATGAAGGAGAAGGTAGGGTATGCTATAGTGGCATCCACAAGCTAGTCTATACGTGGTAGTGGGAAACTATCTTTTGTACATGCCTTACTAAGGTTAATAAAATCTATACATATTCGCCATTACCTGTTAGCTCTTTTGATCAATACATTGTTGACTAGTTTGTTATGTATACAATTTTCAAGAGTTTGTCAACTTCTACTTTCATGGCATAATTTCTTCCTTGATTGTATGATCTTCTCTTTTGTTGATCGGTTTAAACCTTAGGTCCACATGGAGGCATTTCATTATGATTTTTGGATCTATGTCATTGATATCCTTATGGGATCATGAAAACATATCCTTATTTTTCCTTAGAAACTAATCTAATTCTCTTATTTGTTTGGTGGTAATGATATGCCTAAATGGATGGCCTTGTGAGGCTTATCCTCAAATATGACTAGGATACATATCTCTTCAATTGGTTCGGATGTAGGAACATGCCCTAGAATGGGGTTAAGTTCTTGGTCAAGTATAATGAAGGATGTTATACTATGGGATAGAAACAACTTAAGTTCACCTTGTACGACTACCAAATGGTTAATTGGTAAAGGTTACATAGTAAGGGTCGACCAAGTAGGAGATTCCAGTTGGACGATACATGGGTAGATGACACCTATCCTAGGTAGCTCTCCTTAGCCAACCATGTTCTAGTTGGTAATGCTAGTCTTGGGTGGCAACTTCTAGCCAACTATATCCTGGTGGATGGTGCTTGACTTAGGTGGCACTTTTTGGCCAGCCAAGTCTTAACCAACAATACTCTACCTAGGACTTAGATCTCATCTTAGACAAGCATCTTTCCAGCCAAGCCCCGGATGGAATAGGCTTAGCCTTATGCACTCTAGAATTGGAGGATGTAGCAAAGAAATTTTTTGGAATGGTGAATGGCCCAAGCGTTAGTGGCTCTAATAGGTGCTCTGGGTTGGCCTGAAGTGTATTTTCCATATGATCAAGGAAGGCTTAGGGCCTAGGTTGAACTTGCCTTCTAGACTTACCAGGCCTATTGTGGATGAAAAAATCTAAGTACAACACCTATATTTCTAGCAGGTTGTAGTAGAATTGGAACGACCAATGGAAGGATGACCTACTGGTTTCCAAGTTGGACCCCCTAACTATTGGTTAGGGACTAACTGGTGGAGCTAGCAGTTTAATCCATGACCTCTCTTAAAAGTTTAGAGAGTTAGGAAGGTAATAATAGTGGATCAAATGACTCTTAGGTTTTCCTTTCAACTCCATCGTCTCTTTTCAAACTTTTTTTTGCTTTATTTTTAGTTGCGTACACACTTCTTTTCCATAGACAACACCAGATGTTGATGTTGATGTTGATTTTTTTTAATAATAGGTAAGACTATTCTTTGTGGGTTTGCAGGATGAACAACTCATTAAGGCCTTAGACCACCTTGTGAGGGGGTGATCTTTGACCCTTTGATGCTTAAGTTAATAATAATATGACGAAAGTTAAAGGAGATTTATGGTGTTGCTTTTATATTATATGAAAAGAGAATATTTAGTTGAAATTATATGTTATGAAATTTAATTTATTATAATTGTGTACATATATGAGTACATTTAGGATAATGAATTAACCTAATAGTTATCACTTGTTAGGATAGAATTGATTTATTGTAACTTCGTAAATATTTATTTTTAATTATATTTAAAAGAGATTAAATGATAATTATTAAAAATTTATCTATTTAAAACCGTTATTATACTTATAGAAAAAATGAGCATTTATTGTACTTGACCTATAAAGTTCTCTCTATTGATTGGACACCTTATGCGCTTCTAATAAAGCTTTTTTTTATTTTTTTTTGTTGATTGTTAACGCTCTTTGACTCTGCAACCAATATTTAACTATGAGATAAACAAAATTAACTCAATAATATCATATTACTTGACATATAGGAGATAATTTTGGTTAATTTCCCGCCCTGCTATAAGGCTTAAAGTTTATAAATTGTGAGAGATATTATATAAGAGAGTTTATGCGCGAATGAGACACGGGATTCTATATCATATTTAATGAGTGTGCATAATAAAGAAATTTATAAGTTTGTTTAATTTTATTGGTTCATGGTGATAGAAGCCTAAAAGATTACCTAAATTTAAATTTCCTGACTTAAATAATATTGAAATAAGGATTGTGCTATTTTTGGTACGTAACTTTATATGCTGCTTATCATTCTAAAAAAATATGGTTATACTATTACGCGTATCAATTTCAAATAAAGTGTTATACTAAAAGTAAAAGAGAAAGATTTGAACTAAGATAGATTATGAGGAAAGAAATACATCTAGAGTCTACTATACCTTGAGTATGTATTCATTCTATGCATTTTCTTATACATTATGATCTTTTGTGGTGAACCAATATGGTTTTAATATGAGTCATTTTTTTTTTAAATTAGAATATGATATGATGTTGGTAAAAGAAATGATTAAATTTTATAGGGAGCTCTACTTAGTATTGATCTTGGAAAATTAATAAGACTTTCTTTTAAGCACCTAAAAGTTAGGAAGATCATTTTTTTTTTCTTTTTTCTCCCAAGTTGTATAATTACTTTTCATATTATTTTTTTTATTTTTAAATAAACTTTATTGGTAATGGACGAGATAATAAAGTTGCATATTACTTGTTACTTACTTATATGGGCATCTTGGTACATCTATTGATTTATGTAATCCACACACACTTCGTTATAAAACAAATCTAAAAAGAATTAAAGAACAAGCATATATATCATCAACTTGTTGATTTTTAATTAATTTCTTTTTCCTCTCATATTTATGTAGTGGATGTCCCTATTAAAATGGCGTCATGTAAGCCATTATTCAACTATTAATGCTTATTTAAAAATCAAAAATCAAAACTATTAACGCTTAAAATCATCATATGATAAAAGTGTTTAGAGTATAAAACTCGAGAGTATTATTATTAAATAAAGAAATGAAATGGAAAATTTGATTGCACGTCACTTTTGAAAACTGCTTCTCCAAATATTAAAAAATAATCAAACGGTGCTTCAATAATTCCTTTCTCAAACAGGATCAGTGCAGTATTGGAATCAATTAGAAGCTAAGTTGAAATTCATATGTACTACCAAAAACCAAAGTTCCAACTAATACATATTCTTAAAATCTCTAGGAATTATATAAGACTAACTATTATTTTTGAAAATATTTTAATTTCTAGATAAAAAATGATAATAGTAAAATATTAACCACATTAAAGTCTAACGATGTTAATTATAATATACGATATGATAATATAATTTTAAAAATAATAACATTATTCATTTTTTAAGAAAACTATTTCACGGAACATAACACAATTAATGTAAGTGTAATTATATATGTAAATTTTTGTACATTTAACGTTTCTCGTCATTGTAACTTTAAAAAAAAAATCTACCAAATTTAGAGGACTTTATAATTTGTGACTATTAGTAATATTTTATGAAAACCAAGCAGCAACTTCTTACATAGGTAAAAATCATGTATATACTATTTTATTAGTAAAAACTCACTATAGACGAGGTTATCATTCCTTATACACTACTACAAAAAGTGGTATATAAGTCGCTGTGTAAAGTCGGTTCTTCACGTCAACCGACGCTACGTCACATGGATAGCGTCGGTTGACATGGTGAACCGACGCTACGTCATGTGGATAGCGTCGATTGACGTCGAGAACTGACGCTACATCACGTGGATAGCGTCGATTGACGTGGAGAACCGACGCTACGTCACGTGGATAGCGTCGGTTGACGTGGAGAACCGACGCTATCCACCTAATATATTCACATTCGGCTCATTTTGTATGCAGAATTCAGTTTTCTTCCTATCTCCTCCATTTTATTCCTCACTTAGAACTATTTTCTCCCAAAATCTACACTGTACGCGACCTTCGTTCTACATTTTCGGCCACCTCCGACCACCATTTGTAACGTCATTTTGTAAGTTATATTTCTCTTCTCACATTATCTGTCAGTTCTTCTATTTTTTTGAGCAAAATATTAAAAAAAAATTATACCCATTTTCTGTTATTGATTTAGGTACTTAGCCAAAATCAAGGAACTATTCGTATGTTCTTGAATAGAAGTAAGGAGTCTCAATCTTTGCTAATTTTATCAGGGTCTAATTTTTTAAAATAGGCCCATTCAACGATGGAAAATATTCCAATGTGATAAAAGAATCATTTCTAGAATTCCAATTTGTAATTCGTTAGGAACAGTCTCTCAAATTGCGAATTTTTATTACCTTTTAAAAACTCATAATAAGATCTCGTCAACTAAATATTTGCAACTTGACAATTTAAAACTGACTTTTCAAGTAATTAAATATTATTTAATGGATGAAAGCGGTAGAATTTCTAATTTCGATCCATGCAGTAACATCCTTTTGAATCCATTCAACTTAAATTGGCATTTTCTTCATCATAATTATGATAATAATTATCATTATTGTGATGAAACATGCCCAATAATTAGCCTTGGGCAGTTTCTTTGTGAAAATGTATGGATAGCCAAAAACGGACAACACCTAAAAATTATGTTTGACTTAGTTTATGCATAATGCAGCTAGCTTATTATTCGATCAGTTTGTTTTATATTTTGTATAAATTTTTTATTTAGTTATGTTTTTTAGTTTGCTTGTAATAATGTTTGACTTATTGTATGTATTCAATAATATCTGAAATGTTGTGTGAGTTTGCGTGGATAAATTTATTTATGTGTATAATTAATATTACTTTTTAATTATGATATAGTAACATGCTTAGAAATTAGAATCAACCGCGTGATTGGTTTTTATATATATATTCATGAAACATGTTGCTTATTTTTTAATTTGTATATAAATGGTTTTGTAAAATGATTAAAATGATAATTGTTTTGCATTATGTATGTTTTGATATATATTCTAATAATTAGGAAATTTATATATAATAATACTTGAAATATATTCATTGTATACATAATTAAGTAATATGTTTAATTAATGTCATTAATAGAAAATAGACAAATCTTGGATGTCAAAGTGTAGAATTGAGCAAGACTATATTTCTGGAGTTGAAAGTTTCATGGAATTTTCTTGTAGAACTAGTAATACTGGAAGTAGTATGATTCGATACCCATGCGTTAAATGTAAAAATGAGCGATTTCATGAATTCGATGAGATTAAGTATCACCTTATCCGTAATGGTATTCTATTGACATATAAATGTTGGTATTATCATAGAGAAAATATTGATAATACTCATGGGGAAAAGTATAATAAGAATGTGAGTGGACTATATACATCTTATCATAATGTACAGACTGAAAATATGTTTCATGGTGTTGAAGATGAATTACGCGAGGATGATCCCAAAACCTTTCATAAACTTATAGAAGATGCCAAAAAACCGTTGTATCCAAAATGCAAAAAATACACTAAAATGTCGGGATTGGTTCATTTGTACAATGTGAAGGCAAAACATGGTTTTTCTGACAAGGGATTCACAGAATTACTAAATCTACTAGTCGATATGTTTCCTGAGGGTATTGAATTGCCATCTTCAATGTATGAAGTGAAGAAATCTCTTAGTCGATTTGGCATGGAATATCATAAGATTCACGCTTGTCCTAATGATTGCATTCTTTATAGAAAAGAATATGAGACATTACATGATTGTCCTATGTGTAAAGAATCGAGATGGAAGCATGGTACAAATGAGAGTACAACACATAAGAAAGGCGTGTCTGTAGAGGTTCTTTGGTACTTTCCTCCGATTCCTCTCTTTCAAAGGTTGTTCAATAGTAAATATACATCAAAGATGTTGACTTGGCATTCAGATAATCGATCTGATGATGGGGTGCTACGTCATCCTTGTGATTCTCCAAATTGGAAAGTAGTAGATAATTTATCTCCTCAATTTTCATTTGATCCACGCAATCTGCGTCTTACCATTGCTGCTGATGGAATTAATCCACATAGTTCCCTCAGTAGTAGATATAGTTGTTGGCCAGTAATTATGGTAACATACAACCTTCCTCTCTGGTTGTGTATGAAAAGAAAATTCATGATGTTAACATTATTGATCTCAGGACCGAAACAACCCGGTGTTGATATTGATGTATATTTGCAGCCTCTGATAGATGATTTAAAGACGTTGTGGAATGATGGTGTAAATGTTTACGATGCACATAAAGAAGAATACTTTAACTTGAAAGGGGTCCTTTTATGGACAATTAATGATTTTCCTCCCTATGGAAACTTATCAGGACATGCAACAAAAGGTTACAAGGGATGCCCTATATGTAGTGATGGAACTTCTGCAAATTATCTTGTTCATGGACGAAAGATGTCTTATAGAAGACATAGGAGGATTTTGCCATCTGGATACAAGTTTAGATACCAAAAGAAACTCTTTGATGGTGAAGAAGATCATGATCATGCAACTCGACCTTTGCGAGGTATTGAGATATTAAGGCAATTGAATGGGATGACATTCAAACGATATGGAAAGATGAAAAAAAAACTCACCAAGGTAGGGAAACGAAAGAGGTCAACTAATAAAATTGGTGAAAATGAAAAATAGTTTGAACCGAATTACCATGGTTGTTGGAAAAAAATCAATATTTTGGGAATTACCTTATTGGAAAGACCTTCACATTCGTCACATCTTAGATGTCATGCACATTGAGAAGAATGTATGTGAGAGCTTGCTTGGCACTTTACTTAATATACGTGGAAAAACAAAGGATGGCATTAAAGAAAGATTGGATTTAAAGAAACTAGGCATACGACCTGAATTGGAACCAAGGGTGGAAAATGATAAGAATCGAATATACTTACCACCAGCATCATATACAATGTCAACAAAAGAGAAGGATGTGTTTTGTAAATGTTTGGAAGGTGTGAAAGTTCTTGATGGTTACTCATCCAACTTAAGAAATTTTGTGTATATCACCGATAAGAGACTGTATGGATTGAAATCACATGACTGTCATATCTTAATGCAACAGTTATTACCAGTTGCTATTAGATCAATTCTTCCAAAACATGTTCGAATATCAATAATTCGGCTTTGTTCATTATTCAATACAATATGCAAGAAATCTATATCAATTGGCGAATTAAATTCTTTACAGAAAGAAATTGTAGAAACTTTGTGTCTAATTGAAAAATATTTTCCTCCTTCTTTCTTCGATATAATGATTCACTTATGTGTTCATTTAGTTCGAGAGGTTCAATTATGTGGTCCTACTTACTTAAGGTGGATGTATCCTTTTGAGAGATATATGCAAGTCCTTAAAGGATATATAAATAATAGATATCGACATGAAGGATGCATGGTGGAATGCTACATTACTGAAGAGGCCATTGAGTTTTGTTCTGAATACTTTAGTAGTTCATCCCGTGAACCGACTTTACATTTTAAGTCTCTAAATTTAAAGTCGGTTCGCTAATGCCTATTTATGTAGTAGTGACATCAACTCCACAGAACAACTTAGAGATTGTTTCACTAAAACTATTTCCAAGGGAATTTTTACTTATATATGTTCTTATCTGAATATGGTAAACATATATGCTTCAGTTTGAATGGAAGTGTTAAAATAACTGCTTGTAGGCTATTTTAATTATTTAATTATTTTTTTATTCTCTTGCCATGATCCATATGTGTAAGTCATTTGGTTGATGAAGGAGGAATTAGACCATTAGATCAAAAACGAGTAAGAAGCATAGTTGTTTAAATAAAAATAATAATACACATGGCAATTTATTATTAAAGGGACACGTACAGAAGAGACAAACAGTTTGAGACTATCTGAACTTGATGAAACAAAAATTCATTTATACATATTAACCATGGATTCAAAAATTGGGATATATTCGAATATATAATCGAAAGTATCTATGTTCATATGCTTCCATATAAATAATATAATGTACTATCTTATTTTAAAAAGATACTGTGAAAATATAGTACATTGTTAATAACATTAGGAATAAGTGTTGAACGTACAGGGATGGTTCCCACGATAATTTTGATTACATTTGAGTTATAACCATTGATATGAACATATAATTATTTTTTTACTGTTTAAACATGTTTCTTAATTTTTAAAGTTTATTCAAAAGGGAGAAGTACACGATCTTGTAGCTTTATGTAAAAAAAAGTGCATCGATCCTATAGCTTTTAGCTATAGCGCTTTAATCCTATAACTTCAAAAAAATTACACTTTAGTCCTTTAGTTTGCACTTGTTCATAAAAATGGTGCACATAAGTCCTCTGACTTTAGACTTTTAGGATTAAAGTATTCATTTTTTTAAAAGTTATGGAATTAAAGCACTCCAGTTGAAAGTAATGAGATTAAAACACTTCTTTTGTAAAAGTTATGGGACGAAAATGGTCGGCGTGGCAGCACTATCAATTTGGAACGCAAGATTTAAAATGAGACAGAGCTGGGAGGCTTGGTGAAGAGATCATCAAGCTGATATTGTGATGAAACATGAGCAATATGTAACATCCCATTCACCATATGATCAGGTAGGAAATGGTGATCCAATTCCATATGTTTGCAACAAGCATGGAGAATAGTATTTTATGCAACATATTTAGCACTTAAATTATCACATAATAACAAAGGTTTAGTAATAATATAACATATAACTTAGAAAAAAAGGGATTTCAACCATAAAAGTTTAAAGGTTAAATAGGATAGAGCTCGATATTCTGATTCTATGGAGGATCTAGACACCATCTTTTGTTTAGCACACTTCCAAGAAATAAGATTATCACCAAAGATAACACAATAAGCACTAGTTCTCTTACGATCAACAAAACATCTACCTCAATAAACATCACTAAAGGCAACAAGATCTAACATGAAATAAAGAATCATAAGCATACCATGGTGTAAACTACCATTAACATATAGTAGAAACCTCTTAACCGCAAGCCAATGGCAATTAGTAGGCTATGACATAAATTGACACAATCGATTCACAACACACAATTTTTTTGGTTTAATGAGTGTAAGATATTGGGAGGCACTAACAACACTTCTATACTCACTTGGATCTTCTAAAAGAACACCATCATATTTGTTGAGTAGCTTACAAGATACCATTATAGTAGTAGCATGCTTGCTGTCTTAGAAATGCCATTTATGATCCAACTCTTGAGCATACTTTTGCTCACTCAAATGGATGCCAAATTGAGTATAAATGACCTCTAATTTGATGAAGAAACTTAGCTTGATAAAATCTTTAAGTTAAAAATTGGAATTAAGTTAAGAGATTAAACTTGGGATGTTCAATGTTGAGTTCCCTATTATGATTATAGCATCGAAATAAGCAAGAACCAGCAGAATGTCTATCTTGATAATCTTGAAGATAAGATTAACATGAGACTAAGAATGCACAAAATCAAAATTAGGCAAAAAGGTATTTCATTTTTGATACCATGCTTATGATGTCTGTTTGAGACCATAAAAGGCTTTTCAAGTTCACACACTAGTCCACTTCCCTTTTTAAAATTAGTTGGTTGTCCCATATACAAGATCTCTTCTAAGTCAACATTTAAAAAATCATTATTCACATCTACTTGTTTTGGGATGGCCCAATTTACAGATAGAAAAACTAGAGAGAAGACATAGAATTTTTGTAAAATGTGTGGATCTATTATGAGGTCCATATATATATACATACATATAGAGTGTTACACGTAAACATGTTGATTACATAAGGGGTACACATCATAACATGTCAGAGGGGTATAAGAGTAAAAGAAAATACATTTAAAGCTTGAAGGTTAACCATCATATGGCTCGAGTTGATGGTTGATCTTCCAACACTAAACCTCCTATGTGTAGGTAGGCCTATACTAAAAGTGTCGTTAGAGGAATTGTAGGCATAGGCATAGGTAGGTCCTCTTAGGATGACTCATTTTATGGCTCGAATTGTTTGTTAGATCGGACTCTGAGTCAATCCATATGTTCAAACATCCAATCTCACTACTCTTTCACCTCGGTTCCTCAATAGGGGTGGAAGAGTATCAATTGGACAACCAATTTGAAACGTTCAGCTCATCCTAATAAATGCTTATCAGTGAATTAGAAAAAGAAAATATGCACCTCTATATAAGGAGAAGCTTGATCTTCTCTTCATTTCATCATTTCTTGCATATCAGACAAAAACTGAAACAAAAAATGCTTTGTCATTTCAACTCGCGTCATACAAGTTCTCATCTTGGTGGTAAGAAATTAGTACGACACATAGTTTACTTACTCGAGCTTTAAAGAAAACTCGACCTTAGGTAACTTCTATTTCTCGTACCTTAACATTTTATATATTTGAAATATTTTGTAGAGACCATGCATAGAGAGTGAAATATTTTGTAGAGACCATGCATAACAAGTGAAATATTTTGTAGAGACTATGCATAGAGAGTGTACTTTGGGCTCGTCCTTCTGTGAGAGCCCACAATATTCTAGCTTCTCAGGTCACGCAAAGGGTGATGCCCTAGTGTCCACTAATGAGATAAGCACCTTGAGTGAATAAGAGATATTTAAGCCTTCTCCTTTCACCTCTATGTCTCATCCATGAGCCATACCTACAATTTGGTTAAATGTGCCTTATACCCAAATATCCATCATGAGGTCATAAAGGAAGAAGATGAAGAAGAAAAGCACTAGTGAACCCAAAGGTCATATCAAAGGTTGGGTAGTCAAGGTCAAACCCAATAGGTTGTCTACTCAGAACGAGGAGAGACTAAGGAAAATGTATGACATTCCTTCTTCGATTTAGATAATGATACCTGGATCAGATGTTCTTGAAAATGATAAACCTTCAATAGGGTGGATACCCTTTCATGATAAGGCCTTGTGGCTAGAATTAGGTTTACACAGTACCCCTTCATAAGGAAATTCTTGGCCAGAACTCAGCTTATTCTAGATCAATTGATGCCAAATGGATGGAGGTACCTATTTTGCCTTACATTAATATACATCGAGCTCAAGGTCAAGCTAGAGATGCCCAAGTTCAATGAGGCATACATATTGAAGCAAAATACCATAAATATGAGGAGGGTTTATATCTTAGTAAAACAAGACTGGGGAATAAATGTAATCTTCTTTGAGAATGGGAAGATCTAGAAGGAGTACTTCTTCTATGTATATGGTCAATGGGAGACTCTAGACAGTGATGTTAGACTGATAAGGAGCACTTGGTCTAACACCAAGGTTGTGAGAATATGGGCTTCTTTATCATAACTTTGAGCTCCAAGGCCAAATAATGATTGGTTGATATCCAAAACTATATGCCTGAGAAGACACAATGGAGGCAACTACTAAACACTCCATGTTTTATTATGTTTGGGTTGATGAGGTGGGGCTCAGTTAAGCCCCCTCATAGGATAATCCGTAAACACTAAGCACCCTTCAAACGTCAGAACCCTCCCTTAGACTATAGGGGAAGGTTCAAAGTACTCCCTAATGATAGAGACTTCACAAATACCTTATTTTTAATTTAGCCCAACATTTTAAAAACTAACACCATTTGTTTCTTATTTGTGTAGATACCATAGAGTTCAATGCCACTAATTTGTTAGTGTAGCTTAAGAGTAGGGTTGCTAAATAGGGGGTGAGCTCTTAGAAAGTTACAAGTCCTTCCCAAGGGTTGAGATCTACCAAAAGGAAGAAGAGGAGTAAGTTCTATAGCCAAGAGACCACTCAAACCCTATCAAAAAATAAAAGAAATGTGACCATTGACGAGCCCGTCTGGATGCCTAGTCCATTGAATATCGTTGAGCCCACACTAGTATCCTTGTGTCAACATACCTCTACACTTGGTACCTAGAGACAACAAACACTTACCCTTTCTATGAGGGACTTAAGGAGGAGAAAAAGGGTCATTGAAGACCTCACTACAGATGTTGAGAGAATGGCCCTTTATGGCACTAGAAAGGTTAGACCACTACATAGACCAACTCCCCTATATGGCACACAAGATATAGCTCAATACTATGTGCAAGGATGCATACTCTAGGGACATTCTCAACTAGCTTTTGTACTATGTGAGTCTTAGTCTGACCATATTTCTTATTGAGCCTTGGGCTACTATATTTTCCTAACCTTGCATTGTTTTTCATGTTTTCGGGCTCAGCTCCTTCATGAGCTTAGTAGACTTCAAGGCATGGATAGATTGAACCATGAGCTTGTAGTGAAAAAAAGAGATCCATGCCTCATATAGGGATAAGAATTATGTGCTATTGACCAAGGCCAATAAGTGGGATGGTGAGGCCATTGACAAGGAGAAGTTGTCCAAAGCCATACACAAGTTGAATGAAAACTTAAGGTGCTTCGAGGAGCTTGGGGAGACTTAGAAAATGAGGTTATAGTATAGGGTTTTGAGGTTATTAAACCATTTTTATGCGCCATCACATAGAATGGAAGGAAATAGTTTACACATTATGGCATCTCTTTTGAATTGAGTGAGGCTCATAGGGGACATATCCATCTTTAAGTGTTGCATATGAGTTACTGAATATTTCATTTCTAGGTAATATGTGCACATAGGAGCACTAAACTTGGCTAGAGGCTCATCGTGCTCTATTTCATCATAAAAGGGGGAGACATAGTTTATTGCAATTCTCATCCATATCATAGTACACCTTACCCTTGTCTTGACTTTCATATTCCATTTAAGGGTTTGGTCTTACTTTTTTTAGCTTCCTCTAATGCTTGAATGCCTCTTGGAATTTTTGCTCTTGCAATAACTACTCATTACTGACCCTTATCGAGTTAGGAGAGTGGTCTCCTTCAATTGTGTTATCACCCTAGGATGACTCGGGCACTACGTGATCTAGCCCAATACTACCAACCAGATTAGTGGCTTGATCTTCAGGGGCATCCAACCCTGACTCTAATCATAGTGCCCTACTTTCTCACCTTGTCTCCTCGAGCTATCCTCTTAGCTCAAGAAGTTGATATGTCACTTCTTGATAGGGATTGATCTCCACTCTGGCCTCATTTTGCACTAGAAATTTATGGTCCTATGTCAATGATGCCTCCTTATTTATTAGTCTTAATCTTTCCTTTACTCGCGTTCCTACCATGACGAACGTTATTCTAGGGAACTATGCTCATTTACTAAGAGTCTTTCTCTCATAACTCGAGGTGAATCCTTGAAAATAAGAGGTCAAAAGCCAAAGCTTGAGCTTCGAATCTGAGCCCCATGATTGGCACCAAAATTTTGGGATGACTTGATTTAAAAAGAGAGAAACTAAAGAGAAGTTAGATAATTTTTGTAGAATGTGTGGATCTCTTATGGGATCCATATATATAGAGAGAGCATTACATGTACATGTGTCAATTACATAAGGGGTACATGTCACAGTGTGTAGGTAGGCTCAGGTTGATGGTCGGTCTTTTAATACCAAAGCTCCTATATGTAGGTAGGCTCATACAACGAGTGTCATTATGGGTATAGGCATAGGCAGGTCCTTTTAGGACAACTCGTTTAATGGCTCAAGCTATTTGTTGGATCAGACTTTAAGTCTATCCATATGTTCAATCACTTGTCTTAATTCCTAGTCAAATATTAAGTCCAAGCAGAGAGCAACTTGAATGGTTGTTGGTTTAATGACTAGACTAAATGTTTCAAATAGATCAATACCAGCCTCTTAAAGATAACAAAGAGCTATTATCCTACACTTATAGTTATCTAATAACCCTAACCTAAGTAACTTAACTCTAGAAAACCACTTACACCCAATTGCCTTTTCGCCAAAGGGTAGTGGTACTAATTCGAAAGTACTATTGTTTACCAAGGCATCATATCCTTTCTATATTTTTACTTGAAATACATGAATCTTAAGAGCCGATTTTCATAACTTTGGAGCTAACAAAATTCCAATAGTAAGGGTATAAACCTTTGGCTTTTTAATGCCTGCCTTGGTTCTAGTGACCATGGGATGGCATTTTTAGGTGAAGAATATATAGTTTGAAGAGAAGAAGGAAAGGAATAATAGACAATATAGGTTGTAATTGAAGTAAGAGAAGGAAAGACAGGTGATAATAGACCTTGAGATGGAATGATATATAACAAATAAAAGGAGCAAAAATTGGAGCTGAGAAAGATGCTAAAAAATCAAAGGAAATAAGAGTAACACAAGAAAGGGCAAGAAGATGAGAAAAGGGAAAAAGAAGAGGAAATAGAAGTAGAAGATGATAGTTGAGAGAAAGGATAAATAGTTTCATTAAAGACAAAATGTCTACTAACATGCACATTACCAGTTGAAATATGTGAACATAGGTAGCCACAATAATGAACAGTATAGAAAATGAAAACACAAGCAAAAGATCACGCTTGGAGTTTTGATAAGTGCATGAAAAGTACTCATATTCCATTATTTTAATATGCTTATTTGGAATGAATAAGTTTAACTATAGCATTTTGATATGATTATTTATACAAAACTTTCTTTTAAGAATCATGAGTATACTTTGACATATTTCAAGTGTTTTTAGCTTCAAAAGAGGGAAACAATGTTAACACACAAAGACACAATATTTGGAGCACTCAACTAACACCCTAAGAGCAAAAGAGACAAAGACATGTAAGCCTTACATTAAGAATCAACCACTTGTAAATGGAACAAACATTGCATATTGTAGCATAATAAAATATGAGCCGTGGAAGCCAACTTGGGTTTTACTAATGGGCCAATCAAACATTGCATACCGTAATAAAATAAAAGGTGTGCCAATATGGATGAGTCTTGAGTTGCACTATGAAGGTGATTTTTAGTTGTGTCTACGAACAAAAAGGTATGGTGCAATGCATGTACTAAAATTGGGACTCTAAACTCTAAATAGTATCATACATATAAATAGGTTCCAATAGTTCATTAGGTTAGAGATTAGACTTAACACAAATTTGAGGCATCTTGTGAGAGTTTTTCCACGTCAAAAAAGAGAAGGTAATACATTCTAGAGATTCAAGAGCACTTTGAAGATCAAGATTACACACTTTGAGAGAAGAAAACATTATCCATCCATTGTGTATTTAGATCTAACTAGGAACCTTTTTTATTTTTAGATATATCTTCTTCTACTTTTCTTGGATGCATTCTTATTTTAATCAAATCATGGATATTAATCTAAAAAAGTTAGGCTAATTTTGAGGCATCTTGTCAGAGTTTTTCCACATCCAAGAAGAGCAGAGAAGCCATTAAAGAGATTCAAGAGCCCTTTGAAGATCAAGATTATACACTTTGCGAGAAGAAAATATTATCCATCCATTGTTAGTATTTAGATCTAATTAGGAATCTTTTTATTTCTAGATTTATCTTTTTCTACTTTTTTTAGATGCATGCTTATTTTAATCTAAGCATGTCTAGTTATTTTCTATAGGGATTTAACTATGTTTCCAAGATTACTTAGATTATTTAGATGAATAATTTTATAATTAATTAAATAAATATTGTTTCTTGATTCAAGTCTTGTTGCAAGATTTATTTATAAATAATTTACTAACCATTTATTCTTTATAAATAGATTAAAACTTTAAGAATTGGGTTTCAGGTACACCATCTAGATCTAATTTTGGTAACTTCAACAAGATTTTAAATTAATAACTTGACTAGTGTTTTGATTTAAATGATTACAATTTCCATGGGTAAAATTTAATCTATTAGTTTATCGTTCCAATCATATGACATTAGTTGTTGATTAATAAAGAAAATAATCCTTGAATTAGAAGTTTTTGTATTGTAAAGGAAGACCAATAATCCAAGCTTATATATTTATTTACTTTAATTCACCTAAATCTTTTGATGTAAACATGATTAACTAGCTAAATTTCTTATAAATCCTCTATTGACTTTACAACTTTTTTGATTTTTTTAGTTGAGTTCTTACATAATTATTTGTCATTATTTTAGGATTTTAAACTCAATTATTATAATAGAGTGTTTAGGTTTAAAGTTTTGTTTAAGTTTGTAAGAAGAGTGAAAAATTATGTAAAAACATTACAATTTCTTGAGAGACCGACCTTGAAAATATATTTGTCGCTTACTATATATGACTCATGCACTTGTGAGCTATTAATACAAATTTATGCATAAATTTTTGGTACCGCTATCGAATTTGGATTGTTTATCAAACTTTTTAAAAACTCTTTGTTAACATTGTGTTGTGTTTAATTATTTTTGTTTATTGTAATTATTTTCATACCTTGTCTATTTTATTTTCTTCTTTGGTTTATTTGCTTTTAGTTATTTATTTTATTTTAATTTCTTTTTTGTTTAATTTTCTTATGGTTAACCTTCTGGTATGAATGAGTCTGACACCTGGTACACAACCACGGTAAGGAGATATGACATCTTAAAAACTCATGCTAAACTCATAAGCAACGAAATTTAAAAAATATAGATAATCAACAAAAGTAGCAAAAATCAATGAGATATCCAACAAATTAATTAATACAATAGATATAATAATGAGAAAGCTATAAAGAAAGAAAAGAAAGCATATAACAACTTAAATCAATAAGCTTTATAATTAGAGTTTAAATCTAATATGTTGGTACATACATGATTAAAATTTATATTATACTAACACAATAGTAAATCATTCATAACAATATTTATAACGAGATAACCTTATATAGAGGCTCTGCCTTTATGATAAAATTATTAGGTTGCTCATGGAAATCACCTCACAACAAATAATCAACTAAAAATAATAAACAAATACAACTAGATAAAAATTTAAACTTAAATACATTTATCAATCAGGATCACACTATCCTAATAGTCTATTACTACCCTTACTTACTACCTCCATAACAACTTGATTTAACACACGAATTTGACTCTCATCCAGATCCAACACTACATACACTAGTGTGATTAGTAACCAACCATTCAGTAATGTGTATACAAAGTTGGAACTAACTTAATCATAACAATTAGCAAACAATATCTTAGGGATTTATAGATATGACTAAGACTAACGTAAGAATGAAATTTTCCTCACAACTAACTAGTAAAGTAGTCGTAAGTAATCACAAATTAAGAATCCTATTTTACCCTTACAAATACGCAACACAAACATTGAAATACACTTAAGATAATTGTGAAATGGAATCAACAATGAGTAAATATTTTAGTAGACTTTTGCTACGAGTTCTTGAACATGAAAAATGGGTTATTTATAGAAAATATTTATCCTTTGGGGTACCTTTTTGAGCCCTCACTGATTCCCCATCGAGGGATCAAAAAATGTGATTTTTTGTTTCTAAAAATTGTCAAGTAATATTTCACAAATATCCATAAACATAACCAAACAAAAACTACAACACTCATCATAAAATGCACATTATAAAAACCAATGTCATGGTATGTGTAAATATGCTCACATATAAAGTGTACCTAACTATGTGCATATACATTATTGATTATTAATAACCAACCTTACATAGAGAAAGATAAATATACTATGTAAACTAAATAAATCTATGTTTTGCATACAAAGATGCCAACAAAGACTCAAAGCACTTTAGGACTTACATGGTGCTTTAAATTAATTGTTTCTTTCATTAATATGCAAGGTAGAAGATCCCATGGAAATTAACTTGTATCTTTCATAGATAATATTAACAGATCCAAAGAGCAACTAAAAGATAGTATACTAAAATCTAATTTCCTTTAAGAGCCTTTACCAAAGCCACCATTACATCTTTTATTAGAACCTTTAAACATGGGAAGATTTTTTTCCATGGGTGATTGAAATGGAGTATGAAAGGCTAATCATTAACATTGTTACTACCTTTATACAATTGGGAGAGGTAGCAAGGAATTATAAATTGAAAAATATTCATTAATCCATATTGCCCTCCTTTTATGGAATTTATAATGAAGATCCTTTGACTTTCATTAGAGATTTCTACTCAATTGTATAAACATTCCTTTTGTAAGGGCTAAATGAAGACCAAATTAAAATGAGATATTTCCAATACACTCTCAAAGATAGGTCTAACGGTTGAATAAAACTTTTCTACCAGGTTTCTTGATAACTTAAGAATGAACCAGCAACAAATTTATAGGAAAATTCTATCAGAAAACTTCCAACTTGAGAACTAAAATTGCAACATTATTCAAATGAAAGGAGAGCCATTCCATGAACGTTGGGATAGGTTCAAATTTTTCTCACTCAATTCCCACACCATAGCTACCCATTTTAACTGAAAAAACTAATTCTTCTAAGATAGGTTAATACAATAGTGTCAATTCATAAATGATAATGTTGCAAGAAGTGCTATGGAGAAAAGATAGCATTAGAGACTTATGAGCTCTATAAAATGTTGGGTGTTATCTCCCAATAGAAAATCACTAGTGTGAAAAGAGTCAAAGTTCATGAGATAGACACTAGTACTGAAATGTCTATGCAACTTACAGATTTGACCAAGAAAGTTACACTTCTTCCACTGAGGGTAATACAAATAGAGAGGTATGTGGAGTGTATAGTAATTATAGGCATAGTACTAACACTTGTCTTTATAAAATATAACCATTTGTAGGTCCTATATACTTAAATGCAATGGAGGGTTATCAACCTAGATCTAGGAATGACCCTTATCCAAAACCACATGCAGGGCCAACAATTCAATCAAAAAATTCTACATAATCCTCCAAATAAATCAAACTTAGAGGACAACTTGAATGCTTTCATTCAAGTTAGCAATGACAACCAGGTTAAAAAAAAATCAAAGGTTGGATTCCTTAGAGGCATCAATGAAAAGAGTGGAAGTGTAAGTGGAGCAACTAGTTAAGCATGTTCAAATGCAAGCAAGATAAAAGTTTCCTAATCAAAATGAGCAAGTAAAGGCTATTACAACCATTCACAATGATGAGTTGCTAGATATTAAGTTTCCTAAATTTTCTAATTATTTAACTAATGATGCAAGGAACATAAGTAATTCTCAAGCTACCTCCAAGGATCATGGAAGCTTTAATGTCAATATCCTCATTGGTGATAAAAAATGAGGTAAACATTATGTTAGATCTAGGTGCAAGTGTTAGCTTAATACCTTATTCATTATACTTATAGTGAGGAGTAAGGATCTGAAACCTATAACCATGTCCTATAATTAGTTGATAAATCTCCAATATATCCCAAGGATATGGTAGAAGACTTAACGTTATAGGTAGATTATCTTATCATACCTATAGATTTTGCAATTGTAGATGTACAAAAGATCATAAAACTAGATAATAAATATAATGTATTTCTTGGTAGGCCATTCATGGCCTCTCCTTAGACAATTTTTGATGTCTACAAAGAAATCTAACAAACCCAAGACTGTTCGTTTCTAAGCACATTCAGAAATTGACTCAATTAAAAGGGAACATTGAGTGAATTAAAGTCTACAAATTGTAATCCCCCAACAGTGTCTTGCTAAGACGTTAAACTAAGTCCTAAATGGAAGATAACCCATTAAACATTTTCTTTGGTTTTTTTTATTTATTATTCATTATTATTATTTTTTAGTTATAGTTTTTTATTTTTTTTATCTAATATTATGATTGTCTAGTATTTTTATTCTATGTTAATTTATTTCTTAGCAATATTTTTGCTTTTATTCATTAAAAAAATTGAACTAAGCCACGACATGATGAAATTTTTGTTGTAGGAATATATTTCACACCACAGCACACTAGTCTCTAATAGTATATGCTAGAAACTTTTCAGTGTGTACCATGGTATGAAAAAGTTGTATGCCATGGCCTACAAACAATTTTCACACTAACCCACTCCCCGATCATGATTTTAGACCAAATCTACAAAATAATATAAAAAAAATCTCTTCTTCTTCATCAACCCTAATTTTCTCTTGTCCCAAATACCCATTTTTCACCAAGTTGTATCTTCTTCTCCAAATATCCTCGAATTGCTTCACTTTTTTCATCCATAAGCATTTTCCCTCTCATTTTCGGAAAGATATTTCTTCAATATCCATCAACCCTTCTTCAAAGGGGTATCCATATCAACTTCATCTTTTTCAAATGGGTTTGTAAAATTCAAAAGTAAGTAACCCAAATTCTCAAAACAATTACTAGGTTTTATTTCTTAAATTAGTAATTATTTTTTTGGTTTAACAAAACCCTAATTTCATTTAGAGAGGGTGAAAAAAATGTTTAGTTGATATATTTTTTGGAATTTTTATGGATATTTATTTTTAGAACTTAAAAGTAGTGGCACCAAAGAGAAAGAATAGTGAGAAAGGATAGGAGAAAGTTTCAAAATAATTCAATAAGCTAAATTTGTTAGTCTTGAGGCTAAATTAAGGTTTGATAAAGTAGCAGAGATTAACAAAAAAATTCATTATATAAAGGGGATTGGATTTTGGGGTACATCCATTCCATGGTATAAATGATAAAATAACAACCCTTCATTGGAGATAGTTTGTTAATAGCCCAGATGTCACTGCTATATCAATAGTATGAGAATCTTATGTTAATGTTCCTAATGTTATGAACAACCAAGCAATAATAAGGGTGTGCTTATCCTATTTGGCCCTTATGATATAAATGTCTTCTATGGAATGAGGGATGTAGGTCAATGGGAGTATGAGGATTATTTGGAAAATATGAATTATGAGGAAGTAATAGAAACCTTAATTGTGGAGGAGGTAGAGTAATATATTGTCAATAGGAAACACAAATACTTTGATGCTAAACACTTAACAAAAATCTCTGATATTTGGCGATATTTTATCTACTTTAGACTAATTCCCACCACACATTATAGTATAGTGGACAAAGAAAGAGTTATATTATTGTATGCCATTACATCCACCAAACTAATGGATGTTAGGGAAATAATAAAATAGAGAATCAAATTATCCATAAATTATCAACGATTAAGTTATTTATTCTCCCAACTCATCATAGCTCTATGTGCTAAATTTGGGGTAAACTTTCCCAAAGGTAAGGTTTTGCTACAACCTGGTGAGTACAATAAAAGACCAAGGTAAGAAGTTGTAAAAGGAGATAAATTATTTAAAAGATTACCAAGCCCAAGGCATATGCATTTTTAGGCTAAATACATGCAATCTCACCATGAGATGCAATGATTTAAATTCTCTCATTTTGGAGTTCACTGTAGTCAATTTAGGAGAGTACTTGAGCCTCCTAGTTATGATTTTTTCTATAGGCCACCTAAATATGCACTTGGGTATGAAAAGATCTGTTTGATATAGAGAACTAAGTTCCACCTCTTTTCAACTAATTTTTTTATGTATTTTTATTTTTATTATGTTTCATTTTTTTTAATTCGATGTATTTTTTATATTGAATAATGTTTATGTTATTTGTAATAGTTCATTTCATAATTGTTTGGTAATATATGATTCATAAGAAGTACACAATAATTTTCTCTATGTGATAGAACTTGAATTAGCTGATGGATTCAACAAGAGTAGTAACCACATCACTATGCTTAATCACATTGTGCTATTACAATTGGGTAAATTTTCTTTTATTTTTCTTTGATTTATATTTAAACATTGAGAACAATGTAAATTCTTGGTTGTGGATAAGGAAAAAGTCCCTTATAAATTATTCATTTTATGTTTTCTCAAACATTTGTTTGTTATTATTTAGTTTATTAGGGAAATTTTAGGTCCAATAAAAACATTTTGATACAAAATTATCATGTTTTTAGTTAATTTAAAGTGATTAATTGATTCTACATATATTTTGTTTGATGTCTTAAGCATGTTTAGGTATTACTATAAGAATAAGCTCTATTCATAGTTTTGTTTCATACAGGGATGTCAAAATTGAGATCAACCCAAATTTAATGTATAGGAATCAAATAATGGAGACTATCTTTTGAGTTTATTGAGTAAATATTGTTTTATTATGTGTGATAATATTTCTTCTACTATTTTAAACACTTTTTCTATTTTTTTAAATTGTTACACGATCCCTATAGGTTTTGCATTAAATGTTAGGATTTTAAACATCTAATGAAGTATCATTTACTTATTTTTAATCTTTAACTAAATGATTGAAGTTGTTGAAAGTATATGACTATCTTCATTTCATGCTTGACTTCTAACAAAAAATTATACACATGGGTTTTGTTCACATGGGTTTTGTTAGAGAAAACAAAAAGAAGAAGAAGCTATATTAGCCACTTAACATAATACATATATATACGTGGGTCTTTTCTCTTGAAAAAATAAAAATAAAAAATAAAAAAGTAGCATAACTATGTACTATGACCTTGAGTTCTTGAAAGTAGTGACATGACTAATACCAAATAATAGAAAATAACCCCTTTAAAGTCAAATGCATTTTCATTCATCAATAGGCACATATTTGATATTCTTTGGTTAATAATTTTGATTGATGTATGATATTAGTACTATGATGTCTTCATAATCCTAGCATTCGATTCCTTTCATTAGACCTATATTACATACATTTGAGTCTTTCTTGTTTATAAACATATACAAACCTATTTGTTTTCTTCTTTACTTAATTTCTATTCGCATAAATTTGTTGAGTGTTTGAACCCATAGGATCTTTTTTTAGAATGTTACTTAGAGTATATCTTATGAGAAATAGATTCAAAACAAATTTAGGTTCTTAACACTAGGTTTAAGGGAATCAATGTTGATATGTTTCTAGTAATGGGGCAAGAATTTGTGATGTGTGGTTGATTTTCATGATAAACATTGATAATTTGAGATGTTGGATAAACTTGTGATGGAGTTTTTAACTCTGAACTGAAAAGAAACTAAAGCATGAGAATTTTTGTAGATTTAAGTTTTGAATTTTATTATTTTCTTCTTTTAGTTTCAATTTTTTCCTATAAGGTTATTTATGGGTGTCATTCTTGAAAGTACTCATGAGACTATAACTCATCCATTAGGACTACTTAAGGGTCTAAAGGCTTATTGCATACACTAAATGCAACCCTGGCAATCTACGGAAGTGATTTATGTTAGTATAGTTTAGTTATTTATGTTTTCTTTTAGGTTTTTAGATTGCTTCACTTGCTAGAGACTAACAAGAAGCTAGAGGGTTGTGATAAGTGCTTGAAAATCACTCATATTCCGTGATTTTAATGTGCTTATTTGGAATTAATAGGTTTTATTATAGCATTTTTATTTGATTATTTATACAAATCTATCTTTTCAAAATCATGAGTATATGTTGATGTATTTCATGTGTGTCTAGCTTCAAAAGTGGTAAACAATTTTAACACTGAAGATTCAATACTTGGAGCACACAAATAGAAACCTAAGAGTGAAAGAGACTAAGGTATGTAAGCCTCCCATCAAGAATCAACCACTTTGTAAGGGCACAAACAATGTCAACACAAACATTGTGTACTACATGGAATAAAATATGTGTAGTGGTAGCCAACCCATAGGTTTTATTGTTGGGCCTATCAAACATTGCATACCACGATGGAATAAAAAGTATGTTATGATGAACAGGCCTCAAGTTGCACAATGATGTTGATTTTTGGCAATGTGCCACGACAAGAAAAGGTTTGTACCATGGCACATGTACTAAAATTGGGACTCCAAATTTTGAATAGTATTATACATATAGATATGTAGCATGTGGAGTATGGAAGATATGCTTTAAGGAAATAAGAAATTTATCATAAAAATAAGAAAGAAAAACATTTCCAATACAATGAAAAAGTAAAATGTTACAATTACCTATAGATACATCTTCATTTCTAGCATACAAAGTAGAATGAGAGACATTAGAAGCATCAGAAGCCAATTGATGGTTGGCTCTTGTGTCAAGCAGCCAAGAATTGTCTTGTAGATAATTAAGTCTAGTACTAGCAGTATGAATATAAGGAGTAAATGAAGAAACTTTTTCACCAATAGATGCTACATTATATGAGATTTTGTAAAGCTTAGAAACATATTTAGTGTCAAACAAACCTTCCTTGTAAAATGTGTGCAATTGATTGCAAATATCAATTATTCATGATTGAGTGCGTGAATAAAAGGTTTCTATAAGTGAAAGCCATTGTTCATAAATCGTTCCCTTTCTAAACACCATAGAGTTCATATCACTTGTAACAGATGTATAAATCCAACTCTTCACAAGATTATTGAGACGATTCCATTTAGTAAATCGATGATTAAGAATTGTCTTCTTGAGATCAAGAAATTGAGATGGCGTAGGAAAGAATCCATCAGTCAATCCTTCTAAGCCATACACAATGATCAATATCTCTATCTACACTTTTCAGACTAGATAATTATTGTGATCAAGTTTGATGGATAAACTTGCATTCACACGAGGATTTGTAGAAAAATTCTTAACTAGTAGATCAAAAGAAGACGAAGATGAACTGATAGCAATTGATGTAAAACATGCACTTAATTTGAAGGATTAGAAATTGAAAATTGATAACATCACAATAGGATAACGTATGCTTTCCAACCATTGATGAATACTCAAAAGGAATATCAAGAAAAAATCAAGAAGAAGTAATAAGATCCTAAGATCTTTTATATCCTGATACCATGCTAAACAACTAGAGAAAAAGTTGTGTAAAGTGTAACTAATTATATGTGTAGTTTATATTAATGAATTAACAATACTATAGGATATTTATAGTGATCAAGCTACGAAGTTTTAGTTGATACAAACTAAATGAATAAGTAAAACACAAGGCAATTACAAAGGAAAATTTAAATGTAAGACTTACAACAAAACAGAAATGTCTCGTAAGGCTTACAAAATATTATTTTATTAAATCTTATATGATTTAATTTTTGTTTTATCTTAAGTTTTTAGAATAAATTTTAAGATTTTGAAATGAGTTTTATATTTTTTTTGTTTGATAAGAATTTTCATTGATAATGATAATATCTTAGTTATTTTGTAAAATTAAATACTCAAGATATCTATAAATATCAATATTTTAATGCTTGAATATTTTTATTTTTTAAGCAAACGATGTAATTTAAACTTATGAATTGAAACGAATCTTATCGCTAGAACACTATGTGAACCACTAATGTTTGATCTAGCAATAACATATTAAAGAACACTATGTGAACCACTAATGTTTGATCTAGCAATAACATATTAAAGTACATATATATATATATATATATATATATATATATATATATATATATATAAAATGTATTTTTTTCATAATCAATCCCCTTGATTTAATTAGCTTGTATTTAGAGATTAGAATTAAATGTCATATTTTATAATTACATCAACCAATATTTATAGAAGTATTGATCTAGTAATAAGTTTCAATTACTTATAGAAGTATTGATATAATAATAAGTTTCATCTATTTATATTTAAAGTCTCGTATACAATTGTGAAATACCATTTAATTTATAAAAACGAATAGTAGGTTCGGTTAAATTTTTTTTTTTTTTTTTGGTAAGAAAGTAAACAAAAGTATCAAGATAACAATGAAAAGAACTTGAAGAGAGCTTGGACTAAAGTTCGTATTTTGAGGCTAAAAATCACATATATTTTTTATATCATCAAAAACTTAATTTTTGATAAATTTATTTATTTATTTATAATAATAATAATAAAATTTAATATCTTTATGAGTACATATAAAAATATTTAATTATCATTAAAAATAATTCATATTTTATTGAGTTGTGTTCTTGTTATAAGTAGTTCATCCAATTCTCACCTTGCTTATAACCAATAATAACCTGTAGAAGAGATGCCACTACTATTAACATTTGATTATCTTGGAGTTGCTATCTAATTTCAAAGTAATAATTAAATTTAGGTATTAAAAAAATTATCAATTTTTAAATAATGATACTCTCAGTATACAATTTCAACAATTAACTTACCTGGGTATCAACACCTCTATTAACGGTATCAAAGTGTATCAAACCCCAAACTACTACTACTATTATGTGATTAATCATTTAGCATATGACATATATATATATATGCTTTGTTTTAGCAAATAAAATTTTGACATGTTATTTAAAATTATTATAAATCTTAAAAGATATCATTTTTCATTTTAATTACTCTAATTATATAAATAATTGCATGAGATAAAATAAATTTTTATTTTTAACTCACTTTTAAATACTAAATATATGTTTTTAACGTATATATTTAATGCATATTTATAAATACTATAAATATTTTAAAAAAATAACTTGATAATCTAATATTTTTTTAGGCATTTAGAAATCAAATAAATTGAATAACTTCGTAATATAAAAATTGGTGGGTTATTTATTTTTATTTGTTTTTTGATAAATTTAACACTTGCAATCTAAAAGTTATTGGAGAATGCGCAGAATGAATATAAAAGGAAGCACTAAAATGGAATGTACAGTTGGCGACCTAAAGTTCGGGACCAGTCAGAAAGCTAAAAGCAACTTTGAATTTACTACTTCTTCTTCCCATTATAATACTCAATGGAATATAATGCTATTTTATGCTACTTTTTAATTACTTACTCTTCTTCTTCTTTTCTTTGTATATTTGCATTTCGTTGGGTTGCAAAGCTGTATATTTTAATTTTTGTTTCAATTTTTTATGCGTTTTCGTTTCATTTAAAATAATTTCTCACCTTATTTACATAGTAATTTTAAACTAAAATTTATTATTTTTTCTCATTTTAAATTATAAATTGGAATTAAACTAAATATTATTCTATAAAAAAATCCTTATGAAAATTTTAATTAACAATTTTGAAATAAAAAGTTGGAAAAACACACTTATCAGGCATATATAGAAAAAATTAGGAGTTTAATTACCCATTATTATTTTTGGTATCACATTATATATATTACTAATAAGTATCAAGCAAACCTACTAAAAAAATAGTTAAAAGTGCATGTTATTATATAAAATGTAAATTTTTTATCTACATATTTATTAATTATTGATGATACATAAAGTAATACACTAAAAATAAGATAATTAAATTATTTTCAAATTTTAAGGAGGTATATTATCGTCTTTTTTTTACAGAATAACATATCTGTTTGTGCTTATTTTTATTTATTAATTTGAATAGTGTATTTTTTTTTATTAAAAATATTTTAAATTTGAGTAGTATATTATTAACTAAGGTGTTAAATAATGCATAAATACTTCAAATAATAAGTTTTATAATAACCTTAATTGATGCCAGGCTCAAAAACTATGTGACAAGCAAGTTAATCATTTCAACTATATATAATAGCGTTTTGTGGTGCATGAGGATGAAAAATGACACCATATAATGCACAAAGCTGATGATGTCTTTAAATATTTCAATTATGCGAATTGCAATTCCCAACTTATGAATCAATTCTGTTATTAAAATTTTGGCAAAAATATTTGAATTAAATGAATAGAGTAGAAATTGTTGAAGATTGATACAAGTTATAGAACACTCCGGAAAAAATAAGAAATATAGAAGAAATACCTAGAAAAAGTGTTTAAAGAAAAGTTTAGATATTTTATGAATAAATATGTAAAAACTTATTAATTAATAATAAAATCTAGAATCATAGATAATTAAATGTTATAAGAATGTTTAAGAAGAATTTAGATATATCTAAGGAAAGCATTGAAAGCCTCCAGCAATTATAAATAGACTACATGTAATTTGGTAATATCTTGGAGCTTCAATCAATACCGATTAATGATACTTTGAAACATTTTTTAAACATGAGTAACTAATTCTTCAAATTATTTTATTTGTGTTATTAGTATATTTTTTGTTGAATTGAACAAATATTGTAACTCATTCAACAAATACTGCAACTCATTCAACAAATACTGTACCGACGCCAAACGTCTCTCAATATACATGACGCCTACTAAGTAATTGTAAACCATGTAATTCAATAATTGTAGTTGTTGAAATAGTAATTAATATTTGTCTACATAAACAATATACATACCCGATACAAAATTAAGAAAATATATTGAAGGAAACGTTTATTTCTTCTTCTCATTATTTCTTCAAATATTGATTTCTTCAAATATTGATTTCTTCATGGTATCAGAGCCAAGTCGTTGCTTTATACAAATTTGAAACCTTTGTTCTCTAAAACAGAGATTTTTTTCTCTGAAAATATTTGTTCCGAGAAAAAAAAAATCATTCAAACACCCGTACAAATATTAATTACAAACATCATTTTTGAAGTGGTTTTTATCCCATCTAATTTTACTAGATTACTCTAAACACAATTCTCAGCATTTTGGTAAAAATAGGGTAGAAGAAAAGGCCACCACGCGCCGCCTTAAGGAAATAAAAAATTCCACGCGCCTTCACACTCCGTCACGCGCCATCTGGAGGTTGAAGACGATGACATGGCATGTAGCTCAGCTCGGCTTGAGGACATAGCCAGCCCGTACCTCGGTTCAGCTCGCGAATGTAGCCGGTCCGCATCTCGGTTCGGCTCAGGTTTGGTTCGGTTCAAACAGAAGTTCGATCTGAACATGGTTTTCTTGGTTTTTCACAATTTTCCCATTTTTGGCCAGTTCGGTCAATTTTAAAGGTCTAAACCCAGTTTTTTTCCGGTTCTAACTTTTTAAAATCGGTTTCGTCTAGTTTTCTAGGTTTTTAAACCAAGTTTTTATCTGATTTTGTGTTTTTTATCCAGTTTAGTCCATTTCTTCCTTAAAAAAACATTGGTTCAATATTCTTTATACCGGTTCTTGTAGTTTTATTTCCAGTTTTGAAATTATTACACCATTTTCTAGTTAGTTTACCATAAAATCATGATAGAGGGTACAATTTCATTACCTGTGGAGCAATCGACTCCAGTTATTGTACAATCTGTCCATTCTGAATGTGTTTTTAATGCTGGAATTATTCTTACTGAGACTAATTATGATGTTTGGTCTCAAATAATAGAGATGCATATTACACAGAGAGAGAAACTCTCTTATATTCATAACAAAAATTTGCAACCAGAAAAAACATCAGAAAATTATAAAAAGTGGTATGCAGAAAATCAAAAAGTGAAGAGATGGTTGCTTATGTCAATGAGTCCAAAAATCATGAAGCGTTATTTACGCATACCTACTGCTCTTGAAATTTGGGGTGCTTTGGCAAAAGCATTCTATGATGGAAGTGACGAATTACAAGATTTTGTCTTAAACCAAAAAGCCTTTACTTCCAGACAAAATGGAAAATCACTTTCAGAGTATTATGGAGAGTTGATTGAAATTTTTCAAAATCTAGACCATCGTGATAAGGTGGTCATGAAAGACCCTCATGATCTAATATCATATCAGGAGTCTATTGAAAGACTAAGGGTACATATTTTTCTTGCTGGATTAGATAATGAATTTGAGCAGGTTCGTGGAGAAATTTTGCGAAAAGAAATCATCCCAGATTTAGAAGGTTGTTATTCCTTGATTCGACGAGAGATAGTACGTCGAATCTCATTGAAGGAAAAATCTGGCGACGTTGATACTTCCGCCATGATATCTAAAACTCGTTCTTTTTTCAATCAGCAAGAATGAAGGGTGGCTGATAAATCATCATTTAAATGTACCCATTGTCATAAAAAAAGGTCATACAAAAGAACGATGTTTTGAACTTGTTGGATATCCTGACTGGTGAGATCACAACCTTGACTCTCGGAAGAAAAATCCACAATAGATGTCTATTATCACCATTGTTGAAACAACAAAGGATCATGTTGCAAACTCCTCAGCAAATGTTGGTAAGATGCTTAAAACTTGTTCTCCTGTTTTTAATAATACATGGATAATTGATTCAGGTGCAACTGATCATATGACATTCGATTCTAGCCAAATCTCAAAACCATCTTCACACAAAATTGTTTGCACTGCCAATGGTAACATAAGCTCAGTTATTGGGGAAAGATCTTTCTCTCTCACTAGTACTTTGAATTTAGATTCAGTACTAATTGTTCCCTCTTTAGAGTATAACCTTATATCTATTTCTCAAATAACCACTGCTTTATCTTGTTTTGTTATTTTTTGGCCTGACTTTTGTGTGTTCAATGACATCCAAACAAAGCAAAAAATTGGCCGTGGTGTTAGGCAAGGAAACTTGTATTATTTGGACTTGGATTCAACAAATCATGCACTGGTAGCAACTGGATCTAAAAAGGATGAATCAAATATATGGTTGTGGCATAGGAGATTGGGTCATGCTTCTTTTGGATATTTAAAGAAATTATTTTCAAGTTTATTTTTTAACTTAGATCTTTCCACTTTAAAGTGTGATGTGTGTGAACTAGCAAAAAGTCATCGTTCCTCATTTCCTATAACCTTAAATAAAAATCCATTTCCATTTATGGTTATACATTCTGATGTATGGGGTCCTTCCAAAGTCTCTACTTTGGGAGGATCACGTTGGTTTGTTACATTTATTGATGATTTTAGTAGAATGACTTGGGTCTGTTTAATGAAATCTAAAAATGAGGTAAACGTATTATTTATAAAATTTCATAAAATGGTTTGTACTCAGTATAAAATACAGATTCAAGTTTTATGTAGTGACAATGGAGGAGAATATAAAAGTTCTGAGCTTCAAGAATATCTTAAATCAGAAGATATTAGTCATCAAACTACTTGTGTTGATACACCTAAGCAAAATGGAATTGCAGAAAGAAAAAAATCGACACTTGTTGGAAGTTATCTGTGCCTCATTGATCGAAGCTCATATGTCATTATCTTATTGGGGAGAAGCACTTACTTCTGCTGCATATTTGATCAATCGGGTACCTTCTAGTCCCATTAACTTCCAAACACCACTACAAGCCATCAATGAAGTAATTGTTGCACCAAGTGTACCCAACTTACCTCCTCATGTCTTTGGGTGTGTGGCATTTGTACACCTACATAAACAACAACGTAGCAAGTTGAATCCACGAGCAATACGTTGTGTTTTTATGAGATATGCCACACAATAAAAAAGGTATTGTTGTTATCATCCTCCTACAAAACAAATGATTACCACCATTGATGTTATTTTTCATGAAGATACAATATATTTCTCTTCTACACCTGAATTTTAGAGGGAGTACAACCATGCTGAAATTAAAACCCTTACATATAAATTGTTTCCTTATGAAGAAAGACAAATTATATGTGAGGAAAATAAAAATAACTTGAATTCAGATGGTAATAACTCTCAATATAGAGAAGACTCAAGGGAAATGGAATCAAGTCCTCATCAACTTCAAGATCATCAAGCAAGTTCATTACTACCACTAACTGAGTACGAGTTTCCTTCTCCACAAGTTGCTGATATACCTAACCAATCGTTTGTAGAGGATGCTACAACTATTAAACCAACCAGAAAAATACTTCCACCACATCCTAACAGAGGTATTCCTAAAGCCATGTATGAATCTGCGATTTCTAGTAAAATCAAATATCCCATGAGTAACTATATGTCTAAACATCGTTTGTCAAAATCAAACGTGTCATTTGTGAATCAATTATCTGCTGTATCTATTCCTAACAGTGTGTAGGAAGCTTTAGCTGACCAAAAATGGAAAGATGCTATGAATGAAGAACTAAGATCCTTAGAAATAAATAGAACTTGGGAACTTGTCGATCGTCCACCAACAAAGAAAATTGTTGGATGTCGATGGATTTTTTCAGTAAAGTATCAAGTAGATGGTATGATTGAACGCTATAAAGCAAGATTGGTAGCAAAAGGACACACTTAGACATATGGGATCGACTATACAGAAACATTTGCGTATGTAGCCAAAATTAACACTGTTCGAGTCTTGGTATCTCTAGCTACAAATTTAGATTGGCCATTATATCAGTTTGATGTAAAAAATTCCTTTCTACATGGAGATTTAATTAAAGAAGTCTACATGGATTTACCACCAGGAATCAAGAAATCCAAAATCCATGATGAAAAGGTGTGTAAATTAAAAAAATCACTGTATGGATTGAAACAATCCCCAAGAGCATGGTTTGGCAGGTTCACAAAGTCAATGAAGGCATTTGGCTACAAGCAAAACAATTCAGACCATACTTTATTTCTGAAAAAGGGGTATGGTAAGATCACTGTGCTTATTGTATATGTTGATGATATGATAGTAACAGGAAATGATCTTGAAGAAAGGAAAGCTCTACAAAGTTATTTGTCCAAGGAATTTGAAATGAAAGACCTTGGTTCCTTAAAATATTTTCTTGGGATTGAGTTTTCTCGATCAAAAGAAGGAATCTTCTTATCTCAAAGAAAGTATGCCTTAGATTTATTAAAAGAAAATGGTATGTCAGAATGTCAACCAGCTAATACACCAATAGAGGAAGGATTAAAGTTATGTATCAAGGTTGATCAAGTTCCAACAAATAAAGAAAGATACCAAAGGCTTGTTGGAAAGTTGATGTATTTGGCACACACAAGACTAGATCTTGCCTATGCTTTAAGTATTGTCAGCCAATTTATGCATAATCCTGGAGAACAACATATGAATGCAATTATTTGTATTTTGAGGTATTTAAAGTCTGTTCCTAAAAAAGGAGTATTGTTCACTAAAAACTCAGAGCTCCAAAGAATAGAAGTATATACTGATGTTGATTGAGCTGGATCAATAAATGATAGGCGATCTACATCAGGCTACTTCACTCTTGTAGGGGGAAACCTTGTAACATAGAGAAGTAAGAAACAACATTTTGTTGCTCGTTCAAGCGCAGAGGCTGAATACAGAGGCATGACACTTGGGCTTTGTGAGGCCTTGTGGTTACAATCTCTCTTGAAAGATTTGGGATATCCTCCTAAAGAATCAATTAAGTTATTTTGTGACAATAAATCAGTATGTGATATTACTCATAATCCAGTTCAACACGATCGTACAAAACATGTTGAAGTTGACCGGTTATTTATTAAGGAAAAGTTAGAAGAAAATTCATTGGAATTACCAAAAATTAAGTCAGAAGATCAATTGGCTGACATCCTCACTAAAGCAATCTCATATCGAGTATTCACAGAAGTTTCAGTCAAGTTGGGTATGAAATACATCTATGCACCAACTTGAGGGGGAGTGTAGAATTCAACAAATACTACACCGACGCCAAACGCCTCTCAATATACATGGCGCCTACCAAACAGTTGTAAACCATGTAATTCAATCATGGTGGTTGTTGAAATAGTAATTAATATTTATCTATATAAACAATGTACATGCCCGATACAAAATTAAGAAAATATATTTAAGTAAATGTTTATTTCTTCTTCTGATTATTTCTTCAAATATTGATTTCTTCACTTTTGTCATGTAACTTTTATAAGAGATATATGAGTCACTCAATCATAGTTATGTGACTAAAATATCTATTTTCTACTATAAAAAAAATGATACTTGTACATAATTATATAATTATATGATTAAAGTGCAACAATTTTGAAAATCGAGTGATTTATATGTCTCTTTCAAAAACTACGTGACCAATGTATACAAATAATATATTTTTAGTGACTTCTAGGGTAATTTTTCCTTCTAATATCTCTTCCAAGCTTCTTCATGGGATATATTCAAATTCTCAATTATTTAGTGTCACTTTAGCCAACCCATACACAAACAATGTCAAATATCAGCATGCTATCCAACTCTTTCTAAATTTTAACATAGTATCATAATTCAACTTAAATTCTAACATAAATTAAATGGTAGTAAACATATAAAAAATAATTAAAACCATTGCAAACTAGATGAGAGTTTTGGTATGTATTAGGGATGTGCAAAATTGATAGGAACCAAACCCAAATCACCCTAACCAATCCAATCCAAAAACATTTCAGTTTTAATATTTTATTGTTTTGATTTGGTTATTAATTTTAAAAAAATGATTTATATTAGGTTGATTTAGTTTCTATTTCTTTAAACCTTGTAATAACTGAATCAACCAAATCCATTTATTAGGTTGGTTTAGTCTCGTACCCCACTTATTTATTTATTTTTCAATTTTTATTATTCATAAAACAGCGATGCCTCTCGACCTCTCAATCTATGCTCGTCTCTCAACTCTATCTTTACTTGTCTCTCACGCAGTCATCCACACGAATGATAAACGACCAGACGAACAATGAATGAGGAAACAAATGATGAATGAGCAATTTTAGTGAAGACCCACGAGCTATGACTTCACACCTCTTTCGGTAAGCTTCTAATTCAACCTTCTCTACACTAATTTGTGATTCATCTAGAGGTTCTCAGTTTTGTTCCTTTCATTTTGAACAAATAGCATGTATAATTGTGTATTGTTGAATAAAGGTTCTAGGTTTTTTTCTCTCATTTTTTCTCTAAGGTCATTTATGTATATAGTCTACATGCTTTCCTATGAACAAGCATTGGATGATCTATTTTATTTTATTTTTTATTCTTTACTTTAATGTTGTCTCAACCTTGAAGTGGTTAAATAGTTGTTGAATTGGCCTTCTCCTTATGAGGACCTGCTATAAATATTTCTTTTTAATATATACATATCTTTTTAGAATATTAAAAAAATTATTTATACATTTGAAATCTTTTATGGTTGGAAACTAATACTATTAATAATTGGTGGCATGTTTCATATTATGTTTTAGTTTCTAGAATAATTTAAATTGATGTACGTTAATTAATAATTTCTTTGTTTATGAGTAGTGATTTTCTTGATAAAGGATTAGAACATTGTAGATTTAGGTCCTACCCTAATAAACATTGAGATCAAGCCTAACCAAAAAGATACATCATGGTCACTTGCTCAAGAGATGTTACCACAAACTCAACCAACAACTATAGGTAGTAGTTTACCAGCAACAACATCACAAAAGAACAAGCCTAAAGGGCCATCATCTAATTTATGGAAAAACTTTACACCTCTTGATTTGTCGTAAATATTTAGAGGTTTGTCCCAATTACAAAAGAGACAATGACATTAAGAAGCATAAAACTTTAAATACTCAAGTTGGTAAAGATGGTACTGGTAGTAAACTAACTGCATGGATTGTTGATAAAAATGCAGTTAAAAAGGCTCTAACTAGAATGATTATTATGGATGAACTTCCATTTAAATTTATAAGGCATTGGTTTTAAATAATTACATGAAGTTGGTATGCCTAAATTTCAAATATCATATTGTACTATAGTTTCTTCTGATGTTTATAAGATTTTCTTGGAAGGAAAAGGTCATTATTAAAAAAGCTTTTGTCACGCTCTAAGAAAAAGGCTTCTATCATTATTGATTTGTGGACTTCTTTCCAAAATATAAAATATATTTTCATTACTATTCATTATGTAGATGATGGTTGGAAACTCCAAAAAAGATTTATATTCTTTAGTGTAGCTTTCAACCACAAAATGGATCATATTACAAAGTTCATTTATTATTCAATGCATGATTAGGGTATTAGGAGTGTCTTTATTATGACTTTCGAGAATGCAAATTCAAATTCCACAAGTATGTTAGATCCTCCCCTTTAAGATTACAAAAGTTCAAATAATGTATAAAGTATGAAGGGATTGAAGTCAAAGGACTTATCTTTTTGGATGTCCAAACAAATTCGAATTGTACCTATCTTATGTTAAATACCGCATCTAAATTTCAAAAAGCATTTGATTGATTACATGTCTATGATGATGAATTTCTTTATCATTTTGATGACCACATTATAGGACCACCCCTGTAAGAAAATTGAAAGAAAGCAATATTTTTGTTGAATTTTTGCATAATTTTTATATTGTAACTATCAACTTTAGAAGTTCATTGTAATAGTTATACCCATGATTTCTATGATATTCAAATTATATTGATGAATTCGATGAAAGGAGTAGATATAACTTCGAAAAGGTGGACTAGAAACATAAAAACTAAATTTGACAAGTCTTGGGATGGTGTGAATAAGATGAATAAATTGTTATTCATTGTGGTGGTGTTTGAGTCAACGTATTAGTTGAAGTACTTGGCATTCATATTCAAACGTTTATTTTTGAGCCATACTATAGAAGAATTGGTTAATAGTGAAGATTTCTCTTGATAAACTATTTAAAGCTTATGATACTGGTGTATGGAAGAAAAATTATAAGTCATCTTCAAGTGATATCCAATCATCACAATTTGTACTAACAAGAAATACTAAAAAGGAAAATTATGCACCAACCTTGAACGTTAGTCAATTGTTATACTTACAATAATTATAGGATGATAATTATTTGAAAACAAAGTATGAGATAGAAAGATATTTAGTTAATCAATGTGTTAATCTTACTATTGTTGATTTTAACCTTTTGTTATGGTGAAGATCAAATGTTCTAAGCTATCATATCCTCTCTAACACTACAAGAGATGTCTTAGTAGTAACATATCTACAACTATATCTGAATTAACCTTTAGTATTGGTGGACATTTAAACAATCTATATAAAAGTTCTTTATGTCTTAAAATGATAAAGGCCCTAATTTTCTCTTAAAGTTATATACATGCAAAATTGGATGTTCTTCAAATTATAATGGATAAGGATATTTTCCAATATATAGATAAAAGTATGATAAATAATACATATTTTAAATTTTTATTATTCATTGTAATTTAATTTATTTAATAAATAGTTTAACTCTTTGGTTTTCTCTTCTTGTAGACATGTTTAGCAAATAGCATACATCAATGAATTTTTTGGTGACATTCATGGTTTGAGTTTGGAGGTTAAATCATATTTCATTTTGATATTTATATTTATGAATAGTTTAACTTTTTGGTTTTTTATATGCTTTCTAGGGATAAATTAAGTATTTTACTCACATTTTATATTTTGTAATAGATGGTGTATAATATAAGTTTGAAAATATATGTTTTTCTTTGTTGTATATTGTTATGCTTATACTTCTATCCAAGAGGATATTCTTTTTATAATTGGATTTTGTCTTCTAGTTTATTAGTTTGAGATAATCAAGTTTTTTTTATATTTGTCGTTAAAGTTTAGATATTTAAGCAAAATTCATACAATAATTTATAGATTAGATAATCTTTCTTTTCTTTTACTCTTATCTATATGTGATACTAATTCTATATTATTTAATTATTTGTTCATTATATATGCATATTTTTACGATTTGAGTTGGCATCACGTGAAAATATTATAGATGATCTAGATATTTGAATTAGTAAATTTTGTTGGGTAAATCATTACTATTCTTTATTGCCAATTTAACTTGCTTTTAAATCATTTTTGCACTTCATAATTGATATAAATAATGATATTATGTAAATGATTGAAATCTAAATCTTTAAATTTAATAATTATAATAAAATTAATACTAAAAAAATTAAAAACTATAATCTAATAGTTAAAAAAGATTAATAAACAAAATCAATTAAAATAAAATGAGGAAAAATATTTTGACTTAACCCAAACCAAACTTAAAAAATTTGTTCGAATTAGATTGATTTTTTAAATTTTTAAATTTTTATTTTTCAAAAATCAATCATATTAAATTAATTCCAATTTTTATCTAAACCCAAACCAACCTGTACATATAATGTTATTACGTGTAACTAAATGGACTAACACCATTGAAAATATGGAACCATCTCCTTTTATAAACAAAATTGGATTTTCGAATCGACTCAAAACTAAAATCAGTTAGCTAGCTAGGGTTCAAAACAATTAGGCCAACCATTCCAATAGTTTAGCCAGATAGTAGGAGTTAATAAGAAACTAAACTTATATATATATATTCAAATCTCATCGCTATATAAACATGCATCGTATATGTTATTTCAATAAAAAAAAAGATTGTATTGTCATCAAGATAAATTCCATGGAAAATTTATCTTACATATTCTATAACTTATATATATCCCCTGTTGCTGTCTAGTTATCAAAATACAATTTTATTTTTTTTTACTTTTCTTTTGATTGATTTAAAGAAATCTAAGGATTTATATAAATTGAATTTAAATTAAAAAATATATTAGGTAAAATAAATTGAATTTAAATTAAAAAAATATACGAGGTAAAATGATATTAAATAATATTTTAATATAATTCAAATATGTGATTTAATATTTAAGAAAACCTTAAACTAAATCACAAAATAGAATGATTCAAAATGTAAGTAAGAGATCTTATTTTCACATATATATAATTAAAAATAGTGATCTCATATATATATATATATATATTTTTAGGTGTGGTTATTTACAAAAACATCTCAATTTTTTCTACAATGGAATCACATCCGGTGAAAATGCCGTTACCAATGTAAATATTTTTATATCTTTACTTGTAAATTCAACTATTATTAATTAAAAATAATTTTTTATTTCATCAAATTAATTACAATAATAAAATGCATTTCACCGCAATCAAAACAAACAATATTAATTATATACTTTATTTGTACCCTAAATTTCATATATATCAAAATATATAGTAAATATCTTCCTTTCCACTGATAAAATTAGAGAAAGTCAAGGTGTACCCTCTATTTAAGTCCTTAGTAACTTTTAATTTTTTAGACTACAAATTTTGTTTTCTATTATTTTATAAAAATTGATCAATTAAGAACAAAATACATAATGTTAATTATTTTCAATGAAATATTATTTTCTATCAAATTATTAAAACATAATTAAAATATCAATATTTAATAATAATAATAAAGTGATAATTAACATGAAATTTTTCACAAAATATTTGTTTTAGTATATATTAATTGACCCAATTTTGTTATAACATTTTATTTATTTTTTATTTTTTAAAAAATAAAATATATATTTAAATAATTCTTTGTTTGGAATATTATTATTGTTTATTTTTCTTAAATAATTTATATTTAAATTCACTTTTATAACAAATTACACATGTAAATCTATATTTTTATAATAGTAAACTAGTAATTACAATATTTAATTTTAGGCACACTATTGGTCCAAAATTATGATTTAATTGAAAATTTCAATATGTGTCACACAAATGAGAAAATTATTAAGGACAAACTAATCTTTAAATTATTAAAGAAAAAAAGTTCATTAAAATATTATCAGCAAAAAAAATTAATTTAACCCCAAAACTAAAAGAAATCATGAAAAGTTGAGAAATTTTTTTGAAAAAATCTTAAAAGAATTGAAACATATTGAAGATAATTATTTTACGAAAAATAAGTGGAAACAGCTGGCTTTGCATACAAACAAAGGAAAAGACTTAGGCTCCAAAATAAAAAACAAGAGACATGAGTAACCCAAACCAATAGGAATTAATGATAACTAAATATACTATTTTAGTCACAACAATGCATGTAAGAGTTCTGAACACAGATAAATAATCTATAATACATAAAATACACATGAAAAATCATAACAAGCAACAAGTATAAAGAAAATATGAGATAACATTTAAGTACTTAAGCTTGAAAAATATACTTCAATATTTTTGAAAAGACATTCTAAAGCAAAAGATAATGAAGAGCATGCAAATAATGAACAATAACGAGCATGAGACAAATTGAGAACCAACATAAAACATACTACTTAACATAAAGAATAACCTAGTAAATTAGAGAAGATGTAGTGTATATGATAACTTCACATGACTACAAGAAGAAATATCCTAATACTTTGACACTACTTAATAAAATCATGTGACATGGTAATCATGTAAAAAGTTGCAAAAGAAATAACTAGTTAAAGACTAATATGTGGTCCATTAGTAGGAAACAACTTTAAAGATGAGTTTTTCCTTAATTGTTTGCTTATGTATGTGACACTTACTAAAATTCCCAACTAAATCTTAATTTTGAATCATTTATGTACTTAAAATTAAATGTAGGAACTACTAGTATACTATTATAAAATTTGATTCCTCATACGTACATTTTGTTAAATAGGAATACTGCTAAAGTATTAAATCTTTTGAATGACACAACTATCATTTACTTATATCACATGTGTAAGTATGTGATAAAATTTTCAATTTAAAACATCAAATTGGACCATTTGTATACCATAAAATTAATGGAGGGACTACTATATTGTACTACTTTAAAAATATAAATCCACTAAGGTATTGAACCCCTTTTAATGCATGTAAGAAATAATATTTTTAAAAACATGTTAAAAATAAAAGCACCAATGTCTTCTGATGCTATTCCAAAATACTTTCAAAAAAAGTTGAATTATTATCATAACTATTGCAAAATAGGTATTTTAGATTTGTAATTATTTTATTACATGTGTCAAATATGTGATGAAATTTTCAATTTAAAACATTAAATTGAACTATTTATGTATCTTTAAGTAAATATAAGACTACTCTACTATACTATTTTGAAAATATAGATCCATTAAGATACCAAACCTCTTTTGAATACATGTAAAAACAAAAGCATAATTATCTTGTCATGCTATTCTTATAGACTTTAATTAGTATCATATTTATTACAAAATATATATTTTTAGTCCTATAATTATTAAATACAATCAATTTAATCTTATTTAATAAAATAATCAAATTAATTAAATTAATATAGTAATGAAGTTAAGTTATACATAACCTAAAATACATTTATTTAGTACATGCCTAATTAAATAAGACTAAATTATTAATTTCAAGCTAGAACAATTAAAATAATTTGCAAAATTAATTCATATGTATCAAAAAACTTGAAATCTCTTTTCATATAGTTCAAAAAGGAAAGAAAAAAAGTTTCATAAAAATAACATAATTTAAAGATGTTAACATCTTACATTGACATAAAAATGGATAAAATTTATTTGAAAAATAATAAAAATAATATTTTTAAAACCTGTGACCACAAAAATAATAACATTTACGTTCAATTAATATATTTTTACTATTAAAAAAATTTATATTGAATGTCGTTCAATTGATGCTATTTAAATTAAATTATGACTATTTAAATCAGTTCAAAATTAAATATTATTCAATTGGATTTGTTAAATATTATTAGGGGTATTATTTTTATTATTATAAGTTGTAGAGATATTATTTTATAATTTTTAAAATTTATTTAATATCGTTGAAGAAAGAAGTAGCATATTTTACTTTTCTAATTCTTTCTAATTTAAACAAACAAAAATTACAATTTAAATTTGTTTATTTTTTTTCAAAATATATAATTAATTGGATCCAATTCAAAGAATATAGAAGTAAATTGCTTAATTGGTGAAGAATGAGATCAAACCAATTGCCCTGCCCAAAGACTTTCTCATTTGGGACTGGATCCCACATTCACCGGCGGAGCACACAACTAATGTTGGAGGACCAATTAGTACATTTAACAGTTGGCCTACTTAGATTCTTCCTTGCTCGGAAAGACCTAACGTTAGCCTTAAATATTTTACATTAAATAAATTTTAATTAGATATTATTTAAATTAAATTAAATTAATATTTGAGATATCATATTTTATTATTACGTGAGTCATAAAACCTATTAAGCCTTAAATGTACTTTAATATGAAAAAGTTTAATACTTTTTTGAATTATATTATGTACCCTCATAATTCTATACTAAAAGTACTGTTCAGTACTGTACTTATAAATGAAATAATCATAAATAAATTATATATTAATTTAAGGGGAGGGGGAAATGGTAGATATGGGCAATTTGGAAATGATGATGATAGGTACAATTATTTAAGATAAGAAGAAAGATTAATTTTAAATCTATATTAATAATAATATTATAGTTATTAGTCAAATTAATAAAGTATATTGGGATCACATGTGTAAGCAATCAGTTACTTTTCTGCCTCACAAACCAAATAGTGAAATCTGATTTGAAACTAAAGAATCACTAACTAGAATCCTTTATTATCTCATAGATAAAGATATATTTTTAAATAATTTAAAGGAAGTGACATTAATTTAATGTAAAAAAAATTAAGTAGATATGGCATTAATAAATATGCAAATCATGTGATGTCACAGTGATAGTAGACCAAAAGTATTTTATTATGTTTTTACTGTTTGTTTAATTTTTATAATGCTTAAAAGTATTAATCAATGACCAGAAATAGCTCAAGCATTTTTCAAAAAGTTGTGAGAACTTTTTTTATATCATTATATGGAACATGAGATATGCAAAGTAGAGAAATCAAAGCTATCCTGCGCAAATTCCTAAAATAAAGCCATTCCTTTTGCTTAACAATTAATTTAAAATTTCAATTAAAAACAATTAATTAAAAGGTTAGAATTATTGCCTGCTAATTATGGTTTAGTTGGATTTTTTTTCAAATAAGTATATTATTCATGCACCAATGACACTGAGACTCATAACCCAATTTTTTACTTGATCAGATGGATTTCATGTCATTGAGTTAGAATTTATTAACATTTAGTTGTATATTTGAATTCATTGTTCTCTCTCTATTTTTTTATTTTATTTTATTAATAATAATTACACACATACATTTTACATTAAATGGAATTAAACTCAACACCTTGTTCTCATTTATACTGTGTTCAGTTTTTGTTCTTTATAGTAACATGTATTACCGTTGTATTGAAATTATTCTCTTAGATAAATGATGATGGTATGTCGAAAACATCCGATTTTTATAAAATATATATATATATATATGTATAGGAGTACTACGTGTACTAATGCCCAACATTTGGGCACATTGTCTCTTGTACATAGAGGACATCTAAAAACCCTAACTAGTGCAATCAAAATATACAAATCAAAGTTGGAGTTTTAATTAAAGGGTTTCAATGGGTTAAACTATGTTAGCTTATTTTTCTATTAAAATAAAAAAGAAAATTTTGGAGTCATAACTTGTATGCAAAATAGCAAATAAGCAACTATTTTAGTCTTAATTGATGTTTAAATTGTACTGAAACAAAGCCTGGGATATCATTTACTGCATATTGTATAATACATGTTTAACATTTATGTAGTGTTTACTCAAATCTTCTATTTGTTTATGTTTTATGTTTGTAAATCTACATTTTCTATAATCATCATCTTTCTCATCGTCATTGTAGTTGGTTTATCTCATGTTGTACCTGTTTGTTGCTTATTTCTTGACAATATATAATAATAGTAATAGGAATAGTAATAGTAATAATAATAATAATAATAATTGATTATGGGTATTTATTAATGTCATCTGAATAGAGTAAACGTTAAGTTGGAATATAAAATGGTAACATTACTGTTTTAGCATGTCGGAAATATCCCTTTCTTAGCTATTCAAACATGTGAAAGGACCTCTTTAGATTAAATTAAATGACAATAATTCCATTGTTTCTTCAAACATATTGCCAAGGAGCTGGCTCAATGCTTCGTTGATTCTAGTTAAGAATGTGTGAGATTTTTAGTTATATAAAAAAAAATAACTTTTTCTTAATGAAAAGCAATGTTTAAATTAAAGAAAATTCTATATATCTTAAATTTAAAATGAAGTTTAACAATTTGATTCATAAATTATGCTTACATAATTGTACAAAATGAGAAATTGATATGTTAATGATAATTGTGATATATTTATGATATACAAATTAATGCTTAACATGTCCAAATTGTAATGTTTTTAAAGTATCAAATCTAAACTTTAATTATAACAACAATGAAAACCATTTCAAATTCAAAGACCAGGAAAACAGAAACTATAGCCATGACCAAATATATATAAATATATTATTCAAAGTGCATATGATGACCAACTCTCATTTAAAACATTTAAAACTTTAATAGCACAACCATTATATAATATATATGCAAAGTGACTGGTTCAAGGATTCAAAGTCATGATTTATGCAATAACTTATTTACCACCATGAAACTTGCTGGGCTCCATAATTTAAATTTAAACTAATACAAGAATTAACAAGTAAAAGAACACTTTCATAGCTAGTCCTCGTCAATCCCAATTGCCGCGTATAGATTTTCAAACCAAGAAATTATTTATTATTATTCATCGGGTGTAACTTGACAAATGAGAAGTAAATATTGGTTTAAGTAAAGTTTAATAAATATTGAGTCATCCAATCAACATAATCGTAATATCATTTACATGGATAAATGTTAAATAATTATCTCTTTATTATTTTAAATAATTAATTAAAAATAGATATATATAATTCTACAATAATCCAATCACATTCCGACAAAAAATAACCATAAGTTATTTTTTTCCCTTATACATAACTATTTATATAATTATAAAGAATTTCATTAACTTGATATATATTCTCTTATGTAACAGAGTCTCGTAAGTAAATGTTTTCTTTCTTTATAATCATAAAGTAACACCATAAATCTTATGTAAATTTCATTATCTTATTATTGACTTAAGTATCGAAAGATTAAAAACTGTATTTTCACATGATGTTTCGAGATACTAACGATTTATTCTTTTCACAAATCCACAAAGAATGAGTATATCTGATGTTGACAAAAATTAGCATTAATAATACCATACCATAATGAAACAATACAAGATTGATATATTCAAAGCAATAAAAACCAATGTCGGAAAAATTGAAAATTTTTCTTTACATATAAAATTCTAAGTGTTTTTAAAAATATGAACTTTACTTTGACATTAGTAAAAATACCCTTAGCAAGAGGACATTCTACTAATTCCGTACTACTCTTTACTATGTAGTTCGTATCCATGAGACAAACCCAGATACTCATTGACTACTAACCCAATCAAATAAAAGATTACTGTAGATATTTAGACTAAATAATTCAAATATTGAAGCTAAATTATATTTTGCATATATATGGTAAAAACCTGAGGAAACTAACTTAATTAACTTGTTACGCAAGAAGGCGACTTCAAATAGCATAAAGAGCTCCTACAACAAACATAATTGAAAGAAGATTAACATAATTAACCAGTCATTTTATGATTATTACTAGTAATTTAAGTCTGAGGGATATATCAATATCAAGTTTTATGAAGCACATATCCATCTCCCGATTCAATAGGTAAAAAAAAAGCATGTTTACACTAGCTAGTAACAATTTTTCCTAGTTACACAAGTGACTTGAGAGTAAGTGTTGAATACCAACAATGATGGTATGTTTGATCCTCAGAATGTCCCTGGGAAAGGGTTTTTGAGTCTCAAGGTATGGAAGTAACGTGTTACCTGGAAAAGGGGATTAGGGTTTTTCAAATTTATATATAGGTGCCTTGTGTTCGGCACAAACCTAAAAGGAGTATATGTCTGTCACGTAATCATGCAGGAGGGTAATTAGACCATGGGAGGATCAATGGGGGGTTAAAGGCTCGGTTGAGCCCGGGTCTGAGTGGACAACGGGCTATTTAGGTAACGTTTGATCCGAATGAATAGGATTATAAATGAAACTATTTTTATATATTCACAGATTTGATTGTGTAATATACATGAAATGAAATATAAACAATTCTTAAAATACATATAATTGTCATTTCATCATCCCTTTAAAATGTATTATTTCCTTCCTTTCCCATTATGTAGATAAGTATTATTAAAATTTTGTCTTCAAAACTTAAACTTTAAACCCTAAATCTAAAACCTTAAATCCTCTTAAAACCCTAAACCCCCCTAAAATCTTAAACACTAAAACCTTTTTTCAATTTTGATTATGTGCTATTCGGTGTTAATATGGTAGATTAAAAATAAAACTTTACTATCATATATTAATAATTAGATGTTATTTTACAAATATTATGGAAAAAAAATTATTAAAAAAATTATTGTTTTTAAATTTTTTTAAGATTAAATAATATTTTTAAGTAATATTTATTTAAAAAAAATTAATAATATATTATGTCTAATGAAGAAAATAATAATTAAATGATTTTATTTAAACTTTATTAAACATAGATATATTAAGGTAATATACAACGTTTTTAATTTCATTTTAATTGTAAATCAAAATCTACAATAATGATTCATTTTTTGATTTCAGTGATTAAACCAAACATTGCGATAATAATACTATTTTCTTTATATTCAATTATATTATCATTCTTATTCTCATTATTTTTCAATTCTGTGAACCAGACTTGACCTTAGAAGAATGAAGGTTCGATAAATGAAGTCATCGATCATGTACAAAAGGGAGGTATAAAGCCTTCTTATTCTTTTTTGACCAAATAATATTTTTACGTGATTCGAACCTATGATATAAAACAAGAAAATGAATAAGTTTTACTACTAAATTCACTAGGTGAATTATTGAATCTCTATATTCTAAAATACACTAACAATTAGTCGTACCCTGATGACTTTATGAAAGTAAAGTCAATAGCTAAATTTTTACTTAATATTTGCTTATTTTATTAAATAAATAATATTTTTTGGGGTTAAAAATATTAAAATATAAAAATTTTAGTAAAAATGGGTGAAAATATAATTTTTAGAATTTTTTTAGAATTTTCATAAATTTTTTATGAATTTTTAACGCATGACTAATGAGGTACTGACACGTGGCTTGTCACGCAAGAAAAAGAACTGACTAGGCAAGACAGGTGGACGTCATGATAGCAGAGACAGTGAATCATAGATTCGCCATATGTGAGGAGTGATGCAGTGCCTGCCACGTGTTAGCACGACGTTTAATTCGAGTTCAGAACACTATCAAACCCACTTGCCACGTGTCATAAATCGATTGCTCACCACTTTTTGCCAGCGTGCCACACCATATGTTTCTGCGAATCACGTTGCACTTCATGGAATTAACTCAACGAGTGTTGACTCTAACCGGTCTCCACTGCCAAGCGTTGCGCTCTAATTCGCCCTATAATTTCTACATGCCATATGTTTGATTATGATTAGTTGATGCTAAAAATTTTCTTTTTTTCTTCTCAACCCTTGATCTAAAGTTGATCGGATGATCCATATTTCATATGAGTTATATTTAACTCTCTAATCATCTAATAAACCCTAACGAGCCACTATTAGCATAATTTTGATCAGTTTTTTGTGCTAAAAATAGAGAAAATATAGAAAAATTCAAAAGGATATACAATTTTGGTGGAGATTTAATAGGAGATTATTAGTACAATTCAAAAGATAGATTATATTTATTCTTCTACTCCTTTCTTTATCAATTTTTATGTATTTCTTTATGAAAAGTATGAGCTTTATAGACAAAATTATGTCTAGTTATTTATTAATCTAGGGATCTTATGAACCCAATTTTTACCATGTGATGATCTAATATTTTATCCTAATTATGATTTTAATTTAATTATATTATTTAATCTTATTCTTATGCTATGAATTGTTTGGCCAACAATTTATCTATAGAAGCAATTAAATAGATTTGAGAGAATTATTTAATTGTTTGTCTTGATTAAATAACATACATAGTTTCTAGGCAAAGATATATAATTCTTATGTATGTGATCTATAATTGATAAACTTAATGAGTAGTATGAAATTTAATTGACATGAGAGTGTGATTAAATTAATTATTATATGATATGTAGTTTATTTGATAGAAAAATATATGCTAGATTTGATTGAATTGATCACCTAATTAATTAATAATTATATTGAAGGGATTTTAGTGATTTATATGTTTAAAAAATTAAGAGATTAAATATTTTTAGATATTTTATCATATATCTACGTTACCAAATCTGATTTAATTAATTATTATTATTTTTTTATTTTTAGTTATTTTAATTTTGTTTTCTTAAAATATAAAAACATCGAAAAAAAATATTTATTTTATTTTATTTTATTTTAAATATTAATTTATAATAAAATAATATCCATTAGAATAATTTTTTTATTGTAATATATATACTTACATATTCATAGTACACACGAATCTAACTTACAATACCCAAGGAGGCGAAAGTTATTTAGGTGAATTGTTTTGATATTTAAAAATATTTTAAGAAAACTTAGCAAGCAAAGGCTTATTATTCTTTGCCTTTGAGATTGACCAATTTCCCTACCAGACGAGTCATAAAAACAAACACCTTTAGGAATGAGCTCAAGCTTCGCAACTCCTAATTATCAATTTGCATTAAAGACCAATCCAAAAAGAGAGATGTTTGTGAATTGTTATTAGTAATAAAAATATATATTCTACTAATTTAGAAAATAATAATCTGTAATGAAAAATATCATTAATGATCAATTTGAGCTCATTTTCGACTTACGTGTTCAGCACCTTTTCAAATAACTTCACATAAATTTAAAAAAAGAAAAATTACCATCCTTTTCTTTGTAAAACCAAAATAATAGGTAGTACCCTTATTTCCGGTCATAATCCAACAAAATGACATCAGTTCGTTGTTTGCTTAAAACAAAACGTTACGGCAGTTCAAAACGACTAATGGTAAGGACTAAATACAGTCATAATCCAACCAAATGTTAAAGCAATGGAGATTGAAAATAAAGAAGAATCATACATGATGTTCAAAATAAATATTTGGTGAGTGAAGAAGACTGATCGGGGATAATAGTCCTCTGAAGCAAAATCTTGCACCATAATTTCCACATCTTTATCATGGCGTGTACTTGCTTTGCTTATTCACACCCAAAATGGAATCTATATGTGCCCGTATTTTTCACATCTTTAGAAGATTCTAATCCACGTCAAAGTTTACACATCCACGTTAAACATCCTAATTAAAGGAATAAAAAATTTAATGAGCTCGATCACTTTATTGCCCACTATTTGCTAAGAGCCACTCGACAGCAGCATGGACATTCCCGGCAGTGGCACGCAATGCCCTGATATTCTCTTGGGTGTCAAAAAACCCCATTTCTTGAAGCTGTGAAAGCTGAGTTGTGTATAGTTCTTCCGGTGGCACTAGAACAAGACACTCAAATTTTCAGGAATGATTTCGAGGTAACAAATATCACAGCAACAAGCTTACATAAAAGATATAAGACGAGAATTTTAACCATTTGGATCGTTTGGTGCTGCCAAGCTTCCAGCTCCAAGACCACCAAACATGTTCATCAACATCTCAAGTCCAGCATTGTTAGGTGTTCCTATTATATAGGAAATATTTATTAGAAAAAATGGGTTTAGACATTAAACTTTGATAATTATTCTTTCACAATAAGCACCTGTTGTTCCACCGGTCTGAGTAGCATCCCTGAAAGACAAGTAAAATGAATTAATCTGATTCTCTGAACAATAATATCAAATGATGCTAGGAAACAACAATTAACTGTTAAATAGTATGGAGAGTAGTTTGACCCCGTTTGGTTCAAGGTGGGTCACTTCGACTCTTCAAGGCATATCATGAGTGGGCAAGTTCCATTTTAATATCGAACGGTTGGATAGAGTAAGCTTGGTTCTGGTGTGTCAGATATTTGTGGATAACATCTGACCCAATTTAATATTTATATTTGCAAAGTTATTAATTCTAAACTCCAACAATTTCCTCATCAATGAATTTCTTTTACTATTTTTCTTCAAAAATAAATAATTTTTTACAATAAAAATAAGAAATATCCTATTTCTTACAAAACTGTATCAAATTAGAAAACAAGTTCAAATTAAGTCAAATAGTATATCCACAAACCAACTTATTCACCTGGGAATTTTTCCCCTAATGAAACACATCAGGAAAAACTAGACTTTTTCCTAAATCTAAATCATAATTTAATTAGTTTTCGCCATTAATAGACATGTAGGTGAAAATGGTTTTGCATGAATGGATAACTTAAATCTAAATCATTGCTACTCCTCAAGTAATACTTGTATCCATACTAAATCCATTCATGCAAAACCATTTTTACCTACGGATCAGTTCAGATCCCAACATCCAACCCAACCCCTTGATTCAGGTTAATACACCTCGAGTAATACTTGTATCATACTAAATCCATTCATGCAAAACCATTTTTTACCTACTGGTCACTTCAGATCCCCTAACATCCAACCCGACCCATTGCTAACCCTAATAAAGAATTTCTAGGGCCTGGAGGATGCCAAAACCATGGAGCCTGTTTAAGACAATTTCACATGGTCTTCTGATAAAGGAGCATGACACTAGTAGTGTTAATTCTTGAACTCTGTCGTTTGGTCTTTTATGATGTCTTATTAATTGTTTCTTAAGCTCTCTCTCTCCCTCTCTTTTTTTTTGGCTAAATTGTTTCTTAAACATTTGTTATTCAATTTTTTCTTCTAGTATGAGGTGGCAGCTAGTGAGGGAATTTGTAATACCATTTTTGTTTCTAGCATGTAATGCTAGTAGAGCCTAAAGACATTTAGGGAGAGAGCTGAGGGAATCAGTTGATGATTATTGTGAGTTTGGTATTCAGAGAGTTCTCTCTCCATTTCTCAGTATTGCTTCTAAGTTGAGTCGAAGAACTCATCCCTTACCCCAGGTTTTTGATCCCTTAGAGTTAAACTATTAGCTTCTACACCATTTGGCATCAGAACTAAACTATGAAAACCCTTCTCGCTAGAGGGTTGTTTGCTTACCTTCAAGAATAGGATCAAAAAATAATCGCAATCACATATCTCTGAAAGAGTATCGACAGGTCCTATAACAATTTAGAGCCAAACTTGTTGCTGAATTGTGCGAGACCAAAGACTCACAGCATCCAACGTCCATCGTTGTCTTCCCCACCTTACCCAGTTCATTTCGCAACTCAGAGTCCCAAGCGCCACCCAAAATTCACCCATCTCTACCGACATCCTAACACTTACCTTATCATCCAGTTCTGAATTATACCACTTACCCATGAGAATGAACCACTTCAACAATCACCCAATCTCTGTCGATTCAAAAACTCTGAGTTCTCAGACTTCAAGTCCAAGAATGACATCCCATGTTATGGAGGACAAATGAACATCCCAGAACTCCTGGATTGGATAAAGGCCATGGATAACTTCTTTGATTATATGGAAATACCAAAAGAGATGCAGGTTAAGATTGCGGCTCATAAATTGAGAGGAGGAGCAAGTGCCCTATGGGATAGAATTCAGTCCATCAGAAGGAGACATGGGGAGCTTGAAATCAATTCCTGGGAGATAAGGAAGAGATTAATGTTTGAACAATTTCTTCCTCCTTACCAACAAAGGCACGAAATGACATCATTGTCAACAGGGGATCAGGACTGCTGCATAATATGTAGATGAATTGAGGGCTAGGAATTATCTAAATGAGACTGAGTCTCAGGAGGTACAAAGGTTCGTTACTGGATTGAAGGATCCTTTAAGAAGTCCAGTGGATGCGAGGAAACTCTCTAGCTACCAAATTTGAACTAACAAAAAGCCCAAAATCTTCTTTTTCAAAAGATCAACCCATGAACCTTCCTTAGAGAAAACACCCAAGCCAAACCAATCATCCAATATCAGCTAACAATACTTACAGAGGATCTCCCCTACCTACTGCTTACCCTAAAAATCCTGGGAAACAACCATTTCAACCTCAACCAAACAACCCTACACCAAGCCAGGGATTGCAAAGTTCTTCAAATGCAACCAGCCTGGGCACAAGTCCAGTGAATGTCCACTAAGAAAAACAGTTCATATAGTTGAAGGAATGGAGGAAATGAAAGAAGGATTTGAAGATACTGATTAGGAAGAGTTTGATAAAATTGAGTTGAATGAGAAGATGTAGGTGAGAGGTTGTTAGGTATTGTCCTAAGCATCTTGTTAACCCCTAGGAAGCATAAAAATTCCCAGACGTACAATCTTCAGAACTAGATACACAATCAAAAAGATTGTGTCAAGTAATAACTAACAATGGGAATAATAAGAATGTAGTTTCAAACAAAGTGGTAAAAGCAACGGGGTTGAACACAATGAAACACCCCAAACCATACAAGGTGGGTTGGATCAAAAAGGGAGCATAAACTCAAGTTAGTGAGGTAGCTAAGGTTCCATTGTCATTGGTAAATACTACCAAGATGAGATTGATTGTGATGTATTGGTAATGGATGCATGTTATACCCTTTGGGTAAACCATGGAAATATGACATGAACACTATGCATAAGGAACAGGAGACCACTTACTCTTTGGAAAGGTAAGAAAGTTGTTCTAGTTCCTCAACTGGACAAAGTTGTTACAGAAATTTCCTCAATAAAGGAGAAACAAGTCTAACAAGTTCATGGTTACAAAAAAGAATTCAAGATTCAGAAATGAATCCTTGCTTTGGTGATAAAAGAGCTATCAAAGGATGCTGGCAACATTCCAAAAGAGTTACAAGCTCCATTAGAGGAATTCAAGGATCTGTCCCCAGAACAACTCCCACCATTAAGGAACATTCAACATTAGATTGATTTTGTTCATGGAACTAGCCTTCCCAACCTTCCTCATCACAGGATGAGCCTAAGAGTGCACTAAATGATGGACTCATTAAAGAAGAGGCATATGGGGAGAGTTTGAGTCCATGTGTTGTTCCAGCCTTGTTGGTACCAAAAAAATATGGGAGTTTCAGAATGCGTGTTGACAGCATCGCTATCAATAAAATTACAATGAAGTATAGATTCCCTATTCCTAGACTTGACGACATGCTTGACAAATTGGTTAAAAGCTAGACATGAGGTGTGGAGTGTTTTCACCAAATTAGTATTAAGCCATGGGATGAGTGGAAGACAACTTTCAAGACCAAATAAGGGTTGTATAAACGGTTGGTTATGCCATTTGGATTATGTAATGCTCCCAGCACATTCATGAGGCTCGTGAATAAGGTTTTAAAACCTTTACTAATCAATTTGTAGTTGTTTGTTTTGATGAGATAAATACCAAGGTTTTAAAAGGTGGTTTTATACCTTAGGCATTTTTCTTAAATGAGGCAAGGCATAAGCTTCAAAGCGGTATGAAGCATAAACCTTATTCTAAAGAGTCCTTAGACAATTTTCTCTCAATGCAAGTTAAAAACCTAACTTGATTTTTACTAAGAATAAATAAGAAAACAGTATTACATAACATTCATAAAATAATAAAATTATAAATAATTTAACATTAAAATGATCTTGAAAACAAGTCAAAATGTGATTTTTCAGAGAATTAAGAAGGGAGAAGTAACTTTTTCACTCAAAATATGAATTGGAATATTTGAGGTCAAACAAAGAATTTCATGTTTGCTTTTCCCTATATAGGCCGGTTATTGTCACTAGGGTTTTTAAACAACCAATGAGAACACATATATAGAAACATTGAAATTTTGAAGTGTAAAGCCTCAATAGCCTAGTTGTGCATCACCTAATTAAGTAAACTCAACCAAAAAAGGCACAAGCCTCAAATAAACCATTTAAGACTAAGCTTTAACTCGTTGAATAGATGAAGTGTACTAAGACGAGCCTCTTTGCGAGCCTCAAAATAACTATTTAAAACCATGATAAATACATAGCATGTGCCTTGAAGAACACCTACTCCATGTTATAGTTGTTCTGGAAGTCCTTAGAGAGAACAAACTGTTCTTGAATTTAAAGAAGTGTAATTTCATGACTGAGAGCCTAATTTTATTGAGACTTGCAATAAGTGGAGAGGGAATTTCTGGCATTGAAAGGAAGGTTAAGGTTGTTCAATAGTGGCCAGCACCCTCCAATGTTCATGAAGTAAGGAGTTTCTATGAGTTTGCTACCTTCTATAGAAGATTTATTAGAGATTTCAATGCTATAGTGGCACCTATTACACATTGTATAAAGGGAAATTTTCAATGAGGTGCTGATCCACAATCCAGCTTTGAATTAATTAAGGAGATATTGAGCAGTGCACCAATTTTGGCTTCACAAAATTTTTATTTGGTTTTTGAGCTAGAGAATGATGCCTCAAGAACGGGTGTTGGGGTTGTTTTTTAGTGAGAATTAAATGACGATACGAGGAAGTGGTCAATTATGAATAAGAATTTATGTTCTAGTTAGAGCAATCAAGCATCGGGAGCACTACCTAGTTCAGAAGCAATTTGTTTTGCATTCAGACCAGTCACTTCAATTCCTCAACTCACAAAAGACCCCAAACAGAATGCACTCTAGGTGGGCATTATTCCTTCAAAAGTATAGGAATGGGAAAAAGAACGTGGTGGCTGATGCATTGAGTAGAAGCGCTCATGTTCTTCCGATGGCCAAAACTGAAATTCTATGTTTTGACACTCTTAAGGAGTTATATGGTAAAGATGCAGATTTTGGACAAATATGGTTTCAATTTCTCAGAACAAATTCAAGGAGGATTTCATAATTAACAAGAGGTTCTTATTCTAAGGAACCAGGTTCTATACTCCTCAAACTTCTTTGAGGGAATTTTTAATCATAAAGTCTCATAATGGAGGATTGGCAGCTTGCCTAGGTAGAGACAAGACAATTTCAACAATTAAGTACAAGTCTTATTGGCCACAACTCAAAAGGGAAGTTACAAAGTATATTGAGAAGTGTCCTGTTTGTCAAGTAACCAAAGGTACATCTCAAAGCATATGGGAATATCCGAATATTTGATTATGGACTTTATTTTGGGTCTCCCAAAGTCTCCTAGTCCTAGAAATGTGGACTCTATCATGGTGGTTGTAGATAGGTTTTCCAAAATAGTTCATTTTGTTCCAGGTAGGAAAACCTAGAAGCAAGCCATGTTTGAGTATAGACTTTATTTTAGGTCTTCCAAAGACTCCCAGTCCTAGAAATGTGGACTCTATCATGGTGGTTGTAGATAGTTTTTCCAAAATAGCCCATTTTGTTCCAGGTAGGAAAACCAAGAAGCAAGCCATGTTGCTCAACTATTTTTCAAGGAAATAGTTAAGCTTCATGGAATCCCTAAATCTTTGGTTTCAAATCGAGATGTTAAGTTCACTAGCCATTTCTGGAAAGAACTGCGGAGAAGATTTGAGACACTTTTAAAGATCAGCACCACCTGTCATCCACCGTTAGATGGTCAAACTGAGGTTGGGAATAGATCTTTAGTAAACATGCTATGGTGCCTTTCTAGAAACAAACCAAACCATTGGGATTTAATCCTCTCCCACAAGTTGAATTCGCTTTTAACACGATGCATAATAGGTGTACAAGGAAGTTACCATTTGCTATAATCTATGTTAAGGAAGCAAATTTCACTACTGATTTGGTTCCCTTAGAAGTGTTTTAAAATTCTGCAGCCTCCAGGACAGCAACAAAAATCATGCAGTTACCAGAAGTGAGGAAGAATTTGGAAAAAGCCAAGTATAAGCTGCATGCTGACGAGAAAAGAAGATTGAAAGAGTTTGAAGTTGGGGAACTTGTCACAGCTCGTTTGGGAAAAGGATTTACTCCTATTGGAGTTTATCCTAAATTACAATTTAGAAAAATTGGTCCATTTTAAGATCAACCACAAATTGGGGAATAATGCTTATGTGCTAGACTTGCCTACTGATTTCCAGATTTCACCTACTTTCAATGTAGCTGAGTTTGAATACCATCCTGCATTAGATGGTGTGGTGTTGATTGAAGATGCAGAGGCTCATCTTTCTCAAGAAAGGGGCAACAATGCAGGGGCATGACACTATAGTAGTGTTAATTCTTAAACTGTGTTGTTTAGGTCTTTTATGATGTTAGCTAGTAAAGCCAACGGCATTTTGGTTATTAATGCTTAGGGAGTGAGCTGAGGGAATCAAATGATGCTTATTGTGAGTTTGGTATTCAGAGAGTTTTCTCTCCATTTCTATCAGTATTGCTTCTGGGTTAAGTTGAAGATCTCATCCCTTACCTGAGGTTTTTTAATCCCTCAGTTAAATTTCTTATATGCCATCTTTTTAGACAATAGTCTATACCTAACTTCTATCAACACTAGCTTAAACACAGCTAAACCATATATGCAATAGCAAAGCCCAATGGCTATCAGCTGTCAGGAAAAAGTTTTTATATTTAATCCAGTACAAGTATAAAAATTGCAGTATAAAACTTTATGTTGCAGCAGCTCAGGAGCTGGGGCAAATGAAAGAAAGGTACAGGTATAAAACATGAGAAGCAAAACAGCTTCTCACACCCAACAACAAAATCACAAAACCATGGGAACAGTGCCTTACCAACTAAACACAGATAGGTTTGCTGATAATACTTACTGGGTTGTTTGTTGTCTGTTTAGCTGAGACAAAAGTGAGTGCTGTAAACCTACCATTTGCTGCAACCAAGAGAAGAAAGGAAAGAGAAATATTAAAACTCAATGACGTCAAAAAATATTATATAATAACAAATGAAGAAAACAAAAAATAAATATTTAAATTTTAATAAGATTATTAACTATCAAACAACTAATCAATAGCCCTAGTAGCCCAAACAACTAATCAATAGTCCTAGTCGCCCAAATTTTCACAGATAGACTACACAACCCAAAACTTGTCAACATCTCAACAAAAGATATAGCCAGTTTATCTGGTAATTGGTATATAAAACACAGATATTGAGCTTGCATGTATAAACTACGAACCAAAGGAACCAAGGGCTAGGATAAGGCTAGGATAAGATATTGAAACAGATCATACGCTCCCAGAATGTAGTTATGAACTTACAAAGTTTCAGAAATTGATATACCTGCAATGACTCAGGGTTTGTTAGCTGGCGCAGAAGTTCTGGGTTTTGCATCATTTCTCGAAGCTGAGGATTAAGATCAAGCATCCCCCGCAGTTGTGGGTTGAGATTCAAAATCTAAAATTAAGAAAGTACTATAATTGAAATAAATTTTGATGCCTGAGGAAATTGGACTTGGACACTAGAGAGAAAAGAAAAAAGTTGTATTGATCATTCTAACAGCACCTGATCCATATATTGCGGATTTGACATCAGGCTCTGCATCATCTGTGATACCGCTGGATTTTGTAAAAGCTGATTCATCGTAGAAGCATCTGGCATCGCACTTGGCGTGCCACTGAGCATCTGTTCCATATTGGGGAGACCAAGCCCTCCTAGTCCACCAAGACCAGGTGTTCTTGCATCCCCAACACGATTTGGTCTAGTAGTGTTGGTCTGAGTCCCTCCTGACAATTCATAAGCGAAATGTTATGACAATATGATCATACAAAGAAAATTGATTAATTACTTACAAATACAAGTATGCAACTTGCACGGACACATCCAAAACCCATTTAAATTCATTTTAGACTGGAATAAAATTCAAATCTGACAAAAGAACTCAACTTTCTCAAATTATCAACCAACATCCTTCATATAATAAATTTCAAGTCACTTTTTAGTTCTAGATGAATTTCACGTGATTTGCAAGAATATAAATATCCCATTGCAAGCAAAAAGTAAAACCTTAATCATGTTATCCAAGAAATACAGAAAGTGAAGTGTGCCACATAGATAATATTTCACGGACTATTTTCAACTAAAACTTTTTGTTCTAAATGAATTTCACATGATTTGCAAAAATATAAACATCCCATTGCGAGCAATAAGTGAAAGCTTAATCAGTGCAGGAAGTGAAGTGTTGCACACAGATAAGATTACAAGGAGTATTTTCAAATAAAATCAGGTCACTTCTTGGTAAGCCATTAATTCTGCAAATTTATGGTGCAAAGGGAAAGACCTTCCCTATAATGCACTTGGAGGAACCTTTCTGACATCAAAATCTTATAAAGTATGCATTCAGGACTGGAAACAAGTTCATAATAGTCAATTATTACATATACATAGGTAAAATAAAAGTTTGTATATCTAGGCTGCTGCAATATCAAGGCTCTTGTACAGTGAAAATAACATGGCCCACAATACTCTTTTACAATGTTACTAAAATTGCTTATTCTTCATTTTATGAATATCTTCTAATCTATGATCCTCTACATATTTACAGTTGTAGAAAGAATGAAAAACGACAAAGCTCACCACCAATATTGCTCCAGGGGTTAGGAAGTGGGTTAGTATTCGGAGCAGCAATCCCTGGAGCTGTTTCAGAACCAGTGGTTGAGGGGTTGTTAGACCCATCCCTGACTTGTTCCCCACCTTGGTTTCCCAAAAGTGCAGCAAATGGGTTTGAACCTGCATCAGTACCAGTGTTCCCTGCCATTGTTGTTGCATTAAGGAATGGCTCCTGAACATTTTCATACATACGCCTGAGCATATTAAATCCCTCAGGAGTAGATTCAATGTTACTCATTGCCCTGTCAGTGTTTCGCATCATCTCACGCATAAGCTCAGGGTTCCTAGTGGCTTCTAGTGTCTGACGGAGAATGCCAGGATCATTGAGTATATGAGCAAGCTCAGGATTCCGATCAATTAACTCACGCATTTGAGGATTGCTCATAATCAAACCTCGCATTAGCTCAGGGTTATTCATTAGGCTTTGAATAGCAGGAGTGTTCATTATATCCCTCATCATGTTTGGATTCTGGGTCAGCTGTTGTTGTACTTGGTCAAACTCAGGGAGCCCAGCTCCAAATAAACCAGACGTGCCGCCACCACCCGGTGCATTTAAACCCAGTCCAGGGAATAAAGATGCCCCAAAGGCAGTACTGTCAAGCCCTGCACCTTCAGTAGAACCAACACCTCGCGTAACACCTGGTGTAGGGTTAGAATTTGCAGTATCTGCAGGAGCAAGAGAAACCGTTGAAGCAGCTGATGCAAAACTACGAACCATGTGAATGGTGTGATCCGCCGCCAAACCTTTAACAAAAGAAAAGACAGTCATTTAAGAGCAGAGAACAATAAGAAACAAGTACGTTACATCATAGGTAAGATTCCACACATAAATCAGATGGGTATAAGCTGACAAGACTTCCTTTTAAATGAATGATCGACTGATTGTCCAACAGCCAAGCAAACTTCACCAAAATTATACTCCTGCAAAACTATGGTAGCAACATAAACACTTCTCTATTCTGTTCAAGCAAAAGATATTGTCGGAACAGCTAATTCTTTATCTCTGTGACACTACGTAACCAAATACACGAAAAAACATTCTAACCTAGATACCACGATGCATCCTCGCCTAAATTCTTATCATCCTAGATTCAAACCACTCACAATTACAATACAGATACAAACTACCAGAATGATAGATAAAAAGAATTTTGGAAGGAAAAAAAAACATATTGACAGGATAAGGAAAAATAAAATAACAAAAGAAACACTTAAGATCCGTATTCGAGACGGACCCATTAGCCAACGAAAATCGGAGGATCCTAGAAAATGAATAAAAGGAATACCATAGCTAAGTAGGGTTTGGTCATCCTTCAAAATGCGACCTTTGTATATCAACCTCTGCTGATGAACTGGTACATCACAATTCTGAGCCACATCTTCTTTGAATGCCCCAACTGTCCTATCTAGACATGTCCGAACAGTAAACTTCGAACCGTTCGAAGACCGGATATTAACCATGACTCCTCCTTCAGAACCACCACCACCACTGACCTTTGGATCACTCGAATCGCCATCCGCTCCCATAATTGTTTGATACCAGTAGATCAATCACCAAGGACAAAGAGGATGATGGTACTAACCCTAGAAAATTGCCAATCAAACCCTCAAACCAGAATCGATAGATTTCTGTTTAAGGAAGAACTGAAATTGTAGTTGTTGAATTGAATGATACATACATATCGATGATAATTAATAATAGAGAAAAGTATGTTGAGGTAATTACATTGACGTAATTAATTATTTATCTCTAAATTTTTAATTCGGTATTTATTTTTTTTTAAATAAAGATTTATATTAATTAATACATCATCCTATATTTTAAAAATAATAAATAATTTTAAAAAAAAATTAACTTGAAGTAAAAAACTATAAAAATATTAATTACATTAAATTATTAGCTTAATATATTAAATTAAAATACATTGATTTGATAGGATAGATAACATATTTTAAAAAAATTAGGATTATTGAGTTGCTCTTTATTTACTATCGATAGAACAAAAAAAATGCAAAAATAATTCTATTACCTTAATGTCATTTACGGAAGAAAAAGATACAAAAATGCAAATATTAGAGATAAATAATAAATTAAATAAGTAATGTTATTTAATTTAATGGGTATATAAGGTTTTGAGGTGATAATTTTTAATATGACTTAATAATACTATGATTTAAATATAAAAGAATCTTATATGATACGATTTATTTTAATCTATTTATTAAATAGGTTAAATGAGACATGATAATTCAATATTAATCTAATAAATTAATATTTTATTATTTTATTCATACTCGACACAAAAACAAATCAAACTAATTGAAATGAATTTATTAAGTTATATTTGTTAAATAATATTTTTTTATTGAATTTTTTTAAATTTATGACATGATTAGTCGATATAAACTACCTAAATTGAAAATAACTTCACACTATAAAAATATTTTATTAATAAATTGACTCAACCTAACCTATTTTATCATAAATGAGATGATACAATTGGCATGATTTATCAGTCCTACCCATATTAATATTAGGAAATGAAAGTTAAGATTTGAATATTGAAAATTACATAATAAAAATAAAAATTTAAATATCACAAATTTATTGAAAAAATTATTTATTGTTATTTGACTATGATTTATATGTATTTGAGATGAATGACAAACAAAATAAGAAATTATTTATCAAAAAAATTGCAAAATAGTGAACTCTTATTGAAACACACATCTAATAAGATTAATGAGAGTAGACATGATTTACTTTATGAGTAATGAATAATATTTTAAATTTGTGATAGATCTTAATTATATTTGTGGTATCAAATGAAAGTATATCAAATCAATTATATTTGTGATATATAGTAGTGTTCTATTACAAATGGAGCATGGTATTACATAAGAAAATTTTATATTACATTTGTTTCATAATACTATTTGTTAATCTCGTCTCAATTCTTACACTAATAAATGATTGTAATAAATTCATTCCATCACATATAATTGACAATTATAACTCAAATTAATAAAATTTCAGTTTTTAATTATGATAAATGTGTGAGTAATATAATTATTTTAAAAAAAATTAAATTAATCATTTAATAAGTTGTTTGGAATCGTTTGAGTATAAAGAAAGAAGTTGGAGAGAAGTAATAAATATTTGTTATTGATAATTGGCTCAAGCCTTTTATTACTTATATATAAGATGTTACATATACACATATCGTTTACATAGGGAATCCACGTATGATTATGCTAGATAAAACAAAAAAGGTGAAATAATCGAGCATAAAAACATGTGTTGACCTAGAATATTGTATCGTCTAATTCATGAGCTTAACCCGTTCCTCAAAAATGCTCATTGTGGCTGTGGTCAACGTCCAAACATCAAGTCTCCCACTTTTTTAATTTGGATGCGAGGATTAAGGTGAAAGAATATTCGTTATGCGAACTGTAATCGTTGGGACTCTTCGCTACGCTTCTATTTCATGCGCCTTTTTGAATTTTCAATTTCGAGAGAGAATAACTATGGTAACTGCAAACCTTGTAGTAGGATAACTCTCTTGGTATATAGAATAAGGGAAGTATAGGGACTACATTTATCCTCAAAAGTTTCTCAACTTATTATGATGTTAGGCTCTGTCACATTTGCTAAGTGTTTTCATTTTAGTTCAAGTATTGTCATTATAGCTCAAGTGTTGTCATTTCAGCTTGGTCATAAGGTCGCGTTAGACTTGCATATTTATCAAATTGATCGATTCTTTTATTTTTTTATCATAGTTATTAACACTTGATAAACTAATATTTTTTTATAGTATTTTGTTATGTTTTAGATGTTATTTTTACATTTACTTAAATTTTTAGTAACTTTGAGAGTATTTTTTTTATTTTACAAGTGTATAAATATTATACAATTTTTTTAAAAAAATAGAATTTTAAATGAATTTATAGAAGCTAGTAACCCCATTTAAAAGTGTATGTGATTGTATCAAGAAATGGCCTAGAATCATTTAAAATAGCCATATGAATGGACTTAGTCAAGCGGAGAGGACTAACATACATATGAGTCATGTGGATCCACATAAAATGAGTTGGGATATACTTAGAATGGCGGATGAACATGAACAAGATCTCACGTGTGGATGTATGTAGAAATGAACCGTGGTGCTTACAAAAATACACACGAAATAACATCATTTTATGGCACTCTTAGTGTAACTAACCTCCTAATTTGATGTCATTTTGGCCCCATTTTTAGCATTTTTAATCCCTAAATGTACAATATCAGTTTTATACACTTTTTAGCCATCAAATTAGTTTTCAATCCAAAGTTTCATAATTAGTGTAAGTTTTGCACAAAATTTAATCCATAAATTCAACATACGGGAGAATCATAATTTGTACTTGGAGAATATTTTTTAAAAAGGGGCAACAAATGTAGAAAAAAACTCCATTATTGGACAATTTCTTTATGCTTTGAAAGAAAAAGATAACCAATTTGAGGGTTAAGATATTTGTTTCATTAAGGGTATTTCAATATTTGGTTTTCTTTTGATTTGGTTTGTAAATATTATATCTTTAATAATTATATTCATGATTTTGGATTTAATTATGTTAGGTTATATTTATTTATGAATTTTTAGCTTTACTTTTCATATTTAAATTTAATTTTAAGGTATATTATTATTTGAATAAAGATTGAGATTATTCGTGTTCTTAGTTCTTGATATCTTTAATTATAAATTATTGGCGAATCAAATCTTTATTCACGACTAAAGAGAATATTTGTAAATTAGGATATTTGAAAAATTATCCATGTTTAATTGAGTTTTTTGAACAAAAATTTAAATTAATTACATGATCATTATATTAACTTAAATAATTTATAATTTTCTTGTGCTATTTTAATTAATTAATTAATTATTTGGATCCAAGAAATTAGTTAGTTGATTATGAAATAAATTTCTTTTATCATTGAAATTTCTAAATTAGTAGAAAAATAGATAATCTTAAATTTATTATATATTTTAGTTACTATATCTAACTAGCTAGTTAGATTAGATTAAGGAAATAAATTGATTAGTTGCCATTGATAATCACGTGATCATTGGGTTTTCTTCATTTAGTAGATAACTTAATGTTACAAATTTAGTATTATTTATTAAATTCACTTAATTAATTCAATTCAATTTTTAGATAGTTAAATATCCATGTTTTCTTATAACTTTAATTCGTGCTAATTTTTACTTACTAATTTACTTTATTTCTAATTATTTTAATATTTTGTTTAGAATGTTTAGATAAATTTTATTTTATTTTTTAGAAAATAAACAAAAGAGTTTAAAATTATTGTAACTCCACAAGATATCGATATTAAAATAAACTTCTGACTAAGCTATTAATAACTCGTGTCTTTGAGAGTATTTATAATTTGCACTACCAAAAATCTTCTTCTTTTTTGATTGGTTCTCTCATCTCTCTCAATCACACATACTTCATTAATTAAAAGTATTTTTTTATGAACTCTTCTTTCTTATAATTTGCCTTTGGGCTCTTTATTTTTAGGGTTGCTCACATATAAACATGGTTGAAAAATAGCTTAGGAACCTGCTAGTATTTAAGAGTAGCTATCAACAAGAGTAAAGACTTAGCACGAGTAACTTGAGCTTCACAGAAAGCTCAAGTTCCAACTCTGATAACATTTTTAATACCGAAAGTGATGGGCCATCTTCTAATGCGACACAATCTCATGACTACAATAAAGGGTATTAAAGCCAATTTTAAGTAAAAATTGACTTATAATGAATTTTAAACCCATAAGCTTATAAAATGACTTAAAATTTAAAGTCAATTATAATAAAAAAACTAAATTTAAATTAACTTAAAATTAAAAATTATTAAAAAAATCAAACTTTAACCTCGATTCTACACGTGAACCAACGCAACGCTACATGTAGCATTGGTTGACATGTAGGACTAATGCCATGTGACACGATGGTTTTACATGTCAACCAATGTTGCATGTAGCATAGTGTTAGTTGACAAGAAAATTTGACGCTCAATTGACACGTAAAACCAAAGCGTCATATAACGTTGGTTGTACGTCTTAATCGACGCAAAGCTTTGTTTTCCTTTTCTTATCCTCCCCCCAATCCGATAGTTTTTAGCTCTATATCTCTCTCTTTCACGCGAAGACCTCCATTTTCTATCCATCCAACCTTCGTTTCTAACACTGTCATTGTCTGTCAGATAGGTTTTCCGTCCCAACATTTACCGACCTAGATCCACCTATTTTTAGTGCTTAAATCTTCTTCTAACACTCACAATTTCTTACCCATTTTTCTCCAATTTCTCACTTATTAAACAATTATTTTCTTTCATTTGCTCACTTATTTGATTCTTATAAGTATTTTTATGAACTATTTTACACTTATTTTTCATGTTTTTATATAATTTTTATTTTTTTGAATGTATAGTTTATTTATTTTTATAAATTTTCTTATGTATACCATATGTTGTTGATTATTTACATATATTTCTTATGTTATGTAGATAGTTCGTTTTTGACCAAGCTCTTTAGAATACAAGGTATTTTTTTATCTATTTATTATTTTACATATATTGATAATTTTTTAATTTATTCCAAATTTAAATTATATTTTTGTAAACTTGTTCTTACATATATTAAATATTATATATTTTTAATTAAATTTCTATATTTATTATCTATTTGTATGTAAAGATAACAACATATATTCTTAAAGTTATAATGAATTTATTAATTGTTAGGATGTTTGTGTATATTTATATCATGTAAAATTCATTTAATAAACTATAATATGTATTGATGATCAAAACATGCATTTTTATTAAGTATATATTTATTGGGTTTACATATATTAAATATTATATTTTATAACTATTATTTTTCCTGATCATATTCATAGGTTATCAAATTTTGAAATGATGATAAGAAAGATAATTAAGTTGTTAATTTATAATTATATTTATATTTATATAATTAATTAATTTAATAAATAAATTAAATTTATTTAGTTTATATACCTAGGAAACTGAGTTGAGTAAACTAGTAACTCAAGTTAAATTGTACATAGAAACAAAGATGTCAAAAAATAAGAAGTCAAAATCATTGAGTACATAAGAAGAAGAAGAATAACTCAATAAATTAGTTGGTAATTTAACTGGTAATTTAACGTGATATAACATTCTTATTATAATTGTACACATTCATGTAATAATGTATAATACTCTTTATTGCTTTATTATTGAACTAAAATTATCTAAGAGCAAATAAATAAATGTGAAATAATTGAGCAACCAAGAAAGAATGCCATATACTATGTATTTGGATTAGAGTATCTTGGTCAGGTTAAAGGGGAAGCCAATATGATAGTGCTATGAAAATTTTCAATATTTCAAAGCAAAGATCTGAATTCGTGAGTAAGGATAGGTATAATAAAATTGAAGATAAATTAAATTCATTTAAGGATACTATATTTAACGAGATTAAATCTTTAAGGAACTTCTAAGGTTACCAACTGAGTCATTACAACACATGCCAAGAATATTACATTTGCAAAGCATGTCACCTATGCTAAGAATGTCACAATACTACAATCAAAGCATGCCACCATCAATGACATGCATGCAATCTCATTGCCAACCTTTGTGTCCTATGGCATATAATTATCCTATTAGACATATGCAACCATATATGCCATGAATTCCCATGCAATCCAATACTCATACAATGTCTCTAATACAATATGTGCATTTCATCCATCATTGATAAGATTTTTTTTGATGAAAATGTTCTTCTAGTAGCTACCCCAAATATGAGTCCTCTATTTGATGAATCATTTATGATTAAATTATATCAACTATATAACACGAATATTATTTTTATTTTATCTTATATATTTTATTTATTGTATATAACACTTGAAGTTTTTATAGAATAGGAAATGTATGTTGAAAGATTCATCATTCACTAACTATCTTACTATTGGAATGATACAACATTTGAGTAATGATTGAAAGATTCACAATCAATATTTGACAAATTATTGGTGAATATTCAATGATCAATCATTGCTTCATCATTGTCCATTATTAGTTCCCCTTGATGCTACCAGCCTACCATAATCCAAGAAGCTATTAGGAAATATGTGTCTTAGCTTTCAAGTTAAGTTGAGTTAAATTTTGACATGACGTTATTTATTTTTACTTAAAGTAAAACTTATATACGAATTTTATTTTCTTATTCTACTTTCATTGTTACTAATATAATTATATTTTTAATCCATTATGCTGAAGTTGAAGTGTCTCAAATTTAAGAGATGCAATGGAAGTATCTTGGGACAAATCTATATCTAGTGGGTAAGCATTGTGCACAAAATCATTCAAAAAGAAGCTATGAAAAAGGTATAATTATGAGTATATTATAAATTTTAACAAAAATTTTGGTTTTTTAATGACGATTATTGCAAGCAAAAATAGTATAAATTGTGGATAGTTCGTGCCCATTTTTCAAGAAATATCTAGTATTAGTATTAGATAATCTTATATATTGATTGAGTACATAATGCAATTATTTGAGTTTCAAATGATCAATTTAAGTATAATTCAATTGTGAACAAGATGAGTCTTTAATCACTAATATATTTTATTTATGTAGAGCATATGATTATCTTTATATTATCTAATTAATTACATATATTTTTTATATAGGGCATGCTACTATTAAATTGAATCTAATCACATGTCATATTTAACGATGTTTTATGATTCATCTTTTAGGAACCCTTATCAAGAGGAATCAAAAGTGTTATCACGAGAAATCGATTAACATAAGAGTGAACCAATTATATGGTAGAATATTAACACTTCAATGAAATGAAAATTTGATAATCCCTTGACCATTAAGGTTCGAACATAGTGAATATCATTAGATCTTAGTAATTTTTTATCTACATCGTAATCATGTTTGGTATTATGATTAGGTTTCCATACCATTGAATGAAGATCGTAAAACAGTTGTTGAAATATAAGATTTGTAACTTCCTACTTTTCTTCTACTATTCCTTGTATTGAACAAACATGAAAATACTAACTCCTTTAAATTTTGATGGGGATGAAGGATGTTGAACAAGAGTAAAGACATTGTCATTAAAAAATCATATAAATTTATATGAAATAATATTATGGTATGTGTAAGCGAATATTAATGATAAATTTTATTAATTTAATGACTTGTAAGATTGAATAATAAAGATGTTAGAATTGATAAATTTATACTTATTTTTTGTAGGTTCCATAACAACAATAGAGTTATGTGTAGTTATTATGTCATGAAATTTATAAACATAATCATCTCAATTATTAACATGTCAATTAAAGATATAGTAATCTATTTAACTAATATACTCTTTCAATATATAAGTTATTTTTTTAATTTTTTGATAAATTTATGAGGTTAAATAATAATTTGAATTTAAATATATATAATTATTTTTTTGGAGTAAAATAGATTACGAGATGTAAATTTTTGAAGATTTACAAGAAAAATGGGCTGAACAAATACTCCAAATTATAAGGCCGTGGGAAAATCATCAAAAAAATAATGTGATGATATTCTGGAATAACAATAGGTACTATTATTATTATTATGTATTTATCTTGTAAATAAGAACACTTGTAGTAATGAATATATGCGATTTCATATTTAATATACTATGTCCATGTATTTTTTTTGTATTTAGTAATATTGTCGCTAAGTTAGATTTTTATATATTGTATGTAAGCTATTATTGGTTATAATTTGATTTTGAAGTAATTAATATGTGATTTTTAACCTTATTATAAATAAAAGGTTTTTAAAAACCCTTTTAAACATATTATGGTTTTTTTTGCTATGTGATTAAAACGTGCAGGGCTAGCAGAAAATAATCAAAAATCTATTTAGGAGCTTTTCCATTTTAAATTGGTTCTAAGATAGAATCGACTTTAATTTTTTAAGTTGATCTTAATGTGGAACCGATTTAAATTTTTTAAGTTGTTTCTAATGTGATACTGACAAAAATTTAAAGTGGGTCTTACGTGTTAATCGATAAAAATTTAAAGTCAGTTACTATGTAAAATTGATTTTAAAGTTTTAAATCAGTTGATATGTAGAATTTGTTTTAAATTTTTACTTAAAACCCGATTTAAGTCAAAATCGACTTAAAACAGACTTAAGAATCTTTTGTTGTAATAGTGTCTTCTCTCACAAAAAAAAACACACACATCAAAATCCTCGTAATGACTAGCATTTTAGTTCTCGGGGTGTGGAAAGAGAAAACAAGCTTCTTCTTTCACTTTATTGGAGGAATACGTTGAGGTCGATGGTGAGTAAGAAGTTGGGACTGACCTGCCACAATATGTTCCTAAGAGAAATTAATAGTGTCTCTTTGGTTGGACAATTGTGGATAGCTACTTTCTACGATCACTATTGATTTTCTAGGTACATTTTAAATTGCATTACATGATAATTTGGAGTGTAATGAACCTTGAGTAAATAGAATTTTTATTTTTTGGTTATAGAATAACTAGTAGAGTTTGGGTAGATAAAGATTTGATCCTTGCTAGTAACAATATAATCAGTTCCGTCGATCTTCTAGTGTCAATCAAATTTTATCACTTATGCTTATTTTTAAAACATTTACATTTTTTTACCATAACTTCACATCTTTTATAATAGCATTATAGTCCCTTTATTTTTCTTTTCAATAATATAGTCCTTTTATTGGAAATATATATCTAGAACTCTTATTAGAGATTTTGGTTACATTAGAAAATGCTAATTTATTAGGCTTAAAATGTTAATTTATTAAGTGAAGATGTAGAATAGTCCAAATATTAGAAGTTTTAAATTAGTTGAATAAAATTAATTTCTTTTAAACAAATTATAGTTTATTTTATTTAATTTTTAAATGGATTGAGTTTGTGAGTTTATAAACACCTTATTTAAATTATTATTATTTTTGAATATTTTTTATTAAACTCTCTAAAACAATAGAAAAGTATAAAACCCTCGTACCCCTTGCTCCCACCATCGTTCCTATAGTCACCGATCAGCGTTCTTCCTTTCGTCGCTAATGACCTCCCTTTCTACGTTGCCATCCACCTGTCTATAAGTTTTGTTCCCATGTTTTGCGATGGATTACCACTTAAAAGCTTATGTTTCATCGCCATTCATCTTGCAATGGATTTATGCTTAATGTTTGATTTTCATTTTATTTTGGCGATGGGCATATAAACTCTCCATAGAAAATGAATACTGTTTGGATGTATAAAAAAATTGCAAGTGATAGCCCTAGCTGTAATAATAACTCAAGTCAGGATGACAACCCGATCTTGATATCACAGCGACAGCACGAGCTTGAGGGATAGACCTACCTTCTATTATATATATGGGGTCACTCGTATGACCGAGCCTTAGGTGGTCGACCCTTATTCATCAATATACTTTTACCTTTATGTCCTATTTGATGTATTCCCATGTATCCATCCTATAAATGTGACACTTGTACATGTAAAGTCCTATAAATATGTGATTACCTCAAGAAATCTACACATTACATCATTTTCTCAACTTCTCTTTAAGTTATCTCTCTTGAATTTGGACAATACCCACTGTGGGGCTGAAATGTTGAGATTGAACTTAAATTTTTGACCCCAAATTTCACAGGATTCATTCCAAGCTTTAAGATAAACTTGGGAAATTAAAAATTTATAATCAAATCACATGTTTTATAACACTATGGTAGGAATCCTATTGAAGAGAGGTTAAGATTAGACAACAAAGAAGCAATGACAATACAGGGGAACACTTCACCAATATATAAAAAAACCAGAGTAGAGGCCAGTAGTCATCAAAAGTTAGCTTTCCAACTTCTCGAGGTAAGGAGAGAAAACATATCACTACGATCCCAATCAAGATGAGAGGCCTCTGATGATGAAACCACATACTTGATCAATAGGAACCGACCAAAGCGCACCTCACTAGAACCTACCCAAGCTGAGCAAGAGGTTGGGGGGAACCTTCATTCTAGTTCGGTAAGACCTAGTGATGAGTAGTGGATTTAGAAAAGAAAAAAATAGGAGGCTCAGTTTTAAGAGTTGGAAAAGGCCAATAGAAAGCAAGATCAAGTTTTGAAGGAGGCCAACGAGAGGCAGGTGAAATGAAATTTTCTTATGATGTAGATATGGACTGTAAGAAATTATTTGTGTCCCCATTTATTGATGAGATAGAAAATGATGGGCCACTGGCCAAGTTCAATGCCCCCAAATGTCCTAATTATTTTGGGACCAATGATCTTATGACACATGTACAACCTTTCAAAATAACCATGGCCACCATGAGCCTAGCTTTGGGGAAGAGAGATGCCATGATGTGTAATTTTTTCCCTACCATCCTTTATGAAGGTGCACAGAAGTGGTTCAACAACTTGGCCCCTGGCTCGATTACCTTATTCCCACAATTTCCCAAACTTTTCATCACAAATTATGCCTGTAACAAGCCTTTAAGAAATTAATCATATTACCTCTTCTCAATCGTTCGAGAAAAGGGTTAGTCCATATAGGGATATATGAAATAGTTCAGGGAGGATAAACTGGAAATCTACAATTGCCCCATTCTATTGTTATAGAAGCCTTTAGACGAGGTCTCTTAAAAAACTCTAACTTGTTTGTAGAACTTACTAAAATAGTTCACCGTACTTTAGAGGAAGCGTATGGAGAGGCCATAAAGTTTGTCAATCTTAAGAGAGAGTTAAGTATGGTTAAGGGCCATCAACCCAACACATAGGTGGTACCATATAAAAAGAAGAGGAGGATAAGCTCAGACAGTATACCTCAAAATAACATAAAAAACACTTTGTACTGAATAATAGGGGAAATAGGCAGTGGATGAAGGATAGGGGACCTTGGGGGAGGTCACTTTCTCCTTTTAGAGGACCTCTTTTGAGAGTACATATGACCCATGTTGTATTAAGGATGGAGGATGAATCTAATGTCAGGTGGCCTCCAAAGATGAAATCCCTACTCAGAGACCCATTTAAATGGTATGCTTTTCGTAAAGACATGAGCCATGAAATAAGAGATTGTAGACACCTGAAGAAGGAAATAAAAGAGTTACTAGTAAGGGGATATCTAAAGGATCTCATCATAGGAAATATGGAATGAGAAAATTGTCAAAATAGGAAAGAGGCACCAAAACTAGTGAACCCCTCGAATAGTGGAAGAGAGCACAACAATGAGCATAATATCATAACCATACACACCATACACGGAGGACCTGGGATTAGTGAGATCTCAAATAACTCGTGCAATACCCTTTATGTATATGCCTTAGGTAAGGCAAGACCTGATATGGAGATCATTTTTAACGAAAAGGACGAGACCTCGCCCCCTCATGAAGATCCTTTAATCATTACCTTGAGGATAGAATCTTATGATGTCTGTCAGATAATGATCGATACATGAAGCTTAATGGATCTCCTTTTTTTGACTATTGCCAAGGCTCTAAGAGTGAAGGAATTTGATATTGTTAAGGCAGAGCTCCCTTTGGTAAGGTTCAATAGCAATACCACCTATGCAATAGAGACAGTGGTGCTGCTAGTCATAGCAAAAGGAACGATAGTAATGGCCAACTTTGTAGTCATTAATGTCCCAACCCACTACAATGCCATATTAGATAGGTCATAGATACATAAAATGATGGCAGTCCCATCCACTTTTCATCAGGTAATCACATTCCCTATTGATGAGGGTCTTAATGAGATAAGAGGAGACCAAGAAAAAGCTAGAAATTGCTACGATGCCACCATGAAATATGTTGGCCATAAGTAGCAATCATAGAGAGGTTTCCCTCAAAAGAGGCCAAGGGGAAAAGGACTGGAAAGCTCATTCAATCTTAATAAGGTAAGGGATTTCCCAATAGGAGATTAGGGTAGGAGCCACCCCTTGAAGATAGGAGAGGATTTGATATAGAAGTAGAGAAGCAACTCCCTCAATTCCTCAAGAAAAATTTGGATATCTTTGCATGGACCCCAATAGATATGCCTAGGATTGACCCAAAAGTCAGAACACATCGAATAAATGTCAATATAGGTGCCAAACCTATTCAACAAAGAAAAAGAAGTTCCTAAGGGAAAAGAATGAGGTGATCAAGCATCAAGTTGCTTCCCTTATAGAAGTTGGAGTTATCAGGGAGGTCAGTTACACCTCATGGTTTTCAAACATGGTGTTGGTAAAAAAGGTATGTGGGTATTCATGTATGTGTGTGGCCTTCACATATCTAAATAAAGCATGTCCCATAGATTTCTTCCTCTCCCTAGTATCGATCAACTGGTAGATGCCTCTGTCAAGTTTGGGTTGATTATTTTTTTGGATGCCTACTTCATTTACCACCAAATAAGTTTGCACCTTGAGGACGAGGATAAAATGTCTTTCATCACAGAGGAGGGGACCTTATGTTATACACGGATGTTGTTTCGGTTGAAAAATATAGGCTCCATATATTAGCACTTCATCAACAAAAGTTTTGAAGATCAGCTAAGGAAAAACCTAGAGGCATACATGGACGATATGGTGGTAAAATCAACTCAACCCTTAAACCGTGTCAAAGACCTAGATGAGGTGTTTTAGGTGATTTGAAGGTATGGAATGAGACTTAACCCTTAGTGGGATTAAGGCCAACCCATAAAAGATACAAGATTTGGTGGATATGAAGCCAACTACCAACCTCAAGGTAATTCAATAATTGAATGGAAGAATAATGGAACTGAATAGATTTATTAATTTCTAAATACACAGACAAATGTATACCCTTTTTCAAAATGATAAGGAAAAACACATCAGTCTTTTGGAATGAGGACTACGAATGAGCCTTTGAGGAAATTAAAAGATACTTGAGCAACCCACCTATCTTGGTCAGCCCATCCCAAGCGAGTTACTTTATTTGTATTTAGATGTGGTACCCCAAATATGTAGCACCATGCTCTTAGCCAAAAGAGATAGGATCCATCACCCTATTTACTATGTTATTCAAATGTTGATAGACACTTAAAACAGGTATCCAACCATAGACAAGTTGGCCTTTGCTCTCAAAGTTAGCGCATGAAAAATTAGACATTATTTTAGCTCACACACAATTGTGGCACTCACCTTTCATCCATTCAAAAGTGTTTTCATGTGACCAGAAGTGGTAGGAAAATTGGAACAGATCGCCATAGAGCTAGGAGAATATGATATCAAATACATAGCTAGGACAACCATAAAAGGGCAAGAAGTGGCCACATTTATTGTAGATTTCAATAAAGCACGAGAGGTTATCAACGATGAGGAGGCGCAATAGGTGTGTAAGGTTGACCAAAAGATAGAGCTACTTGGAAAGTGTTTGTAGAAAGAGCACATAACTTCAATGGTGCCAAACTGGGGGTGGTCATAGTAGATCATGACAATAACTGTTTTGAATACGCCGTTAGACTTGATTTCCAGGAAACTAATAATATATGAACAATGGTTGAGCATTACCACTACACCTTATTAAGGATATTTTTATTTGAAATTACAACTTTGAAGAATACATGTATGCATGGAGTCAGCCTCTAGATAAGGCTCAGCCTTTAAGAATTAAAAATTCCTAAAATGAGATACACGGATAGTGTTTGGATCATTAGTCTCCTCCACCAAAGGTACTAACTTGACTTGAATCCTAATAATTTTCTTATGAATATCTGTCATTTCTTCAGAGGGGACCGAGCTTAATGCAAGAATAGAATGCTCCAGCCTCTAAGAAGTTTTCATCACCTTTAGAAAGACCCTTTCAGATTGCTTCATATAAAAGCTCACCCAATAGGACTCTTTGTCCATAAGAGCAACAATTTTGGTCACAATCCACCTCTCTCGGGTCAAAGCCTGAGAAAGTTGTTCTATATAAGACATGAGCTCACACTTGGCCTCTTTGTAAAGCTTCAACCTTCCCTCAAGCTTTTCCTCAAGACTAGACCTGGTTTCTTCTTGAGCACTCAACCTTTCCTTAAACCTTAACAGCTAGACTTTCAATATTTGCACCTCAACTTTTAGCCTTACATTTTCCTATCTTATGGCCCAAAATAAATGTCTGACTAAACGACCAGATTCCATAAGGCACAAGCAAAAAAGATGGAGAAAGATTTGAAAATATTTCAATTTTTTTTCTAAATCCAACAAATGACCTAACCCCCTTTTATAGGGGATGGTATCAAAACATTTAAGGACACTTGTTCCTAAATGTGAGGATGGGTCAACATCGTAAACTAAAAGATAAAAAGGATATAAATTCACTACCAACCAATCAACACATTAATTCAAATAAAAAACAAATTTTCATTAATAAATTCAAAAACAAAAAAAATACATAATCTTGTGACCATACAAAAAAAAATGTGGCATCAAGCTCACAACAAAAGGAAAATACTTTAATACAATAGCCTCTAGCCTCACCCTAGGTACTAGTCACCTCGATGTCATCACCACTCTCACTTGAGTCAGAATTTTCTTCTTCATCCTTTTCTTGGGATTGGATGGGATTGCATGGAAGAATGACTGAGATGTCTAAAATATGATAATAATATACTCCCATGTCTCTTTTCTTGGCCTCATTTTTGAAATATTCCATGGACAGCCCATATTCAATCTCTACACTCGAGGTGAGTTGATTAGCCATAACACCGAGCTTGCCCTTTGCCTTTCCAATAACCCCTTCTAGTTTGGCCACTCGATGGTCAAGCTCGGCTGCTATGAAATTACTAGCCTCCAAGGTAGCCTCGGCCTTTCTCCTATCCATTTCCAGTTCCTTCACTAGCCAGGAAAATCCATTAACCTTGGACACAACCATGATCAATTTTTTTAACTTATCTATGGCCTCCCCCTCCCACTTGGAAGCTTTGTCCAATAATAGCGCATACTTTAACAAGGTTTAAGTTATGACTCTTATTCTCCAAGTAAGATTATGCTTTAAGCTCTCCACACCACGGACCCTGTTCAACCCTGAAAGTAGTAGCACCTGAAAAATATAGATAATGCATGGTCAAACATCACAAATCCAATTTTACACCAAATAAAAAAAATCCATACATAAGAGTAGTCATACCTGGTATTGCAAGCGGTTGACCATGGCTTCTGAATTCTCGCCAAAAACCTTATAATGAGAAGGTACAAGGGGAACCTAACCCCCTAACATAAAGCCTTCTTATGAAAGACCGTCCACCCAATTGAGGAAGGGTCTCTATCACAAGTACCAGCCATTGGAATCCTTATATCGACTGATGAGGGAATGTTATATGTTTTCCTTAGTCTCTCCTCATCTAGTGGTGACTAACCACTGGTACTTACTGGGGCCGACCATCCCTTAATACGACCCATAGGTTCCCCAGCCCCTATGTTCTTATTCTTTTTTCTCCATGTCTTAGCCATTGATATTTGTGTGTGAGGAACTTTTAGCCTAATAGTAGGAATAGCCTAAGAAAGGGCAGAGGTATAAGGTTATGGTTGAGATTGCCCTTCCTTGCCTGAAGAGTTTGTATCAGTAGAGGATCCTGTGTCATCACTGACGGTGGGATATTGGGGGCTTTCCCAAGATCTAGAGCCCAAGGTCTCTTCTCTTGTATAATGGCTACAAAATATAAAAGAGTGGGTAAGACATAAGAAAGAAAGATTACCTAGGGCCAAGTTCAAAAAATAAAGGAAAGATATTCTTTAAAAACCAACCTGAAAATAAAGTAGATAAATGTTACACTTGGAGTGTTGTACTTTTAAAACTCGATCTAAAAGGCTATATGTTGAGCTAATTCATTACCACTAAATTGAACTTTTTATGGCTCGAACTGAGATGATAGAGCGTTTTTCTCTCACTTTTTATCTAATGTGCAAGATATGATGAAAATGTCTTGAGCCAAACACCTTTATATAGATACCTCCAATATTCTCTCTCCAATCAATTGACAAACATTTATTTGGGAAACTCAATGTTTCAGATCCATTTCCCGATTTTTACTCTTCCATCTCGGCATAAAAGCTCTAGTTAAAAGAGTAGGAAGACTTGATGTTTTGATGTATAGAAACTTTGCAAGTGATAGCCCAAGCCATAATAATAGCTCAAGACAGGATGACAACTCGAGCTAGATGAAAACTCGAGGTAGATAACAACCCAAGTTGGCTAACAACCTGAGGTAGAGATCACAACAATAATCCTAGCTTGAGGTATAGACCTATCCTCTATTGTATATATGGGATCATTTGCCTAACTCAACCTTAGGTGGTTGACCCCTATTCATCTATATACTTTTACTATCATGTCCTTTTTGAGGTATTTTCATTTATCCACCCTATAAATGTGATATTTGTACATGTAAAGTCCTATAAATATGTGGGTATCTCAAGAAATCTATATATTACATCATTTGCTCCAGTTTCTCTCTAAGTTTTCTCTCTAGAATTCAGACGATCCCAAAAAATACCAAACATAGAAAGCCTAGGTTTCATGATCTAGATCCTATACGAAAAAGAAACCCACCTTCTATGACCTTTGTGGAAACAATTATTTGAATCAGTAGTAAGTATTTTCAAGAATAAAGTTCTTGTATCTACAATGATTCATTAGTTCTATCAAATACCAGAATTAGGTCATTTAATTATATTCCAACTAACACAAGATTGTTTCAAGTAAAATACATTTAAATTAATTACATACAATAATTAAATTGATTAAAAAATAAGATAATGAGTTTATAGAATTATTTAATATTATTGAATTATATCTTAATTAATCAACATCCATGTGTCTCTTAATGGACCATTTAGCATTATTGATGAATATGTATGCATAAATGGATATTTTTAATTTCATAAAGCATATAACAATTTATATATGACATAAATCATTATTTTAAATGCACATATGTTATCAAATAAACCTAATTATTGATCAATTAACTAAGAGAATTAAAGGTAAATAAATTGACCAATAACATTTAAGTAATATATATATATATATATATAATAAACTAAAAGTTCAAATTGTATACTTGTGTTCCATCATAATCTTAGAAATAGAAATTACTCTATAAATATTTTAGTGCAAAATATAAGAAAATAAATAAAAAAATACAAAAAAAAGAACAAGGAAAAAAGAAAGCTCAATAAGAATCCTCAAGTTTTCATGCTTAAAAGTGGTTCACGTGTTCCAAGATGAATATTTTATGTATTTTCTCTCTCTAAAATATCCATTGTTGTGTAGAGAGTTTCTCTTCATCTAGCCTTCAATACCCCAAAAATGGGGGTTGAAATTGAAAAATAACCTAGGAGAATATAGGAACAATTTTGAACCTTTGCATCCGACAAATATGCATGTGTACTCGTGCGAAATGAGATAGTCATTGTGTATAGTGATAGCCAAATGTCACTATGTAATTAGTGTTTAGGAAACAGGTGGCTATGTGTCGCATAGTTAGATTAGCATTGTGCCACATATCACAACGCAGGGTAGGCGCGAGAAAGATAAGAATCAAACGCGTGATGAATGTCGTGCTAACATGCAGTGGGTGAATGACTTGCTAACAAGTGGCGTATACTAAAGAAGGTTAGAGTAGAGTCTGACTTGATCCAAGGTTTGTCTTCCACATCCACCTAAACGAGCCTGAATGAATTTTGTAAATCCTACTAAGTACATCCGGTCCTTTACTAAGTACATCCACCAGTGGAAAAAATCATAAAACTATTTCAAAAAATTCAAAAAATTCAATTCTTCTTCTTTTAACCTAAAAAAGTTAAATTTAGCATTTAAGACACAAAATATCCTATTTTTTTCATAGAGTTATCAGTTACTAAAAGCTTGTTATTGCAATTTTACTTTCTCATATATTATGAAATAATTTTAGAGCATCTCAATATCTTTTGGTGAAATTATTGACATTAGAGCATTTCTCAATTATATGTTTTGTTACAAGTTATGAACTTTCTAACCAATATTTATTATATTTATGTTTTGTATAAACTATGGATTTTTAGACTTTTTAAATAAAAATGTCAAACATGGAGCTTTATAATATTAAATAGTAAATATAAACAGTGATTTATTGGACTTTTTCATATTTTTTGGATTTTTTTTGTTGGAGTCGTTTTGACAAGTTTATAGATATTAGACATATTTGTTATATTAATTTTTTAAGTTTTATGTGATTGTTATATTACGATTATTTAAATAAAGAAATTGATTGTTCAAAATTGTTTATCAATAAAAAAATTAATTGTTTAATAAGAAAATGTTTAATAAAAAATCAACCAAAAAAATGTAAAAAAAAAAGTGTTGAGTCCAAAAAATTATGTTTAGCCAAAAATATTATATTCAACCAAAACAATTGTTAAATAAGCTAGAGAGTGAATTGTTCATTTAATTTCAGGAGTAAAGTGAGTTAGGCTTTTTAAATTCTTGCACTAATTGAGCCAATTTAAAAATGAATTGAGTTAAGCTACGTAACTCATTAAATATTTATACCAATAAATCACATCAAGTCTTGACAATGATATTTTGTTCATGCATTCTTGTTAATTCAGTATGCCATTATTGGTATTAAAGCATTTAGGAGATTTAAAAAACACAACATCTGTTATTGTAGCATAATTATATATTAACATTTGTTATTTGACTTGATAGATTATTTATTTGTATTGTTTAAATGCGTATTAGATCATTAGGCCTAATCAATTTTTAAGCCCATTTAATGCGTGGATCCACATGTTGGAATGTTATTGGTCGCTAAAGACTTAGTGATAGAATGGTCATTTCACGTTTTATGTATATATACACCCTATTAGGGTTTTCCACTATAGCTATTTCCTTTATTTTTCTTTTTTGCAATGTTGAGGTGTTTTTTCTTTCACTTTTTGTCTATTTTCTCTCTCTAGTTTTTTTGGAAAAAAGCTTGAATTATGTGTTAGAGTTCCCTTGTAACCCAATTCTTGTGATCTTGCATTCTAGTTTTTATAGTGGATATATATTGTTTCTTTTCCAATGGATTAGGCCATTTAGTTAGGGTCGAATCAATTAAATCTTGTGTTCTTGTTTTCTTTATCATTTACTTTGATTCTTGGCCTTTGTTATGCTTAATGGTTTGTTGAATAGTTATTTCTGATGGCTTAGTGAGGTTATCATAAATACCAACAAAAGTGGTATCAAAGCACAATTGTGTGTTTTTTAAACTTCACGTGTTCATAGAAGTTTTTTGAACTTTCAAAAGATCCATCTTCATACCATTTAAGTTGATTTTCTAGTGATTTAGAAATTAGGGTTTCTAGAGTCCAACTAAGATTGACTTTTGAGTTCGTTGTCATTTTCAGGAAGTGTTTCCTCTATCTGATTATTGTTATAATATATATATATATATATATATATATATATATATATTCATGTCCATTCATTATAAGATAACTATGTTTATGGAAACACAAAATGAAAGCTTTCTTGGTTCAAAAAGAAGTGCATGGTGTCATAGATTAGGTGATCTTCTTGAAAAAGCCACTTAGGATGATAAAAAAATTAAGAAAAAGGCATTTTTACCTATATTGTTGAACATTTTTCATAAAATTCTCAGGAAAGTTTCAAAAGAAACGACCCCTGAGAAGGTGTTTTCTAAATATAACTCTTTATATTTGCAAAAATCTTTATATGAGAAAGTCTATTTGAAATATCATTTTTATTCTTTCAAAATGGACTCATTCAAAGATCTTAAATAAAGTTTTGACGAATTCAAAAGAATTACCCCTGACTTTAGATGATATAGATCATAAAATTGAAGAAACTCAAGCCATCATTTTATTTGAGAGGTAAATTGTTCTTTCGACTTAAATAGTTAATCGAAACCTGGATGAGGAGTGAAAATGCTAATCAATGGAATCTTTTTACGTGATATATACTAATTTGGCCAAGTAGGCCTCACAAATGTAAATTAAGAAAATAATATAGTGGAAGTACAAAACAACACGTTCAATTTAACACATAACTATAATTAAGAAAGAACAAACTGCGGTAACTACTCTAGTGACATTGTGCTTCAGAGGCTCCTGGTCAGACTAACAACAAGCATAAGTATGACAAACAAAAAAATAACATGTGAGAGATGAATGCATACTTGAACAAAGGATTTCAATCACTTCAAGACTTTATATATGAGAATATATTCTGTAAATGATGATTATACTCTCATAGCATATGATCAAACAAAAAGTAGCAAACCAATTAAAGAGTCTAACACCCTGTTCACAACCAGGGTAAGAAAATACAAATTATTTAGAGACCCATACCAAACTTTCATGCAAATACAAGACAAAAGTAATATAAATTAATCAATAAGCAAGAAGATTAATTTAATATAGGAAAAACAATAAATATAAAGCTATAAGCATGCTACAAGTAGAGAAAAGAAAACATGCAACTACACAAAATAAATAAGCTTTCTAATTAGAGTCTAGTTCTAATATATTTGCACATACACAATAGAAACTTAGATTATAATAACACAATTATCTAATCATGCATAACAATATTGAAGGAGTCCAAGACCCGACACACAATTAGGTTAAGAAGATACTGACTTTTTAAAGACTCATTCCGCAAACAATAGAATGATACACACTTGACATATAACCATAGGTAGACAATATTAAAAAGTAGACACAATATTCAATATTTAAAAAGTAGGAAATAAATAATAAAATCTTTCTAATCAGAGTATTAACTTCAGCATGTATGATTGTACTAACCAAATGTTAGAGCATGCATAACACTAGATATAACAAGGTAAACTTAAATAGAATCCCTACCTATTTAATAACATCCTCAGGTTGCTTATGACACTCACTCTACAACAAACAAATCCAATAAGAAATAAAACAATTACAACCTGACATAAATAAAATCCATATTACTTCTATCAGTCGAGACCATTGTCCAAACTACCTATTATTACCCTTACTTGTTGTCTCCATAACAATATTGTTTGACACACGAACTCAACTCTTCTCCAAATCCAACACCATCCTATATGTGAAATTGTAGATCAATAATGAGTAATATGAATAATTAATATAACCACCCTTGAAAACACAAACACCCAATAATCTTCATGGAACACACAGTCGAGCCACGAACCCTAAATCATTTACGTGGAACACACAGTCAATACACATATGCCACACATCCAAATATATGATAGCTCAATCAGTTTAGCTCGATCCACTCTCATAGACTTGTTCTTAAATATAAAAAGTTGTATGAAGGCAACTACTAGCGACACACGGCTCACAACCACATATGTTTCTCACATAAAAAAAAGTTACATGAGGATAACTACCAATCAACACACAACTCATAGTCATACTGACTCATCACATAATTCACTTGTAAACACCATCTTGATTACTCACCACTCAAGAGCACAATTTTACAGACATAGTCATAAGTCACTAATACCTAACAATACTTAAGGTAATAGTGATCAGAAAGTAGAAAAAATGAGATGTCAACTTGACATAGCTCTATTACATATTTTCTGAAGAAGAAAAAAAGAAGATAGGGGGTATTTATAGAAGTTACTCAAGCTCACGGCCAACCCTACCATAGTCCTCGATGACCATATCTTCATGGCCTTGTCAAGGGGTGTAGCGAGGCCTTGTCGAGGGTTGTGATAAAGTGCCAAAAATCATATTTTTTTGTTCCAAAAAATATTGAGTAATTTTCACAAATACCCACACTTGAATCAAAACAAAAAAATGAACAACAATGCCAGTTCTCTTGCATGCTTGCTAGTTGAAGACCACAACGCTTAACTCAGACAACACACTAAGTAAACATGATCGCATACAAAATGTATCTATCTATATGTACCTAACTATGTGCATGTGTATTACTAATTATCAGTAATCAGTCTTGTATATAGAAAGATAAATACACTAAGTAAAATAAACAACCTTCATATTTTACACACGGAAAGTCAAGGACTACAAGACTTACATCATTAAACTCTTTGTCTGATAAGTATAAAGATGTGAAATCTAGTATCATATATGGTAAGGATACTTTAATTGTTGACCTTATTTTTTAAATTCTTAGGTCTAAAGATTTAGAGATTAAAGTCTTTGATAACAGTATTATTATTAATAGCTTAATGGTTAGAGCAAGATATGATAAAAGAGATAAAAGGTTTAAGGGAAATTCCAAGGGTAGGTGTAAGTCTAGATCAAAGAAGTATGTTACATGTTACTTTTGTAAAAAGTAAGGTCATTATAGAAATAAGTGTCCACTTAGAAAGGATAAAAGGTCTAATAAGCATGATTCTAGTATTGATAGTGATTCTAATTTAGTTTTCGAGGGTTATGAAAGCTCTGAGGTCCTAGTTGTGAGTTCTAAAAGGTTAGAAATTAAGTGGGTTTTAGATTCAAGAAGTTCCTTTCATATGTAACCTTTTAGGCATTTGTTTAGTGGTCTTAAGGAGTTTGATGGTTGTAGAGTTCTCCTAGGTGGTGACCTTGAGTAAAATGTCAAGGGTATAGGCTTTGTTAGACTATCTCTATTAGATGAGATAATTAAAAGTATTAAAGATGTTAGGTTTATTCCCAAACTAAGAAGAAATTTAATTTCACTAAGTTTACTAGATGTTTTTGGATTCCTAATTAAGATATACAATGGAGTAATGAGAGTAGTAAATGGTCCATTAGTTGTATTTAAGGCTACTAAGGCTAGTGGTCTTTATTTTATTGAAGCCATAACTTTAAGTAGTGGTTGTGTAGTCAATATGGCTTATTCCTTAGATAGTGAAATGTTGTGGCATATGAGGTTAGAACATATAAGTGAAAAGAGGTTAAATGTACTAGTCAAACAGGGTGTCTTAGGTACTGAGACTCTTAGGGATCTTAAGTTTTGTAAACATTGAATTTTTGGTAAACAAACTCAGTTTAAGTTCTCTAAGGAAGTTCATACTACCTTGCATGCATTATATTGCATTCACTCTAACCTTGGGGTCTTTCCCCTATTCAATCCTTAGATGATAATAAGTACTTTTTCTCTTTAGTAGATGAATTCACTAGGAAAGTCTAGACCTTCTTTTTAAAGTCAAAAGATGAAACCTTTAACACCCTTGAACAATGGAAAACCGTTGTTGAGAATCAAAAAGGTAGAAAGGTTATGGCACTTAGAATTGATAATGGTCTGAAGTTATATGATGAACTCTTTGCAATTATTGTAAGAACCAAGGTATTGATAGACATATGACAGTTGTAAAAACTCCTAAACAGAATGATCTAGCTACAAGAATGAATTTAATATTACTAGAAAGGGTTAGATGTAAGTTGTCCCAATCAAGTTTGCTTAAAATATTTTGGGCACGGGCTATTAGCGCTGCCACCTACCTCATACATAGATGTCCATTCATATTCATAAACTTTTAAAACATCTAAAGAATCTTTGTCTAGTTTATCTGTTGATTATAATGTTCTAAAAACTTTTGGTTGTGTAGCTTATAGTCATATTAGCTAAGGAAAGTTACAGGATAGGTCACTTAAGTGTTTTATTATTAGTTATCTCTTAAGTATAGAACGATATAAACTTTGATGCCCTTTTCTTAAGAAAAATATAACAAGTAGAAATGTTGTCTTTATTGAATATGTATTTTACAAAGATTTGCATTATGTGACTATTTAAATTCTTTTAAGGGTACTTAGATTGAGGTATAGGTTGGCACAATCCCTTCTTCTCAAGTCATTAATACTGGGGATGAGATGGAGGCACATGTATCCCCTTAATTCATTGATATAAACACTTATAAGAAAATGTTAATGATTATGAAGGAATCACCGAGGATAATTTAAATTCTCATAGCAGTTCCACTGAAGTAAATAATTACCAATTGGCTAGAGATAGGACCAGGAGAAATCTCTCTACTCAAACGGTACATTGAATCTCTACCCTCCTTATCTAGTATTGGTCAAGTTAATTTAATTTCTTATGCATTATCAACTATCTACAATAGATGATTTTAAACCTAAATGTTTTTCTGGTGCTATTTCTTCTCCTAATTCTTCTAAATGGATTGATGCTATGCACGAGGAATTAAATTTACTAAATAAAAATAACACTTGGACATTAATTGAAAGAACTAAAGATGTTAAGGTGTTAGGATCTAGATGGTTCTTTAAAAAGAAGAAGGTTATAAAGGGTGTTGAATTTGCTAGTTATAAAACTAGATTAGTGGCACAAGGATTTTCTCAAAATAAAGGCATTGATTTTAATGAAATTTTCTCACATGTTGTCAAGTTCATCTCTATAAGAATATTGTTATATGTTGTAGTTCAATTTTATCTTTTACTTGAAAAAATGGATGTTAAAACTAATTTGTTACATGATGACTTGGATGAGAAAATATATATAAAACAACTTGAAGGTTTTATTAAAAAAGGAAATGAAAATCTTATATGCCTATTAAAGAAATCTTTTCATAGTCTTAAACAAGCTGCTAGGAAATTGTATAAAAGATTTGACTCTTTTATGATTAAAATTAGATTTAAAAAATATGATTATGTTAATTGTATTTAAGGTGAAATGTTTCAAGCACAATTTATTTACTTTTATATGTTAATTATATGCTTATTTCCTGCAAAAGAAAACTTGAAGTTGATAATTTAAAATTAAACTTAGTAATGAGTTTGAGATAAAATATTTGAGACTTACTAATAGGATTCTTGGTACATATATCTTTAGAACTTCTAATAATATGTTAAATAAACATTTATACTCAAAAAAAGTTTTGAAAAGATTTTCAATTTGATACTAAAATTGTTAGTGTACCTTTGGGTTCTCATATTAAATTGTCTTGCATTTAATGTTCTGAAATTTAAAATGAAAAAGAATATATAAAAAGAGTTCCATATTTTAATGCTATAGGATCATTGATATATGCTATGGTTTGTACTATATATGATATAGTATATGTTGTGAGTGTGGTAAGCAAGTATATTTCTAACCTTAGTAAAACTCTTTCATTAGAAATCAGATGGATCTTAAGATGCATTAAAGGGAATGCAAGTATTGATTTTTTGTTTAAATGTAATTATACTAATGCCTCTGTCATTCAAGGATATTTTATGATTCTGATTTTGCAAGAAACAAGGACAAAAAAAGATCATTATATAGATACATTTTTATAGTCTTTGGTAATGTTGTATTATGAAAATCTAATTTGCAATCTTTTATGGCATTATCAACCAAAGACTTTACGTTCATTGTCTACACAGAAGCAGTCAAATAATGCCTATGGTTGAGAGGTTTCATTATGCAACTTGTAATAATTTCTGATGATGTTATAGACTGTATTATGTGATAATCAATTTTCTATTAATTTATCATTTCACTCTAGATCCAATCATATAGATGTGAAAATTCATTTTATTAGGGACATTAGGTCACAAGCTCTCATTCATATAGATAAAGTCTCCACAGAAGACAATCCTTTTGATATGCTAACAAAGCCATAACCAATGGTTAAATTTAAACATTGTTTGAATTTGGTTAGTCTCTCATATTTAGGCATTAGATTGGAAAGGATTAATAAAATATATATCCATTGTTTCATAATGTCAAAGTGAAGAATTGTTAATTTAGCATGCCATATATTAGTATCGGAGCATTTAGGAGATTCATGGAACATAAACATTTTTATTGTAGCATACATTATGTATTTATATTTGTTATTTGACTTCATAAATAATTTATTTGTTTTGTTTAAATATGTATCATATCATTGGGCCTAATCAATTGTTATGCCTATATAATGTGTGGATCCATGGGCTAAAATGTTATTGGTTGCTAAAGACTCAAGGGTAAAATGGACATTTCATGTTTTATGTATATATACATCCTCTTAGGGTTTTCATTGTAGCTCTTTCATTTGTTTTTTTTTTGTGATGTTGAGTCATTTTCTCTTCCTATCTATTCTATTTCTTATTTCTTTAAAAAAAGTTTGAACTGGTTTTATGTGTCAAGGTTCCCTCTGTAACCTATTTCTTGTGATCTTGTACTCTTTTTTTTAGAGTGGATATATATTGTTTCCTTCCAGCGGATTAGACCATGTAGTTATAGGGGTCAAACCACTTAAACCTTAGATTCTTGTTATTTTCTATAGTTTATTTTGATTCTTGGCTTTTGTTATGTTCAATGATTTGTTGAATAGTTATTTCTGATGGTTTGGTGAGGTTATTGTAGGTTTAAATTCCAACAATTTTTAACAATTTACCCTTTGAATGTAGTATCATTGTATCTTCGCATTTTACACCGTGTCTAACTACCCTTAGCTAAAGATACTTCTTATCTTTACGCTTTATATTGTGATTAATATCAACTTATTTTCACGCTTTACACTATCTAACTACTCTTAAGTTCAGGTAGATAAAGCCCATTCATATAATTATCCATAATAATTAAATTTAGGGTTTGGGTTTCATCTTAAAATACTAATTTAATAGATGCAGTGCAAATCTTTATAGACCCATAATGACTAAGTCTAAACAATATGAAATTTTGTTATTTCTTTCTCAACATCACCTATAAATGTCATATTGCAACAAGGATGATAGATTATTGATAGAATATTAATTTTATTTCCAAAAACTCTATTCCCACTCATAATCGTGATCTGTGAGTTAAAATAATTATTTATTTTCGAGAAATTTTCTTCATCCTTATAATAAAGCTCCCCGTGTCAAAAATAGGTTAAGATTCCTTAAATCGGGCTTAAAGTTTTCATAAGTTCAATAATGCTTGCTTATATTATACCCCACACAAAAAGAATGTACACTAATTAGGGGTTATAGTATAGAGTAGGGGTGTCTATAAACCGGACTAGACCGGATCAAACCATAAAACCGGACCGAATCGGACCAAACCGAACGATTTTACTAATCAAACGGTCCAGTCCGGTTTGTACTAATTTTAAACTGTTCGAACCGGACCGGACTGGTTTAATAATATATTAAAAATTTCACATTATTCTTCATTAAATTATAAAAAAATCGGACTAAATTGGGAACCAAATCGAACCAAACCGTTTTATAAATCAAACGGTCCGGTCCGGTTTGGTTACATTTTTTTTTAGACAAACCGGACCGGACCGGACCAGACCATGGACACCCCTAGTATAGAGATATTAGATTTAAGCTCACTTACAAATAGTTGCACTATTTTGGGTAGAGTGTAGTGTTTAAAATGTCGTTTGTTACCTCAACATTATAGTTTGAGGTGGTTGTAGTTAGGGGTGAGCAATAGATCAAAATTGTCTGTTTTTGATCAATTCGAATTTGACCAATTTCTAACAGATTTGAAGATTTTTAATTTGAATTCGAATCGATGATATAATCAATCCAAATGAATTCGAATCTGAATAGATCAAATTTTTCGGATCGAATAAGATTATTGATATTAAAATTTATTTATAAATTATTGTCATATATAAAACACGACATACACAAATTTAAATTTTAAATTGATATTTTTATAACAAATATTATTATTTATAATCATAATTAAAAAATCAAAATAATAAGGAATATATGTATACAATTATTAATTTATTATAAACATTTATCTTTATTTTTAAGCTAAAATAATAATTTAATTTAATTATGGTATGCACTATTTAAATATAACATATTATAAAATAAAATATGAATTTATTTATAATTTAATAGTAATTCAATCCAAATTAGATACAACAAATATGAAATCTATCAATCTAAATATGAATATAAACAGTTTGTATAATTTTCAATCTGAATCCGAATCTAAATTCGACAACAAAATTTATCAATCCAATTCTATTTGAATCCAACTCATAAGATCAAATTTTTTAATTTAAATGGATTGATCGAATTATTTGTTTATCATTAGTTGTAATGTTTTTGTTCTACAACAATAAATTCTCATTTTTTGAACAAAAAAAATATCATTATCCTTTTATCAAACAAATATTACAACTTGTTAAGTTGTTATGGGTTTAAGCTATGTACAGACACCAAAATCAACACCTTGGATGCCTAATGATAACCAAAACATGCAAGGAAGAACCGTAAAGCATGAACTTCAAATTAGTTTATAAGTTCCAAATGATATTGTTGGAACTACTTCACAAAATCAAAGACAAATTAATCAAGGAATATGTTCACACTTGCTCATATGCTGCAAAAGGGAATTTGCTTTTCTTTGAGCTCTGTTTGTTCCAGATCTTGCAAGCTCCACTAAATGTTCATACACACCATACTGAAGAGCAGCTAAAATGAGAGATGAATTGTTCAAACCCAACTCAAGAAGAACAGATGCAGCACATTCCTTGTTCTTAGGAGTCCCATTCTTAATAAACCCAACCAATGTTTCAATAAAAGATAGCTTACCAATCTCATTTCGCCCGTCGGCATGTGATGCAAGTAGTAGTAAAATTGAAAGAGCTTCATCAGTCATTGCCAAGTTCTTATCCTCAAGTAATAAGAGTAATGGTGGTATTATATCAGCCTTAATAGCTCTAAACCTATTGGCATTGTTTAAACACAAGTTAAATAAGGCAGTAGCAGCATCTTTTTTACCTCTTATTGTTCCATTTCTCAAAAGTTCAACCAAAGGAGGTATACCATTCAATGTTCCCACTAGTGCTTTGTTCTCATCAACCATTGATAAGCTAAACAATGTAGCGGCTGAGTTCTCTCGAGCTTTGTCGGTTCCATTATGCAAGATCCCAATTATAGCTGGAATAGCTCCTTCTCTTACTATGATCCTTTTGTTAGCTTCATCAATTGACAAATTTAAAATGGCTGTGACTGTGTGTTCTCTTATCTTCGAATCTGGAAATGACAAGAGCTTAACCAGTGGAGGTATTCCTCCAGCATTAGCAATCAAAATTCTGTTATCTGGGTTCTCTTTGGATAGCAAACGGATCTTCACAATAGCTTCTCTTTGTACATCTAGTTGGTTAGAAGATAGGTCATCTATTAAGCAAGAGATTTCCTCTATGAGTTCAGCAGAAGTACCATAGGTGCAAAGGAAAGGATCTTTTTGAGGAAGTTCAAAGTTGTTGTTCTCACACCATTGATGAATTAGGTTCTTGAGAGCAAAATTTGGTGCTAAGGACAAGTGATCCAATGTTTGTCCTGTTTTCGGGCAGGTTCTTCGGTTCGAATATATCCATTTTTGTATGCTTGCTCTTTCATATGTCTTCAAAACCAACAAGAAAAACTATCATAGTTATATGACATGCATAAGAAAACATCACTAGTACTTTTCTACTATTATGCATGATATGTTAACCATATTTGTTAATTAGGTTCAAACCTATGCTGATATTAATACATGGAAATATACTAGTTTTCTTTTTTGATATAATTTAAACTCACGCACTCGCAACTGGACTCAAATTCCAAATCTTCAATATGCCCAAATAAATTTCATCCCATTGAGTTATAGCCAAAATATACCAGTTTTTAGATAAATAGAATATAGCAAATAAAATGAATGCACTCTTCAGATGTTCTAAAATGAAATTACCTGTCCAGTAGCCACAATAACAGGATCTGTCATGATCTCTAATGTAATGGGGCATAAAAACTCGTTAGGTATAGACGAGGATGGACACTTTTGAAGACTTTTTGATGAAACAGAATTATCAAGGGACAATGCAGCCTCATCAATCCCAGAAATATCTTTGAACTTGCTTAAAAGATCAGTAATTTGTTGAAGGTTTTCAGCATTAATCCCTCTTCCCTTGGCAAGTTTCTTTACAGCTGTTGTTTCCTCTTTTAGGTATGCAATAGTGTGCAGTTCCAATTTGTTTGCTAGTCTTTCGAGTATGGCACTATCCGCGTTTCGTTCATCCTTATTCTTGGAGAATACAACCATCAAATCTACTGCTAGCTCTATATCCTGCGAATCAGCTCGTCTTTTTACTCGTTTAAGTTGCTTGTGCATCAGCTCCACCTGAAAGCACCAGTTAGTGCTACGTCATAAAGTCCGTTTTACCAGTTTTTTCATGAAGAACAGGAGTTAACAAGTTTCTTTTAAACAATACATGTTTCATGTTTGTGTTTGTGTTTTAAGTAAATACAACCAACACTCTTTAATGAAGCAAGAAACTCCCACTTTGTTCAATTTCATAAACTGAAACTGAAAATGAAAACTAAAACTCTGGTGGCTTACTATTTAGCTTATTATTTTTAAAATAATAACATAAGCATGACATAGATATAAGTGTAGACATAGGATACTCTAATTTAGGTCTTGGCTAACAAGGTTGAATCCAAAAAGACAGAGGAACAAATTGATACTTAGGTCTTCAAATTTAAGAATGGTCAGACAAACCAGTCTTCTTATAATCTGGTACAGATCTATTAATGGATTACAAAATCAAAGAAGAAGAATGACTTACTTGTTCTTTCACTTCCACTGAGATCCCAAGCTCATTGTACGGCAATTCATCCAAAGCCTGATTTAATTTATCATAAACACCATGAAACCTCACCGTCACAGCTTCACTCTCTAATGCCTAACAAACAATATATAGTAAAAATGAATCAGAACAACCAATTAAAAAAACAAAAAAAAAACTCAATTGATTAGAATATCCAAAATATCGGAAAGATAGATAATGAACAAATACTGACCAAGTAAATCTTGCTTCCACAACTACAAGTCTTCAACAACTTCTTAGCCAAAACAAGTATATTCTTCAGATTAATCAAACTATTCAAAGCCACAACTGAACTTGTTGTGTCAATCTCTCTAATCTCCTCCAAAAGAGGTACTAACAATTTCAATCTCCTTACTAAATTCAAACACTCCTTTTTCTGCATTCTTCTATACCCAGAATAAGATCCCACAGTCTCAATCAATCCCATTAATTCCTCAACCACATCATTCTCATCACCAACCATACTTGAAATCACAACACTGCTTCCTCTCTCGATTCCCTCCATCACTATCTTTCCTTCTCTCCAATAGTTCACACCTAGTAAGTAAACTAGCTAGTCAATACAATATGCTTAGTGGGTTCTTATTTCTTAAAGAATTTTCTTCTTCTCTCTCCTCTCCAATGGTAATTAATATCCCTGAGAAAGTAAAGATGGGAAAAATAAATAAAAAGATTACCTTTTTTTTCTTTCAATTATTTGATTAATTGATTTTGTGAGGGAGTGATTCGCGGGTTATATGATACGGTAGTATAAGTATAAAAGGAGGAAAGCGTTTGAAAAACAGTTACCATAACTATGTTCCTTAATGCATAAAGGCTGTTCACGCGGTTTTAATTGACAAAAATGACGAGGCTTCACGTGGTGCTTTTTTTGATTGTTGTGTGGAGTAACGCATTATTTGTGATCGGTGGAGGAATTGTTATTCATTTGGATTATATTTTTTATTATTTTTTCTCCAACTCTTATCTATCTAGTATTTGTTATTATTTTTAGAAATGCATGTTGGGTAATTAATTATAATAATTTAGCTAATTTATTATATATTTTTTTATATTAATTTAATCATTTTGCTAAAAAATGTGACAATTAAAAGATAAATAATAAAAATTTAATTATTTTATTTATCAATTTTATAGTAATTATTATATATAGTTAAATACATTATCTAAAAGTGATATTTCAATAAAATTAAAAAAAATGAGAAATAAATAAAAATAAAATAAAAAATATATTATTTATTTTCGTACTATCAATATTTTTTCAAAATAAAAGAATTAAATTGCTACAAAAATACTATAGGAATTAAATTGATACTTTTGATATAATTAAGAGATTTGTGCTCACTCATATTTATTTTTAAATTAAATTAAATTAAATTAAATTATTATATTATTATACTATTTGATAAGGTAGAAAATAAGTTAGATTTTTAAGAAAATATCTACATTTATTTTATGTATTTTATTAGTTAATGGTATCACATGAAGGCTATTTGGGCCCCCAATCCAAACCCCCGTTTTGTGGTCTTCAGTTTTTTATTTATTTAATGGATTTGGATCCCCACCATCAACTTTATTGGATTTTTCCTTTTTCTCTAATTTGTTGAGTTAATTGGGTAGCAAATAGATTTAATCTCATTAACGGGATCTTATAATTGAAGTTATATGGGAGCATCGTTTAAGGGTAAAAAGGGATTTTTTTCTCTTTAAATTATATAAATTAATATTATGAAAAAATTTAATAATAAAATAATACTCTAATAATTTTAAAAATAATTATATTAAAAATAATTAAATACTAAATATATATAATTTAGTATTAAATTAATCTAAATAATCGAATTAAATAATTTTAAATGATGTCTAAGTAACTCGATGTCAAATATTTGGATTGATTTTCTTTTGTAAGAAATTACATAAATTAAGTATTATTTTTATAATTATAAATTTTAAAACATATTATAAATATTTTTTTTTAATGTAAGTGTGATATTTATGTAAAAACTTTAATGGTTATAATATTAGTGTTTTTGCTCAAAAATATTTTTTAATAAATATAATGTTATTATTAAAAAAAATTAATATGAGAACAAATATTTTACTTTAAAAGAATTTATATTGTTAAATAAAATTTTAAATTTGTTTTAATATTAGCATATTTTTCTCAAACAATAGAATCACCAACGGTAATGATGCTCTAATTATAATTATATCATAGTTTTATGTCGGTTTGTCGGGATCGCTAATTTTTTAACGTTTGGTTTCTACGTGTGTGTGCTACGGCCTAAGAAAATGATGTGCCTTTGTCTTTGTACCGAAAGAAAATGACATTTCATTATTCGATGGATGATAATTTTAATTTTATTTTCTCATAAATTCAGCTATTCTACTTTAATAATAATAAAAAAGGAAAATAATAAGAGTAGAACGCATGTATATAATTACTGTTTAGTATGAATTTATTTAGAATTGGTAATGTTAAAGGCCCTTAATTTCAAATTAATTGAATATTAATTGCATAGTGGAACTCAATGAGGTATGGTTCAAATTCATCCAGCGTTTGGAGGAATGATTAAAAAGTGTTCTTAGAATATTAAATGCTTTTTTACACATTTTATATTAAAATAGGATGTAATTTTAATATCTACGTGTCACAATTATAAAACACAGCGTGTTTTTTTCATTAATCGCCCTCTTTTTTAAAAAGGATTATTTTAAACTAATTTTACAGAAAAAATTATAAAATTATAAAAACAACTCTTATAATTTTTAGTAATAAAAATAACACCTTATAAAACTACGTTAAATATTTGATGAATTTCAATAATCATAATTTAATTTGAACGAAATTTAAAATAAAATTATGTATTAGATTTTTTTTAATAAATAAAATATATAAATTAAACACAAAAATATTATTTTATAATTATAAATTTAAAATATGTTATTTTCTTTAATCAAAATCAAGAAAATACGTGATTATCCCATTAACTAATTTATTAATCTATTGTTTAAGCGGCCAAAATCAACCAAAAAAAAACTAAAAAAACTTTAAGATAATATTTGGTTACTATTGATAATCATACAACATAAAAGATATTTAGTTACTACAAGTTAGGTATTTGTTTTATTTTGGGATAAACATTATTAAAAAGATATTTCTTATTTATATATGTTAATATAGATGAAAGGACATAAAATAGAGCCAAATGAGCTAATTGTGACATTTTAAGACTATTTGATCTTTCTAATTAGATTCAATTGGCTTTAATCGAAGAGCCACAAGTAAAAATAGGTTATCGTAAGTCAATCGATCTAAAAAGGGTCTTGATCGATTAATTAATCGAGTTTCAATCGAGCACTCTTGGGTTGGAACGATGACATACTTTGATTGATCAAGAAAGGGCCTCGATTGATTGAGCGGTGCACGAATTGACACATCAATCCTATTTTTACATCCAACTATCAGTCTCAACTATGGGATCAAAGCTCATACATTTCCTGAACCAATTAGGCTAGTTTTAACCTATTTAAAACCATATGAAGAGGTCATAATTGACACACAAAAATTTAAGTCAAAATATTCAGAGCAGAGAAAAGAACAACACATCAAAGAATGATAGCCAAACTTAGAAATGACATCACATTTTTTCATAAATATGATGGAAAATATTTTATGAAGCATGGAACGATTTAAGGAGATATTAAGGAAGTGCCCACATCACGGTCTTCTTACATGGTTACAGGTACAAACAATTTATAATGGGTTAATGAGAAATCAAGGACCATAATAGATGCTACAATTGAGGCTGCTTTAATAAGTAAGATTAAGGATGGAGCTTTTTCTTTACTCAATGAGATGGCTTCCAACAATTGTTAATGGCCTATGGATATGCTTTAACCTAAAGAAAATAGTTGGAGTAGTAGATATGGATATTCGTGCAGAGTTGCAAGCTAAAAAAATGCTTTGTAGTTAGGGTTATCTAAGAAGTTAGATATTGGGTCAATCAGGGTAAACATGATACAAATCCCAATTATTGTATATGATTATAGTAATGGACCCTATTCAAGTAAAATGTATAGAAATGTTCTTGATGCTATGAATTATGATAATAACCCAAATTGACAAGAGAACCCATATTCTAACATTTACAATCTAGTTTGGAGAAACCACATTGATATTTCATCGAGCAACAATGAAGGTGGTAACCAATTTAATTGCCAACCTTCCACCATTAGGTTTCCAATAACATCAACAGAATCAAGAAAATAAACCTATTATTGAGGATATCATAGATGCTTTTATTGTAGCGATGAAAGATTTCATTGGGCATATATTTAAAAATTTAAGATTCAAATGGGATAACTAGCCTAAGCTGTCTGTCAAAGACCCCAAGGTAACTTCCCAAGTGATACAAAAGTAAACCCAAAGAGAGAGGGTAAAAATCCTTGTAAAGCTATAGCCTTAAGAAATGGGAAAGTTTTGAACCAAAAGATATTGAAAAAGAAACCCAAACCATAAGAGGTTGAAAAAGAAAAAGTTAAATATAGTCACTCCTCTAAAAAAGTTAATGTCTACACCTCATATATACCATTTTCATCAAAAGTTTCAAAAACAAAAGTTGGAAAATCAATTTTCAAAATTCTTGAATATCTTCAAAAACTTGTATATTAACATACCCTTTGCAAATTCACTTGAGCAAATGCACGTCATGCAAAATTCATGAAAAATCTTCTTTTAAGAAAAAGAAAACTTGGTGATCATGAGATCATAACATTGATTGAAGGTTATAATTCAATCCTTGATAGAAAGATATTATAAAAATTGAAAGATACAGGTAGCTTTGACATCCCTTATTCTATTAAAAATATTCACTTTGGAAAATAACTTTTTGATTTGGGAGCTACCATAAACCTCATGCCACTTTTGATTTTCAAAAGGCTAGGAATGGGTTAAGCTAAACCCATATCCATGACATTGCAAATAGTAGATATATCATCAAGAGACCTCGAGGTGGTAGAAGATACGTTGGTTAAAGTAGACAAGTTCATTCTTCATGTAGAGTTTATTATGTTTGACATGGAGGATGATCGTGACATCTCTACCATCATAGGTCATTCATTCTTAGCCACCAAGAGAGCTTTCATTGATATCAAAAAAGGTGAACTAACCATGGAAATGCAAGATGAAAATGTGACATTTAATGTTTTTAGAGTAATCAAATTTGCTAATAGTGATAATGTTAATGATTCTTTTAGCATATATTTTATTGATGAGTTAGCTAACAATGTGCATATTCACATGTGTTCTAGTGATATGTTAGAATTTGTGTTGGTGAATTCTATTAATACACTTGATAAAGTTCATGACACTGACCTTGGCACACACACTCATGCTAAGAAATCTCTAAGTGTTGAAATTTATAGCTTGATCGATCAAGATCTTTTGGTAGATCAATTGAGCAACATTAAAAAGTCACATGAACATACATTTTTTTCCACAACACATGATGCTATGTATGATAAAACTAATTCATATGCTGATCATATGAGTTATTCTGATATTGAGAATACAAAATCTCTTATGCAAATTAACATAGTTGATTGTGTGAATTTGTTAGAGGCTAGCCCTCCCATGTGTGTTTTTCATGTTATTGTGGAGTGTCTTGAGACAAGTTCTAAATTGAAACCATCCATAGAGAAACCACCTAAGCTTTAACTTAAACCATTGCCTAGCCATCCAATCTATTCATTTTTACATGAAGGAAATATACTTCTAGTTATTATCTCATTTAGCTTGAATCAAGACCAAGAGGAAAAGTTGGTGGGTATATTAAGGAAGTTTAAGAAATCTATAGGCTAGTCCATTATAGACATCAAACGTATAAGCCCATTAATTTGCATGCATAAAATCTTACTAAAAGAAGGTGTTAAGCCCAAAAGAGATAATCAGGGTAGCCTAAACAAAATAATGAAGGAGGTTGTGACGAAAGAAGTCGTGAAGTGGTTGGACATAGGAATTATTTACCCAATCTCTGATAGCGAAATGGTGAGCTCAATTAAATGTGTACCAAAGAAAGGAGGAATGACTATGGTGTGATGAATGCTTGAAAAACATTAAAATATATGATTTATTCACACTTAAAAGTGAAAAATAGATTTATACTTGCATAATTCTATCATTATTTTAGAAAATCTATATTTTTGAAATCACGAGTATGTTTATTATTATTTAGGTATTTTTGGCTTCAAATTGATTTAAATGATAAATACTTGAAGAATTTTCCCTGAAAGTACTTATGTACAACCTAGAAGAATGAGAGAACAAACACATGTAAGCCTTACTTGTAAATCTAATCAAATTTGTAAGGGGTGAAACACAAAGGAATTAGAGAAATACAGATTAATATGGGATGCGACAAAGAAATATGTGTGTCGCACCATGACCTTTTCAAATCATGATTTCATGTGTACCCTAATAGCCATGGGCTACGATGTGGATAAAAATAGGCCGTCGTGCATTATTATTTTCCTCATGATCCACTATTTTCTCGTTTTCTTAGCATTTCTTCTACCTATAAATAGACTCATTCATAGTAGTATTAGACACACCATAATTCAGAGTTTAACTTGATTTGTAAATTATTTTTGTTGTTTAAATTTTAACAACTTATGAATTTATTTAGCTTCAATTTTATGTACTAGGTTTGATTTAATAAATAGTGTAGGCAAATTTATTTGGAGGAATTCCAGATACATATCAATACTAAAGATTTGTATACTAAAGGATACTTTTAAGGTATAAACTTTAATTGCATCTTTTATTTATAGATTTAATTATGTATCGTTTTCAATGCTATTTATAATATACTAGTTTTTTATTAAATTAAGCATGTTTGGCTGAATATTACTATAGGATATTAGTTATGTTGTTATGATTGTGAAATATTAATCTATGTAAATATTTTTATAAAATAAATTAAGTTTCATTTCTTCATTCAAAATTTATACAAATTTTACTAAAGAAAAATATATTAATGACATATCTTTCACAATAGATTTAAAATATGAAATTTAGATTTTAGTATCTGATTATCTAGATCTAATTTAGAATTATATTTTATTTCAAAAAAATTTATAAGATTTATTATTGAGAAATATAGTGACGACATATTTTTCGTAATAGATTTAAAATCTGAAAGTTAGGTTAAGATAAATCAACCTAAATATCTAATTTAGACACCTTGAGTGAGAATTTAAATTGGTAGCCCCACAAAAAGTATTGATTTAGATTATTTATTATGTTTTAGGAATAAAACACAATTTAATCTTATCAATTACTGATTTTTGTTAAAAGGCTCCAATTGATATTCATTAACAACGAAACGTATATCCATCAAAAGACTTTTTCATACAAAAAATGGAGAATCAATAACATGATTAATTAACTAATATATCTCATAAATTCTCCATTGAGTGTTAAATATTTATTTGTTTGATATTTTTTGAATTGATTTTATCTTTTAATTTTATTTTATTATTTTAGATATTTCAAATTCAAATAATACTCAAACAATTGTGACAAAATATTTAGGTTTTTATTTTTTATTTTTAGGAATTTTCTTCAATTACTTAAAATCTATAGTTCTTCTTTAGACCAAACTTGAAAGTATACTTATTGCTTTTTACAAATTAATTTATGCATTTTCAAGCTACTTATCAAATACAAAATATGTGCATAAAGCTTTTGGCACCGTTGTTGTCGGGAAAGAATATCGTTTTAAATTTTTATTATCAAAGATCTAAAAACAATTTGTTTTGTAAATGTTCGTTCTTTTAAAAAAATGTAAAAAAAAACATAGCTTATTAATTAACTTTATATATTTAAAAAATAATTTATTTTTAATTTCCTTATTTTTATTTATTTCTTTATTTAATTATTAACTCAATTCTTTTTAATTTTTATTTTACTTTATTTTATTTTTTAATATTTCGTTTAGTATTTATGTGTACTAACATGTATGCCTTGTATGATATGATTTATTAACTTGTCTTAATTATTTATTTAGTTTGTATTATTATATTATAAATTGTTTGCATAATAAATTATAAGTATGATAAATTACTTATATTATATATATATATATATATATTGTATTTATCCTATTTTTATTTTTCTTTCTATTTGTTATTTTTAGGTATCTAGTTTACTTAATTGTTTATTTTTATTTTTCTTTTGTTTTTGTTCATACTTCTGAAAGTATTTATCTTAAGTTATCTACTACCTTGGTTTTTGTTTCTATTAGTGTATAAAAATGTAAGTTCTGTTGTATTTGTATCTGTGTGTTGGTTTCCCTTGTAAAAAAGATGGTGTCTATTTTGATTTACTTAGTGCATTTGTCTTCTTCTGTATAAGGTTAGTTACTATGGATTAGCAATCCATACACACACGTAGTTAGGTACACTTTGTATGCAAGCATGTTTCCACACATCACAGGGTTGGTTTTTGCTTGCTCATCGATTTTGTCACTTTCATTTTTAGTTTGTTTTGGGTGAAATTATTTATGGTTAGTACTCAGTAATTCGAATACTACAAATACCCTCGCATTCCTCCTATCTCACATCCATTGTTTTAGAGTTAAAACTCTGCCAAACTTTGCACTAAGATTTATATCTATTTTTGAAATAATTTTAGATAGCATAATTTTGAGAGTGGGTAATTTTTGTGGTTAGGTATGAAATTGTTGTCAATGTGAGTATGTGATTTGAATATGTGTCTCCCATATGAAATTTTATATTTGTAATGGATTGTTTGTCCTAGGAATGGGTGTTAGGATGAGTAGGGACGGTTATGCTAATAATCATAATCATCCTACACTAGTTTCGGGTATATTCGGTTAATAATCGTCGGTTATAAGCCGGTAGCAGTTTTCCTATGGTTTAATCATGCTTCTTATTTTTTAACATTTATTTAAAAATATATTTAGTTTTAAAAAAATGTTAAAATATTCCTTACTCTATTAAATTGTTTAAAATATTATATATTAATTATTTTATTTTTTTTTAACTATTTAGAATATATTTATAAGTAAAATAAAAATATATAAAAGCAAGAATAAATAAAATCCAATCTTAAAAGTGTATTTTATGTAAAAAATAATATATATAAAAACTAATATTAGTATATGTTCAATTTTTGTTAACTACAACTTTGGTATTGCAATAACCATCTCTACATGCTTTATCGATTATGGTTATTTTTGGGGAAAAACCGTTGAGTTTTTTCCAATAAACCTAGTTTTAGTTATCCACAGTTAAAATGTCTATTCCTAATTTATCCCATGAGGTTATGCGTTAATACACTTTTAGTTACTCATTACACTATATTGGGTGATATTTGTTGTGGAGGATAGCCAGGTTTGAGTATTGAACGAAATAATTATAGAAGTAGTGAGTGAAAAGCAACATTAGGCACTTTAGATGAAAGTCCTAGCTAATAGAGTTAATAGTGGTTTATTGTCTATTAGTATTGTACCTTAGTGAATTATTTGCTACTGAGTAGTTGCCTGAAGCAACCCAAGGATGTTACCAAATACATACGGTCTCTATATGGGTTTACCTCATTATATCAATTATTATGTATGATCTGATATTGTGTTAGTGCAATCCAAGTTTAAGGTGTGTATGTTTCAACATACTATAAGCGTAAACTTTGATTAGAAAACATTTATTATTTACTTTCTTTATGTTTGATATATAATATCTGTTAATAAAGTCATCTATTTTTTATATTATATTTTTTGTGCTTATGCTATGTGAACTATTTAAGTGTTCTACTATTCTATTTCTTGTGAGTTACGTTTGAGTCTTTTAGGAGTCTGCATCTCCTTACTCTAATGGTTGATCAGGTTATGAACTCTTTCAATTAATATCAGGGTGGTGCACCCTTTTAGACTTAACTAGTCCGATGTTGACTCTATTAACTCACTTTGTCACTCACATACATTCTTTCTGATGGACTCAAGAGAAGGAGGTAATGTATGTAGACCACTATTTTTCAATAGGTTGAACTATGCCTATTGGAAATCACAAATGATGGCCTTCTTGTAGTCCCAAGGTGACTGTGTATGGTTACTTGTTGAGAATGACTGGACCTATTGATGAGCAAAACCCGACATCGTCGATCCTTCAAAAGAATTTGGTTTTATATTTGTAAAACTCTCCCAAGTGCATGAATCATTTCATAGAAAAAATGTATGTGGTTTTTAATTTATTATTCAAACTTTTAAAAACAAAATTAAATCATAAACATCTTGTCACGATATTTTGGGTTTTGTGTTTTCCTATTCTAATAACATAAAGATAAACATAGATATGAATTCAATAAACATTTATGCAAAATTTTATCATTTATAATAGTAGAGTATTTATGGATATACTAACTGAGTTAATTATGCTTGCTCATATTATTTAGGTTATTAAAGATATAAATTGATATTTATTGATTCTCTGTTTTTTATTTGGATACCATTTTTTGTGGGGTAGATAGTATTTGTTAATTAAACAGATTAATTAACACCTATGAGTGAGGTTGATAACTAACCATTTAAATGTCACCTTTGGTGGGGTTAGACAGTTTAAACTTTATTCAATGTGTCCAAATTAAACCTAAGAATTTAATTATTTGAGTACTAACTTTCAAGTTTTAAACCATTATTGAAAATATGTTGTCAATACATTTAGAGCTTCACTCTAACTACCGAGAGATTGTACCAATAAATAAAAGAGTACTAATTAAACCTTAAAATCTAATTTTCATATTTAAGTTTGTAATGTAAAATAATATATTTCTCTATAATATTTTTAATATAAAATCTTAAATAAAAACAAAATCAATTCATTTTATAGAGATTTTTACCTATTTAATATTTTGCAAGCATAATTACAAACAAACGGTCATGTTAAATTTAATCATAGACAAATTAAATATAACATATAAGAATAAAACATAAAAAATAATTGTAAAAACTTACAACATTTTGATGCTAATTTTGTTGTTGGAAAACCTCCAAACGGATTTACATTTCCATTTATTGAATCAAAAAGTTAGAAATTTACAAAAACATAACTAGTACTTTTCAAAAAGAGAAGAACTTTAAAAATAAAAACTAAGAAACTAAGAAAACTAGAGAAAGAAATAGCTAAGAAAATATATTTGAGGTGTGCTTTTGGTGTATTATGTAATGGAAGAGATGTGGGTATTTATAAGTGAAGAGAAGGGTAAAAAGGTGGGAAAAATGATAAAAACAATGGGAAAAAACACGTAATAGATGAACGTTGATGTAGAATGGATAGGTGTTGACATAAGCGATGATGCATGCAATGGTGCGTGCGAATTCGACATGATGGGGCACGACTGTGCATAGATGGGCGTAGATGTGTACTCAGGTTTAGCGTGATGTGGGGTGGATGGGCGTAGATGTACGAGTGAGTTCGACGTTGTATGGGAAAATGCATGCAAACTTTGGTGTTGTGTGGCGCGACTGTGTGTGTTACTTGGCATAGTATGGTACGGTTACACATATTTCTCAGTGTGATTGCACGGGTTTCTCGGCTCGGATGGGCGGTTGTGCATGCGATTTTGATCTTTTTGACCCATTTTATCTAATTTTTTCATCTTTTTGACTTTTCCTCGTTTATTTTCTCAATATATTTGTGATGTATTTCCTCCATTATTTTTTCTTCGAGTCTTTAAGTTATTTTTTTGAAGAAAAAATACCTAAAAAATCATATAAATACTCGTGATTCCGAAAAAGACAAGTTTATATAAAAACATGATAAAATCATATATAGATATAAATATTTTTAATCACTTAAAATACATAAAATTATGGTAATTTTAGTGCTTTTTAAGTACTCATCACCTACCCAACAAAAACCTTACTTGATAATATTGTTATACCTAAACTAATGATTGAGTGGATGAAGGAAGAATCCAACGAGTCCGAATGGAACAGTAAAGATTTATATGCTATCATCAGGGTTGTGATGCTTGATGAGTTCAAAAGGATTTGAGTTGTATGACTTCTAAACAAGCTTGGGCTATTCTGAAGACAACTTATGAAGGTACTTTAGTAAATAAGAGTTCCAGAATGCTAAAGTTGAATAGAGACATTGAGCTATGCATTATGCAAAAAAAGATGAGACTTTTGATAAATTCTATGCACGATTCTCCAACATTTTCAATTGCTCATATAACTTGGGTAGACACATCAGTGAGGAAAAATAGATTGAGAAAATTGTTACCTATCTACCCTATCATTTCATGCTAAAGTTATTGTACTTGAGTCTATGTATAAACGTAGAAAGTTTTCAATGAATGAGCTAGTTGGTGACCTGTAGGTCTTTGAACTAGATCGTTTGTTACCAAGATAAGAGCTATCTGCTTTCAAGAAGGCAAAAATCTTTACTCTCAAGAAAACCAAGGAAAAGGGTATGAATGAAGATGTTTTTGCAACAATTATTGGTAATGATGACTCTGATCTTAATGAGGAGGAAATGGCTATGCTCACCCAGAGATTTATTAAATTTTTAGAAGAAAAAAAATCATCTATGGGTATTAGAAAAGGTAATTGAGCTATAAAGGCTCAAAATCTATAAAAGTTGTTTGATGACTCAGATAATGAATATGAGAAACCTAGCAAAAGTCATTTAATCAAGATCAAATGATTTGAATGTGGGAAGCTTGGTCACCTTACAACAAATTATTTTCAAAAACAAAAGTGTACAAATGAGAGTGCAATGAAGGTTGAGGTTACTGTTTCAAACAATACCAATGGTGATAATAAGGATGACACTACTTTTCTAGCCTTAGTTGCTTTTGGTAGTATTATTAATGCTTTGACTACTACCTCAGATGTATAAGATGAGACTATTGAAGATGAGAAAGTTGAATTCCACAATTTGTACAATGCTTTACTGTTAGAACATATTAAATCTAAAATGGATAAGAGAAAGGCTATGTAGAGCCTTGGTGAAAAGGAACGCAAGATCAACACTTTAAAGAAAACTCTAGAGGAAAGGAAATCCTTTATTGATGAATGATGCGTATTTTTGCATGTGTACGAATCGTTCAAGTAATAAAGTGTACAAAGTACAGATATCAAACCCACAAGGAATGACGTTACTAAGTACCGAAATTGACTAATCCGAATTTTATTTGAAAACCGAATTGTTGAAATTGTTTAAGAAGCAAATTAACTTAAAACTAAAGCAAATAACACAATTAAATGTTGTTCACAAATTATTAAATATGCTAAGGCATTTGATTTCGCTAAATCCATTCAATCCGATTTCAAGTCATGTTATATGAGAATCAAAGCTACAATTGATGGTTGAAAAACCCAAATTTACCTAATACTCTCTCTCGAGTTATATTAGAATTACTTATCTATGAAAACCAACTATATTTCTATGAAGATTTAATCACAAACAAGCACATTACGATTTATGGAATTTCTAGAATAACCACATACATCATGCATTAGTTCTCACACTCGCATTCGACATACGGTATTTATCACAAGAAGCATTCATTGCACATCTCCTCTCGGTCTCAATATAATACAACAAATCATCTAAATCTTGGCCAGAAATTTAAAAGCATTAAGCATTGAAATAAATACTCAACTTGAAAACAATGAACTCATATAGCAATAAACAAAGAAATCAGATTTTCTTGATTCAACTACATCATAGCCTTAGCAAAAACGAATTAGTTTATAATAGAAATAAGAACAAACATATTCGCAATTGAATCCATGAATAACAAATCTGAATAAAATGCAGAAAATAAAGGCTAAGGAGAAGAGATGAAGACTTGGTAGCAACAATGGTGATGATCCTTCAATGCTTCTCCAAACTTTCTCTCCAAAATTGTCTTTTCTCCTCCAAAAATGTCTTAGACCTCCTGTCTCTACCCTCTCCCCTTTCTCCATCATATTGTATAAATAGATCTAGGGTTTTGGGGGTAATATTGGAACAAAACAACCAAAAAAATGTGTTTTCAGATGAAACTCGTCGACGGCGACATTATTCTCGCCGCGGTGAGATTTCTGGAAAATAAAATTTTTGGTTTTCTGATTTTGGCAGGCGGCCAAATTAATGTGGCCGGCAGCTAGATGCATTTGGCTGGCGGCGAGATGAATTTGCCAAAATTTGTGCTCTCGGGAAGATTTTTGCCGTGCTTTCTGTAGGATTTTCGCCGGCGGTAGGATTTCCAAATTTTGAAACTTTGTTTTCTTTTTATTTTCACTCAATCCCGATCATTGAACTTTGTCCCAAACTTCTCCAAAATCATGATTTTACCTGAAATTGTACTTTAAACACGAAATACCCATGAAGTGACATTTGTGGATTAAATAATCAAATAAACGCAATTTGCACACAAATATCAACATTTAAATCATAACAAAAATGCAATAATTTGACTCTTATCAATGAACAACAACATGATCTCATATGTAGGTGTGAGGTCATTCAAAAGAGATATGATGATTTTTTTTGAAAAGGTTTAATGTAAATGATGAGGAAGTTAAAAAGTATAAGAAACAGTTGATGGTTCTTACTTGTTGTAAAGCTAACCAATCTCTAGTTAGTCCTATGATAACACCTGATTTGAAGAATGAAATTGAACAATTAGAAAGGTAGATTACTTTTCTTGAGAGCTTAAAGGATCATTTGACTGACTCTCTTATAGAAAAGGATGTTGAGATTGAATGACTACATAAGAGAGTCAGAATTCTTCATAATTTGACTTTTTATCTTGAACCCTTCTTCAAAGAAAAGGAAGACTTGATTACTGTCCTAAAAGAATAACTCATCATGTGAGATAAAAAAATTGGCTAATTCTATTATTTCTATTAATAGAATGACAATGGGTTAAAAAATGTTAAAAGAAATGATTAGCAATGTCAAGTTTTCTAGAGAAAAGCACGGAATTGGTTACAATGAAAGGGTTTCAACTTCTACAATGGGTTATACTAAGTCTCTCAAAGCTTCCAATCAAGAACCAAAATTGAAGTATGACATTACTGACCTAAGAGGTAAATCTGTTTCTTAGTCTCACCGAGAGTCCCCTTGCAAGGAAAACCCTTCACCTAATGCTAGCACTTCATGTTGCTTCAATAATGGTTTTCTACTTTTACCTATTGTCCTTTCCATTTTTTACAGCTGTGGTGAGCTTGGGCATTGGAGATCATAATGCGAAAAATTAATTTCTCATCCTTGTGTAAAAGTTAATAGGAGCATTTCCTCTTCTTGTCTTTCACATACTAATCCTTGGAGTTAGGGATCCTATTTTCCTAGCTCTGTTATTTGCACTTGTTATTGTTGTGGCATTTTTGGCCCCATTACTAGGTAGTGTCCTAGATTTATGAAGGGTACATGTCAGAGTCTTCCACCTTACTCTTATCTATCTCTTTTATCTGGATGTAGCTGTTGTGGCTTATCTAAGTATGTTCATGTGGGTTGCATTAGGTACCTAAGGCACAAAGTAGAAAGAAATAAGTCTTGCTTCAAAATTCTACCTCGCTTTGTTTATTTAGATGACTCAACCGATTTTAGTAGAAGCTTGAAACAAAACAAAAAGCGAGTTCCATATACTCCTCATGCTCACATGAGTCAGAGACTATCTCTAAGTTTTATTGTCCTTTACAATTTCTTTAAACATAGGGATGTAGTCTGATCACTATTTTGGGGTGATCTATTGGGGTTGAGTTGCTTAATTTCTTTTCTCTTTATATTTGTCATCTTTTTATATGAAAATATAGGTGTTTTTGTTTATGTTCATCTATTTGAGACTTCTTATTGTCTATCACTTATTGTTTCCTTACCGTGCACTGTATGTTAATTTTCACATTTGTTGTTTTACCTTTTTGGATGATCATTTACTAGTTTTCTCACATGTGAGTTGCTTTGACATGTTTCTTATGTGCGTTTGTCTTGGGTACTATCTTATTCTTCCTTTATGGCCTTTTGTATACACATCGCATGCTCATCATGTAAAGTCAAAGTATTAGGATTATACTTTTTGTATTCTTGTTTTTCATATTTCATGTCATATAGATTGCATCTTATCTGTCTTACCAGGTTCGATTTTCTTGTACATAGTATGTGATGAGCGAAAACCGGCATCGCCGATTCTTGCCAATACTTTGGTTTTAATATTTATAAAACTCTCGCAAGTGCATGAATCATTTCGTAGAAAATGATAAGTATACTCCCAAGGTCGATCTAAGGAAGGAATGTATGTGGTTTTTAATTTATTATTCAAACTTTTAAAAACAAAATTAAATCCTAAACATCCTGTCACGATATTTTGGGGTTTTTGTGTTTTTAATCTACTTACATAAAAATAAACATAGATTCAACAAACATTCATGCAAATTTTATCTTTTATAATGGCAGAGTATTTATGGATATAATAACTAAGTTAATTATGCTTGCTCATATTATCTAGGTTATTAAAGATATGAATTGATATTTATTGATTCTCCCTTTTTTGTATGAATACCACCTTTGGTGGGGTTAGATATTCTTTGTTAACTAAACAAATCAATTAACACCTATGGGTGGGGTTGATAACTAATATGCTTAATTAAATTAATTCTTTTTCTAAGAGATTGAAAATGAACCATTTAAATGCCACCTTTGGTAGGGTTAGACAGTTTAAACTTTATTCAAGGTGTCCAAATTAAACCTAAGAATTTAGTTATCCGAGTACTAACTTTCAAGTTTTAAAACCACTACTGAAAACATGTCGTCAATACATTTTTAGATAATAATTCTTATAAAAACTTTTGAAATAGAGCTTCACTCTAACTACCGGGCGATTGTACCATCAAATAAAAGAGCACTACTCTAAATCAGACCGGATAACTAAACCTTAAAATCTAATTTTCAGGTTTAAGTTTGTAATGAAAAATAATATATTTCTCTCTAACATTCTTAATATATAATCTTGAATAAAAACAAAATCAATTCATTTTAGAGATTTTCACCTATTTAATATTTCGTAAGCATAACAACGTTATTATTACATCATGTTTACTAAACAGCCAGCACAGTTAAATTTAATCACAGACAAATTAAATATAACATGTAAGAATAAAGCATAAAAAATAACTGTAAAGAAAATAAAATCCTTACAGAACTTCGACGCTATTCCTGTTGCTGGAAAACCTCCAAGCGGAATTTGCACTACCATTTATTGAATCAAAAAGCTAAAAAATTACAAAAACATAACTAGTTCTTCCCAAAAAGGGAAGAACTCTAAAACTAATAGAAATTAACTAAAAACTAAGAAAAACTAAAAAAACCTAAAAATCTAAGAAAAAAGAGAAAGAAAGAAGAGAGAAGTGTGTTTTGAAGGTGTTGAAGGTGTGTTTTTAAGCCAAAATACCTGAAAAACAATAAAAATACTCGTGATTCCGAAAAAAGACAAATTTATATAAATATATGATAAAACATATAAATATATATATTTTTAATCAATTAATGTGCATAAAATCATGGTTATTTTAGTGCTTTTTGAGCACTCATCAGTATGTTGTATGTTGGTCCTTTGTTTGTCTCCTAGTCGTATCTGTTCTTATTTTTCCTAATCTTCCTTTTCTTGTGCTTTATGAATTTCTTTGGAGATTTTAGAAGTGTTGTTTCTTGCATGTACCTTTGTGTGTTAATCCTTTCTATGCGTACTCTGGCTTGCCACATGCAACTGTATGCCATATAGATTATTTACTTATCTTTAGGACACTTGACATACTTACATTGTTCTATCTAAACCTGTTTGTTTTGATATCACTTCTACTATGTGAGTTGTTCTCCCTTTCTAAACATGTTTTGTGTTTTGAGTTGGAATATTTACCTTTCTCACATACTTAGTTGTTTTAGTAGCAACCCTATTCATCTCTTTTGAGGCATTTTTCTCTTTTCCTTGCTAATCTATTGCTAATGAATTTTAGACGGATCATGTTGATATATGTTTGGCATACATTTAACCTAAATTGAAGTATGGATGTTTTGATATGTTTATTCTATAAAAGCATGTATGGCTAAAGTTTTTCTTGTTTATCTTATCTAAAATGAAATTTTCTTTTGTACATGCCATGTCTTTGTGATTTTGCATGGTTATTTTGAAAACCTTGTATGAATCTCTTACTTTGATGATTTTTTTATCTCTAATAAGTTTAAGATTTCACTTTTAGCATCTCTCGAGGCGAAATCCTAGGTGTTGCTTGGATAGAAAGAGAAGTTAAGCCATCCTTAAATCATTTGATTCTTTCTTTCAACCGAGTTTTTCTTATCCCTAGCTTCCTCTCTGTGAGCCATTACGTTATTCCTTCATTTATATGCACCAAAATACTGGCTTAGCCTAAATATTTATTCTTACTTGCCTTTTATACCCTCTATCAAGATTGTATGTTATGGGTATGTTCACTTTACCCTCTTGGTTCTAATCAACAAAAAAAGAAGGAAGGATGATAATAAAATGATAAATATATATATACAAAATAAATGGGAAAATGGAAGAAAAGAAAAGAAAAAGAAGTATTGAGAATAGTTTGTTTTTAGAGAAAAATCGGAGTGAAGAAAGAAAAGAAAAGATATGTAAAATGTGAGAAGTATATAAAAAAGGAAAGTATTGCATAATTTTTTGAATTTTGTGTACAGTTCTCTCAACTTCATTGCTTGAAGTTTGAGAAGTAAAGAGAAAAGAACCCATGTATAAATGTCATGGTTATGAACTTATTTGTTTGATTAGATCAATAAAGGTGTGTTCAAGCTTAAATGTCTTATCTTCCCTACCTATGCATTAGCCTATCATTATTAATTTAAAAGGACTTATTGATTTCTTCTAGGTTGGCACTTACTTAAGTAAAGAGAGAGAGAGAGAGAAATAAACTACATGTGGACTTATGAAGCTTGGTTCAACTAGAGTCTATATTTCGATTTGCTTGGTTCGCATAAGCATGTCATGATGCCATATAAAGTAGACAAATTTTTCATATCACACACTATGCATAGCATCAAAAAATATTTCATACCCTTACATGAATGCATCATGAATTGATGGAGATGTGGATATTTACATTGGTTGCATTGACTATTCTTTATGGACCTTTTGATTCATTCTTGTTCTATATGTATACACTTATCTTTGTTTGTCCATGCTTTTAGCTTGTTACATGTTGCATGATTTTATCTTGCTAGTGTCTCGATGTTTTTCTGTGTCTTTTTCACTTAAATCATGTGGTGCTTTTTGGTATGTTTGCTTTAATCTTACATGCTATGTTGCATTAATGTTAGGATTATAGCATATCTGTATGTCTTTTCTACCTCATATAGAGGTGTACCTTTAACTTTCTGCATAAAAAAGGGGTAGAAGTTTCTGTGCAAAATTATGTATTTGTTGACATGCTATGTAATGCATGGGTTGTGAGTGTAGGATTGTACTATATATTGTTGTCTGACTTGTATGTATTCAGAGGGAATATAGCATAAATCTAGGTATAGTTATGTATTTAAGCTTGTTTTTATGTCTATCGTTATGTCCTATTGTTATGATTCTGTGTAGGAGTAACATGATAGTATGTGGTTTTATTAAACACTATTTTTGTATGATATATTCATGGGGTATATGTTTATTTCATGTGCGCAAGTTATAGGTGTAGAGTGAAGGCTTCGAGCTTCATATATGTTGTATGCAGTGGTGCTGAGTTTCTTGTGTTTTAGAGCGATAGAGGATTGGATGAGTTGATTCATGAAGTTGGATGAAGCACTCAAGATGAATGCAACTTGGAATAGGTGTGTCTTTTGGGTTTTGGTGTGCGTTTTTGTGTTGTTCATGGGAGCAAAAAACTTTAGGACATCTTCACGATCATCTCATGTTTGATGAGTGTCTGTACTTAATTATGTAGTGTTTTAACATGGAAATCTAAAAGGAGAGAATGTAAGTCCCGTTGTACTTATGTTTGTATGGTTGCTTTCTGTGTATAAAACATAGTGTTTGTTTTATTTTACTTAGTTTATTTGTCTTCTTCTGTATAATGTTGGTTATTATAGATCAATAATTCACACATGCATATAGTTAGGTAGACATTGTGTGCAAGAAAATTTATACACACCATAGGGTTGGTTTTTGCTTGCTTATTGATGTTATCACTTGCATTTTTAGTTTATTTTGGGTGCAGGTATTTATGGTTAGTACTCCATAATTTTTGGAACTAAAAAATGTGATTTTTTAGCACCTCGCTAACAAGCTCTCTATGGATCTCGCCAACAAGCTCGCCATGGATCTCGCCACCTCCCTGGATAATATGGTTGGCAAGGTGGAAAATCCGAGTAGTATAAATACCCCTTCATTTCTCTTATCTCTCACCCATCATTTTAGAGATGTTGGTTATAGATGACAAACAAGTTCGAGTGATAAATCAAATATTTGTGGAAGTAGGAAGTGAAGACCAACATAAGTAGTTTGAGCTAAGGTCCTAGCTGATAGAGGTAATAGTGATTTATTGTCTATTAATGTTGTAAATTGTTTACTAATTAGTGAATTATTTGCTACTGAGTGTTTGCTTTAAGCGACCCGAGGATGTTAACAAATAGATATAGTCTCTATATGAGTTGAACTCATTATATCGATTGTTATGCATGATCTATTACTGTGTCAGTACAATCCAAGTTTAATTTGTGTATGTTTCAACATACTATAAGCTTAAACTTTTATTAGAAAGAATTTATTATCTTGCTTTCTATTTGATATATAATATTTGTTATTAAAGTCATCTACTTTTGATATTATATTTTGTGTGCTTCTACTGTGTGAACAGTTTAAGTATACTACTATTTTGTTTCTTATGAGTTAGGTTCGATTTCTTTAGAAGTTTGTATCTCCTTACCTTGAGGGTTGACTAGGTCGTGGACTCTATAAAAAAGGTAAGAGATCTTTGAGAAAAAGAACTCATACTTTTTATTATTAATATCTAAAAGATCAAAACATTTTTTAAGGAAGTTGGACAGTGACATTCAGAAGGAGAATATACAATCTCAAGTGCAAGTAGATATAAGTGATGCTGAAGATAAGCAGAAAATGATGAAGGAATATGCAAGGCCAATTATTGGAAATTCTACTTCTTGCATACAAGTGGAAAAGGTTGCAAGAAATTATGAATTGAAAAGGATTTATTATTTCATGTTACCTTTTTTCACGGTATCCCTGGTAAAGACCCTTTAAACTTTATTAGAGATTTTTATGCTATTATGCAAACATTTCCACTATAGATAATAAATGAAATCAGCTTAAGATGAGATCTATTCCTTACACACTCAAAGATAAATCTAGGTCTTGGTTCATGACTTTACAATCGAGTATATTAACTACTTGGAAGGCAGTCTACAACAAATTTATGGGTAATTTCTATTCCCATAAAAGACTACCAACTTAAGGGCAAATATAGTAACATTCTTTGAAATAGATGGAGAGCCCTTCCATGAAGCTTTCGATAGATTTCAACTCCTTTTGACCCAATGCCCACACTATAGTTTTCCAATGTAGTTACAGAACCAATTTTTTTATGATGGATTGACACAATATTTTTACTACCCGGTTGACAATGCAGTAGAAGGAACTGTGGGAGAAAAGATAGTAGAGGAAACTTATAAGCTGTATGAGTTATTGGGTACTAATTCCCAATAAAAGAGTGCTAGAGGAAGGAGGGTAGGAATCAATGATGTTGGCTCCAGGAATGAAGTGACCTTACAACTTGCCAAATTAACTAAGCAAGTACAACTCCTCATTACCAAGAAAGTTCCAAATCAAGAGGTATATGGATTTTATGGTACATTTTGGCATAATGCTAATGTTTGCTCTACTGTAGGTGATTCTAATGTAGGTACCTTGGAGGAATCCAATCTTATGTAAGAGTATCCTATAATCACCCTAAATAGAAACCAAACAATAACCTAGCATATACCCAAAACTAAATACAAGGGTAATATGTAAACCAACCTTACCTACCTGATCAAATTTATAGATAACCTTTAGAAGATAACTTGTATGCCTTTAATATTGTATGATTTTATTCAAGTTAATAAGGATAACCAAATGATAAATAATCATAGGTTAGATTCCTTAGAGACTTTTGTAAAAGGGGTTGAAGCTCAAGTTGGGCAGCTAGCGAAACATATGCAAAAGCAAGAACCAAGAAAGTTGTCTAGTCAAGCAGAACAAGCAAAAAATGTCACAATCTTTCGAAGTAGTAAGGTAGTTAACAATTTTTTACCTAATATTTCTAATGATTTGTCGTCTAATACAGGTAATAAAGAAGGTGAAAATATGCTCTCCTAGGAAGATAGAAAGACAAGTGTCAATAAAGAAAAAAACTTATGAGGAAAGAATTGAGGAGTCAAAAGACACTCCCAAAATACAAAAGACAATCGAATCACATCAGCCACCAATACCATTCCTATACCAGTTGGAAGAATCAAAGGAAGAGAAGAAATTCTCTAATCTTTTTACTATGATTTCTAAAGTTAATATAAATGTACCTTTATTAGATGTGATCAAGAATATGCCCTATTATGCTAAGTTCTTCAAGAAATTGAACACTAAGAAAATGTGGTATGAACTAAATGAGAGAGTAATGGTATCATAGATTTCTAGTGCTATGTTTCGGCATCAAATACCCCCAAATTAGAAAGAAATAGAGAGTTTTATTATTAACATCAATATGTGGGATATAAAGGTAGTTAAAGCAATGCTTGATTTAAGTGCTAGTTTTAATTTGATGCCATATTTTATTTTCTTGCAGCTAGGTTTGGGAGAATTAAAAGCTATAACCGTGTCTCTTCAACTTGCGAATAGATCTATTAAATATCTAAAGGAAATGGTTCAGAATATGTTGGTACCGGTAGACAATTTGATAATATCTATTGATTTTGTGGTTCTGGACAAGAAAAAAAAACTACCTTCGGACAAAAAACATATAATACTTCTCGGTATACTATTCATGGAAACTATCAAGACTATTATTGATGTCCAAGATATGAATTTAACAATGACAGTTTTGAGGGAGACTGTCTATTTTAAAGTTTTTAACTTTTTATCTATTCTATCCATCTCTACCATTGATGAATGTTTTGTAGGATAGATTGGAAGACAAATTATAAGTCACTCTTACAATTGAAAAGGAAAAAGAGGATTTAGATGGGGAGATTGAGGGGTACCATAAGTGATTAAATAGTATTGAACCAATAGAGAACCTAGTACACCCTTAGATCTACCTAGTACCTTATATGGGGAAGGTGCAACTCCAACTAAATTTGAACTAAAATATTTTCCTAAGCAACTAAAGTATGTGTTTTTGGGAGAAGATGAGACTTATATAGTTATCATTTCATCTACTTGGACCAAAACACAAGAAAAAGAACTTGTAAAGGTCCTTAAGAAATTCAAGAAGGTAATAGGTTGGAGTATCGGGTATATTAGAGGCATTAGTCTAGCTATGTGTATACATAAGATCAATCTAGAGGACAATACTAAACCTATGAGAAAGGCCCAGATGAGACTAAATCCAATCATGTAAGAGGTTGTTAAAAATAAACTTCTAAAAATCGTAGAAGTAAGAATCATTTATCCAATTGTTGATAATAGATGGGTCAGTCTAGTTCATGTGGTACCAAAGAAAATTGGAATAATAGTGGTTACAATTATAAAAATGAATTAGTACCCGCTAGGACAATCATTGGATGGATTATGTGTATAGATTTAAGGAAATTAAATTTGTACACTAAAATGGGATCACTTTCCTTTTCCATTCATTGATCAAATTTTGGAAAAATTAGCTTAACATGAAATTTACTATTATTTTGATGGTTTGTTAGTTTATTATCAAGTACCTATTTCCTAAAGGATCAGAAGAAGACCACAATCACATGTCCTTTTGGGACATTCACTTTTAAAAAAGATGTTATTTGGGTTATACAATGCTTACATCATATTTTAGAGATGTATGATGTCAATCTTTTTAGACATGGTGGAAATTCATTGAAGTCATGGATGACTTTTCTATTTTTGGAACCACATTTTATGATTTTTTGCATAAATTGACTTTAGTTTTAGAGTGTTGCATTGAATGTAACTGATGAGTGCTTAAGAAACACTAAAATTACCAAGATTTAATATAATTTAATTAATTAAAAAGATTTATATTTATATGATTTTATCATATTTTTATATAAATTTTCCTTTTTAGAATCACAGTATTTTTATTATTTTTTAGGTATTTTTTCTTCAAAAATAAATTAAATACTCAAAGAATAATATTAGAGGTAATACATCACAAATATGTTGAGAAACAAATAAGGAAAAGTCAAAAAAATGGAAAAATGGACAAAACTGCCCTTAGCCGTATGCAGCCACACCATACCATGCCCAATAACATGCCCAACCATGCCACATTACATTGAAGTCTGCACGCATTCACCCGCATCATGTCAAAGTCTGCACGTATCTTTACCAGTCACGCCACATCAGGCTAAATTATCGCGTGCATCTACGCATCATGCCAAATTCATGCGCACCACTACCTACATCAGTACCTATCCATTCTACGTCAGCGCCCTTTCATTACCCATTTTAACCCATTTTTGTTATTTTTTCCCACTTTTTATCCTTTTCCTCACCTATAAACACCCCATCTCCCCCATTATACAAAACACAACCTCAAGAAATATGTTTCTTAGCTATTCCTCTCTCTTAAAAGTTTTTTTTTAGTTTTTAGTTTTAAAGTTCTTCTCTTTTTGAGAAGAACTAACTATATTTTTGTAATTTCTAGCATTTTGATTTAATAAACAGAAATAAAAATTTGTTTGGAGGTTTTCTAAAAATAGAATTAACATCAAAGTTCTGTAAGGATTCTTATTCTTTATAGTTATTTTTTATGTTTTATTCTTATATGTTATATTTAATTTGTCTGTGATTAAATTTAACATGACTGGCTGTTTGTAAATATGATATAATAATAATATTGTTATGCTTTCGAAATATTAAATAGGTAAACATTTCTATAAAATGAATTGATTTTGTTTTTATTCAAGATTTTATATTAAGGATGTTAGAAAGAAATATATTATTTTTTACTACAAACTTAAATATGAAAACTAGACTTTAATGTTTAATTATCTGGTCTAATTTAGAATAATATTATTTTATTTGTTGGTACAATCGTCCGGTAGTTAGAGTGAAGCTTTATTTCAATTTTTTTATAAGAACTATTATTCGAAAATGTATTGATAACATATTTTCAGTAATGGTTTTAAAACTTAATAGTTAATACTCAGATAATTAGACTCTTAGGTTTAATTTGGACACCTTGAATAAAGTTTAAATTGTTTAACGCCGCTAAATATGACATTTAAATGATTCATTTTCAATCTCTTAGAAAAAATGAATTAATTTAATGAATCAAATTAATTATAGACACCACCCATAGGTGTTAATTGATTTGTTTAGTTAACAAAGTATATCTAACCACGCCAAATGTGGTATTCAAATAAAAAAAGAATCAATAAATATCAATTTATATTTTTAATAACCTAAGTAATATGAACAAGCATAATTAACTTAGTTATTATATCCATAAATACTTTACTGTTATAAATGATAAAAAATTTGCATAAATGTTTATTGAATCTATATCTATGTTTATTTTTTATGTTAATAAATTAAAAATAACATATATTTCGGCATATAAAACAAATGATTCATGTACTTATTAGAGTTTTACAAGAAAACATCTAGGATAGTTATGTCTAGGAGACTAGTTCTGGAGAGCTTTTGTGCCACTAGTCTTTCCTTGGAACGTTACTCTGTCTAAGAGAGTGGTTTTTAAAAAGACCTTACCACACCATTATTTCCTTGAGAACTATTAGTTAATACTAAAATAATAAAAATATAAAACAAATTCTGAAGTTATCTCCAAAATTCCAAAGCTTTTAATCACAATTTGTGAGGAAAGGAAATAGTTGCTTTGTTAGATCTAGGTACAATTGTATTTTGATGCTTTAGTTATTTGACTTGTACCTAGGTGTGAGTTATATAAAACCCACAATCATGTCCCCAATTTTAAGTAAAGAAAATTTTGAAAATCCATAGAACATGACTTAAAAAGTATAGGTAGACAACCTTGTCCTACTACCTATAGGTTTGATTGACTCAATGATGTGAAGACATTGAGTTTACTTAAAATGAATTCCCCCAAGTTACGTCTTGCGTAGATGTTAAAACAAGCGCTGAATGGGAGACAACCCATCATTTTAGGTAATTTTCTTTTATTTCTTTAATTTTTGTTATTTATATTACTTTAATTGCATGTGAATAATTTTAAATTTGTTGCAATTTAAAAATATTTATTGAGATGTTAGAAATTCACATCAATTTGTCTGTGTGAACTTTAATGATGAACATGATAGATGCACCTGCATTTTTCTATCACTACTTACACATTCTCAGGAAATAGGTAACTTTTTTTTTCTCTTTTTCTTTATTTTTAGTTTACTAATTGTTATATTGAGAATAATGTAAGTTCTAAGTTGGGGGTGGTGAAAAGTTACCATGTTTAAATTTAAATTTTTAACAATTTTCATTTTTATTGTGTTTGATTTTATTTTCTTTGTGTGGTTTAGTAATTTTTAGAATTTTAGGATTAGTTTTAAAAAAATTCTAACAAAACTTTATAATTTCTTTAAATCAAATTTAAGTAAATAGTTAAGTCTTTTGCACTGTTAGATTAATTTTTGAAAATATATCATGGAGTATTATTTTTTTGATAATTAGTTAGTTTTTCTCATGACTAGTATTTTTTGATAAGGTGTGGAAATTATATTAAACCCAAAATCGGTGTTTAGGAATCAAATAATGGAGACTACTGTTGTGAGATATAATTTGAGCCTAATTTCCTTTATTCTAGGTGAAATATTTTTTTCTACTCTAAACACTTTTCTTATTTCTTCAACATTATTAAATTATCTCTATAGGACTTAGTATTGAACATTTGGATTTTTACATCTTATAAATGATAAAAAGTTTGCATAAATGTTTATTGAATCCATATCTGTGTTTATTTTTTTTATGTTATTAGATTAGGAAACACACAAAACTAAAATATCGTGATAGGATTTAATTTTGTTTTTAAAAGTTTGAATAATAAATTAAAAACCACATATATTCCTTCCTTAGACCGACCTTCAGAGTATACTTATCATTTTCTATGAAATAATTTGTGCACTTGCGAGAGTTTTACAAATATAAAACCAAAGTATTTGCAAAATCGGCGATGCCAATTTTGCTCATCCGTAACTTGTCACTTAATTTAGGGAAAATTCATTTTATGGTACAACAAAGGATTGTGTTAGAACATGTAATTTCTAAAAAAGGAATTGAAATTGATAAGGCAAAAATTGAGTTGATTTCTAAACTATCAACCCCTACATCTAGTAAGGAAATTAGAAGCTTATTAGGATATGCAAGTTTCTATATGAGATTTATTAAAGATTTTTCTAAAATAAGTTGTCCTTTATATAATCCATTCTCAAAAGTGTCTATTTTGATTTTAATGATGATTACCTTATTGCCTTTAATACTTTGAAGGATAAATTAACATTTGTCCCTATCATTATGACACCTAATTAGCCTCTCCCTTTTGAAATAATGTGTGATGCTTTTGATTATTCTGTAGGAGCACTGTTGGGTTAGAGAATGGATAAGCATTTGCATTTCATAAATTATGCTAGAAAAACACTCAATGATGCCCAAATTAATTATTCCACTGCTGGGAAAGGTTCTTGACTGTTGTGTTTTCTTTAGACAAATTTAGGTCTCACTTAGTAGATTTTGAATTAATTGTGCATTCTACTCATGTTACTTTAAGATATCTGTTAATTAAACCTAATGCTAAGACAAGATTAATAAGGGTAGTTTTACTTTCACAAGAATTTGACCTAGAGATCAAATATAAGAAAGGTAGTAAAAATTTAGTAGTTAAGTGTTTGTCTAGGTTTCTTTTTGAATTCAATTCTCTTGAAGGTGAGAGAAAAGAAGAAATTGTTGAAACCTTTCCTAATGAATAATTATTTTTAATAGGTCTAAACCCATGGTATGCTGATATGGTAAATTATCATGCTATTGGTGGCTTAAGAACTAACATTTCTTCTTAGAAAAAGAAAAGGTTTTTACATTCTTGCATGCAATACATTTGAGATGACCCTCATCTATTCAAGATTGGTCAAGAACAAGTCATTTGGAGAGGTGTGCTTGAAAAATATAAAGGCATTCTAGAATTTTGTCATGAACTTCATTGTGGGGGGCATTTTGGTGCTAAGAAAATGCCCCTTAAAGTATTACATTCTGAATTTTACTACCCAACTCTTTTTAAGGATGCTCATATATTTTGCACACATTGCGATAGATGTCAAAGGATAGGTAATATAGAAAAACGTAATGAAATACCTCTAACATCCAATTTAGTTGTTGAACTATTTAATGTATGAGGGATTAACTTTATGGGTTCTTTTCTCCCATCTGTTGGTAATGAATATATTCTAGTAGTTGTTCATTATGTGTCCATATAGGTAGAAGCTATATCTACTAAAAGAAATGATGCTAACGTTGTTCTGAAATTTTTGAATGATTCAATATTTAGCATGTTTAGGATGCCTAAAGCAATAATTAGTGGTGGAGGAAGCCATTTTTGAAACAAACTTTCTGATGGGTTACTGAAGAAGTATAACATCACAAAATAATGGCCACTCAATATCATGCAAAAACTTTTGGTCAAGTACGCCCTTCAAGAAAGGATGGGTAATAAAGTTAAATAATGCTTTATAGGCATACCACACAGTATGCAAAACATCCAATGGGATGAGCTCTTATTGATTTATCTTTGGGAAAGCATGCCACTTACTCGTTGAACTCAAACATAAGTCTTATTGGGCAATTAAATAGCTAAATATTGATTTAGATAAAGTATGAGAGAAGTAGTTACTTCAACTTAGTGAGCTTGAAGAGAATAGCAATGAAGTCTATACAAATACAATGTTAAGCAAAGAACGCACTAAGCGTTATCACGACAAAAGGCTACTTCATAAGTCTTTTCTTCCAGGAATGAAAGTTCTTTTATTTCATTCTTGTTTGAAATTGTTTCCAGGAAAATTTCAATCAAAGTGGGGTGGATCATTTACAATCACCTAACTATGTCTAAATGGAATGGTGGATTTATTGAATCCTAAGAACTGAGGAACATTAAAGGTAAATGGGCATATTCTAAAGCCGTATTTAGAAAGAGAACACAACACAACAAAAATTGACTGTATATGGATATGTAATTCTTAGCACCTTGAAAATGAGCTCGTATTGCTAAGACGTAGCACCATGACGATGACTTTGCCTTGCTAAGCCGTTAAAATGACGCTTAATGAGAGGCAACCCATTTTTTTTAAGTAATTTTATTTTCTTTATTTGAATTATTTTTGTTTTTTCATTCTATTTTGTTTTTATGTTGTTTTATGTTCTATGTAATTTTTTCTACATTAGATTATTTTATTTCCTTTTTATGTGAACAATGTATATTTACTTTACAACTATTAAAAATTATAACTATTTGTTGAGATGTGATGTTAATGAGTAGTATATATCAGTTTGTTTATGTGGTTAAAGTATTTAAGATGATAGATGCACCTGATTTTTCACATCAATTCTTGATCACATAGAGAAAATGGGTAATTTTTCTAATTTATTTTTATCCTTTAATTTATATTTGTTACATTGAGAAAAATGTGTATTCTAAATTGAGGGTGAGGGAAAAGTTACATGATAAATTTAGGCATTTTTTAAACTTTTTTATTAAACATGTGTTTATATTACACTTATTTTTATTTAATTTAGTTTATTTATTGGTTTAGGGATAGTTAAATTCAATTTTCAAAAATTTTCTTTCAAAATTATCATGCTTTTAGTTGATTTTAAGCAATTGATTTATTCTTTTTGCACTTTTGGATTAATTCATTGAATATGCCATGGAATAATGTGATAATTACTTTTTTCATAATTTGTGTTTCATGAAGAAATGTTGAAGTTAAGAATGATGTTTAAGAATCAAATAGCGGAGACTACATTGTGATAATATTTTGAGCCTTTATCTTTCCATTCTGAGTGGTAATATTTTTCTACTCCTATAAGCACTCTTCTTATTATTCAAATTGTTAGATGATCTCTATAGGTTTCGTATTGAGGCCAGGATTTTTACCTATGATAAAATGTTATATATTTATTTTTTATTGCTTAAATTGAAGGATTTAAGTAAAAATTGAAAGTATAGGCCTTCTTAATTCGTGCATGACTTCCATGAAAAGATATATATCTGAGGTTCTCTAAAGTCAATACAAAAATTACAAAATTAGTCACTCACTAAATACTACAAATATATATATATATATATATATATATATGGATCCACTTTCTAAAAAAAGAGAAAGAAAGAAAATATGGGGCTTATCCCCGAGTGGGAGGCCAGCACGATGGGCTATTAGCTCAATGGTAGAGTGCACCCACCTTGGCCATAAACCTCCTTTGGATTTGTGATTGACTCAATTCTTCTAATTTTTAATTCTAAACAGATAAAAAAATAGAAGTTGCAAATTCGAAATCAAATTCTAATAGATTTCATTGCAATAAATGAATTCTTGTTCAATTAAAATAATAATGAGAAATAAAATTATTTCTAACTCGATTTAGAATTTATATAGAAATCACTACCAAAAAAAGAAAAAAAATGAATCGTATAAACTAAATACTATGATCCAAAAGTCATTCAAAGTTGTGAGAAATGACTATTACAAAAGAAAGATAAGAAATAAATCCCTTGAAATCATTGCATTTTCATTTCTTCTCTAAACACATATATTTGATATTCTTACCTGATGAATTTAATTGACGTATGAAAATAATATTTGATTTCTTGATAAATCCTTTCATTTGATTTCCTTTCATGAGATTAATGTTACCTACCATTTTAAGCGATTCTTTTTTAACTATATGCAAATCTTGCAGTTTATTTTGTTACATAACTTGTATTCGCATATAACTTTGATTGAGTGCTTGAACCCATAGGATAAGTATAATATTGAGAGTATAACTTATGTGGATTAAAGGAAAAGTGAAATTAAATTTCTAACACTGAAATTAGGTAAGTCAATATCAATACATTTTTAATATGGAATATGAATTTGTGATTTTCAACTAATTTTTACAATAAATTGTGAATTTTCGGAATGTTAATTTAACTTATGCTTTTTATTTATTTATAAACTTAAAGGATATTAAAGCTTGAGCAGTTTTATTATTTACTTTTTTTATTTTTCATTTTAGTTTTTAGTTAAAATTCTAGTTTTATTTTGTTATTTGTTTGTTTATTTTTATTTTTGTTATTTCTTTTAATTTTTACATTTGGTTTGATGTTTGATGGTATCGTCACATATAGCTCTTACAAGACTTAAACTCATCTACTAGGGCAACCTAGTGGTTTAAAGGCTTATTACATCACTAAATGCAACGGTGTCAATCTACGAAAATGATTTAGGATATTTTAGTTTTTGCTTTTAGTTTATGGCTTTCTTTGCTAAGAGACTAGTAAGAAACTGGTTGGGAGTTGTAACGAGTACTTGAAAAACACTAAAAGTACGTGACTTATTCACACTTTAATATCAAAAATAGATTTGTATTTACATAATTCTATCATTATTTTGACAAATCTATATTTTCAGAATCACGGGTATGTTTTGTTATTTTTCAAATATTTTTGGCTTCCAATTGATTAAAATGATAAAAACTTAAATAATTGATAGCCCCATAAAAGCATCAATTTAGATGATTTATTAATTATTTAGGAATAAAGCATAATTTAATCTTATTAATTAATGATCCTTGTTAAAATACTTTAATTGATATTGATTAACAAACGAAATTAATCCCCATCAAAAGACTTTTTCATACAAAAAAGAGAATCAACAACCTTAATTTATATCTTTAATAACACACTTAATTTTGAGCAAATATGATTAACTTACTAATATATCCCATAAATTCACCTTTTAACGTTAAATATTTATTTGTCTGATATTTAGTTAATCGATTCTATATTTTAATTTTGTGTTATTAGTTTAGGCATTTCAAAACCAAATAATTTTGACAAAATGTTTAGATATATATATTTTTAACAGTTTTATTGAATTATTTAAAATCACATAGTTTCTCTTTAGATTGACTTTGGATGTATACTTATTGTTTTTTATAAAGCAATTCATGCACTTACGAGCTATTTATCGAATACAAAATTTGTGCATCAGTGATAAATGAATTGATACCTACTAGAACTGTTAAGGGTTGGAGAGTATGCATGGATTTCCACAAGGTGAATAAAGCAACTCGAAAATATTATTTTCCTCAACCATTCATGGCCCAAATGCTAGACAGGTTGGTAGTGTAATTTTATTTGTCTTCTTAATGGGTACTTTGGCTACAATCAAATAGTTTTGGCTTTCGAAAACTAAGATAAAGTCATCTTCTTATACCTCTATGGAACCTTTGCTTTTAAGATAATGCCTTTCGGTCTTTGCAATGCCCTCATTACCTTGCAACATTGTATGAGGACCATCTTTTTATATACGGTGGAGAAACATCTTGAAGTATTCATGGATGAGTTTTCAGTCTTTGTGCACAACTTTGATGAATGCCTACACCTTATATCCCTAGTACTAATGAGATGTGAAGAAACTAACCTAGTTTTAAATTAGAAGAAGTGTCACTTCATGGTGCTTGGCAAGATGGCTTGATCATTGGTATTCTTCTTTAATACCTCCTTCTTTTTTGTGTTTTTCATCAGTGGAGCTTTATCAAATTGACATCTTGATTTTCTGTTTTCAAATTACTATTATCTTGAGTGTTGTTAGATATTATTGATTGGTGAATGTGTGGGCAAAACCGTGCTTTTAAATGCTAAGTACTTAAGGCGATGTTTACAAGCAGATTTTTGTGAGGATTGTGTGTGAATGTGGGTTGTGTATTGGCTGGTAGTTACCCTTATGCCATTTTTTCTTTTGTAAGAACAACTCTGTGAAAATGGGTTGAGCTAAATGTTTAAGTTCTCATATCGTTGGCTTTGTGCTACAATATTATGGGTAAAATAAAGTGCTTGATTTTTAAGCTCTTGACTATTATACTTTTTGTGTGAGACACAACACTATGTGGTTGGTTTGGGTTATTGTGGTGAGATACCAAATTGTTACTTATGTTTTGTGGTTTGTGGTAGATTGTGTGTTCTTAGATGATTATTTGTTATTCTTATTTGTGGTTCATGATTGAGGAAGGTTCTCAAGGTTGTTAGTTCGTTACATTTCACTTTATTGATCTATGATTACTGATCACACCACATCAAGTGGTGTTGGCTTTGGAGGAGAGTCTAGTTTGTGTGTTGAATTAGGTTGTTAAGAAAGTAGAAACTGAGGGCAATAATAGGCAGTTTGGATAGAGGTCTTAGTTGATAGATGTAATGGGTTTTTATTTCTATCAGGGTTATAATTGTTTTATTTCTTAGTGGATTTATTTTTATCGAGTGGTTGCTATAACAACCCCAGGATGTTACCATATTGATAAGGTTTTTATCTTGTTATATCCGGTGTTATGCATGCTCTAATATTTGGCTAGTACATTCAGAGATTTAATTGTGTGTGTCTCTACATATTGTAGTTTGAAATATGATTAGAAAGCTTTTATTATTTACTACTTGCTTTCTGAATACTACATAATATATCTTTTGCTTATTTCTAGTTGTCTGTGATTATTGTTTACTATATTCATTGCTTTTTGTTAATTGTCTTACTTATTGATGTTGTGTGTTTAGGATGAGTTCTTAAGGAGTCAGTATCTCCTTTAACCTAAGTGTATATCAAGTCTTGAACTCCTTCAATATTGTTATGCATGATTAGATTGTGTTTTAATATAATCTGAGCTTATATCATGTATGCACCAATATACTAGATGTAGAATCCATTTAGAAAGTTTATTTGTTATATGTTGTTGCATGCTTTCTTTCCTTTATATGTAGCATGCCCATATCTTTCTGTTTATTGCTTTTGCTCTGTTGAATTAATTTGCATGCTTTCTGATAAATTTATATTGCTTGTGTGTTTTATCTACATGATATTTTAGTAGTAATGTATGATTGCATGTTGTAAAAGTACAATCATCATTTACCGAATATGTTCTCACATATGAGATCTTGAACATATTCAAAATCCATTTTAGCTTTTCAATACGTATGACTATTTCACATACTGTGTGATGGCTACTGATGAGTGCTCAAAAACTTGATGAGCGAAAATCGGCATCGCCGATTCTTGCCAATATTTTGGTTTTAATATTTATAAAACTCTCGCAAGTGCACGAATCATTTCGAAGAAAATGATAAGTATACTCCCAAGGTCGATCTAAGGAAGGAATGTATGTAGTTTTTAATTTATTATTCAAACTTTTAAAAAACGAAATTAAATCCTAAACATCCTGTCACGATATTTTGGGGTTTTTGTGTTTTAATCTACATACATAAAAATAAACATAGATTCAATAAATATTTATGCAAATTTTACCATTTATAATGGTGGAGTATTTATAGATATAACAACTAAGTTAATTATGCTTGCTCATATTATTTAGGTTATTAAATATATGAATTGATATTTATTGATTCTCCCTTTTTTGTATGAATACCACCTTTGGTGGGGTTAGATATTCTTTGTTAACTAAACAAATCAATTAACACCTATGGGTGGGGTTGATAACTAATTTGCCTAATTAAATTAATTCTTTTTTCTAAGAGATTGAAAATGAGCCATTTAAATGCCACCTTTGGTGGGGTTAGACTGTTTAAACTTTATTCAATGTATCCAAATTAAACCCAAGAATTTAGTTATCCGAGTACTAACTTTCAAGTTTTAAAACCACTACTGAAAACATGTTGTCAATACATTTTCAGATAATAATTCTTATAAAAACTTTTGAAATAAAGCTTCACTCTAACTACCGGGCGATTGTACCAACAAATAAAAAAGCACTACTCTAAATCAGACCGGATAACTAAACCTTAAAATCTAATTTTCAGGTTTAAGTTTGTAATGAAAAATAATATATTTCTCTCTAACATTCTTAATATAAAATCTTGAATAAAAATAAAATCAATTCATTTTAGAGATTTTTACCTATTTAATATTTCGCAAGCATAACAACGTTATTATTACATCATGTTTATAAACAGCCAGCACAGTTAAATTTAATCACAGACAAATTAAATATAACATGTAAGAATAAAGCATAAAAAATAACTCTAAAGAAAATAAATTCCTTACAGAACTTCGACGCTATTCCCGTTGCTGGAAAACCTCCAAGCGAAATTTGCACTTCCATTTATTGAATCAAAAGGCTAAAAAATTACAAAAACATAACTAGTTCTTCCCAAAATGGGAAGAACTCTAAAACTAAGAGAAATTAACTAAGAAAAGCTAAAAACTAAGAAAAACTAAAAATCTAAGAAAAGAGAGAAAGAAAGAGAGAAAAGAATGTGTTTTGAGGTGTGTTTTGAAGTGAAGGGAATGGGGTATTTATAGGTGAGGATGGAGAGAAAAAGTGAGTGAAAAAATGTTAAAAAAATTTAAAAACGCGAAGTGCAAATGGTGAGGTCATTGATGACATCAGCATGACGTCATGGGGGCGGCTGCACGTGAAAAATGGGGCGAAACGGGTGTCGGCGCGCGCGTGAACAGTACTGGCGTGCGGATCTGGGAATGGGCGTGCGCGGCTTGGCACAGATGTGGGGCGCTACTGCGCGCGCGGCTGGGCGCTTGCGCATGCAGTTGGGCCGCTGGGCGCGATTTTCTCCTTTTTGACATTTTTGACCCATTTTGTCCAATTTTTTCATATTTGTTGACCTTTCCTCATTTATTTATTAATATATTTGTGATGTATTACTTCAAGTATTCCTCTTTGAGTCTTTAAGTTACGTTTTTAAGCCAAAATACCTGAAAAACAATAAAAATACCCGTGATTCCGAAAAAGACAAATTTATATAAATATATGATAAAACATATAAATATATATATATATTTTTAATCAATTAATATGCATAAAATCATGGTAATTTTAGTTCTTTTTGAGCACTCATCACAACCCCCAACCAGTTTCTTGCTAGTCCCTTAGCAAGAGAAGCGATAAAAACTAAAAATTAAACTATCCTAAATCACTTTCGTGGATTGAAACAGTTGCATTTAGCCTATGCAACAAGCCTTTAAACCCCTAGGTTGCCCTAGTGGACGAGTTCGAGTCTCGTGAGGGTTTTCAGTAATGATATCCACAAACATTGAACTAAATGTAAAAATCAAAAGAAAAAACAATCAAATCAAAAACTAAAATTACAACAAAATCAAAAATTAATTTAAGAATAAAAGAAAATAACATATCACAAAAATGTCTTATACTTTTTACTCTCCTTTAAGATCATAATTAAAATCTCAAGCATAAGTTATTTTAATCTTTTTAAACAATCATGATTTATTATAATAATTAGTCGAAAATCATTTTCATATTTCATGTCAAAAATGTATCAATTTAATTTTACCCAATTTTAGTGTCATGAATTAGAATTCGCTTCGACTCTATTACTCACAAGTCAATACTCTCAAAACACTGAATCCTATGGGTTCAAATACTCATACTAATTTATATGCGAAAGAGTTGATGTATAGAAATGAACTAATATGTTCGCATATGTATAAAGAATAAAGGCTCAAAGTGTTATTTTAACATTGATCTCATGAAAGGAATCGAATGTATAAATTATAAAGATATCATATATAAAAAATATTTTCATGCATAAATCAAACTCATTAAGAAAGAATTTCAAGATATATGCTTTTTACAAATGAAGAAATTGCAATGACTTTTTAGGGAATTACTTCCTATATCTTTCTTTTGTAATTAGCCTTTACTCACAACTTTGTAGGCAATGTGGGTCATAGTATGTAGATAATACTATATTTTTTTCTGAAGATATTTTTTTCTGAAGATATTTTTTTTCAATATATGTATTTTTTAGAGAGTGAACCCATGTACATATTGTACATTTTTTTGGATTTTGGTGAGTGGTTAATTTTGTGGTTTTTCTATTTGATCTTGGTTTAGGTAACCCCATATATGTCTTTTTGTTTTTGTAGCAGTCATGCATAAATGAGATATAAGCATATACTATCAATTTCTATCAATTTCTACTCAAATTATTTAATCTAAGCAAAAATAATAATAAAAAAATATATGATACTCTATTAAGATGAGAAAAAATTCATACATTCAATGCTAATACCTATAGAGATCATCTAAAAATTTGAATAAGAAATGTGTTTGGAGTAGAAAAAATATATATTTCACTCTGAAGAAAAGAAATTAGGCTCAAATTATATCTCACAAGGGTAGTCTCCACTAAAAAAATTCATAAACACTGATTTTGGGTTTGATATAATTTCCACATTTTATCAAGAAATACTCGTTATGACAAAAACTAACTAATTATCAAAAACAATTACAAAATATTTCATGATATGTTTTCAAAAATTAATCTAAAAGTACAAAAGACTTAACTATTTACTTAAATTTGATTTAAAGAAATGATAATTTTTTGTAAATTTTTTTTATTTCAAAAATTACTAAATCACATAAAAAAAATAAAACCAAACACAAAAAAATAAAAACGTGAACATAAAAAAAATATTATTTTTTTATTTTTTATTTTTGAAATAATTTTTAAATTGTTAAATCTTTTTTTTTTCCTAATTAAGCATGGTAACTTTTCATCACCCCCAACCTAGAACTTACATTGTCCTCAATGTAACAACTGTAAATTAAAGATAAAGAGAAAAGAGAAGAAAGATTACCTATTTCTTGAGAATGTGTAAGTAGTAATGGAGAAATGCAGGTGGATTCATTATATTCATCATTAAAGTGTATACAGACAGATCGCTGTGAACTTCTAACATCTCAACAAATATTTTTAGTTTTAACAATTTAAAAATTATTAAACTACAATAAAATTAAGTAAATAAAATAAATAACAGAAAATTACCTAAAATGATGGGTTGACTCCCATCCAGCGCTTAGTTTAACGTCTTAGCAAGACTTAACTTAGGGATTGCCTTCTAAGTAAACTCAATGTCCCTTCATCATTGAGTCAATCAAACCTACAAGTAAGACAAGGTTGTCTACCTATACTGTTTCAAACATGCCCTATTGATTTTCAAATTTTTCTGTACCAAAAACTAAGGGCATGCTTGAGGGTTTTAGATAACCCACATCTAGGTGCAAATCAAATAATTAAGACATCAAAACACGATTGTACCTAGATCAAACAAAGAAACTAGCTCTTGAGATTGTAGTTAAAACTTTAAAATTTTGGAGATAGTTTCACTATTTTTTTTATTTTATTTTTTTAGTTAAAATAACATAATCAGTATTAACTAAGAGTGCTCCCAGGAAAGAATGGTGGGGCAAAGGCTCCTTAAAACTCATCCTCCTAGACAGAGCAACGTTCCTAGGAAAGACTAGTGGTACAAAGGCTTCCAAGAACTAGTCTCCTAGACAGAACTCCCTTAGATCTTTACTTTTCATGTTATTACAGTTAAGTTAAGTAAAAATTTAAGTTAATTAAGTAAAAGAAAATCTAAGTTAATTAAGTTAATGAAAAATTTAAGTTAATTAAAAATCTAAGTTAATTAAGTTAGTAAAAAAAAATCTAAGTTAATTAAAAAGCTAAGTTAATTAAGTTAATTTAAGTAAAAATCTAAGTTAATTAAGTTAAGTTAAAAAAAATCTAAGTTAATTAAAAAAAATTAAGTTAAAAAAATCTTAGTTAATTAAAAAGCTAAGTTTATTAAGTTAAGTAAACTAAAAATCTAAGTTAATTAAGTTAATCAAAAAACTAAGTTAATTAAAAAGCTAAGTTAATTAAGTTAAGTAAATTAAATATCTAAGTTAATTAAGTTAATGAAAAATCTAAGTTAATTAAGTTAGGTTAATCAAAAATCAAGGTTAATTAAGTTAGTAAAAATCTAAGTTAATTAAATTAAATAAAAATTAAGAGAAAAAAAATAATAAAATAAAAACAAATTAAAAAAATAAAAATAAATTAAATTAAAATTTAAGTAAAATAAAATAAAGTAAAATAAAATAAAAAAAATAAAAAAAATATTAAAAAAAATTGATTTTTTTTTATTTTGTTTTTATTCATTTTTATTATTATTTTTATTAAAAAAAATAAAATTAAGATTTTAAATAAAAACTTAAAATTAAATGAAAATTAAAAATTAAGTTTTTATTTTATTTATTTTTATTTATTATTTATTTTAAGTTTTTTTTAATTTAAAATTTATTAATTTTTTTTTACTATTTATGAATGGTAATTTTATTTTACTATTTACACTTAATTATTTATTTTTTTATCTTAAATTTTTTTTTTAAGTTTTTAAGTTTTTAATTTTTTTTTTACTATTCATGAATGTTAATTTTATTTTACTATCTACGCTATAAATTTTATTTATTTATTTTTATCTTAAAACTTTTTATTTTTCAATTTTTGTTTTTACTATTAATGAGGTGTAATTTTATTTTACTATCTACGCTATAAATTTTATTTATTTATTTTTAACTTAAAATTTTTGAATTTTTTTTTACTATTCATGAACGGTAAAAATTTTTATTTCAAATTTCAAATTTCTAAATTATTTTACTATTAAAAAAAATTTATTTATTTATTTATTTTTTATTTCTTATGAAATTTGAAATTTGATTATTATTTTTATTAAAACAAAAAAAATCACAATTATTTACAACACAAAAATGTTTTTAAAATTTTGATAAATAATATAAAAACGTTATTCCTTCCCCGACAACGGCGCCAAAAACTTGATGAGCAAAAATCGGGATCGCCGATTCTTGCCAATACTTTGGTTTTAATATTTATAAAACTCTCGCAAGTGCACGAATCATTTCGAAGAAAATGATAAGTATACTCCCAAGGTCGATCTAAGGAAGAAATGTATGTGGTTTTTAATTTATTATTCAAACTTTTAAAAAACGAAATTAAATCCTAAACATCCTATCACGATATTTTGGGGTTTTTGTGTTTTAATCTACATACATAAAAATAAACATAGATTCAATAAATATTTATGCAAATTTTATCATTTATAATGGTGGAGTATTTATGGATATAACAACTAAGTTAATTATGCTTCCTCATATTATTTAGGTTATTAAATATATGAATTGATATTTATTAATTCTCCCTTTTTTGTATGAATACCACCTTTGGTAGGGTTAGATATTCTTTGTTAACTAAACAAATCAATTAACACCTATGAGTGGGGTTGATAACTAATTTGCCTAATTAAATTAATTCTTTTTTCTAAGAGATTAAAAATGAGCCATTTAAATGCCACCTTTGGTGGGGTTAGACTGTTTAAACTTTATTCAAGGTATCCAAATTAAACCCAAGAATTTAGTTATCCGAGTACTAACTTTCAAGTTTTAAAACCACTACTGAAAACATGTCGTCAATACATTTTCAGATAATAATTCTTATAAAAACTTTTGAAATAAAGCTTCACTCTAACTACTGGGCGATTGTACCAACAAATAAAAAAACACTACTCTAAATCAGACCGGATAACTAAACCTTAAAATCTAATTTTCAGGTTTAAGTTTGTAATGAAAAATAATATATTTCTCTCTAACATTCTTAATATAAAATCTTGAATAAAAATAAAATCAATTCATTTTAGAGATTTTTACCTATTTAATATTTCGCAAGCATAACAACGTTATTATTACATCATGTTTATAAACAGCCAGCACAGTTAAATTTAATCACAGACAAATTAAATATAACATGTAAGAATAAAGCATAAAAAATAACTCTAAAGAAAATAAATTCCTTACAGAACTTCGACGCTATTCCCGTTGCTGGAAAACCTCCAAACGGAATTTGCACTTCCATTTATTGAATCAAAAGGCTAAAAAATTACAAAAACATAACTAGTTCTTCCCAAAATGGGAAGAACTCTAAAACTAAGAGAAATTAACTAAGAAAAGCTAAAAACTAAGAAAAACTAAAAATCTAAGAAAAGAGAGAAAGAAAGAGAGAAAAGAATGTGTTTTGAGGTGTGTTTTGAAGTGAAGGGAAGGGGGTATTTATAGGTGAGGATGGAGAGAAAAAGTGAGTGAAAAAATGTTAAAAAAATTTAAAAACGCGAAGTGCAAATGGTGAGGTCATTGATGACATCAGCATGACGTCATGGGGGCGACTGCACATGAAAAATGGGGCGAAACGGGCGTCGGCGCGCGCGGAGGGCTGCTGGGCGCGCGCATGAACAGTACTGGCGTGCGGATCTGGGAATGGGCATGCGCGGCTTGGCACAGATGTGGGGCGATATTGCGCGGGCGGCTGGGTAGTTGGGCGCGATTTTCTCCTCTTTGACCCATTTTGTCCAATTTTTCCATATTTGTTGACCTTTCCCCATTTATTTATTAATATATTTGTGATGTATTACTTCAAGTATTACTCTTTGAGTCTTTAAGTTACGTTTTTAAGCCAAAATACCTGAAAAACAATAAAAATACCTGTGATTCTGAAAAAGACAAATTTATATAAATATATGATAAAACATATAAATATATATATTTTTAATCAATTAATGTGCATAAAATCATTGTAATTTTAGTGTTTTGAGCACTCATCAGCTGCTATGTTTATGCATATTGCTAGCCAAGACAGAAGCCTATGAGGCACACAGTCACTAACGTGTTTACCGTATTTTCTTTTTTCTTACTATTGGTTGTTTTTCTTATGTGTTGAATTAAGCATGTTGTTTTATATTTTTTGTTGTGTTATTTGTTTAATTCACATTTAAGAGGCTTGTTTGGAAAAATTGGTATAAATCTTGGCAAAGAATTCTATGGATTGGTATTTCCGCTTCTTATCTAGGTCTTGATTACCACCTCAGGTTGTTATAAATTATCACTTGCGAAAGTAAAGTTCGGGTCTAATTTTGGTTGCACAAATATATAATAATTAGTAACAATAAAATAATAATCAATGAGAAAAATAAATGGCACACAATGATTTAAGTGGTTCAACTTTTCAATGCGAAAAGTCTACTCCACTTACGACGGCACTGATAAATGCTCAAAAAGTACTAAAATTACCATGATTTTATGCACATTAATTGATTAAAAATATATATATTTATATGATTTTATCATATATTTATATAAAACTGTTTTTTCGGAATCACCGATATTTTTATTGTTTTTCAGGTATTTTCTCTTAAAAAAATAACTTAAAGACTCCAAGAAAAATACTCAAGGCAATACATCACAAATATATTCATAAATTAAATGAGAAAAATTCAACAAATATGGAAAAATTGAACAAATGGGTCAAATGGGTCAAAAATGAGGAAATCACACACGCAGCCGCGCCAAGCAACGCGTGTGTATCACCCAATTTGTGTGTGCCTAGTTCACGCGCACCGCACACCCATCTGCGTCCAATCGTGCGCCTCTGCTCCATTCTACGCGTGCCACCGTCCATCTACTCCCCCTCTGTACGCACTGTTGTGCCTCACACTACCATGATATCAACAATGACGTCATCATTTACTACTCCACGTTTTCTCCATTTTTAATCATTTTACACCCAATTTTTCTTCCTCTCCTCACCTATAAATACCCTCAAAAACACACCTCAAAACACCTCAAAAACATCTTCTCTCTTTCTTTCTTTCCATTTCTTAGTTTTTAACTTTTCTTAGTTAATTTTTCTAGTTTTAGAGTTCTTCTCTTTTTGAGAAGAACAAATTATGTTTTTATAATTTATTATCTTTTTTATTTAATAAATGGAAATGCAAATTCCGTTTTGAGGTTTTCGAGCAACAGGAATAACATCAAAGTACTGTAAGCATTTTATTTTCTTTACAATTATTTTTTATGCTTTATTCTTATATGTTATATTTAATTTGTCTGTGATTAAATTTAACTTTGGTAGCTATTTGTAAACATGATATAATAATAACGTTGTTATGCTTACGAAATATTAAATAGGTAAAAATCTCTAAAATGAATTTATTTTGTTTTTATTCAAGCTTTTATATTAAAAATGTTAGAGATAAATATATTATTTTTCATTACAAACTTAAATCTGAAAATTAGATTTTAAGGTTTAGTTATCAAGTCTGATTTAGAGTAGTGCTCTTTTATTTGTTGGTACAATCACTCAATAGTTAGAGTGAAACTCTATTTCAAAAGTTTTTATAAGAATTATTATCTGAAAATGTATTGACAACATGTTTTCAGTAGTAGTTTTAAAACTTGAAAGTTAGTACTCGGATAATTAAATTCTTAGGTTTAATTTAGACACCTTGAATAAAGTTTAAACTGTTTAACCGCACCAAAGGTGGCATTTAAATGGTTCATTTTCAATCTCTTAGGAAAAAAGAAATTAATTTAATTAACCAAATTGGTTATGAAACACATCCATAGGTGTTAATTGATTTGTTTAATTAACAAAAAATATCTAACCCTACTAAATGTTGTATTCATATAAAAAAGAAAGAATCAATAAATATCAATTTATATATTTAATAACCTAAATAATATGAGCAAGCATAATTAACTTAGTTATTATATCCATAAATACTCAACTATTATAAAAGATAAAATTTGCATAAATGTTTATTAAATTTATATCTATGTTTATTTTTATGTTATTAGATTAAAAACACAAAAACCCAAATATCGTGACAGGATATTTAGGATTTAATTTCGTTTTTAAAAGTTTAAATAATAAATTAAAAACCATATATATTCCTTCCTTAGATCGAAATTAGGAGTATACTTATCATTTTCTACGAAATGATTCGTGCACTTCTGAGAGTTTTATAAATATAAAACCAAAGTATTGGTAGGATCGGTGATACCGGTTTTGCTCATCACACACTGAAGAAAATCTACTAATAATTAAATGGAGATACAAAGATCAATATTCAAAAAAATTCACAAAATATACCAAAATATCTTCCTCTAATTTTCTGGTAATATATAGTAAGATAAATTAACAAACTTGTTATTTAATCAAATATTACCGTACAAATAAGAGAAAACTTCACCAATGACAACAGATATGGACAATTTCTCCTTGATTCCATCAATTTGGAATTTTCAACAGATGAACATATGAACATCAATGAAGTTTCAGTAGATGAACATGCGGATAGCAGTGAAGTTTAGCAAAACTGCAATTCTCTACTTTTTTTCTTGTCGGTAACTCCTAATTTTTCTACTTTGTTTCAACTCTAGCAATTACTGGCAGTTTTTTTCCTTTTCTTTTCAACTACTACGTTCCTTGTTCTCTTTTGTTCTTCTCCAATGGATGCTTCTCACTTTATATAGCAGAGAAGGAAACAATGATATATAAAATAAAAAGAGGCTGAGGGTTTAATAAGATAAATGGGTTTTAGGCATAAGGGATTTGGCTTAAAAATACCAGATTTGGAACGTGTAAGCATATGATGTTTAGGAGATGGTAAGGAAGATGGCTCAATGGAAACAGAAGAAATAGGCTCAATAGGGGCAGTTGGAACAAAAGAAGGAAAGGAAACATGTGGAGATGAAATAGGTTCAATGTTGGGAATAACAGATGGAAAGAAGAGAGGAAATGAGTAAAGATGAGCTGGAAATAGGAAGGGTAGAAGTAGAAAACTCAGGCACTAAGGCTGAAGGTGAATCAGGTTTTAATGGATAAAAAATAGTACTAGAACCAGACAAAGAACTTCTATAACAGGTGAAGTGGACTAGACAAAGGAAAAACATACTTTTGTTAAATATAACATATTTAAATTACCATTTTTGCCCTTTATGTATATATATATATATAATGCTCTTTCAGTTGGCTGCATGATGTCAGTAGGAAGTAATTAACTAATATTTATCTCAGGGTGGATTAATTATTTTTTTAAAAAGACGAGTTTTCTTTTGCCGTACCTTTGAGATTATTTAATATACATGTTTCTTCCATTTTGCTCGGGGGATTATATTATTACAAGTATTTATTTTTCACACCTTAATTATTATTATTATTATTATTATTATTATTATTATTAAATAATCATATTAATTAAACTATTTTTATTATTATTAAAGTAAAGTTTTTTTAAAAATATTTAACCTTAAATTTTAAATTATTGAGAAGTTAGTCTTATTTTATTTAACAAGTTATAGACCCGCAAAAACTTGTGTACCACTGAACACAGGTGATGTTAAGGAGGTTAATCTCATTCTCGTTTTTAATATATTTTTTTTTATTTGAATAGATTATTATCATATGATCTTTCATTATATTCATTCTATATTTAATATAAATTTTAAAAATTGATAAAAATAATTTAATTATTTAAAAGAAATATATTAAAAATAAAGTAATGTTTGTGTTAATTTTAAAATTTATATTAAATGTATTATGAATATAATAAAAAATAATGTAACAATTATTTTAACCTACTCTACCAGCCGTGACTATACACGTCAAACTTTATTATATCAGTTTATATTTGTACATTTGAAAAGTAGTTAATAAATATTGTTTATAAGATTTATTTAGTGACTAAATCTCTTGTGACAAAAAAATCTTTAAATTATCACCATAAATTTAATTAAACCAATGTCATTAAATATCCAATAATTATGCCAATCATTTTTTTGAAATTTGAAAATGATTGCCAAGAAAATAATTCACATGAAAATTTATGATTACCATTTCTGCAAACCATCTTGAAGTTTTTTTCCCCTTTAATATTTAGGAAGAGAAGGGGTAAAAGGGGGAAGAAAAGGTGAGCTGATGAAAACGAAATAAATAATGTAAATGTATGCATAAGTTATAATTATAAATTTATTTATATTATTCACAACAACAAAGAATAAAGTCATTAGAAAACAATACTGTGTGGTGTATGTGATACTAAATTCTTTATCTTGTGTTACTAGATGTGATTCTATGACAACTCATATAGCTATTAAGGGGTTCCAAACTTAAGTTATATCTCTACTCAGTGAAAAATATATAGGTGAATTTATATTTTTATAACAACATATTCATAATTTTTAAATTTAATTTTAAATATATTAGTGATTAAATATTATAATTTAATTATAAATTTCAATATATGTTATAAAAATGAAAAAATAAAATAAAAAACAAACTCGTATTTAAATAAATAAAGAATAAATAAAAATTTATTTACCGTTATTAACTAAAAAAACACTTTAGTTTAACCATAGAACGAAACAAAAATACAAAATACCCTAAAAGAATTAAATAAATTTATTTTATAAAATAATAAATTTATGATGTCTTACTTGTTTACTTTGAAATTAAGACAACATAAATATATTATTTTATAAAATATACTTTAACGAATATTTTTATAAAGATAATATATTTGTGTTATTATATTTAATAAGTAAAAAAGTAAAATTTATTTTTATTAAAATTAATGAATTTGAGTTACCATTTTTCTTTGTATAAATAGAAGAAAGTGTCTTTGAACTACAGGTCAATCGTAATAAACCATACAAGCAGAGAAATAGATTCTCTGTCAGTATGTGAAAGGAAGAAAAAGGAAGTGCCTTGACTGTGACCACCAGAAGTACACAACCACCTAGTTTCTTTTACATAAATATCAAAATATATATAATAAATATTTTTCTTTAATTTATTTTTGTTAGTTTTTTATACTAATAACCAAAATATCAATAAAATAAATAAATATTTATTTATATAATATATTTATTTTTATTACATTAAGTATAAAAATTTATATAATTTATAATTATCTATTTAATTAGTGTTTTTCACTTATTAACAGATCATATATTTATTTTACATCAATAAATATTAAAATATTCATATAATAAATATATTGTTTACGTTTTTATACTAATAAATATCAAAATGTCCATATAATAAAACATTTTTTAAGAATACATATTTTGTTTAATGCAATTATTCTTATTACATTAAGGGTGACAGAACTCTTAAAATCTTTGGGTAGTTTTTTGCTTTTGAGCATGCTTCGTGCCATATTGAGTATTGTTTGGTTCTTTCTTTCAGCTACACCATTCTGTTGGGGGGATTTTGGCACTGTTAAAGATCTATGAATTCCATTTGCTTCACAGAACTCTTGAAACTCCTTGGATGTAAATTCTTCACCTCGGTCTGATCTCATGGCTTTGATTTTTCTACCGCTTTCTCTCTCCACTGTAGCTTTGAACCTTTTGAATACTTCAAAAACTTCTGATTTCTGTTTCAAGAAATATACCCAAGTTTTTCTTGAAAAATCATCAATAAAAAGAAGAAAATAGTTACTGTTACCGAGAGAGCTAGGCTTGATCGGTCCGCACACATCAGTATGGATTAGCTCCAGTGGCTTCTTGGCTCTTGAGTTTGACTCCTTTGGAAAGCTTTTTCGGAATTGTTTTCCGAGTAGGCACCCTTCACAAAGCTGGTCAGGATGGTTAATGCAAGGTAGTCCCTTCACCATCTCTTTCTTAGACAACAGCTCCAATCCTCCAAAATTGAGATGTCCAAATCGAGGATGCCATAGCCACGATGCATCTTTATAGCAGGCTTTCAGACACTTTGCAATGTCATTTTGTATGTTGATCAAGAACATTCTATTCTTTGACATCGGTACGTTAGCAATGAGGTTATTCTTATCATCTTTTATAGAAAGATTATAATCCTTCATATGAATATCATAACCTTTCTCTAACAATTTTCCTAAACTTAAGATGTTACTTTTCATATTTGGGACATAGTAAACATTGGAAATAAATTGATGTTGCCCATCTTTCAAACGAATAAGAATGTTACCTCTTCCTTTCACTGCTACGTTTGAATCATCTCCAAATGAGACATTTTCACTTACTAACTCATCTAGTTCCACGAACATGTCTTTCCTTCCACACATATGGTTGCTTGCACCGCTGTCAAGATACCAGGCATTTGGTTGACTACTATCACCCTCCTTCCGTGCTAGAAAAAGAGTTTCTTTCTCATCGGTCTTCTCCTCTATGTAGTTGATTTTCTCATCTACTCTATTATTGGGAGTTCTACATTCTGAAGCATAATGTCCAAATTTCTGACAATTATAGCATTGAACTTGAGATTTGTCATACCTTGAGTTCATATTACCTCTTCCTCGACTTTGTGTTGAGCTTTCTGCTCTCTCAAAGTTGTTGGAATTGTTGTTGTAATTCCAACCTCGTCCACGACCGTAGCTTCCACCTCGGCCACGTTGGTTTCTGTCATTGCCTTGACTTTCATGCTTATCTTTGAATTGCATCTTAAAGAGTTACTCAGTGATCCCTTGCTTCTTCTTATGCTTTTCTTCGTATGCTTGTAATGACCCATTGAGTCCATCAATGGTCATTTCTTCCAAATCTTTTGTTTCCTCAATCGTCACGACGATGTGTTCAAATTTGGAATCTAATGAACGAAGTATCTTTTCTATTATTCTAACATCTCCCAACATCTCACCGCTTCTTTTTAATTGATTAGAAACAATTACGACTCTCGAGAAATAATCAGAAATAGATTCGGAAGCTTTCATATGTAGAGATTCAAACTCACCTCTTAGTGTTTGGAGACGAACCTTCTTCACTTTCTCGGCTCCTTTGAAAGAAATTTGAAGCTTATTCCACGCTGCTTTGGAAGATGTTGCATCTGAAATTTTCTCAAACCCATCATCATTTAAGGTTTGATAAATAAGAAAGAGTGCTTTCTTGTCTCTCTTTCTCAAATCCTTCAAAGATTCTTTTTGCACTTGTGTTAGAGTAGTTTCATCGTCTGGCTCACTTAAGTCTTTCTCTACGACTTCCCACACATCATGTGCACCCAAAAGAGCCTTCATCTTAATACTCCAATTATCATAGTTATCGTTGTTGAGTGTGGGGACTTGAAACAATGACATACCTCCACTTGACATAATTCTCAATATAGTGAAAATTTGTAAATTCTGATTGCACAGATGGATTCAGAACGTCAAAAAACCTTAGGAGGAACTCCGGGAAAAATCTGAGTTTTTTTGGTCAACGATCAAAAGTCAACTTTTTGGTTAACTGTTTTGGCGGCTCGATCAGCAGCTCGGTCAACAGGCTCACGGCTCGGTCAACTCGGCTGACTGAGTGAGTTAACTCACTTCTAGCAGAATCTTCCGGAGGATCGTGGCGGCGCGTCCAAACTTCGATCGGGATGATTCTTGCGGTGTTGGATTTGTCTCGTCGAGAGCTTCGATTTGATATACAATAGTGTATATTTATATTTCCAACTACAGCTCTGATACCACTTTGTTGGAAAATTATGGATCAAAGCTCTGAAAACTCAAGAACACTCAAGAACACTCAAGAACACTCAAGAACACTCAAGAACAATTTTCCAGAAACACTCAGAAATTATTGAATTTTTGTTTCTGATTTCTTTAACTTGATTATTACATTGCTACTTAGAGGTATTTATAGAAACAACTAATAAATCTAAGCCACACAATATAAACCTACCAAAACAATCTAAACCATACACTTATCTTCTTACCTAACCCATTGATTTTTCTTCTTTCCATCAACCATGAGCTGTATCCTTATCAATCCAGATAATCACCATAGAATCTTTCACGAGCTGGACTTCAAATGAGCTAGAATATTTCAAAGTTTGTTTTTTTTATTTCTTTGGGCTTATAAACAAGTTTACAAACCAACAGGCAAGAAGTGCTGAAGATAGTTTGTGAAACCAAGCTCTAGGTGCATATTTTAGGCCATATAGAGCTTTCTTCAACTTACACATCAGATTAGGTTGAGAAGTGTCAACAAAACCAAGGGATTGATCCATGTAAACTGTTTCTTCAAGATTACCATTGAGAAAAACATTGTTTACATCAATTTGCTTAGCACCCCAAATGAAAGAGATAGCCATTGTAAGAACTACCCTTATTGTTTGAGGTTTAACCACTGGTGATAAAGTTTCAGAGTAATCTATTCCATGCTTTTGGTGGTACTCTTTGGCCACAACCCTTGATTTATACTTATCAAGAGAGAAATCAGGACAAAGCTTTACCTTGTAAACCCATTTGGAGCCTATTGTCTTCTTTCCAGGAGGTAAGGGAGCTGTTGGAACAAATATGAATTCATTTCCAACAGGAGCTAATTCCCAAGTTCCATTTGCCATTAAAGCTCCATATTCCTTCTGCATTGCCTCCTCCTACTCATGAATACTCTTCATAACAAGTAGGCTCAGGTAAAATGTTAGCACACGGTATGTGACCTGGGATTTGGCTTAAAAATACCAGCTTTGGAACGTGTAAGCATATGATGTTTAGGAGATGGTAAGGAAGATGGCTCAATGGAAACAGAAGAAATAGGCTCAATAGGGGCAGTTGGAACAAAAGAAGGAAAGGAAACATGTGGAGATGAAATAGGTTCAATGTTGGGAATAACAGATGGAAAGAAGAGAGGAAATGAGTAAAGATGAGCTGGAAATAGGAAGGGTAGAAGTAGAAAACTCAGGCACTAAGGCTGAAGGTGAATCAGGTTTTAATGGATAAAAAATAGTACTAGAACCAGACAAAGAACTTCTATAACAGGTGAAGTGGACTAGACAAAGGAAAAACATACTTTTGTTAAATATAACATATTTAAATTACCATTTTTGCCCTTTATGTATATATATATATATAATGCTCTTTCAGTTGGCTGCATGATGTCAGTAGGAAGTAATTAACTAATATTTATCTCAGGGTGGATTAATTATTTTTTTAAAAAGACGAGTTTTCTTTTGCCGTACCTTTGAGATTATTTAATATACATGTTTCTTCCATTTTGCTCGGGGGATTATATTATTACAAGTATTTATTTTTCACACCTTAATTATTATTATTATTATTATTATTATTATTATTATTATTATTAAATAATCATATTAATTAAACTATTTTTATTATTATTAAAGTAAAGTTTTTTTAAAAATATTTAACCTTAAATTTTAAATTATTGAGAAGTTAGTCTTATTTTATTTAACAAGTTATAGACCCGCAAAAACTTGTGTACCACTGAACACAGGTGATGTTAAGGAGGTTAATCTCATTCTCGTTTTTAATATATTTTTTTTTATTTGAATAGATTATTATCATATGATCTTTCATTATATTCATTCTATATTTAATATAAATTTTAAAAATTGATAAAAATAATTTAATTATTTAAAAGAAATATATTAAAAATAAAGTAATGTTTGTGTTAATTTTAAAATTTATATTAAATGTATTATGAATATAATAAAAAATAATGTAACAATTATTTTAACCTACTCTACCAGCCGTGACTATACACGTCAAACTTTATTATATCAGTTTATATTTGTACATTTGAAAAGTAGTTAATAAATATTGTTTATAAGATTTATTTAGTGACTAAATCTCTTGTGACAAAAAAATCTTTAAATTATCACCATAAATTTAATTAAACCAATGTCATTAAATATCCAATAATTATGCCAATCATTTTTTTGAAATTTGAAAATGATTGCCAAGAAAATAATTCACATGAAAATTTATGATTACCATTTCTGCAAACCATCTTGAAGTTTTTTTCCCCTTTAATATTTAGGAAGAGAAGGGGGAAAAGGGGGAAGAAAAGGTGAGCTGATGAAAACGAAATAAATAATGTAAATGTATGCATAAGTTATAATTATAAATTTATTTATATTATTCACAACAACAAAGAATAAAGTCATTAGAAAACAATACTGTGTGGTGTATGTGATACTAAATTCTTTATCTTGTGTTACTAGATGTGATTCTATGACAACTCATATAGCTATTAAGGGGTTCCAAACTTAAGTTATATCTCTACTCAGTGAAAAATATATAGGTGAATTTATATTTTTATAACAACATATTCATAATTTTTAAATTTAATTTTAAATATATTAGTGATTAAATATTATAATTTAATTATAAATTTCAATATATGTTATAAAAATGAAAAAATAAAATAAAAAACAAACTCGTATTTAAATAACTAAAGAATAAATAAAAATTTATTTACCGTTATTTAAATAACTAATGAATTTGAGTTACCATTTTTTCTTTATCTAAAATTAACACCTAATAAAATTTGTATAAATAGAAGAAAGTGTCTTTGAATTACAGGTCAATCATAATAGACAATACAAGCAAAGAAATAGATTCTCTGTCAGCAGAAAGGAAACAAAATGCAAAAATACAAGAAAGTGCCCTTGAACGACAAATGCACGAAAGGAAAATAAAGGCAAAAATGTGGAGACATAGTCACTCCATATATAGATAGTGAAAATAATTGGCTATTTAGTTTTAACCATGTGTGTGATCCGTGCATATTAAAATTCTAAATAAAATTCTAATTTTAGACTATTAACATACACAGAGTTTAATAATATATTAATATAAATATAAATTTACATAATATTTTTTATTAAATATCAAACTCGTAAATTTATTTTTATTAAGTAATTAATAATAAATTATAATGTAATTATATCTGTTTATATAACAAACCTATTTGTCAATATTGATGTATTGTCTCAAGATTTTCGCCCGCATCACCTTAATAAAAAAGATCATTTTTTTTCTTTAATTTTTTATTATATTTAAAAAAACATTAATTTAATCGTACTTTGACACATTGGCCGTTCTGCTCCGTAGTCTACCTACACGTTTCTGGCCTCGATCTTTACATGTAAGGAAGTTTCCTGGTACACTTTTTCTTCACATATTTTTTTATGAACCACCCTAATTTCTCAATGTATATAATTTATGAACCACTCTAATTTTTCAATGTATATAATTCTTTTACACTGATAAATATCAAAATGTATATATAATAAATATTTTTCTTTAATTTTTTTTGTTAGTTTTTTACACTAATAACCAAAATATCTATAAAATAAATAAATATTTATTTATATAATATATTTATTTTTATTACATTAAATATGAGAATTTATATAATTTATAATTATCTATTTAACGAGTGTTTTTCACTTATTAACATATCATATATTTATTTTACATCAATAAATATTAAAATATTCATATAATAAATACATTGTTTACGTTTTTATACTAATAAATATCAAAATGTTTATATAATAAAACATATTTTGTTTAATGCAATTATTCTTATTACATTAATGGTGACAATTCATATTATTCATGATTACTTATTTAACGAGTGTTCGATCAATTTACTTATGATCATATTATATTTTTATTAAATTAATAATTTTTAAATCGAGATCATATCATATTTAATACTAATTAAAAACAATCAATTAATATAAATTATTTTTAAGTAAAAAGTGTTATTAAATTCAATCAATTTATTTCTCTCATGTTGGATTAACTTCTTAAATAACAAAAATATTAATTGAATAAGTTCATAGATTGTTATATTATATTTGACTTATTTTTTAAATAAATTTATAAAATTATTATTAATATCTTGATAAATCACTTATGTATATATTGTATTTAAATTTTATTGTTATGAATAATTTTTATTATATATTTATTTATTATGAAATTAATAAATAAATTATTTATTTATTTTAATTGAGAGTATCATGCAAATTACTTTATAAAATATTTTGAAATCATTTTTTTAATTATAATAAAAGTATGTTAAAAATTTATGTTTAATAACTTAATTTTTATTTTATTTTATAAACTAAAAAATTTAAAATAATTATTATTATTATTCAATAATCAATATTACTATATATTTATCAAATCTATATACCGGGTACCACCCATAAACACAACACGAGAAGGACCCCAAAGATATGAATGAATATAATCAATAGTATCTTTCATTTTATGGATGGATGTACTGAACTTGACCATGTGATGCTTTCTATAGACATATTGCTCACAAAAATCAAGGTTCCCAGTTTTCTGACCACCAAGAAAATATTGTTTGCTCAAAATAGACATCCTTGTCTCACTCATATGCCCAAGCCGCATATGCCATAATCGAGTAGTATCTGAATCTTGATCTGACGAGGACGAAACTGAAACACTACTAATAACAGTTCTACCCTGAAGAGGCCACGCAATAATTGCCCTTTAATAACAATGATGACACTCTTACTAACTCTTTAAACTCCACATTTAGCTACATACTTGTAGCCTTGTGAATCAAGAGTATCCAAAGATATCAAGTTCTTTTTCAAATCTAGAACATGGAAAACATTTTTCAAAGACCTAACAATAACATCAGGCATCTTAATTCAGACAGTACAAATACCAACAACCTTGCAGGACATATTGTTTCCCATCAAGACAACACCTTCATCAATAGATTGATAATAAGCAAACCAATCTCTACTGGGGCACATATGGTAAGTGCAACTCGAATCAAGAATCCAAACATCTCCATGAGAACCAATAGATACTGATAGAACATTTTCACCATCGGAACCAGAACTATCTGCAACACCAGCAACATCATTAGTAACAGAAGACGTTGTAGTAGATTTTCCTTTACCTTTGAGTTTTAGAAAATTTACTTTCTCATGCCCTTCTTGACGACAATAGTTGCATTTATCTTTTTTTTTTAGATTTGGATCTAGACTTGCCTCTATTATTGCTTGTGCCTTTTTCTTTATTTCTGCTTCTGACATATAAACCACTATTATTATCATTGTTGTTTGTAGACACATTTTTCTTCAACTCTCTGGAATTCAAAGATGCTTTGACATTCTCCAAAGAAATAGTGTCTTGCCAATATAACATGGTATCAACAAAATGTTCAAATGAATGAGATAAAAAACATAATAGAACTAAGGCATGATCCTCACCATCAATCTTAACACCACCATTTTTTAGATCATAAATAATTTTAGTAAATTCATCATAGTGGTCGTGTAAAGGTGTGCCTTCTGACATTCTGATACCAATTTGTTTAACTAATACGGCTCGCATATTCATTCGTCAGAAACTAAAACCATTCCTACCATTGAATTTTTCAATTTTGTATTTTGTCGCCGTGATAGAAAACCCGATATTAATAAATAGAAGCACAACCCAGAAAATATGAAACCAATCAGATAACCATAAGTTCAAAATAAATCCAAAAGAGCAAACTTGATAAGTTTCAATAAATAACAGAATAACTCAATGCTCTGTTACCAATTTGTTATAAATTAGTACTTGTGAAAGTGAAATTCGGGTCCAATTTTGGTTACACAAATATATAATAATAGGTAACAGTAAAATAATAAGCAATGAAAAAAAATAAATGATACACAATGATTTAAATGGTTTAATGTAAAAAATATACTTTATTGACGACGACACATTTAAAAAAATCTAATAATAATCAAATAAAGATACAAACATTAATTTTCAAATAACTTGACAAAATATACCAAAAATAACCTCAAAATATCTCTATCTAATTTACTAATAATATATAATAACATAAATTAATAAATTTACTATTTAATAGAATATTAGTGGGCGAGATAAAACTTCAACGCTAAAAGAAATGGAGAGAATATTAGTGGGCGAGATAAAACTTCAACGCTAAAAGAAATGGAGAGCTTATTCTATCAATTTGGCTTTTTTAGCATATGGACATGCGGAAAGTAGTGAAGTTTCAGCACACATGAGAGAGAAAATGTAATTGAGTGGGTAGACGAACTCAGAGGATGTGAAATATTGTTAGGACTTAGGATAGTCTTAAATGCTTTTATACATAAAATGCGGTCCTACCTTTAAAAATACATGTCCTACCTTATAAAGTATAATCATTTTATTCAAACTTACCGTTCCTACCAGTCAAAACTTTTCATAATAATTTATTCATTTAATAATTTTATTTATTTCATAATTATTCTTTATCTTTTTATCTTTTTTATTATTTTTTCAATTTTTTATTACATTCTCTTTTCTTATTATTTTATTTTTTTAATTTATTGTTGAAAAGTTACCCTACTTAATTTTAAAAAAATTTAAAAGTCACTTATATGTATATTGTATTTAGATTTTATTTTTATATAATTATTTATTATTAAATTAATAAATAAATAAATTATTTATTTTAAGAATATTATCAAACTATTTTATAAAACATTTTAACATCAATTTTTTAATTATAATAAAAATACGTTAAAAAATTATATTTAATAACTTAATTTTTATTTTATTTTATAAACTAAAAAATTTAAAATAATAATTATTATTATTCAATAATCAATATTACTGTATATTTATCAAATATAATTACCTTTGAAACATCCTCAAACTTACTAATTACCTTTGTAGCTACTCAAATCTATTATTTTTAATAAAATTATAAAAGTGGTAAGTGGGCCCAACAAATCTACAATACACTATTCCCCCAGATCTATTATTTCCGATCTAGAAGGGTAAAGCATGTATAATCACGAACTTTTGGATTTTAATTTTGGCCGACTGGACTATTATACTTTTGTCCTATATAAACACACCCTTCAACCTCCGATGCTACCACCATACCCAAAACTAACTGAAAAACGTACAGTACATACGCCCACTGTATTTCCGATCGATTGACATGTCGTCCCTTAGCAGCGGCCCAATCTTGTTATTTCTTTTGTGCACTTTTTTGATCAGATTGCAAATCCTTTCAGGGTTGAACGATGGGAAGACGTTAACTATTCTAAATCGTTGCAATATCACAGTATGGCCAGCTCTAGTATCTAATTCATCAGGAACGTTGCTTCCCATTACAGTTGGTGCCCTAGAGAATGGAGAGTCCAACTCTATATATCTATTCAATCAATGGTCGAAAGTCATCTTATGGGGTAGAACACTATGTTCGGAAGATGTTAACGATACCGGAATCATAAATTGCATCACCGGCAGGAGCAACGACCTGACATCCAAAGTTGAGTTCCAAACTCCACCAACCACGGTAGCTGAAATCGAGCTACTTAACTCGACTAAAGATGATGTTTATAGTGTTAGCCTAGTACAAGGCTTTAACATACCAATGGCAGTCGTTCCAGTACTGAATAATCATCCACTCGATGGAGCCGGAGGAGGGGATTGTAAAGTTGCTGGTTGTATGGTAGATCTTAATGCAGATTGTCCTTTGGAGCTTAGAGTGCTTCATCAAGGTCATGTTGTCGGATGTCAGAACATGCTTCCGGATGTTTACTCCAACTTCTTCAAGAGTTCTTGTCCCAACTCGAGCTACGATGTTGCCAATAAAATCACATTTAGATGTGACGCTCTAAATTATAATCTCGTATTTTGTCCAATTGTTGGCAGGTATATATAGCTATTTAATTACGTACTAATTAATACATGTATGTGTACGTAATTCCTTAATTATCATTTCATTATCGATCCTAGCTAATAAGTACGTTTAATTATTTGAATTAATTAATACTGCAGGTACGTTGATGCGGATGAAGATAATAACAGCACAAAGAAGATCATGATCCCTACTAAAATTACAGTGATTGTGTTTGCAGTGGCATTTCTTTTAGCAGTTTTTATGATATGTTTCTTCGCATATCTAATTCTCACTAAAAACCCCAACTTACTCCATGGCATCACTTATTTATGCCAAGAATGTATTATCTTTAAACTGTGTTAAGTGTGTTAGACAAATTAATTAGTATGTTGGTACGTACTAATTAAATGAGTAGTTATGTATGTATTATATGTAAACCATTTTCATATGTCATCAAGAAAAAAAGGATAATATCCTTTATTTGAGTAACCCTTGTCTTAATAAATCCCATACTCTTAGCTAATTTCTCTTATCTAATTAGAATAATATCCTTTATTTTTCTCACCTTAATTATTATTATTATTGGATAATCATAATAGTAGTATAATTATTTCTCTTGAGCCAGATGATATTTAGTATAATTTTTTATGCACATATTTTTAGAAACGTTTCGTAGGTGTTTATCAAAGTTCTATTTGTCAAGAAAAAAGAGGTAACCAAAGATATCTCAAAACATTTTTGATGAGAATCAAACACAAGTTTATATTACCATTTCAGTCTATAATTTGAATTAATTTCAAATTTAAAAAATATGGTTTATTAATTTCTATGAAAGGATCACTTAAGTTTAATAGTTTTTTAATTATAATTTAATCTATTAATTTTAAAAAAGTTACAATACTAGTTCAAATGATCAATTTTATGTTTTTCTTTATTTTTTGTATTTTAAAAATTATTTCTATAAATATTCATATTAAAACTTTCTTTTAAAAAAATCTAAAATTTAATCATATAAATTAAATTAATACTTTTCAAAATTAATAAATTAAATAAATGAGTAAATCATAAAAAAAATTCTATTTGTCACAATTAAAGTACCTGTTCAACATTTTTATCTTAAATTTATAAATTAGAAGATTAAACAGAAATAATAACGCTTTGAAGGAAAAAATAAATAAAAATAAAGCAGATGATTATTCTAAGAAGCGTGTAAGTACACGTCAAAATGGATCTAACGGTAGAAAGTATCACTCAGAATTAATGTTGACTAGAGGCAGATAAAGCTTTTACCTCATTTTCCCAAACAAAGTTCTCCCTTTTCCCAATCTCTCTTCTTTATTTTAATATTTTACTTTCTGGGTTTCCCATTTTTTAATTTTAATTTTATTTTTTAAATCAAATGAAAACAGAAATAATGTTTCAGGACATAACAACGTTGTTACTGGATCACAATGTATTCAAAGATACCGTTGACATTTTTGTTGATCGCTACAGAGACATGGATATCTCTGTTGTTGCTGGTAGTGTACTACCACTTGTCTTTTCTTTCTTTTTTTTATGTGTGCGTTCATGTCGTATGTACGTTTGTAAACAAATATGTATGTTTTCATCTCATAGTTTAATACTAGATTTCTTTATATTTTTCTTGGTGAGGAAATATTTATTTTGGGTTCTCTTGATTAAATTATGTGCAATGTTTTTGGAAAATTATGTGTATGTTTAATTTATTCCGGCAGCTTGACAATCAAATGTAAATGATTTAGAATATGGAGAAGATAACAGAGAACTCATTTAGTGCTTAAACAAAAATAAGCTTAGTCTGTAATTGTCGTAAATTAGAATAGTACCGTACCATTACTAGCTAAATTATAATGAATAATTGAATGTATCAAAAAATAACTCATTTTTAAAAATGATCACTAACCAAATGAACTCAAAATAAATAATTAGAATAGTACCGTACCATTACTAGCTTATTCTTTTTTTTTTTTTTCCTCTTCCATAATCATTTAACGAAGAGAAAAGAAAAGGAGCTACCGTGACAAGTAAAGTAATGAACACTTGAGAAAATATTTTCCATATTCATTTGAGACTTTTCACAAACGGATAGAGTGCAATATGCAAAAACCACATTTTGTGATCACTAATTCATTATATGCGAATGCCGCAAACCAATTTCAATTGCCCTATATCAGATATTTATTACATTATGCAAATCGTCCCAAACTAGCACATCCAAACACAACAAGGCCTAAGAAGCAGAATAATGAAAATTGAAACCTCCATCCAAAAGACTCAATTAATTAAAAAACAGCAGGATTAACAAATTAAGTTTGATGAGAATTTTTCAATATACCCAAAACTAGAATGTATATGCGACTATTTAACAGAATCAATAAGGAGCCACACCAAGGGAATTAACGCAGTGATTAACTGTACTTTACCATCTTTATTATATTGTTTACCAAACGTGCATGTTGTTGAGTTTTTTTTTTTTTGCTTGTTTTTTTTCATTTTCATTTTATTGAGTATTTTTTATTACTTCAAAAACGATGTAGTTTTGAGTAATAAATTCTATTGGATTTACGGAGTCACACGTTTAGTGTGAGAGTTGGCTTTTTGCTTGTAAAACAATTCTCTGAGAGAATTTCTCTGTTTCACGTTAATGAAAGAATTGGTCTGAGTCATAATATATAACACAGTTTCATACCTGATTTTCATTTCTTAGTGTTTAAATCGACTTGTACGCCATTTGATATCAGAGCCTGTGGTTTCTTCTTGAGCTCTGGTGGCAGAACAAAGTGAGGCTGGCTAGCATAGCATGGATGAAGATCCTGTTGCGAAAGCTCTAGTAGCTTCTCTCCATGAGCAGGACCAATAAAATGAGATTCGATTTCAAGCTTTTCTTCAAGAATTGCGTTAATCTATCACCGAATTTCGAGCCGAACTGATGCAAGCTCAAACCCAACACCCACACAAATTACCCATCATCCATCGACACCTCTAACATCGCAACCTACCTTGAATTCAAACCACCCAACCCAGAAAACCATTTTTGGAACCTTTGACCATCGCTACACCTTTTCCCACCTCGTCGCCAACCACTAACCAATCAACAAGTTCTGGGTAACTTTGTTTTTGATGAAACAAAGCTTGCTTAACAACAACCCATATATTATCGACCACGACCAGTAGATTATCCTGACTTATTAGGAAGGAGAGAAAAAGAAAAGGAAAAATGAAAAGAAAAATAACAATCCCTATATTTTTCTCAATATTAAAAAAAATACAAAAATACTCTTATTTATACAATTGTAAACAAATGAAAAGAAGCCACATGACATAACAAAAAAAAACAATATTCTAACACTCCCTCTCAAGATGGAGAATAGATGTTAATTAGTCTCATCTTGTCCAGCAAACCTTTGAAAATGGAAGGATGAAGAGACTTAGTGAATATATCTACCAACTGATTCCGAGTAGAAACATGTAATGTCTTCAAAACTTCTGCCTGAATTTTATCACGAACCAAATGACAATCTATTTCTATGTGTTTTGTTCGCTCATGTAAAACAGGATTCGCTGCAATGTGTAAAGCAGCTTGATTATCACAATATAGCAAGGCAGGTCTAGAATGACTTACCCCAAACTCTTTCAAAAATGACAACAACCAAGTCAGCTCGCAGGTGGCATTAGCCATGGACCTGTACTCAGCCTCTGCTGAAGACCGAGAGACTGTAGTTTGTTTCTTAGACTTCCAGGAGATCAACGAGTCTCCTAAAAATACACAATAACCTGATATGGAACGTCTACTGTCAGCACAACCAGCCCAATCAGCATCAGAGAAAACTTTGAATTGAACTTCAGTTGTTGTAGATAGATCACTTTCAGCATAAGCTCTAAGTTCTACTTCAGACTTAGAAGGAAGAAAAAGACCTTGTCCAGGAGTCCTTTTCACATATTGCAAAACTCTTTGTACAGCTTTGAAGTGAGGAAGTCTTGGTTGAGACAAGAATTGGCTAAGTCTATTAACAACATATGATAGATCCGGCCTAGTGATGGTGAGGTATAATAACTTCCCAATTAACCTCCTATAAAGAGAAGCATCAGGCAATAAATACCCTTCATCTTGACTTAATTTCAGATTTGGTTCCATAGGTGTAACCGCTGGTTTACAACCTAGGTATCCTGTGTCAGCCAAAAGTTGCAATGCATAAGACCTTTGTGAAACTAATATGCCCCTCTCTGTTCTGCCCACTTCTAAACCAAGAAAGTAACGCAAAGTTCCAAGATCTTTCAACTTGAATCTAGCATTAATCTTACTCTTCAAGTGTTGAACAACCACATCATCACTGCTGGCTATAATAATGTCATCAACATAGACAAGAATAACCATGAAAACTGATCCCTTGTTGCTGATAAACAAAGAATGATCAGTTGCTGACTGACGAAAGCCTTCTTCAATCAAGGCACTAGAAAATTTTGCATACCATTGCCTTGATGCTTGTTTTAAACCATACAAGGACTTGTTGAGTTTGCAAACAGCATTAGGAGGTAACTGTTTCTCCCCCTTATGACTATAACCTTGAGGAATAGTCATATATACTTCTTCAGAAAGGTCACCATGCAAAAAAGCATTATTAACATCCAATTGATGTAAAGACCAACCATGGATTGAAGCTAAAGCAAGTAAAAGCTTGATAGTAACAAGCTTTGCTACAGGAGCAAAGGTATCAAAATAATCAACTCCCTCTTGCTGATTATACCCCTTTGCAACAAGTCGCGCTTTGTATCTTTCAACAGTCCCATCAGCCTGAAACTTGACTTTATACACCCATTTACAACCAATGGCGTGATGTCCAGCAGGTAAAGAGACAATAGACCATGTATTATTGAGTGCTAAGGCGTGTAACTCATCAGCCATAGCTTTATCCCATTCAGGAATACCAGAAGCTTGAGAGAAAAATTGAGGCTCAGGTGTGTTAGAGATGGACATAATTTCCGCCTTAAAATCCCCTTTGATCTTGTCATAACAGAGAAAATTAGAAATAGCATGCTGAGTAGAATGATGATTGACAAGAGAATCATGAAGAACAGAACCACAATGATAAGCCTGCAAATAGCTTGGCTTTTTAACACAACGTTATGGTCTAGTAGAAAGTGGAACAGAAACAGCCATAGGAGAGACTAAATCAGAAGAAGCAGCAGGAACAACAGGATGCACAATATCAGAAACATCAGTCGGCTCAGAACAAGAAGAAATATTGTCAAGAACAGACAAAGGAAGAACATTGTTGGAGAATAAGGCACCAATATCAGTAGAGGAACTATTGACAACTAGAGGAAAAATGGTCTCATGAAACACAACATCACGAGAAGCAAATGTCTTATTACTCTCTAAATCCAGTAGCTTATAGGCTTTCATCCCAAAAGGATAACCAATAAGAATACAAGTTCTAGATCTAGGAGAAAACTTGTCACGTTTACTCAACAAAGTAGAAGCATAGCATAGACAACCAAAAGAGCGCAAGTGATCATAAGAAGGAAACTTATTATTCAGCACTTCAAATGGAGTTTTAGAGCTTAGAACAGGAGATGGCAGCCTATTCATAAGGTGAGCAGCAGTCAAAACAGTATCACACCAATAAGAGAGAGGAATACCTTACTGAAACAGAAGAGCACGAGCAATATTAAGTAGATGCTGATGTTTACGCTCAACAACTGAGTTTTGTTGCGGCCTTTCAACACAAGATTGATAATGAACAACCTCTTTAGAGTTGTAGAAATGAGTCAAATCCAATTCCTTAGCATTTTCTGAACGAACTCCTTTGATATGCTTCCCATATTGGGTCTGAATCAGCATAAAAAAAATTGGAATAATCTTCTGAGCCTCAACTTTAGTATGTAAAAGGAAAACCCAAGTATATCTTGAAGCATCATCAACAATGGTTAAAAAATATCGAAAACCTTCATTAGATATTACTCGAAATGGACCCCATACGTAAAGCTGAAAGTTTATTATTAGAAGTAAACGACAAACGTCTTTTCTTTGCAAGAGGACAAACAGTACAAAGAGGCCTTTTTCAGCTCTAAAATTGAAAGAAGGAATCTTATCCTTATGCTGAGAAACCAAACAAGAAGGATGTCCTAGACGATAATGCCATAACATCTCAGTGGACAAAACAGAGGAAGCATTACAAGCAATAGCAGAGTTAGGGCTAGGTTGATACAAAGCTGAAACACTAAGATGGTAGAGATGCCCCACTCTTTTACTCGTCCCAATCTTCATGCCCTGAGTATCCTGAATCACACAGCCATCATCATGAAAAATTAACGAACATGAGAGGCTCTTTATGAGTGAACTAACAGATAATAAGTTGTATCTAAAAGAAGGAACATAGAGCACTTTAGATAAAACTAAGGAAGGCGATAATCGAACAGAGCCTATCTTAGAAATGGGGGCAGAATGTCCAGTAGGCAGAAGCACAAATGTAGAAGTATAGTTGTTATCAAAAGAATCAAACAAACTCAAATCATGACAAACATGATGAGTAGCACCTGAGTCAATAATCCAAACATTAGCTGATATAAGAGAAGAAATACCAGTGAAGTTTGACACTACAGGCTGCTGTTCTTTAGTATCCTGAGAGATCCCCTGCATCTGAGTACTTAACAGAGATATCAAATGTTGACAATCATTAGCAGTCAAAGCATGCAAAGGAGAAGTATTCTTACTGAAATTCTGGTGATTCTCTGGATTAACTTGAGTTTCAGCAACAAAAGAAGTCTGATTAGCTAGGGGCTTTGAAGAACTTGTCAGATTGGAATACCCTGGATGACTACTTGTTTGGCCCTTAGAAAAATATCCAGAACGGATTTTTGGTTTAAAACCAGGAGGATATCCATGAATTTTGTAACATTTATCCACTGTGTGACCAGAGAAACCACAGTGTGTACAGACCGGTTTGTCCTTCTTTCCCTTATAAGCACTGTAATTGTTACTAGCCACTCCATAAGATGCTGAAATAGGAGGCAGAGATGAACTAGAAAAATGCATAGATCGTTGTCTTTCTTCTTGTATGACCAGAGAAAAAACTTTGTTAATCGGAGGCAATGAATCACTCATCAGAATTTGAGCCCGGATCTGACTGAAAGACTCATTCAAACCCATAAGAAATTGTAAAACATAGTCTTCATGTTGATAATCTGTCAAACTTTTCATTCCTCCACAATTACATACTGGTGCAGGTCTAAAATCACGTAATTCATCCCAAAAAATCTTTAGTTTGGTAAAATAAGCACTAACATCATTAGAACCCTGTGTGAGTGCGTGAATTTGTTGCTTTAGTTGAAAAATTCTAGGACTATTGCTCTGATTGAACCGATCATGAAGATCAATCCACATACTTCGAGCATCATGAATATACATAATACTATCTGCTATGTCTTTGCAAACAGCATTCAAAATCCACGACATAACCATGTTGTTACAACGAGACCAAAAATGATACAAATTATCCCCAATTTCTGGTTTAACAATAGATCCATCAACAAATCCAAACTTGGTTTTAGCAATAAGAGCTATAATCATAGATTGATGCCAAGAGTTCTAATTACTACCTGTTAGAGGATTCGAAACCAAGCCAAGCCCTAGATGATCTCCATTTCCGAGATAGAAAGAACTATTGGAATCTTCGTGAATACGATCAGTATTATCCAAAACCGAGAAAGAATTTGCATTGCTCCGATTGCCTCCACTATTACCTCCACGAGCTCCTCCTCCACGAGCCATTGAAGAACAATCAAGAATCAAGAATCAAGAAGAAAGAAAGATCAGCGAGAGCGAAAAAAAAAATTGCTCTGATACCATATTACGAAGGAGAGAAAAAGAAAAGGAAAAATGAAAAGAAAAATAACAATCCGTATATTTTTCTCAATACTAAAAAAATACAAAAATACTCTTATTTATACAATTGTAAACAAATGAAAAGAAGCCACATGGCATAACAAAAAAAACAATATTCTAACATGACTTTCGAACCAAAAATGTTATAACATATTACACTAGGTAGATGAACATTGGTGAATTCTTAGAATAGGTTAAATCAATGGATAACTACTTGAAATATACAGAGATAATTAAGAGAAACAAGTGAAATGGTGGTGTTTGGATATATGGATCGGATCGGTGCCCGACCCATTCAAACCGCTTATGCAAAGTTATCATCACGGACTAGAAGGCGAAGCATCTAAATGTCATACCTATAGACCATCATGAACTCAGTAATCAACCCGGCCTTAGTAATCAAACCGAGCCTATAAGCAGATCGAGCCATAAGACGGAATAATTCAGAATGCATCAACAAGTGGGAGGTCGTTTTTAAAGAATTGAATCCTCTATATGTTGATGTTGAAATAAGTATGTGAAAACAATGTAGGAACAATATTACCGATAACTTGAAATGAACTGTTTAGGTTGAGTTGCGGACTAAGTCGCTCTCTTTAAGACGTTTTACAGCTCTACCCAAAATTGTGCAAGCAAACACAACTTCATCTTCCGCAAGAAAAAACAGCCCATAATTTTTGTTGTCGGTCTCGAAACTTCACTACACTAATGAAGACTAGAATGCTACACTTATAAAATTTCGTTACTCAAAATACTCAAAATAATTTAAGATCTTTTTATTTTTCTTTCTGAGAGCTTTTTCTTAGTAAGAGATGTTTGCAAATTGTTATGATAAAACTAAGAGTTAAGGTCCTCTATTTATAGGTTTGAGAAAACATGTGATCATTATGACAATAACGATCATGTCTGAGTAAAGAAAAATAATAGCTATTTTTTTAGTAAAGAAAAGTAACGGTCATTTTTTGAGTAAAAAATAATAACTTTCATTTAACAGATATTTCTAAGTAAAGAAAAAATAACGGTCATTTTCTGAGTAAAGAAAATAACGGCTATTTTCTGAGTAAAAAGGTAACAACTATTTTCTTAAGTCATCTCCCTTTCCACAAAAGTGGGTGCCATTTGGGGCCCAAACCCAATAGTTAATCATTTTCTATTTATACATCTCCTAAGTGATGTAAAATAGCAATGTGGGACAAGGCAAAAAATTGGCTTCATTTGTTTTATAAAAATTCTCTTTTTTTCAACAATCTCCCACTTCAATTTTATATAAAAATAGTTTTCATTGAGCAACCGATCAATTAACAGTATAAGATTATGCATAAGTAAAAAGTGTCTATCAACTTGAACCTTTACATAGTGTTGATGCTTTAGAATATACTAGAGTAACTCGTAGTTTTGAACTCTATCTCTAACAACATTACACACACAACCTTTCTAAGGTGAGTTAAAAAAGCTCATGCTTTATGACCATGCACGTGTATCCCAGTATAGTGAATACTCTAGTAAATTTTTCCCAAGAAATTTTCATAAGAAGTGGTCATACTTTCACATTCGCATAGGTGAGTATATCAAGAGCACTCCTGTAGTTATATACTCCATTCCACATAAAGTATAAAGCTTATTAAGAGTTTAATGATTAACTCATCCTTTTTTATCGCTTTAGGACTTCATGCTTCTAACAATATAAAATGGGACTTCAAAATAGCATGATTCTTCTCATATCACTTCATGACTTGTTATTACCCATTGAACTTATTTCTTGGGATCTCTAATCTATAAGTTGGGTTACCATCATGAATGACTCTTCATTTTAAGGGCACTAGTCTCATTCCTTTCGAGGTTTTGAAAACCTTCTCTCCCAGTAATCCTTTCGTCAAAGGATCAGCCAAATTTTCATCAGAACGTACATGATCCACTCTTATAGCTCTTATAGAGAGAAATTCTCTAATAGTACTACGCTTACGACGTATCTGTCGTCTCTTATCATTGTAGTAATGGTTATGAATCTTTGCAATAGTCGCGGTACTATCGTAGTGGATCAGGACAATTGGTATCAGTTTTTCCCATAAAGGGATCTCAACTAATAGACTTCTTAACCATCCTACTTCTTCACTAGCAGTAGCTAGTGCTATCACTTCAGACTCCATTGTAGATTGAGCCAATATTGTTTGTTTCTTAAACTTTCAAGAAACGGCTCCACCTGTTATGTTAAATATATAGCCGCTAGTTGCTTTGGAGTCTTCTCATAAAGTGTTCCAATCAGCATCGTTGTATCCTTCTAAAACAGCAAGAAACTTTTTATAATGTAATCTAAGGTTCACAATTCTCTTAAGGTATCTCATAACCCTTTCAATAGCATTCCAATACTATATATTACGTTTACTCGTAAACCTACATAGTAGTCCCACAAAATAATAATTAAGGATAAACTATAAATTGGTCGTTGAAAAAATAACGGGAATTTTCCACTAAAAGTTTTTGACAAAAAGTTTGTCCTTACAAATGGAAAAAAAATGGTGATAAATTTATTTCAAATTTTACGACAAGATTCTTTGTCTTTGAAAATCGAAATTATTAAGTGAAAAAATTTACAATATACTTAGAACAAGATTTTTGTCCTTTAAAAATATGAAATTTTGGGATGAAATATGAAGATCTATTAAGGACAATTTTTTTGCACAAGATGTTGGAAAGAGCTTGAGATTAGATTCATAAATTATGCATCTCTATCGAATACCCCTCTACGTGTGTTGCCAACTTACTATCCTCGTCTCTTACTCTCTCCTCCTGGTTAGTTCTTTTCTCATTCACTTCTATAATTCTTCCTTTCCATTTCCTAATTAAAGGATTTCAATTTCAATTTTCATGGTTTGTCTACTCTAGGTAGACTGAGTTTCCATTTTTTAAATGGATAGGACCTCAATCAGAATACTGCCCAAATTAAGATGTGAATTTTGATAGATCCCAATTAGTACAAGCAAAATGGACACAAATCTTTGTAAGAAAAATACTTAAACTTCATTAATTTTCTTTGTCTCTTTCCATTGTTCTTCTTGTTATTTATAATTGAAATCTACACATAAAATAACTAAAAATAAAGTGGATAGAAACTGAAAAGCAAGTGATTACATTAAAATAGAAACTGAAGTAGATCGTGTGACTGATCGTGTTGGTGGTATTGTGGCGTTGCGTGTGGGAAAACTGAAGTAGATCATGCTAGTTGTGTGCGTACTGGCTGAGTAGTGCTGCTTCATCCTTTCTGGTAGCACGAGTTTAGTTTGGGCATGCGTTCGGAATGTCTGGGCTTATCATTGCCCATCCGAGGAAGATAATGCTTGTCCTTAAGCATAAGATGAAGGAATTGGTGGCATAGAATGTTTGTGGTTTCCAAGGTGGCATCCTCAAGTGGAAGGTGTTTCCATTGTACCAAGTTTTCTTCTACGAAGGTGTCACCACGTTTGATCCATCGAGTATCTAAAATTTTATGAGGTTCAAGGGTGAGTATACCATTATCAACAATTTGAGGTAATTCAGTTGGATGAGCTGGTGGCATGTTGTTGTATGGTTGAGTAAAGATACGTGGAACATGAGATGAATGCGAGATGTGGGTGGTAGTTGTAGGCGGTAGGCAATTATTCCAATTTTTTCCATAATAGGATAGGGTCCATAGTAGTGACTAGATAATTTTTGGTGAGCTATCTTGAAGACAATATGTTGACGATACAAGTGGATTTTTAATAGTACTGGTTCACCAATTTGAAACTGGATATCTATTATCTTGGAATTTTCTTGTTGCTTCATGCGATTGATGGCTATTGCTAAGTTTGTTTTCAACTGGTGTAGCATTTCATCTCGATGCATGAGTGTTTGATCCACTTCATGGACTGGTGAGAGACCTTTCGGATATGCTGGGATTATTGGTGGAAGGCGTCCATAAAGATCTTGATAAGGTGTCATTTTTGTTGAAGCATGGTATATAGTATTGTACCAATATTCAGCCCATACAAGATAGGTACTCCACTTGCGTGGCCATTGGTGGACAAAGCATCACAGATATTGTTCAACACAGTTGTTCACAACTTCAGTTTGGCCGTCTGTTTGTGAATGGTAGGTTGAACTAAGTTTGAGATGAGAGTCTGATAGTTTGAAGAATTCCTACCAGAATTTGCTGATGAAGATGGGATCGCGATGATTGATGATAGATCGTGGCATTCCATAGAGTTTGACAACTCCTTCAATAAATTTTTCTGCCATAATTTTTGTTGTAAGCGGATGAGCTAATGAGATAAAGTGAGCAAACTTATTGAGCCGATTGACTAGCACCAAAATTATGTATTTTCCACATGATGTAGGTAACCTTGTAATGAAATCAAGAGTGATGTCGTCCCAGACTTGTGTAGGAATGGGTAAGGGCTGTAATAACCCTATAAGAGCCGTTGTTTCAGATTTAATATGTTGGCATACTTCATATTTTTGCACATACTCTTGAACTATTTTGTGCATCTTGAGCCAATAAAATTGTTGTTGTAAGCGTTTGTAAGTTCTAAGGATTCTTGAATGTCCTCCAACTTTAGAGTCATAGACTTCATACAAAAATTTAGCCCTTAAGGATGGGTCAGCTGACACCATGATCTTTCCTTTTGAAATGAGCAAGCCATCATGCCAAATCAAATTGTCATAAGAAGGGTTTCTAGCTTTGCATCTTAAATTTTGCACATAAGGGTATGATTTAGAGGTATTGCGTAGTTGTGTCCAAATGTCTATGTCTAAGGCATGAAGTGTAGCCAATTATGGGCTATCTGATCGTCTAGATAAGACATCTATTGCAGAGTGATCGCGACCATGTTTGAAAATGATCTCATAATCATAGCCTTGTAATTTGGCCACCTATTTTTGTTGTTCAAGAGTTACAACACACTGATCCAAAAAATACTTAAGGTTGAGTTGATAAGTTTTGATGAAGAATTTTTGGCCAAGTAGATATGGTCTCCATAATTTTATAGCCTCTACAATGGCTAACATTTCCTTTGCATAGGTTGACCAAGATTTTTTAGTGATCCCCAAGGCACGGCTCATGTAGGAAATTGGTCTATTTTTTGTGTGAGGATAGCACCAATGCCTATTCTAGATGCATCTGTCTCTAGGATGAACGGATCAGTGAAGTTAGGCATGAATAGAGTGGGAGTTGATGTCATGGCTTGTTTCAAAGCTAAGAAGGATGTGTCTGCATCTACATTCCATTGAAATTGCCCCTTTTTAAGGAGGTTAGTCAATGGTTGAGCTATTATCTTATACCCGCGTACAAACTTGCGGTAGTAGCCAGTGATACCTAAGAATCCTCGGATTTCAATGATGTTGGAGGGTTTGGGCCAAGCAACCATTGTTTCGATCTTTCTATCATCAACTTTGACTCCACTTGGTGTAATTATGTGGCCCAGATACTCGAACTCCTGCTGACCAAAGGCATATTTTCTCAATTTGGCATAAAATTTGTGTTGTATGAGGAGGGCCAGTGTAACTTGGACATGCTCCAAGTGTTATTGCCATGTTGAACTGTAAATTAAAATGTTATAAAAAATTACCAAGATAAACTTACGCAAGTATGGTTGAAATATTTAGTTCATGATGGCTTGGAAGGTAGATGGTGCATTGCACAGCCCAAAAGGCATAACAAGTTATTCATAGTGTCCATTATAAGTGTAGAAGGCAGTCTTAGGAATATCCATGAGGTTGACTAACTCTTATTTGATGGTATCTTTCCTTAAGGTCCAGCTTAGTAAAGAATGTAACACCATATAATTCATCCAATATATCATCCACTATTGGAATTGGAAAATGATCCTTGATTGTGGCTGTGTTGAGTGCTCGGTAATCTGTGCAAAAGCACCATGTGCCATCTTTCTTCTTGACCAGTAGGACTGGAGAGGAAAAAGGGCTAGTATTGGGCTGAATTAATCCTGCATCTAACATTTCTTGTACTTGTTCAATCTCAACCTTTTGGAAATAGGGGTACCTATAGGGTTTGACATTTATAGCTTCGGTTCCATCCTTAAGAAGTATTGTGTGAGAAAATTCATGTGCATGTGGTAAGTAGGTTGGCTCATTAAAAATATCTGAGAAATCTATGAGCAATGTCTGCATATCAAGTGTGAGTTCCTTATTATATTGTTTTCCCTCGAGCTGGAAGTATAAAGCAAAAAAATTATGACGTTGGCGAAAGTCCTTAGCAAGGTTTTGAATTGTAGTGTCTATGATGGGTTGAATTTCAATCCCTTTAATTTGTGTTGGCTGTTGTTTCCAAAGGAAATCCATGGTGTGTTTTTTCCAATCACACACTACTACTCCCAATGTTTCTAACCATTGAATTTCTAGCACCATATCCAACACACTTAAAGGTATAGAAAAGAAATCTATTTGGAACTTAGTATCTTGTAGATTAATTGTGAGCTCTTCATCTACTCCTTTACATGATAGGTTGTCCCCATTTGCAACTTTGATAACGAATGGTGTTGTAGGCTTAACTGGTAAATGAAGCATTATAGTTGTCTTTTCACTAACAAAATTATGGGTGGATCCACTATCACTTAAGGCAATCATCTCATGCCTTCCAATCATTGTCTTAATTCTTATGGTTCTAGGTACTGTACACCCAGTTAAAGCGCATAGTGTGATTTTTGGTATATTTTTGGCATCATTTTCCTCAATTGCCGCGAGTTCCTTGGTAGTGTTTTTTATTGCTTCATCCTCTTGGGTAAAGCCTTCTAGGATCAACAATTGTGGTTCTTGACATTTGTGTCCAGGGGTGAACCATTCATTGCAGTTGAAACATAACCCTTGAGCTCTTCGTTTCTGCATTTCATCCCACGACAGTCTTTTGATAGTTAATGGTGTTGTACTTTTGGAAAAAAATTTGATACTCATGGGAGTAGATGTTCGTAATGTGTTTGGCCGTGCCAATCGTATTTGCCTTATGAGCTAGTCATCCCTCATCCCTGCCAAGCTACTTGCCTCTTTTATAGACAGAGGTTTGAACATTCTGATACCATCAACTACCTCTGATTTCAAACCTCCCATGAATGTACCCACGAGAGCCTTTTGGGTCCATCCATGCACTCTATTTCCCAGTCGTTCAAATTCTTGTTGATAGTCTCTCAACATTCCCGTTTGTCTTACTCGGGATAATGTTTCGTCAAAGTCTTCAGAATTAAAGGCCCCAAAACAAGTCCAAAGTTCGTCTTCAAAAATCTCCCACGAAATTATTCTTTCTTCATCTTGGAAAGACCTACGAAGCCACTACCACTATTGATTGGATTCCCCTTCCAAATGGTAGGAAGCAAAAGAGAATCTTTATGCGTCAGGGGTGTTTTGGAATTCCAAAAATTGGTTCACACGATTAAACCACTTTGTTGGGTCATCTCTTAAGTAACGAGGAAATTCAAGCTTCGCTATTTTGGAGGAAACAACCAATCGCCCGTTGTCGTTACCTTCGTGGTGGGAGTTCTCTTGGTTTGCAATCAGAACGTTGGTGAGACGATTGAGGGTTTCCTCGACATGTCTTAATCTGTCAGTCATGCCGATTTCCATCCTATGCAGCCCTTCTTGCACACCACCCAACCCAGTTTCCAACTACTTAATCCTTTCCTTGTTGGTGGCCATTGTCAACTTGCTCTGATACCAATGATATGTCTCAATCAGTACAAGCAAAATAGACACAAATCTTTGTAAGAAAATTACTTAAACTTCGTTAATTTTCTCTATCTCTTTTCATGGTTCATCTTGTTATTTATAATTGAAATCTACACATAAAATAACTAAAAAGAAAGTGGATAGAAATTGAAAAACAAGTGGTTACATTAAAATAGAAACTAAAGTAGATCATGTGACTGATCATACTGGTTGTATTGTGGTCTTGCGTGTGGGAAAACTGAAGTAGATCGTGTTAGTTATATGTGTACGGGTTGAGTGCCATTGCTTCATTCTTCCTGGTAGTGCGGGTTTGGTTTGGGCGTGCGCTCGGAATGTCTGGGCTTATCAAATTTATCCAAAACTAATATTAAATTTAGCCACAACTTTGACAATTAGAATGGAACACTACATGCAATCATTATTCTTAGTTGATCCCCAAGTTGCTTGTTGCTTCTAGAGTTTTCTTTATTTTCAGGAATCAATGTCTGGAATTTGGCTTTAAATTTTCAACTCAACGTGTGAGAATGAATGTTTAATAAAAAGGTGGAAATTGGGTTGCCTCTGAATCTGGCATATGAAGAAGTATAGTTTTTCTCTGTTCTTAATTCACATTCTAGTGTTGCATTTCTAGGCTGAATGCCTAAGTATGTTTTATATGGTTTCTTGTTCAGCTCCTCTATCATAGAGAATATTTTGGTTAGTATGTAAAGTTTCTTAAAGTATTTATATCCCAGACAGTAGCTTGGGTAATCCAAAAATTCCCCAACAATACATGTAGTTTGTAAGTATAAGTTAGTATTTATCTAATATTAATGAATTGAAAGTCATCCAGTTATGTGAGTACAATATGGTTCTTACTCATTATTGAAACTGAAAAAAAGAGATTGGGCATTTTCTCCTAAGAATCATTTGTAACTTTTTGGACAGGGCTTGCTTTGGAACCACAAAGTATTGTCATGCTTGGCTTAAAAATGTGGTATGGATCAACGTTCAGTCTGTTTTTCTTGGAGCAATTGCTCAATTTTGAATTTTTCAATTGAGAGTGACCATCTCTTTCAACAACGGAGGCAACTTTGAATGTTGGCCTCCCCATGCACTAATGCGTATGGCTTTGCATTTGGTTTCAAGCCTATGTCTTGCATTTCTAACAACAACTTCTCCACAATGTCAGTTTGCATTCTTTTACTATAAGCATCCATTAGTATGTTATAGGTAGCAGATGTTGGTATGGATCAGCATTCAGTATGTTTTTACTGTAATATTTTAACTTTAAATAGAGTGTGTAAGACATTAAGAATCATATATTGTCCTTGGTGCTTATATCTTCCATTTATGATCTTGCCTCTTATTATTATTGTGACATGTCTATTGAAATCTATTTTCATTGGTTAACCTTAGTTAGTAACCTTACTCTTTTTCATTATCTATCCCTTTTTTGTTAAAATTTTAATTTTTAATTTTTGTTATCTTTTATATTTATATGTTCTTACTTTCTATTAGGACTTTCATAGTAGCTAAGAAGCTGCAAGAGAATTATCCAATGTTTACGGTACTACTATAAGCTTTCACCATGAACATTGCTTGTTGTACTATTGGTGCCCTTACAGGCTATCGATTAGACTTTAAATATATTATACCGATATTTGAATATATTTAGGTGTTATTATCTATAGAGATGGAATATAACCTTTAGATGCATAATTTTAACTCTACATTTATTGCTATTGAATTGCTATTGTATTGGTGAAATAAAAAACATTTGTTGCCATTTGTGTAAAACAATATATTTTTAGATTATATTTTCTTTGTTATAATGTTGTCCATAAATATGTTTTAAGACAAAAAATTTGACACAAATAAATTTGGATAAAATATTGTCCCAAAATTGTCAATTTTAGACAACAAAATTGGTCCCAAAAACGTTATTAAGAGAATCATGTATGTTTTAGGGAAAAATTCATTTCAAATTAGAACAAATTTTTTTTTCGTATAAAATAATTTTTAAGACCAAAACTTTAATTTTTAAAGACAAATATTTTTTAGCAAGCTATCTATTTTTTTCAAGGACAATCTTATAGAATTTAGGGATAAAAATGTTTGTCCTTAATTCTTTTGTTTTTTTTTTAACAAAGTTGAATTTTGTTTCATTAGACTTTCTATGACTCCACTTTGGAACAAAATAAATTGACAATTTTTTTGTCCTTAATTCTCATTTGAGACAAAATCTTGACTTTTAAGGACAAAAATATTTGTCCCAAAAAACACATTTTTCTTGTAGTGTAGACTTGAATTTAGACAAACTCTTTCCACACCAAAAGATTTTCTTCTGTAATTGAATATGAAGGTATAAATTGAGATTATATGTAATCTTATAGTCAAATTTATTAATTTTTAAAACTAATTTTATATTGTCTCACTTAATTTTTAATAAGATGAGATGATAATATAAACGTACTAATTAAGATATCTCGTTTTGTCTCTAATGAATCTAATGAGACAAGTAAGAATATCAAAATAATATAAAATATAATATATAATTATTTATAATTTAATTTTAATATAAAAAATTATAATAAATCATATGAAATAATATTTAAATAAAATAAGATAAGATTATATCATAAACCTATTAATAACATTAAAAGCAAACATAAGATGACAATCACATTCACATCTCTATTTGAATATATTTGAATTTTGTGTTGTTACTATTATTAAATGTGAAAAAAGTATTGTATAATATAAAAATATCATAAATATAAATCTAAAAATGGTAAATGTATTAAAAAAACAATGATAATTAATTAATTGATACTATTTGATTGGTGGAATTAATTGAATCCTTAGTTTACTAAATATGTTATATTTATTTTCAAACTTAATATTATAAAATAACGTGAATTTACTTATTTTTTTTAAATTAATTAATTCGAAATGAGTCATTAAAAATAAAGTGAATAAAATACTTAAATTTAAAAACAAATAGACTTAAAGAGTGACATAAAAAAATTAAGTATTTAAAATAATACAATTTACGACTCTTGTATATATTATAGATATATCATAATTACTACTGACATAATAGTTTTTCATTTGATATAATTATGTGATTTTGATTGTAGTTACCAATAATACTACGGTACATTACTTATGATTTATCATAAATTTGTGACAAATAAATTTACTTACATTTTTAAAAGTAAAATGCCTAGATACTTGCAAGGAAGAAAATATTATAGAGATTTTAATTTTGTAAAAATATCAAGGATATTATCAATATTAATTAATATTTGAAGAAAATTTACAAAAATTATGAAAATCATTGTAAATGTTTTAAAATATTTTGTAAAATTCAATGAATATTAAAATAAATAATAATAAACTAATTTAACTATTTTTTCATTGAAATGATATATTTATGACATATATAACATAATATAAGTAGAATATTTATTTAAGAAATATAATTATAAGTTATATAATAGAACTTTAAATGCATGAAGTTACATGCAATACAAACATATATAAATATTTAATTAAAATAACTTTACTTATATAACACACATCTTACACCTATGAAAACATGAATATAAATAAAGATATAATAATTATATGTAGGGGTGTCTAACGGTCCGGTTTTGGTTAAAAAAATTTAACCTGATTGGACCGTTTGAAACGGTTTAAAGTAATAAAAACTGGATTGAACCATTTGATTTATAAAATGGTTTGATTCGGTTTGGTTTTCGATTTTTTTATACATTTAATGAAGAATAATGTGAAATTTTTAATATATTATTAAACTAGTTCGGTCCGGTTCGAACGGTTTAAAATTAGTACAAATCGGACCGGACCGGATCGTTTGATTTATAAAACCGTTCAATCCGATCCGATTTTACGGTTTGGTCCGATCTGATCTAATTTATGAACACCCATAATTATACGTAACACCAAGTAATAATAATTTTGTCTTGATCTTTTCCTATAATATATTCTCCTGGGTTATTAGAAGCGAAATTTTTATAATAATAAAAAATTGCTAAACCAATATATAAACTTAGTTGTGGGAATTGTTGGTTTGAGCATATGCAAGAGGAAGAAAAAATTTATATATATATATAAAACATTCGTGTATATATATATATAAATATTAAATTATGTGAAAAAAAATGAAAAATGAAAAAGAATATAATAATTAGATTTTTAATAAAAATTAATATTTTAATTATTATTACAAATAAACCAAAGGGAATCTTTTCATCTCATATAAAAAAGATATCCAACTTCTTCTTCTTTTTATACATTTTAAAGGATATTTATGATATTTTTAAAATTTTGACAATATTATAAAAAGTAACAAAAGAAAATTATTCAAATTAATATTTCAGTATTTTTATTAATATATTATTATTTTTATAAATATTTTACTAATATTTTTATATATTATTGATATTTTGGTTGAAATTTTTTTTTTACTTCATATTAATACCGTATTGCGATTCTATTGATATTTTCACGAATACATCGAAATATATCCTATTTTTTATCCTTAGATACTTGTAATCAAAGATTAAAATGTCAATGATATCTTGATATTATTACGATGTTGTCGTTTTTTTTGCATATCTTAATATCGAAACGTGATATTCATATCTTTTGATTAAAATGTTAAGAATGTTGCGAAATTATTGATAAAATATCATTTTTATGAAAACAATTTTTTTATCAAAATATCGTGGATATTATAGATATTTTCGTAAAACTATCAACAAATATAGATAAAATATCATTTTATATTAATTTTATATTTATTATTTTTTTAACTTCTAGATAATATTTTCTTTTTAAGTTTATCTATCTATATATTTTTTTTATCTTCAATCAAAATATTATTTATTTAAAACAATATTTTATACTTCTTTTCATATAAATACTTTTTATTTATACCTTATTTTTACATTTAATATATATAGTTCTTTTTTATAATTTAAATTCTATTATATTTTGTGTAAGTTTATCCATTTATAATAATATTAAAAATTATGATATGAAATAATTTAACTAATTATTTTATAATATTTTAATTAATTAGTTAATTTAAATTTAACATCATAATTTTTTATATATGTAAAAAATTAGTTTAAAAATATAATTAATTGATTATTGTAATATTTTATAAAATTTTAATAGAATTTTCTTAATTTTATTAAAAAAATTTAAAATGATCATAAATAATAATAATATTTTGTTATTTTATAAAATTTAATTCTTAATATTTAAATCCATATCTACATTTTAAACATCTATAATGTCACGAGAGCAACGCAATTTCTCGCAATAGTGCATGTCGATAAATTCTCATGTTTCATTAAAATGAAAGAAAAATTAGAGACACGGACCCCACTATTATCATCTTCTTCAAATTCCCCACCACAAAACGAATAGGAACAGGCTGTGACAGAGCTGTGAACACAACATTTTACCTCTCTATACTCTCTCTTCATTAACACAATCCTCCAATATTCATTCTCTCACTTCGTCCTCATAGTCTAGACTCCACGAATTCTATTGTTCAGAGCATTCAAAAGAGAAGCTTAACTCTAACCATGCCAACAAACCAAGCACTTCCAGTCTCACAATCTCAAGATCCAAATCAACAAAGCATTCGAAGAAGGCTCTCTTCTATTTCCTTCAAGATCCAACCCATTTCTTCCCCTGCAGCAGCTTCATGGGCATTTCGTAGATCTAAGTCAGTTTCTTCTATGGGAGAATATGCTGGAAGTTCCATAAAGAAATGGTGGGATTGGGGTTGGTCTTTGATTCTTTCAAGAAAACCCATTTTTGCTCAAGATCTGGAAACCAATGATGAAGAAATTAAATTCATAGGGTCCCATAACAGAGGTACTTGGAGACATGTTTTCTATAAGGTCAGATCTGAGTTCAAAAAGCTTGTGGGTTCTGAAAATGTTGGTCTTCCTCAAACCTACAGGTATAATTCTGCAGATTATTCCAAGAATTTTGATACTGGTATGAAATCCCAGTTCTTGGACTGATCTGGGTTGTTACAGATTTCCCAAAAGTTTCTGATTTTGATGGAATTGTAAGTGTTTATTAGTCAGATCACAGATGGATTTATGTTCTGTTCATTTATGTCATTGTTCTCTTGTCAATGTTCATCCAAAGAATATTAATGGCTGGAAGTAGATTGCTTGTTGATTATTTCTATCATGTGAGATTGTTTTGATTTAATGATATTGTAGTAAAAAGAAATATATTTTTATATATATTTATATTCATATCAATTAGTACGTGATTTGGGGAGTTATTCCCATTTGACTCGAGAACTTACAATTGAAATGAGTATAAATTTGTATGCAAATATGTGTATTTAATATTTCCCTCTTGTAAGAATACCCTGCAAATTGTTCAGATCTCTTGTGGCCATGAAAGAAGCATTATTCACGAATTCAAGGCAAAATATGGAATTCAATTGGAAGAAATTGCAGGGTTTTCTGTTCACTGATAATTTGTTAGATGACAGTTGTTAGTAAATACAATCATCCTATTATTTTTATTTGATTATGTTCTTTTTTCAATTAAATTTGGAAGTTGTTATTTTTAGATTAATAAAACATTAGTATTATAATTTTATTAAACATCTGATACTATTTTTATTTTTTTTGTAATGTAATATACAATTAATTTATTTATTAGCTGTTATTTCTTTCAAGAAATTAATCAGCTGTGTTTTCAGAATCCATGCAATGTATTGAATTAAAACTTTTGAGACTTTCCCATTAATTCAGCTGGCACTTGACAGATCGAATGTTCTGTCTGTGGGTTGGTAAGTCTACTTTTGTTTTCTTCCTTCTTAACCTTCTTTTAGTTACTATTTATTGGAGATGATGTAAATAGATTAGATTCGATCGGTGATGGTAGATTTATTTTTTAATCCGATTTTATCTGTTTTGTTTTGATCTATATGTTAGATGTATCATATCATGTTTTGATCCTATTCGCAACTCGATTCGAATTATTTTGATTATTTCGATTTGAATTATTTGGATTTTTTTATTTTTTTTTAAAACTAAAACATTATGCCATATATTATATTATATATTTTATAACGATAAATTAAAAATATATTTTATATTGTATGAAAATATTTTTTTATTATTTTATTTCATATTTATAAGAAATATATTTCCATTCTTATTTAATTTTTTTTATTAATATTATAATAATTAATTTTAATGTGAAATTTCAAATAGTGTATAATCTACACATTCATTTAATAAAGTTCTTTAAAAATATTATCTTTATAATACATATAAGAAATAAATAGTTATAAATATAATAAGATATGAATTTTGATTTAAAACTTTTATACAATTAGATAGGTTTATGAAAATTACAAGGGAGAGAAAATTAGATTTTTAAAAATGTAAGCAAGATTATTTATAATGTAAATTATTTTAAAATAACTAATTGTAAAAATTAAATATATGGAGAAAATATGATTCTTTTATATTAAAAATTATAATTTTAAAAATATATAGATTTATATCGATCCAATTTTACTAAAATTATGGACATTGAGTAGATAGCGTGGGAATCTGGATATTTTGGCATCCCTACCGTTGATTGAAACCCAAAATACCATAACTTTAAACTACGGAGTTAAATCTAAATGTCATTTGACCTAGAGATTGGTAAGGAAAAGTATGCTTAAGAGTATTAAATAGAATTATTGAATTTGATACCACTTATGTCTTAAATAATGTGGATATATGATGTAATTACGTTATATTTATTGTTTAATATATCGGGCGCATATGTTTTAACCAACTATAATCCATAGGAAAGCACAATTTAGGTGAATAGGTTTTTGAACATTTATTAAATGATAAATGTGTGAATTTTTATTTATTTTTGAAATTATATTTAAGATAAAAATAATTAATTTATATATTAATTATCTTTTGGTAAAAGAATTAGAATGAAAAATCAAAAGATTTTTAAACTAATTTATTATCGGTTTATAAATTTTCTTAGTGAAAATTCAAAAAGAGAGAATAAAAAAAATCATAAATATTATAATAATTATATATTATTATACAATTAAAATAAAAAAATTAAATGTTTCTTAAATATTATTAAATTTTAATTTATTTTTTAAATTATATCTAATGTAAAAAATATTTGATCTATGTATCAATTATCTTTTTTTGAGATTTTAAAATAGAAAATTAAAAGACTACTAACATACATATGTATATATTTAAAATTTAAATTCTTTCTTTGTGAAAATTTAAGAGTAAAAATAGAAAGATCCATGATTATTATAACAATTATCTATTATTATAAAATTAAAAAAAATTAAAAGTCTTATAATTATGTATTAAATTAAGGTGAGTTTGATAACGATTTTGATTATTAATTTATGATTTTTTTAATCAATTACATTTGATAACGATTTTTTTATTACAAATTTTATATTTTTAAGGAATTATTACTAAAATAAGAGTAATTAATAATCATTATAAAGAGGAATTTTTAATTAGATTTTTTTTTCATTTTCATCAAACATATTTTTAGAGTTTAAATAAGTCTTATAAATTTTATATTTATAAATATTGGAAAAAATGATAAAAAAAACTTAAAAAATTTAAATAATAACCAAAAAAATTATCAAATTTTTATGTTTTTGAAAAATAAATCAAAATATGCTACCAAATAATTTGGGAGTGATTTTTGATTTTTTTTCTTGAAAATAACTAAGTAAAAATTGTTATCAAAAACATTAGTGACTATTTTTTATAAAGAAAAATCATAAATCACAAAATTATTTATTTAGTCAAAAATTATAAATTATAAATCTAAATCATTATCAAATACGACTTTAGCATACTTAAAAAAATTACAATCTACAAAATATTATTAAAAATGTTATAAAAAGGAAAATAATATTTTTACTTGCTTTTGTAATTTCATAATGCATCTAATATTTTGAAGATTTTAATATTTTTTTCTCCTAATTTTAAATGTTATATATATCAAATGCGTTTAGCTATTAATACATATATTGTATAAAAGTAAAATAATATCAAGATAATTATCTCTTTCATATTTTAATTTGAAATATTATGTATAACCATTCATAGTATATAATTATTTTGATGAATATAAAATTTCGGTATTTGAAGCTATAAATGAACTTTTATTTAATTAAATAAATTTTAAAATTATAAAAATTATTGAATATCATTGCTATTGTTGATGACTATTTCTCTTAGTATGAGATTAATTATTATTATTATATATATATATTTGTGTTGTTCCCTAGTTTTTAATTTTATCACTTTATTTTTGATTTTTGAATTTTTTACTTTATTTATTTTTTGAATTTTTGAGTTGATAATATTACAAAATCCATAAAAGTAAAATATCATAAATTTAAAATAATAATAATAAAAAATAATTCTTATAAAAGTTTATACATTTTTAATTAAACTTTTGTTGTCATATAAATTTATTATTAATTATAATATTTTAAATTAAATGTTCTCAGTAGCACATTCTATTTGTTAGTAATACTAAATAGAATAGTGATTTTGAAATCACATATATGGTAGATAATGTGGATATATGATACACTTATCACAATCGGTATTTCATATATTGTGTTAACGTGTATGACTCATATCTTTTGACCAAGTATAACCATTGTGGCTGCAAAATCACTTAAGTAAAGGTTTTTTTTATCCTTAATTAAATTTTATTAAAATGTAAAGAAGTGTTATATTTATGAGATTTTATGTGGTATAGTGGTGTTATTTCTTTTAACTTATAATATATACCATGTGCTAGCTAGTATTCATTGGAGGTAAAACCGAAAGATTTGAAATAAAAAATAAAAATAAAAATAAAAGAATGAAAGATTTAAATCTTAAAAAAGCTATGAATTTATATAATTATATATATGAAATTAAATGGTTAAAATATGACGTTCATGGGTGCATATAAATTAGGATGAACTATTTGTCCCTCGTCGGCTGTTTTATATCAGAAAAGAAATTATTGAGTTTTGACCAAACTTTAGGAACCCACGTGCTTGCCATGAACTCACATATAACTCGGGTTTTGTTTTTCTATTTTCTAGTAAATGACAAAGCTCGGAAACATGTCATTGAAAAGATCCACATGTGTTCATTTTCAAGCATATAACTCAGAAAATTTTAAATTCAATTCAACGGAGGAGATTAATTTGAGATATTTAAAGGAAAAAAAAAATGTAGGTATCTTACAAGTTAAAATGACCTTTACAACTTGGGTCCGTGTCTTCGGAAACAAGAACATATATGATGAATAGGGAAGTTGGTCAAAGAGGAAATTAACCAAAAATTATTGTAAGAGGTATAAATAAAATTTTAATTATAATATTTATAAATATATATATATATAATTAAACTGTAACTTATTTAAATTTTAAACTTTTGATACTAAATATCTAAAAATAATTTAATAATTTGAACATATTTTATTAAAATAATATATATATATATATATAACACTTTTTCCAAAATTAAAATAAAAAATAATTAAAAAATAATTAATTTTATATAATATATATAGTGTTTCTTCATAATATATAAATTTGACATTTGCCCCTATTTATATTTATTTTTAATAAGATATTATATTTATGTTATATATCAATACAAAATAAAAAAGAAAAAAATATATTTTTAAAGGATGAAGGGAATGGGAAGTCAAAAAAAATGAACGTTTTAATTTCATTATTTTCAACCAGGTCATTTTAGACCCATGACTTTGAAAAATATGCACTTTAGTTGTACAAGTACAAAATCAAAGAACTTATGTGTACACTTTTAAGATTAAAGTATATATATTTTTTAAAATTATAGAATTAAAATGTTCTAGTTGAAAATTACAAGACTAATGCTCTCAATTGACTAGATCACTTTTGTTTGTCTCATTTTAAAAAATAAATAAATAAATAAAGAGTAGCAGTGATCACCTCTAAGGAAGGGTTAATTCCTTTTTCGAGCATGAGCTTATCGTTGATCTTTAACTTACAAGAGTTCTTGTTTGGTTTGAGCATCAATCATGCATTCATGTTTAATAAAAAGGGGAGATTTTCTACAAAATTAGTTATCGTGATTCGTGAGTTTTGGTTGCTTGAGAGTTGAGATCTATGTGCATGTTATCAAGTGAGAAGGACATATCAAGGTTCCCACATTTTTATTTTTCAATAACAATGATAACTTTCGTAATAAAATAACAAGTGGTTATCTATCTATCTTTTTATCGTCAATTCTTTTTTTTTTTTTGGGTTCTTCGTCTGTTGCTTAGACTTCTAGGTTTTGAAGTAGCATTTGATAAACTGAATCCATTTTCTAACCTTCCATTGTTACCTACTTCGACTTTCCATCTTCCCTTACATCTAGTTTTTTTTAGCCAATGATTATTTTCTTCTTTTACACTTATTGCTTATTACTTGATTTTGTTTCTCTTCACTATTCCATTGGTTAATCTCATGTACTTGAGTGATCTTCTATCCTTGCCTATCACCCTATCCAGTTGGTTATTGTTTACAATCATTTTTTTTTATCGTTTCTCAGGTATTTGAAAGGTTTTTCCCTTTTCCTCACTTTCCAAAATCACAGTTATCCTCTTGTCTTCCCAAACCAATCACTAATCACAAAAATAAACTTTTACCCAATCATTTCAATTGCTTCCATAATTTTTCCCATCGTTTCATCCTCTACTTTTTTTTGTTATTTCTATAGATTCTTCACTTATTTTTTTGTCAGGGTTTATTAGGGTTCTTTAACGCTTCATTTCCCTTTTAGCATCATCATTTTTTTTGGTTTTCCATTAGGCATTGGATGAGTAGCTTCCCAATCTAGTTTTTCAAGTTACTCTTTTGCTTATTTCGATACTCTTCTGTTGTTTCTTTGGATATCCTTTTAACAACTCTCGTAATTATTCATCTAACATTCTATTTTACCCTAAAAATGTCATTATTTTTGGTGGCTATTTTGGTTCTCATCATATCCTTAAGTATCACATCTTAGGATCAAGAAAGTTAGTTGATCCTTACCATAGAAACAACCAAAACATACTCACTTTCCTATACACATATGTAACACTTTCTTTGTAAGGTATTGGGTCACCATAAATAACAACACTATCATCTTCAAGTTTCTCATCCAACTAACTTTGGAAAAGAAAATCTTATTTTCTCCTTAACACTTCTCATAGTACCTTTCAACCCTCCTCAATGGCAATCACTCCTATTTTTATTACTAATGAAGAAATCGGGGGACTCATTGAGCATGCAAAACACTTAGCATGCACTCTACATGTGATTGAAATTGATGAGGATCCTTAAGAATCCATAATTGTAGTTTCAATCAAACTAATTGGCAAGGTTCTCTCTAAAAACATCATTAAAAAACACCAAGTTTTCAATGCTTTAAAACGAGCTTGGGACTTAGAAGGTGAATATTTTTTTTATTTTATAGATTACCACAAAACAAATCTTCTCATTCTCATTCACTTCCCTAGAGATTGTATTCCCCGTTATACTCATATCTCTGTGCTACCTTTTCGTGTGTAAAACACAATGTCTGTTTTATTAAAAAATCTTCTCATTCTCACTCATTTCCCTAAGAGATAGACATTGTAAGCCTTATTATACTCATGTTTGTGTGCTACCTTTCCGTGTGCATAACATGTTGTCTGTTTTATTCCTACTTAGTGTTTTTTTTTCCTTTGTGTAAGGTTAATTACTGTGGATCAATAATTCATATATACATATAGTTAGGTACACTTTGTATGCAAGTATGTTTACACACACTATGTGGTTGGTTTTCATAGTATGCATGCTAGGTAGTGTTGGTTTTCAATGAGCAAGTGTGTAAGTGAGTAGATGTTTTTTAATTGTGTTTTTAGTTCATTTTGAGTGTGGGTATTTATGAAAATTGCTCGACATATTTTGGAAACAAAAAATGAGATTTTTTAGCACCTCACCACCCACTTTTCCACACACCTCGCTACCACACATGGTAAGATAATTGACGAAGTGGTGGTAAGGTTGAAAAATTTCTATAAATACCCACCTAATTGACATCTCGTCTTTCTATTTTCAGATAACTAATATCTTATGTGTTGTTTGGTATTAGTGATTTGTGACTGTGTGAACAAAACCGAACTTATGAATGGTGAGAACTCAAGACAATATTTGTGAGTGGGTTGCATATGAGTAATTTGTCAATTGAAAATTATTTGGATGCAACTACTTATTTATGAAAACCTCATTGTAAGAATGATTTAAGTTAGCATTCCTCGAGTTCTCACATCTTGCACTATATGTCCATTGGTTATTTATTGGATGTTTGTGTTTGTGAGTGGTTATGTTGATTGTCCACTTTACACATTACTAATCTTTGGTTTATGTTCACACCACATTGGGTGATGTTGGATTTGGAGGATAGCCGAGTTTGTATGTCAAATCAGGTTATTGTAGAGGCAATAAGCGAGAGTAACAATAGGCAGTTAAGATAGGTGTCCTGACTAATAAAGGTATTTGTGTTTATACTTTTTATTGAGTTGTATCTATTTATTATTTTTAGTAAATTTTTTGTTATTGAGTAGTTGTCTTAAGTAATAAGAGTATGTTACTACATAGATAGAGTTTCTATGTGAGTTTATTTCGTTATATATGGTGTTTTTGTATGCTCAAATTGTGGCTACTATAATCAAAGTTGAAATAGTGTATGTTCTTATATACTAAAAATCTCTAATTGGTGCTTTTAGAAAGGTTTACAATGGGAAAATGAGATAATTATCCAAGGTAGTTACTGAGAGCTAGGTTATGGTAAAAAAACATAAGCACTTGGGAAGACTAGTGTCATTCTAGGATCATTATTAGTGATAGAGGAAGTCACATTTGCAATAAAACATTTAATTCCTTATTGTTTAAGTAAGGGAATAAGCATAAAATGTCTACCCCTTACCATCCCCAAACAAGTGGGCAAGTATAGGTATCCAATATAAAAGTGAAAAGAATTTTGAAGAAAACTGTGAACATCTCTAGGAAGGATTAGTCATCTAAGTTGGATGATGCTTTATTGGCGTATAGAACTACATTTAAAACACCAATTGGTACCACCTTATATAAGCTACTTTATGGAAAGGCTTGTCACTTACCATTATAATTGGAGCGCAAAGCATATTGGGCATTGAAACAGTTGAATATGTTTATAGATGCAGCTGGTGAGAAAATAATGCTTCAAATAAATGAATTGGATGAATTACAGTGAAATGCTTATGAAAATGCCAAGCTTTACAAGGAAAAGACAAAAATACGGTATGGCAAAAATATTGTGTACTGTATCTTTGAACCATGTCAGAAAGTGTTACTGTACAACTCAAGACTCAATTTGTTTTCTGGGAAAATTAAAGAATAGATGGTCAGGTCCATTCATCATTACTAAGGTAACCAACCATAGAGCCATTGAATTAAAAAACAAAGATAAAGAGCAATTTTTGGTTAATGGGGATATGGTGAAGCACTATTATGAAGATCAATTATCAAATGAAACATTTGTGATAACCTTAGTAGATGCACCTTAGGACTTGATATGACTGTCTAGTCAAAGACATTAAACGTGACTCTAGTTGGGAGGCAACCTAACGTTATTTTACTTATATTTTCATTGTTTTTGTTTTATAGGTGAATAAATGTGGAAAACAATGACACAATAAGATTAAGCAGTTTCAATGACAGATGTGGTATGCCATGACTAAAGGAGTTTTCTTTCCTTTTACCTTTTCATATTTATATGTGCACATCGGGAACGATGTGTAATTTAAGTTTGGGGGAGGGACCTTCATTCTCTACATTTTTTATTTTACCATGCATTTTAAATTTTTAGGGAGTATTTTTTATTTTTAGGATGTTTTTAATCATGATTTGGGTAGAAATTAATAAATATATGGAAACTAAATGCATGCATGCTTGATATGAAACATATGAACTCAATGATAAAAATTGGTTGTCATGACTAAGATAAGGAATGTAACATATTTGTTAAGATATTTACATTAATCATGTGATATGCTTGCTAGTTTTGATTGGATTGATTTAAATTCTTATGTACATGTTCATGATTGATTTTGGTGTGCTTATTGAGAGAAAAAAATTAGTGAGCTATGCAAGTCGATGAGATCTACCAAGTTTTAGAATTTATTTGATCATCTTTTAAGGCAAAATCCTAAATAGTATTTAGAAATAGAAATGATTTAGGCCTTATTTGGATTGATTGAGCCTTTCAAGCTAACCATTGTTAATATCTTTAGTCACTCATTTGAGCCTAACAAAGAACATTTCATATTTGTAAGCCATGTTGTATGTCTAACCAATAAGCATTACTTTTATCCTTGCACCTTTTAGTTGGTATGAAAATAAAAAAGGCAATCATGTGTTATGTTATAAAGTAAGGTGAAATGTAATGCACCCTATAAAAAAAATTCACAACATAATTATCCCTCTAAAGAAAAAGAAAATAGAATTGAAAATAAGTTTGAGGGTGTTGTGAAGTTACAAAAAAAAAGATGTGGAAAAAAAGAATATAAAAAGAATGTCAAAAGAGGGTGACCCTCAAATATAAAGTAAAAGCTCAATTGTAGTTAAAAAGTGCATGATGAACAAAAAAAAGATAAGGTGTGAAAAGAGCCTAAATGTATTCATTTATCGACCCCTCACCTAAGCCTTACATTACAATCATGTAAAATCCTTATTGATCGTTAGCTAAGTGCATATTTATATTAGTAGAGAGAGATGTGAAAAATAGACTTATGATACATGTTCTAAGATTGAATTGAATAGAATGCTCATATAGGTTGATTTCATGAGTAGTATGAAATTTAATTGGCATGAGAGTGTGATTAAATTAATTACTATATGGTGTGTAGTTTACATGAGAGAGGAATATATACTAAGTTAGATTCAATTGATCATGTACTTTAATTGATAATTATATTGGAGGGATTAAGTATTCCTAGATATTTTCTTCTATATCTTTTTAGTTATCAAATCTAATTTAATTAATTATTGTTATTTACTTTTAATTATTTTAATTTTGCTTCCTTAAAATATAAAAACACATAAAAAATTGATTTTTATTTTTTTTAGTTTAAAAATTAATTTATAATAAAATAATCTCTATGAGAATGATATTTTATTATCATTATATTACATGTTGCGATACATATACTTGTGTATTTATTGCACACACTTCGTGTGTGGCGATCGCTGCAGAAGTTATCTATAAGAATACATTAAGGTATTAAATTTGTAAGTCTTATAGCCTTTTGTATCTGTGTTTTCCTTCCCATATGCAAAACATGGAGTTTGTTTATTTTACTTAGTATATTTGTGTTCATCTATGTAAGTTTGGTTACTGATATTCAGTAATACACACACGCAAATAGTTAGGTACACTTTTTATATGAGTATATTTACACCCACTATGATGTTTTTTATAATGTAACTACTAGATTGAGCACGCTCTCTCATTGATGTTGTTACTTATGTTTTTGGTTCGGTTCAAGTGCGAGTATTTATGAAAATTACTCAGTAATTTTTAGATAAAAAAGTGTTTCTTTGGCACCTTGCCACACCCTTTGATAAGGTCATGGTGAAGTGATTGGAAAGGTCTATGGTGAGTACAGTGGTAAGATGGTCCTGCTATTGGGTAAATTCTATAAATATTCCCTTTTTTCTTGTTTCTCATTTAGAAAAAATGTAAAGAGCTTTATCAAATTGATATCATTTTATTTTATTTTTGGATCACTATTACCTTGAAAGTTGTTCGGTATTATTAACTCATAATTGAATGGGCAAAACCATACTTTTGAGTGGTGAGTACTCAATGCATTATTTGTGTGTTTTTTTTTTGGTCAAGAGCGTGTGTGGTAAAGAGCGTGTGTCAGCTAGAATTTTCCCTCATGTAATTTTATCTTATGTGAGTGTAGTAGTGAGTTCTGTGTCGATTAGGTCTTGCCTTTGTGTAACTTGTTATATATGAGAACAACTCTATGTGAGTGGATTGAGTTGAATTGGTTGAGCTCTTATATATTTTGGTGATGAGCAATACATGGTTTGACTGTGTCCCACATATATGATTGGTGGTTCGTGGCTTACTGTGTGTCCTACAGAGGTTATTGGATGTTCTTGTTTGAGGGTGGTTTTGGTGATTGTTCACATTTTACATTAATGATCTACATTTTCTGATTACACCATTTAGGTAGTGTTGGTTTTGGAAAAGAGTCAAGTTTGTGTGTCGAACCAAGTTGTTGCAGAGGCAACAATAGGTAGTTTGGATAATGGTCCTGACTGATAAAAGTAATATGGGTTTCATTTCTGTCAAGGTTGTAATTTTTTTATTTCTTAGTAGATTGTTTACTGATGAATCAAAATCAAGTTCCCGGCAACAGCGCCAAAAACTTGATAAAGACACAACAAGACTGGTATCTGGTTAGCAATATCGATCTTATCAGATACTTTAATTTTATATTTGTAAAACTCTTACAAGTGCACGAATCATTTTATAGAAAATGACAAGTATACTCCCAAGGTCGATCTAAGGAAGGAATATATATGATTTTTAATTTATTATTCAAACTTTTGAAAATGAAATTAAATCCTAAACATCCTATCAAGATATTTTGATTTTTGTTTCCTAATCTAACGAAATAGAAAAATAAACATAGATAAGGATTCAATAAACAATAATTCAATTTTTTATCATTCATAACAGTGGAGTATTTATAAATATAATAATTAGGTTAATTATACTTGCTCATATTATTTAGGTTATCATAGATATAAATTAATATTTGTTGATTTTCTATTTTTGGTATGAAAGCGTTCTTGGGCAGAGTCCAAATTCTTTGTTTTAATATTAATTAACTAATATCCTTAGGCTAGGCCTATTCATTAATTAAGTATTAAATTTTAGCTTTATTTCTAAGAAAAAAACAAACCATCGTTTAAGCGTAGTTAGTTAATTAGACTTTATTCAAGATGTCCAAATTAAACCTAAAAATTTAATTATCTGATTACTAACTTTCATATTTTAAAATCATTATTGAAAATATATTATCAATACATTTTCAAATAATAGTTCTTATAAAAAACTTTTGAAATAGAGCTTTACTCTAACTACTAGGCGATTGTACCAACAAATAGAAGAGTACTACTCTAAATCACACCAGATAAATAAACCTTAGAAACTAATTTTTAGATTTAAGTTTGTAATGAAAAAATAGTATATTTCTCTCCATCATCCTTAATAAATTTTGAATAAAAACAAAATCAATTTATTTTATAGAAATGTTTTATCTATTTAATATTACGCAAACATAACAACAATTATTATTATATCATATTTACAAACAGCTAATCATGTTAAATATAATCACAGAAAAATTATATATAACATATAATAATAAAACATAAAAAGATAACGATAAAAAATCGATTAAAATTATACCTTAGTAGAATCCTTACAATAGTTTGGTGCTAATTCTTCTGCTGGAAACCTCCAAATGGATTTGTATCTTTGCTTATTGAATCAAACACAAAAAATTCATAAAAACTTAGCTAGTTCTTCTCAAAAAGAGAAAAACTTTAAAACTAAAAACTAAAAAAAAAAATTCTAAAGAGAGAAAGAGTTGAGAAAATTGTGTATTTTGGAATGAGGGAAGAGGTTCCTTTTATAAGTGAGGAAAATATTTCAAAATTAAAATTTGGATGCGTTGAATAGGTTGGCACACTTATGAAGGCGAAACTTTTTGCAGACGGGCGTTGGGTGCGCGTGGGACACGACGAGGAGTGTGCTGGGTGTATGCTGACGTGTGTTAGGCATGCGCGCAGAACCTGGCGCGGATGGACTACTTCACGGGCATCAACGTGGATGGGTTGTTACGCATGGGCAACTGGGCGTGAGATTTTGGCTTTTTGTCCAATTGTTTCCTATCTTTTTGAATTTTCCTTATTTGTTTCTCAATATATTTGTAATGTATTGCCTTCAACATTTTTCTTCATGTCTTTAAGTTATTTTGGAACAAAAATACCTAAAAAATAATAAAAGTACCCGTGATTCTGAAAAGACAAATTTATATAAAAATATGATAAGATCATACAAATATAAATCTATTTAATCATTAAAGTACATTAAATCATGGTAATTTTAGTATTTTTTTAAGTACTCATCACAACCCTTAACCAGCTTCTTACTAGTCACTTAGCAAGAGAAGCGATAAAAACCAAAAATTAAACTTTCCTAAGTGACTTCCGTGGATTGACACGGTTGCATTTAGCGTATGCAACAAGACTTTAAACCCCTAGGTTGCTCTAGTGGACAAGTTTAAGTCTCGTGAGAGTTTTCAGTAATGATATTCACAAACATTAACAAAATAAAACAAATGAAATAAGAAGTTAACTAAAATTTAAAATAAAGTAAAAAGAATAAAATGAAATAAAGAAATGAAATATAAAAACATCTCATGCTTATAATTTCTTTTAAATTTAATAATTAAAATCTTAAATATAGATTATTTCAACTTCCTAAACATTCATGATTTATTATAATAATTAGTTAAAAATCATTTTCATATTTCATATTAAAAATGTATTAATTTAATTTCACTCAAACTTAGTGTCATGAATCTGAATTCGCTTCAACTCTATTTCTCACAAGTCAATACTATCAAAAACACAGAATCTTATAGGTTCAAACACTCATACTAATTTATATGCGAAAGAATTAATGTATAGAAATGAACTAATATGTTCGCATTTGTATAAAGAAGAAAACCTCAAAGTGTTATTTTAACGTTAATCTCTTGAAAGAAATCAAATGTAAGGAGTTATAAAATATTATACATTACTTTCATGCATCAATCAAATTCATCAAATAAAAATATCAAGTAATATGCCTTTTAGAAAATGTAGGAAAATGCAATGGCTTCTTAAAGAGTTACTTCCTATATTTTCTTTTGCATTAAATCATTTCTAACAACTATTTAGGATTTTTTGGTCATAGTATATAGATTATACTATTCATTTTCCTCTCTTTATTTTTATTTTTTGTATAAGAGAATACATTTTTTTAGAGAGTGGACCCATGTACAGATTATACATTTTTTATATGGTAAGATGAGTGGTTAATATTTGGCTTTTCTATTTGTATTTGTATAGGTAATTCCAGATATATTTCTTTTTTAATAGAAATCATGCATAAATGAAGAAAGACATATACTATTAGTTTCTACTTAAATAATTTAATTTAAGCAAATAAAAAATAATTATATAACACTTCATTAAGATGTAAAAATTCAAACATTTAATGTTAAGTCTTATAGAGATAATCTAATAATGTTGAAAAAATTAAAGAAAAGTATTTAGAGTAGAAAACATAATATTTATCAATCAGAATAAAGGATAATAGGCTCAAAATATTTCTCACAAGGGTAGTCTCCACTATTTGATTCCTAAACACCGATTTTGGGTTTAATATAATTTTCACACCTTATCAAGAAATATTAGTAAGGACAAAAACTAACTAATTATCATATACTATATGATATATTTTCAAAAATTAATCTAACAGTGCAAAAGACTTAACTATTTATTTAAATTTGATTTAAAGAAATGATACATTTTTGTGAAATTTTTTTTAAAACTAATCTTAACATTCTAAAAATTACTAAACCAAATAATAAAACACAATAAAAATGAAAATATGAACATAATTTTTTTGAAATTAAGCGTGGTAATTTTTCATCACCTCAACTTAGAACTTACATTGTTCTTAATATAACAATTGTAAATTAAATATAAAAAGAAAAGAAAAGAAAAGTGACCTATTTTCTGAGAATGTGTGAGTAGTGATGAAAAAATGCATGTGCATCTATCATGTTCATCATTAAAGTTTACATAGACAGATCGCTCTGAACTTCTAATATCTCAACAAATATTTTGAATTTTAACAATTATAAAATTATTCACATGCAATTAAACTAAAATAAATAAAATAAAATAAATAAATAAAAGAAAATTACCTAAAATGATGGATTGCCTCTCATCCAACGCTAAGTTTAACATCTTAGCAAAACGTAACTTGGGGAATTTCATTTTAAGTAAACTCAATATTCTCACATCATTGAGTCAATCAAACCTACATGTAGGATAAATTTATCTACCTATACTTTTTAAGACATGCCCTATTGATTTTCAAAACTTTATTAACTTAAAATTAGGGACATGATTGTAGATTTTAGATAAACATTTTCTAGGTACAAGTCAAATAAATAAAGCATCAAAACATATTTGTACCTAGATCTAATAAAGCAACTACCTCATTTTATCATAGATTGTGATTAAAAACTTTAAAATTTTGGAGATAGCTTCAAATTTGTTTTGTTTTTTTTACTAATCTAATACTAAGTATTAAAATAAATACTAAACAATAAAAATTAAGTAAAAGAAACAAACAAAACAAATTAATAAAATAAAAAGAAACAAATAAAACAAAATAAATAAAGTAAAATACAGAAAAGAAAAAAAAAATTATACAAATCTTACAATCTATATAATACAAACAACTTTTATATAAATTTTGATACATATAATTATACATACTTAAACTATACATATTTATAATACATTCTATCTACCATATAATATAAACACATTTTTTTACAAATAAATATATATGATTAAATTATACAAAATAAATATTTATAATACATTCTATCTAATATATAATACAAATAAATTTGTATACAAATAAATTTACGTGATTAAATTGTACATAATACAATACTTGTTATCTAATATATAATACAAAGATATATTTTATACATGTCATATCATATAATATTTATAAGTTAGTATAGAGAAATAATATATAATAAATAAAAAGAAATAATCTAAAATTAATACAATCTATAGAAGTTAATAATTAAAAACCTAAGTTAAAAATTAAGTTAATATTTTTTTATTAAAATTAAAAGTAAAGGATAAAAATTAATTAATATTTTATTAATAACATAATAAATATTAACCAAGAGTACTTCTAAGAAAGAACTACTAGACAAACCTAAGTTAAAAATTAAGTTAATATTTTTTTATTAAAATTAAAAGTAAAGGATAAAAATTAATTAATATTTAATTAATAACATAATAAATATTAACCAAGAGTACTTCTAAGAAAAAATGATGTATTAATACCTCATTAAAAACCATTCTACTAGACAAAGAAAAATTCCCAAGAAAAACTAATTACACAAAAGCTTCCAAAAACTAATATCCTAAGAGAACTTCTTTAAATCTTTATTTTTCATCCTATTACACAATTGAATATTTTTTTAAAAAATAAATTTAAAAATTAAAAATTAAAAGAAAATTAAAAGTTAATTTTTTTAGAAAAGAAAATAATTAAATAAATTAAAGTTTAAATTATTTTTTTTAAATTTCAAATTTCAAATTTATAATTTACTGTTCATTGAGATTTAAAAAAAAGTATAAATTTTAATTTTTTTTAGAAAAGAAAACAATTAAATAAATTAAAGTCTAAATGATTTTTTAAATTTCAAATTTAAAATTTCTGATTAACTGTTCATTTAATTTTTTGTTACTGTTTTTCTAAATTTAACTTTTAAATTTTAATTTTAAATTTTAATTTTAAATTTAAATATTAATTTTTGGATTTACTGTTCACAGAACACTATCCGGAATAGTAGTTCTTGATTTGTTTTTTAAAATTTAAATTTTTACTTTAAATTTGAAATTTGAAATTTTTTGATTTACTATTTATTTAGATTGGTTTTGTAAATTTTAAATTTTAAATTTTTTTTTTTTATTTAGTGTTTATTTATATTTTTAAAATTTAATATCTAAATTATATTTATTAATTTTTTTTTATAAATAGTAAATCACAAATTTTTTATATTTTTTTAAAGCTAAATAAATCAAAATTATGTAAAATACATAAAGTTTAAATTTTTTGATAAATAATTTAAAAAATTAATTCATTTTCTGGCAACGACGCTAAACTCTTGATGAGACAAGACCATTATCGGGTTAATAATACCGATCTTGCGGATACTTTGGTTTTATATTTTTAAAATTCTCACAACTATAGGAATTATTTTATAAAAATGAAAATTATACTCTAAAATTGGATTTAAGAAAAGATTATATGTGATTTTTAATTTATTATTCAAATTTTTAAAAAAGAATTTAAATCCTAAACATCTTATCAAAATATTTTGATTTTTATTTTTTAATCTAATGACATAAAAATATAAACATAAATAAGGATTCAATAAAAAATAATGCAATTTTTTATCATTCATAAGAGTAGAGTATTTATGGATATAATAATTAAGTTAATTATATTTCTTCATATTATTTAGGTTATTGAATATATAAATTGATATTTGTTGATTTTTTCTTTTTGGTATGAAAGTGTTCTTAAACGGGGCCTAAATTCTTTTGTTTAATATTAATTAACTAATATCCTTAGGTGGAGCATATTAATTGATTAAATATTAAATTTTAGCTTTATTTGTAAGAAAATAGCAAGACATCTAATCATAGCTTTAGGTGGAGTTAATTAATTAAATTTTATTCAAGGTGTACAAATTAAACCTAAGAATTTGATTATCCGAATACGTTAAAACAATTACTAAAAATATGTTATCAATACATTTTCAAATAATAGTTCTTATAAAAAACTTTTGAAATAAAGTTTTACTCTAACTAATGGACTATTGTACCAAAAAATAAAAAGAACATTATTCTAAATCAGATCAGATAATTAAATCTTAAAATCTAATTTTCAGATTTAAGTTTGTAATGAAAAATAATACATTACTCTCTAACATCCTTAATATAAATTCTTGAATAAAAACAAAATAAATTTATTTTATAAAAATGTTTTACCTATTTAATATTTCTCAAACACAACAATGTTATTATTATATCATATTTATAAAAAATCATTCATGTTAAATTTAATCACAGAAAAATTAAACATAACATATAAGAATAAAACATAAAAAATAACTGTAAATAATTCATTTTAAAATTATACCTCAAAATAATCTTTACAAAACTTTGATGCTAATTTTGTTGCTGGAAAACCTCTAAACAGATTTCCATTTCTGTTTATTGAATCAAAAATTAGAAATCTATAAAATCATAAATAGTTCTTTTCAAAAAAATAACTTTAAAACTAAAAAAACTAAAAATTAGAGAGGGACAACTAAAGAGATAAAGAAGAGATTTTGAGGGATGATTTTTACCATGGACAAGATGGTCATTTTATAGATGAGAAAAATGCCAAAAAAGGTAGGAAAATATTTCAAAAATTGATTTTAGACACAATTTGATAAGCTGGCATGCATATGGGAGCAAGATTTATGGTAGACGGGTATTGGATGTAAAAATTTTATTTTAAAATTATACCTCAAAAGAATCTATACAAAAAATTGATGTTAATTTTGTTGCTGAAAAGCCTCTAAATAGATTTGCATTTTCGTTTATTGAATCAAAAATTAGAAATCGATAAAAGAATAAATGGTTCTTCTAAAAAAAGAACTTTAAAATTAAGAAAAACTAAGAAATAGAGAGAGAAAGCTAGAGAGAAAATTTTGTGATTTTTGGGATTTGAGGGATGATTTTTACAATGGGATAAATGATCCTTTTATAGATGAGGAAAATGCCAAAAAAGGTGGGAAAATATTTCAAAAATTTATTTTGGATGCCTTTGGACGAGCTGGCATGCGTGTGCGGACGAGATTTGCTACATACAGGCATTAGCAGGTGCGGAAATCTACATGGGTGTGTGTTGGCTGCGTGTGGGAATATGCTGGGCGTGCACGCACGAGACTCGACATGAATGAGCGTGGTTGCACGCAAGACAAGCATGATGTGTGCGTGACTAGGCACTTTTGTCCATTTTTTCATTTTTTCTCATTTTTTCCTCAACATATTTGTGATGTATTATCTTCATTATTTTTCTTCGAGTTTTTAAATTATTTTTTTGAACAAAAATACATGAAAAAAATAAAAATACATGTGATTCCGAAAAGATAAATTTATATAAAAATATGATAAAATCATACAAATATAAATCTATTAAATCAATTAAAGTAAATTAAATCATGGTAATTTTAGTACTTTTTAAGCACTAATCATTTACTACCAAGTGGTTTCCATAAAAAACTTGAGGATATTACCATATAGATAGGGTTTATATGTGGGTTTACCTTATTACATCGCATGTTATGCATGCTTTAATGTTTAGCTAGTACAATCAGAGTTTAAATTGTGTATGTCTTTACGTACCAAAGTTTATAACTCTAATTAGAAAGCTATTATTATTTATTGCTTTCTTTCTGACTATTGTATAATATTTGTGGCTGGCTGTGAGTAATTTATATTACCTTTGTCTTTTATTAGCATGTGAGTTTGGCATGAGTCTCTAACGAGTTTGTATCTCCTTATTTTGGTTATGTATTAGGTGTTGGATTCTTTATTTGGTCTGCTATGTTTTTTTATGGCCATATGTTGTGTGTTGTTTTCCATGTATGCATGTTGCTAGCCTTGAGAGAAGCCTGTAAGGCATACCACCATTGGTGTGTTTACTACAAATTGTTGTTTTTGTATCTGCTAATTATTTTAGTTGTTTGTTGAACTAAGTATGTTGCTTGTACTTTTATCATGTTACTTGCTTAATTCACATTTGTGAGGCATGTATGGCCAAATTAATATAGAGCTTATGAAAAGATTTCACGGGTTGACATTTTCACCCATTAACTAGGTCTCAGTTACCTATTTGAGTCGGAAGAACAATCAACCTTTATGCAATTGTTCTTACATATGAGATTCTTCAAATTTTAGTTGTATTTTATTATTTACATATTTAATTTTATGTCTTTTTAAATATTATTTTTAATTTATTGATCATTTATTAAATCTGAATATGTTTGGCGGATTGTGATAATGAGATTTTATTTATGTTGACATATTTGCATAGATTAAATATCTTTTAACAATAATTAAAGAGAGATTATTTTCTATTTCAAGATTTTTACAAAGTTTATTATTGAAAAATACATTGACAACATATTTTTCGTAATAGATTTAAAATATGAAAGTTAGGTTTTAGATACATCAATAGAAATCCAATTTAGAATTATTTTCTATTTCATGATTTTTACAAGATTTAAGATTTATTATTGAAAAAATATTGACGACATATTTTTCATAATAGATTTAAAATATGAAAGTTAGATTTCAGATATATGAATTTAAAATCTAATTTAGATAGCTTAAATAAGAGTTTAAATTGTCAGCCTAATCAAAGGTAACAAGTTAAATAGTTTGTTACTAAACATAATTTAATTAAATTAATTGATGACCTGATCGAAGGAAATATATATATATATATATATAAGAGAATCAATAATTCAAATTTATATTTTATTAACTTATTAATTCTACCAAATTTAATCAACTAGTTAAATATCTCATTAATTTTTCATTGAGTGTTAATTGTTTATCTTTCGAATATTTAATGAATCAATTTTATTTCTACCTTAAATTTATGTTATTAGTTTAGACTTTTCAAAAACCAAACTATTCTAATAGAACATTTAGATTTACTTTTCTTTTAGTTTTTAAGAATTTTATTGAATTGTTTAAAACTAAGTAATTCTTCTTTAAATCGATCTTGGAAGTACATTTATTACTTTTTTAATTAATAATACATGCACTTACGAGCTATTTTAAAATATAAAATTTGTGCACCAATGATTTATGTCATTAGAAACTTAACATCCAATCAAATTCAAGTCAAATTAATTTAGTCTTCTCAAATTTTGTGAAGGGTTTTCATCCAAGCTTTGCACCCTCCACAATTAGACAAAAAGGACTTTTGAAATGGTTTGGCATAACAGGTAAGGATTTCACTATCATCAAACATAGGAATATTTATGATCATGTTAGTTTTTGGAACAAGCTTTGGAAAGCCAAGCTCTCGGAAAGATAGAAACTTTTTTCTTTGAAAACTACTAAATGGAGCACTTTTCACCAAAGGTACCCTAGGAAAAGTTATAGATTTAAATGATTAAAGTTGTTTACTTTGTCGTAAGGAAATAGAAGATATATAACTTTTGTTCATCATATGTGAAATTATAATCCTGGTGGTTCCGTTAGAAATGGAACATGCTTTGACAATTCATATCAAAATTGCACATTTTTACTTATATTAATGTGACACTTAGCCAACCAAGAGCACTTTTTCCTCAAGACTTACCTTCTCAACACTTCACCCTTCTGGATGTTCTTATGCTTGAACAACTATGGTACTTAATAAACTAGATCGTTTTCAACAAAAGCATGTTAGATTCCAATTTTTATTTAATTACCATCAATTCATAGTTTAAAGAATTCAAGAAAATTTTAATTAAAATAATAAATCTTGTGATTCTATTAAAGAAGATATCATAGTTTATATACCAACCAAGTGGTAAACTCCAACAAAACATGTAGTGAAATATAATTTCAATGCTAGTTGAAAAAATGGTCATGCAATTATTAGTTTTACTATTTCAGATCGTACAAGTTACATAATAGATATGTGACAACAAACAGTATTTACTACTTCTACATATATTTCTTAAATAATGGCTTTTAACGTAACTATAGGTCATGCATTCCTTAGAAAAAAAAAAACAAAGCCATTTATGTAGAAAGTGATGCAAAATTCATCGTTAAAGCATTGATGGAAGACAATTGACAACAAGTTTCTAACAATGCTAAAGATGTATCTTTAATAGGACAGGAAAATTTGTACCACTTCAGTATGATTCCCATCTTTTGGATCCCTAAGGAGTTGAATTCAAGAGCTCACAATCTCGTTACCAATGAGATGTTTCTTTCTATATATAGAGAAGCTCTTTATATCTATACTTTAAACTTTTTCACTCCTAATACTATGTAGAAGGTACTACTTTTCTTTGGGAAACATACATAATAAACACTAAGATGAGGCCATATAAATCACAACTCAAGTCAGTTTTTTTATTTGGTATTAGGGTGGCTGATGAGCCCAAATCGAGTAGAATGATTGCAAAACACTCTTAAATATAGAAAAAGTCTTCAACAACAAATTAGATATTCTTACAAATGATGTATTTTTTTTTCTTCTTTTAAAAAATGGTATAAAATTATAGGTGAAGTATCATAAATATCTCTTATATTAAAATATTTGTATTAATTAATCTTTTATATTATAAAAGATGTTATTTAATCCCTTACATTTTATAAAAGTATTAAATAATGATAAATTTTATCATTTATTTAATATTTTAATAAATTTAAAATAAAATTTTACTATTCAATAATTTAATAATTTTTATTATAAAACACAATAACAAAAAGTCATATTTACTCTTTCTTTATTTACCAATAATATAAAGTAATATAATTTTACTCAAGATATTAATATATAATAAGTTTTGTTCGTCTTTAGAAAGTTTTACTAAAATAAAGGAATCAAATAATACTAGTTTTTTAATAAACTAAATGACCATTTGATTTAGTATAAGAGATCATTGTCGTATTTTTTTTTAAATTATTGAATATTATAATTAGAGTAATTAAAATTATTAAAGAAAAAAAATACCTATGATCACATAGAAGGAGCACATTAACCTCGTAGCATTATCACCTTATTTATTTATGATTGTTTCAAATTTGTGATTGATAAAAGTGCTTCTAAATTGACACACATGTATTCTTTTCGAATAAAAGATTCTAACACCAAGTAACGTTTTATGCATAAAAAAGTGTTCATAAAAAGGAGATCAAAATTGAAGTGCTTCTAAACAGTAGGAGAAAAAACCCAACACAATGTTATCGCCTCACTCTTCTTTCTCCCCACCGTCATACCTAATCCCCCATAGGTCTTGTATGGTTCAAGCAATATTCTATCAGATCTCCCACTCCATTTATCTTCTTTTCTATCATTTATCCCTCTGCCACTTCTCTCCTTTTCTATCATTTATCCGCCTGCCTCTTCTCTTCAGTTCTTTGGTTTCAATATTGTTTTTGGTATTTTTCTTAATAGAAAAATAAAATAATAAATTCTCAATCTTTTTCTTGTGATCGTTGAACCTGTTTAGCAATATTCTGGCTGTAGAATTTAGGTAGAAACTAGAAAGCTAGCTTAAGTTGCTAGTATGAGATTTCTTCCCTTACGGTGTTGGTTCACAGTGATAGATGAAAGAAAGGAATATTTATTCATTTTCCTTTGCCCGTTTGCATTTTTAAGCACCATAAACTACACTTCCATGGGAATGAGATAACGAATTTGCTTTCTTGACCATACAGAAGAATAATTTTTCCCTTTATATTTTTACTTGAAAAGGAACCTCTTGGTTCCAAAAAATTGTGTTCGATGAAGTGGTTTTTGGAAACACGAGAATACAAATTCTTTATACACAATTGAACAAACTAATAGGAATTACAAATCTTAATCCATAATTCTAATTCTACCGACCAAACATACCTTACTTGGGTGCATAGTAGGGTTATCTTACTATCTTAGATTTCTTGTATTTTTTTTTAAATGAAATGCCTTTCGCTAAAAAAAAAAAATTAGTGCTCCTAGCCATAAAGTTTGTTGGGCAATACTAATATTTTGGCAACACATAAGAGCTGAAACACAAGCACACTCAAATTGTACAAAGAAGCTAACAACGTATTCTTTGGTCATACAGCAAAATTAAAAAAGGCATCACACTGTAAATACAACAGACAGAAGAACCTCTACTACATCTTCGATCACATAGTCTCACGGTTTTCAAATCACTTTAAACTCGGTTCTCAAAATTCTCCAGCCAAATTTCCTCCTCTGCTGTAAACCCTGCCAATGAAACAAAAATATATCACAAGTTGATGAATGAGAGCTTAAAATGGTCCTAAAACTAAAGGAAGGGTGGATGGGCGGTTTGTGTTGTTGTTGTTGGGGGGGGGTGTTAGAGACCTCTTTTTCGCTCAGAAACAGATTTATTTATCATGCTATTTGTTAGCTCTTTATGCCTACTGCCTAACATCCAAACTGGAGCTCATGCATTCATTAATAATGCTCATGCAAGTATAAAGTTTCTCATAAGACACTCACTTTTGCATTGTCCATCCTTTTTTTCTTTGTTCCTTAATCTAATAAGCACTGCCAAATGGTTAAGGTTCCGTTTGTTTATTTTTCTAAGACCCTCTAAAAGTGATTCTAACAGTACAATTACACTTCAGGATCAAACAAAAATTTATCAGAAGTAATTTCACACCTTAAAATCACATTTTGTGCTTCCTTACAAAAGCACAAATAATGTGCTTCTTCCATAAAGCACCTTCTTCTTAAAACATTTTTGAATGAAATAACTTTTAACATAAACACAAACAAATATACACTAAGCTATCTTCAGATGACAATCTTCACCATTTTATAAACCAACTCCACTCTATCTTTTTAATATGAAATAGAGAAGAATCTTATTTACCCTATAACATTATCTATAGGGGTTTTCTTCAGGGATACCCCTAGGGTTTATCAATATGGATAAAAACCGTTTCAAGTTTTTGCAAATGACATTGACCTGGCTGTGGTTAAACAATATAGCATAAATACCATATTATTGTAACAACGTTAGAAAATCTGTTAAAATTTTCTCTGATCTGTAAAACTGACACATTGATTAAAAAAACTGAAAAATTCATATGCAATGGACCAAAAAAAAACCAGCAAGCAAAGAACAAAAAAATAGACTTTGGTAGGGTAGAAGAACAATGGCTTCAATGAGAGTGCAAAGGGAAGTAGCAGCAGTGGAAACCCTGTCGCAGGAGGATTGAGGGTTGGAGAGCTTGCAAAGCTGAGCATCGAGCAGTTGAAAGCAGTGAAAAATGGACCTTCAGGTCAATCTTCTTCAATACAGCCTCAACAACATTAGTTCAGCTTCTGCTTGCCTCGATGTTACCTCATCTGCTCTCCAAAACCTATCTTTGCTCTCATGGCCAGAAAATGCTCATCCCTCTCACTGCCTCTCTATATGTCCCCGACACTAATGGCAATACCGATAAAGTTCGTGTTGATGTGGGTACTGGTTACTTCAACCAGGTCCATCTCTACCCTTCTTTATTTATTAACTACCTTTAATTTCTTAGTCGTTAGAAGTACATTCGAATTCTTTAAAAAAAATCAGCTTGTTTAGGGTGATTATTTGATTTCTATTTCCAGGGACTGATCAGACTATGATTGAAAAAATTGAAATTTAAAATATTGGACTTCAATTGAAAATCTAAAACATAGTGTTTCAATTCTGTTAAAGATGATTAGTTGTGTATTAAGTATCTATCACTAGGTAAATATATTAGTTGTGTATTAGGTGTATGTCACCTAAGATTGTCCCTAACTTTGTATATAAATAAGTAGTGTCTTTGAATGAAAATAAGAGAGTGAATTCTGAGTTTTACATAGTATCAAAGCATTTGGGTTACAAAATTTGCGAAAAAAAAAACTTCCATTCAAATTAGGGGCTGATTTTGGGTAAACACAAATTATGATTTGGTGCATTTTTGAGTTCCAACTCGGAACACCCTTTTGGAGTGCACATTTTTTCTCACCGCCGGCACAGGGAGAAATACCAGCCATCGACCAACCAAACCCCGAAGTCCAATCACCAGACGAGCCACGAGTGACCCACACGTGCCACCGCGACTTTCTGTCAAATTTTCACGCATCTCACCGCCGGCACAGGGAGGAAGACCAGCCGCCGACCGGCCAAACCCCCAAGTCCGATCACCAGACGAGCCGCGAGTGAGCCACACGCACCATCGTGACTTTCTGTCATCATTTCACGCGCCGGCGCGTGACAGCGTGTCCATGCAGCATTCTTCTCCGGTCGACCTTGGGTCGCTCTCCGTTGTTCCCCTGCATTATCTGTGGTGGTTTGGCACTCATCGCTTGTGATTGTTCAGGTTTGGGTTCTTCCAATTTTGTGTTCTTGTTTGCTGTGTGTTTGGTCGCTGCTGTTGTTGGATTTTGTTTGTTCGTTTGCTCGCTGCCTTGTCGTTTGTAAGAGTTATGACTGAAAAGAAATCTCATGTTGTAACGGATATAGTGCCTATGATGTCTAAAATCACGAATCATAAGCTCAATGGCTCGAATTATTTGGCTTGGAGCAAGACCATTCGAATTTATTTGAGAAGTATCGAAAAAGATACTCATTTGACTAATGACCCTCCTAAAGATGATTCAAAGCAGACATGGCTTAGAGAAGATGCTCATTTATTTCTACAGATTCGGAATTCTATTGAAAGCAATGTAATTGACTTGATCAATCATTGTGAATTCGTTAAGGAATTGATGGATTATTTGGATTTCTTATATTCTGGTAAAGGAAATCTTTCTCGCATATATGAGGTATGCAAAGCATTTTACCATGCAGACAAACAAGATCAATCGCTCACAAATTATTTTATGGAATTTAAAAGGACTTATGAAGAGCTCAATAGTTTGATGCCTTTTAGCCCTGATGTAAAGATTCAACAAAGCTAACAGGAACAAATGGTGGTCATGAGTTTTCTTACCGATCTTCCCTCTACTTTTGAGACTGCTAAGTCCCAGGTTCTTTCTGGTTCTGAGATCTCCTCTTTACAAGAGGTGTTTAGTCGAGTACTTCGTACAGAAGGCACTCCACCTCCACCTCCACCTGCTCAATTAAATGGTGCTTTGGTCAGCCGAAGTAATAATTATGAGCATAGACGGTCAATTTATATGAACAGAAACGAAGAAGGCGGCTCGCACGGGTTTGAAACTCGACCACAGAACCTAGGAGGTATTGTATGTCACTATTGTCACAAACCAAGACATACGAAACATGATTGTAAAAAGCTTCAATACAAGCATCAGAAAGGTCACTCGGCTCATATTGCATCCACTTCTGATACTTCTGAAAAATCGGTTCTTATCTCTGCAAATGAATTTACCAAGTTCTCACAGTATCAAGAATCACTAAGGTCTTCATCACCTTTTGTCACTGCTATTGCTGATTCAGGTAAATCAAATACGTGTCTCATTTCCTCATCTTCCAAATGGGTTATTGATTCTGGTGTCACAGATCATATGACAGGTAATTCTAGTCTCTTTTCTACTATTCAGTCACACACCTCTACCTCTACTATTACCTTAACCGATGGGTCACCATCTCGTGTTCTTGGGTCTGGCACAATTACTCCCACTCCTTTGCTTCCTTTGTCGTATGTCTTACATTTACCTAACTTATCCTTTAATTTGATCTCTGTAAGTCAGCTTACTCGCAATCTTAACTGTTGCATCTCATTTTTTCCTAATCGTTGCTTATTTCAAGATCTTATGACGAAAAAGACTATTGGTAAAGGACATGAGTCTGGAGGTCTCTATATTCTTGACACACCAATACTGAAACCTACCGCTTGCTCTAGTGTAACCCCGCCCTTTGAGGCACATTGTAGACTGGGTCATCCATCTCTTCCTTTACTGAAGAAACATTGTCCTCAGTTTAGTAAGATGTCTTCATTAGATTGTGAGTCTTGTCAATTTGCAAAACATCATCGTCTTAGTTCAAATCCAAGAGTTAATAAACGTGCTAGTGTTCCTTTTGAATTAGTTCATTCTGATGTTTGGGATCCTTGTCCTATTTTGTCTAAACCTGGATTTAAATATTTTGTTACTTTTGTGGATGATTATTCTCGTGTAACTTGGTTATATTTAATGAAGAGTCATTCTGAATTGTTTTCTATTTTTTGCGCATTTTGTGTTGAGATTAAAACTCAATTTAATGTTTCAATTCGTACTTTGCGAAGTGATAATGCCAAAGAATATACATCAGCTTTGTTTCAATCTTATATGGTTCAAAATGGCATGCTTCATGAAACTTCATGTGTTAATACTCCATCTCAAAATGGAGTGGCCGAACGTAAGAACAGACATCTTCTCGAAATTGCACGTGCCTTATTATTTCATATGAATGTTTCTAAACCTTTTTGGGCCGATGCAGTTTCAACAACATGTTTTCTTATTAATCGCATGCCCTCATTTGTTCTTCATGGTGAGATTCCTTACAAAATTTTGTTTCCTAATAAGTCACTATTTCCGATTGAGCCTAGGATATTTGGTAGCACTTGTTTTGTTCGGGATGTTCGTCCGCATGTTACTAAATTAGATCTCAAGTCTTTGAAGTGTATCTTCCTTGGTTATTCTCGTCTCCAAAAAGGTTATAGATGTTATTGTCCTAGTCTTAACAAATATCTTGTCTCAATTGATGTTACCTTTATGGAAGACACACCTTATTTTTCGTCTTCTTCTCCTCCTGCATGTCAGGGGGAGGATGACGATTTGTTAGTCTATTCTATCACATCATCTAAACCTGTTAGGCCTCCTATAACTCAAGTCTACTCCAGACATAGACCTTCTGATTCATGTCCTGCACCTACTTCTTCGTCATCAGATCCAATCCTGAACAATAATCTTCCTATTGCATTACGCAAAGGTAAACATCAATGTACTTATCCTATTTCTTCTTTTGTTTCTTATAACTGCTTGTCGTTTTCCTCTTGCTCTTTTATTGCCTCTCTTGATTCTATTTCTATCCCTAAAACTGTTCACGAAACCATATCTCATCCTGGTTGGCATCATGCAATGATTGAGGAAATGAATGCGTTGGATGACAATGGTACTTGGGACTAGGTTGTTTTACCTTCGGGGAAACGGGGTATCGGATGCAAATGGATGTTCACAGATAAAGTTAATCCAGATGGGTCAATTGCTCGATTAAAGGCCCGTCTTGTTGCTAAGGGATATGCTCAAACCTATGGAGTGGACTATTCTGACACTTTCTCTCCTGTTACTAAATGGACATCTGTTCGGTTGTTTATTTCTATGACAGTTACTCACCATTGGCCTTTGCATCAACTAGATATCAAGAATGCTTTTCTTCATGGTGATCTTCAAGAGGAGGTGTTTATGGAGCAACCTCCTGGTTTTGTTGCTCAAGAGGAGTCTAGGCAAGTTTGTCGTCTCCGCAAATCTTTGTATGGTTTGAAACAGAGTCCTCGTGCTTGGTTTGGAAAATTTAGTCAAGCTATAGAAACGTTTGGTATGATGAAAAGCAAGTCTGACCATTCTGTGTTCTACAAACAATTAGAACTAGTATCATTCTTTTAGTTGTGTATGTAGATGACATTGTTATTACTGGAAGTGATACTACGGGAATTTCATCTCTTAAGTCTTTCCTACATACTCAGTTTCACACGAAGGATTTGGGGATGCTAAAGTATTTCTTAGGTGTTGAAGTCACAAGGAGTAAAATAGGTATCTTTCTATCTCAGAGAAAATATGTCCTGGACTTATTAACTGAGATAGGAAAATTAGGAGCAAAACCTTGTAGTGCTCCAATGACTCCGAACATCCACCTTACAGAATATGGAGAACTCTTTAAAGATTCTGAGAGATATCGAAGGATGGTTGGAAAGCTGAATTACCTTACCATGACTCGTCTAGATATTGCATATTCGGTCAGTGTTGTTAGCCAATTTATGTCATCCCCAACAGTTCATCATTGGACAACGTTAGAGCAAATTTTGTGTTACTTGAAAGGAGCACCTGGACATGGTATCTTGTATGCAAATCATGGACACACTCATATTGAATGTTTTTCAGATGCAGATTGGGCAGGTTCCAAAGTGGATAGAAGATCCACATCAGGCTATTGTATTTTCATTGGAGGAAATTTGGTCTCATGGAAAAGTAAGAAGCAGAATGTTGTGTCACGATCGAGTGCAGAGTCAGAATATAAGGCTATGACACAATCTGCGTCTGAGATAATATGGATATATCAGCTCTTGGATGAAGTAGGTCTTAAAAATTCAGTACCAGCGAAATTGTGGTGTGATAACCAAGCTGCTCTTCAAATTGCTTCTAATCCTGTGTTTCATGAGCGAACTAAACACATTGAAATTGATTCATTTTGTTCGCGAGAAAATTTAACAAGGTTTGATTTCTACAGGATATATGAAGACTGGAGAACAACTAGAAGATATCTTCACGAAAGCTTTAAGTGGGGTTCGGGTTGATTATCTTTGTAACAAATTGGGCATGATTAATATCTATGCTCCAACTTAAGGGGGAGTGTTAAAAATAATTAGTTATGTATTAGGTGTCTATCACTAAGTGAATATATTAGTTGTGTATTAGGTGTATGTCACCTAAGATTGTCTCTAACTTTGTATATAAATAGATAGTATCTTTGAATGAAAATAAGAGAGTGAATTTTGAGTTTTACAAATTCAAATACATAAACCTTCAAAAACCTAATCCCGCATTTGTGCTTACAAATACCCAAAGATCACCTATTTACCTACCCTGGCATCTGTAGAAAATCCCATGTTGTCAGTGTGGAGGAAGCAAATGGCCGGAGCTCTGTCCAAAAATTGTTGTTCTTCATCTATGCTTCATCTATGACGAATACAAATGATAAATTGCAAGAGAGATTGAGAAAAATAGAGAAAGGAGAGTTGATTTTGAGACAATTTAGGATTTTTTATTTTATTTTGTTATTATATATATTTATTTAATTCTTTTTCTTTACTTCATTTACTTTTAAAGATGCATCTTATTTTTATAATTTTTAAAAAATAAATAGATTGTAGTAGCTATGAATAGTGTTATATAACACTAGTAGGAATGCTTCCACATTTAGGTGTATAGTCAAGATATTGAGTGAGATTAATATAATAAAAAGAGAATTTGTGAGATTTAATACCTAAGTGGTGTTGAGTATTATAGCTAGGACATAAAGCATTTTCCAGTAGCTATACATCTACAATGACAAATGTTAAAAAGTTACCTCACAGGCTGTTTTACCAACCTGTTAGTTTTGTGTTTTTTTCTTTACTTTTCTGGCGTGATATGTGATAGGATTAGATCTATTTCTAATCTTATACATGACTTCGCACTTTTGAAACAAAAAGTCCAAAATACCCTCAATTTTAATGATTGAAGTTTTTTATCCTCCAATAACATTATATGTCATTCAATAGAAGTCTAAAATATCCTCCAAAATTAATCATTATATATATTTATCCTTCAAGAATTTTAACATGTCATTTTATTAATTATAATTAATTATCATGTTTCTATTTGTTTTACATTATATTTAAAACAAATTAAAATAATTATAAAAAAAATTATTTGTTGTAACAAACCAATTGATCATGAAAAGAGTGCAATCATTTGGCATAACTATTGGCTTTCTTACATCTCTAAAATAATTATTAATTAGTTGTAAAAATCTAATTGATTATGACTATTACCCTCATTTTTTATGTTAGACAATTCTACCCTATTATCACATGTCAATTTATTATTAACCACTTTTTCATATTTATTCTTCTAAAATAAAATAAAATGAAAATATTTGCTTGGTTTCCGTTTCATTTATAAAAGAATTAATAATTTTGATTATGCATATAAAACTTTAATTGTAATAATTAAAATTACTACTTGATATGTATGCATAAAAGCTTCATTTGCTATTTGCTATTAACTAAAAATATATCTTATCCTCGTTAGTTATATATGTTTAATAAAAACATTAGAAACTTTTGTCCTAGAGTCATGTTTGGTTGATAATAGGAATGTAAATGAGAATAATTTAAGATTTTTGTATTTGATTTAACTGTTAAACAGAAATAAAATGTAAAGTACTACATTAATAATATAAATTCTTATTCCTCTTACATCCATCAAGAATATATCAAGAATATGTTAGAATGCTCTATTTTCCTCACATTTGTATAATAATTTATTATTATTTTTCTCATTTAAAAATAAAAAAAATTATTTTCTAATATTGCTTCAATTGTATTTATATAACTTTTACTTTTAATATCATTATTTTGATTCCATTGCTAAAACAAACATAATAATAGTAATATTGTTTCTATTGAATTCAATTCATATTACCATTTTCATTCCTATTACATTTCAATTGTACTAACACTTTTAACATCATTACCATGTCCTAACCTAATTTGTTATTTTCTTTTTGGTTAAAATTTTCATGTTAATTAAATTAAATAAACATGTAAATCCAATTAGATATACTGTTCAAGTTCCAATTGACACTATTCATGATTATTTATTTATTCATGGTATTATTTATTTTATGCAAGTAAATGTCGTCATTGAATTAATTTAATAGCTAACCCTAATAAACATGTCTCTACATTATCTAACTTTTTTTCCCTTCATTATCTTACTTATAGTACTATCCATATTCCCTAATGAAATGTCTATTTTTTTAGTTAAATGTTAATAAATGCAATTAACGGATTCATATAAGGTTATAAATGTATCAATAGCAGTCCAGGTTCATGTCTTACTCGACTTTATAAGTTCAAAAGGTGCAAAAAGTTTGGGACCTAATTAGCTTAAGACAACATTTCTAGATGTTTATCGCAACATTATAACCTTTTAAGTTTTTATATCATTTTAAAGTTGTGATCTATTTAATTTTCCTAATCAAGTAAATACTAATGTTTTCTTTATTATATAAAGATTCTTATTTGATTATCCTATTTTTATTATATTTATTCAAATTTTTTGATTTTTAACCAATTATTTGATATTTTATGGGCCTTCTTGTAAAAGCTTGATGATTCAAAAAATTATGAAAAATGAGAGAATATGATCCTTTACAAATTGTAAGCAAGTTGTAAACTTTGTAATATTAGTGTAAAACAAGGTATAATTTATTTGTATCACTAGCTGTTATATTATTAACTTAATGGCCATTAATCTAAGTTCTTATTCCTATGTATAGTGTTGTATATACATTAAAAAAAATAGAGAATAAAGAGTAAGAATAATACTCCAGTTTATCTCCATCATCTCTCATAATATATTCTTCACAAGTATGATAAGAATTTTCCTGAGAGACTATACGTTATGAAATAACTGTGGGAGTTTATTTCCCCTTTGCATAGTCATGCATATTTTGCTTTGGAAATTGCTTTTGATCTTTTACTGCTTTGATTATTCTATTTATGAATCCACAACTATTTATGTGAATTAGAAATGCGTTACTAAGCTAAACTTCCATGAAAGTAAAAATCATTTATATTATTTGTGGACACTAATTGTGCTCAATCTATATGTGTGCACGTGCAAAGATTAATTTCTAAAATAAAAAAGAAAAATAATGGTCTACTCATATTTCGTACCTTAATAAAATTATTAAAACTAAAAACAAGTAGTTTTGTTCAATCATTTTTTTTAAATTACTTGGGCTTTGAGAAAAAGATGGAAAAAAGAATTAAAAGATTCATATAACAAGTACTTTGCATGCCGGATGCCAACCCAAGTTATTTGTAACTCTTTATTTACGCAACATATCTTATAAAAAAATGAAAAAAAAAATTTGGAGAATATTTTATTCATTTAGAGTTTTTGCAAAATGCATTTTACCATTTTTTTTAATAAATTCACATATGATTTCTTATGCTAGGTAGATTCTTGGTAACCAATGTAAAAAAGAAAATATATATATATCTTTGTAACTAATGAAAATTATGAAAAATAATAATTAAAATGCTATATTAAATTCAGTTCTATTTTTTAGTAATAAATTAGAGAAATATAAATAACTTAAGAGGAAATGTTCTTTCAAATTATATTTTTTATTCCATTTTTACTTTATCATGTTTACTCACATTACCTATGCAACTAGGTTAATATTCATGCATAATCCACGTGCAAAGCACATATATTGTTGCTAGTTAAACTTAAATCATCATCCAGATTATTAGGATACCCGTCAGACAGTTTTATATTCTGATCTCAATCCCTAAAATCATGGGATTTCTCTCCCTATAATAACCAGTGTAATCCACAAATTAAAATTCAATAAATGCTTATTTTTCAATCTGACATTGTTTTATCTTTTCCCTTTCAGTTTCGGTTCAATAAGACTGTAGCTGAAGCTTCAGCAAAGTAATAGTAGATAAAAGGGAAAAGATAAAACCAATTAAGGAAAGCTGAAAAGTACCTGCACATAAATACGGTGGTGGAAGGAAATTACTGAGCACCCGGTACATCTCTCATGCTCAAATTCAGACTGTTCCTCATAGTTCTTCTACCAAGCCTTCCCATTCCTGGATTACCTTTCTGCATCATGGCGGCAAACTCGCCATAGTCTATTCTTCCATCCTACACCCAGAACATTGAAATTGATCAGCATATGATGAAAAACATGATATCTGACATGGACTCATTTGGAGTGTCAAGTGGGTACTTCATGAAAAATGAATGTCCAATTTGCGTAACTACTTAGATTTAAAGACTCGTTCAACAATGATGATGACCATGATCATTATCAATGCATTCCCACCTTGCAGAAGTAAACTGTCATTACTACTTAGATTCAGAGAGAGAGAGAGAGAGTTCAGAATTGCAATTATACTACATTACTACTCTCAATATACTGCCTCACAAGTAAGTACATCTTTTCCAAGCAAGACAGATTCTCAAATATATATAAAAGCTTGATGAAATTCTTATATTAACTACCAGTAGAAACTGATGCTAAAAAAATTTAGGACATGTTGATTGGTAGGAATGGAGTGGAGTGATATGAAAATTTTGGATATTTCATTGTATGTTGACATTTAGGAGAAATGAAAAGGAATCTTTTCCGGCACTTGGAGCAAAACTCTTTCCATCCACCAATGAAATACTCAGTAACTTAGATTTTTTTTTTTTGCTTAAATGTCTTCTTACCAAAAGTTTTTCTTCATTTCAAAAATTGTATATGTTATTTTCTATTTTAACCCCATTTATACACTCAATTTATTTCCAATTTCATCCTAATTTTGATTCTATTCAATTCCACTGATATTAACATTCTCAAGCAGTTTCATGAACCAAACATGAACTTAATAAATAAATAAAGACGTCAATTTTGACTCAAGATTCTCATGACCTCAAGGTCAAAATTTTAACTTACATTATCTTGATCAACTTCTTTGATGATATCTTCGAGAAAGACATCAGTCATGTTGTGTTCTGTACAGGCTTGCTGGAGCTCATCAACTGTAATGTAACCACTTCCATCCTTATCAAAATATTGAAATGCTGCAATTAGATGTTCCTCACGTTCTAATTTGTTAAGATGAACTGTTGCAGCTATGAACTCGCCATAGTCAATAGTCCCACTATTGTCCACATCAGCCTGATAAAAGGGACTATAGATCAGATCCTTTAAAGCATGACCAACAGAAGGAATAAGAGAATGAGCATTATCAACACATTACAAAGACAACCACTTCGCTAATTAGGTCATTATTTATCATGTGAAAATTACGCTGTATACCAACTTTTTAGTAAAAACAATTATTTTTCCCCTTATATGCCCAATTTTCACCTTTTTTTATAACAAGCAATATTCTAGTGGTACAGAGTTGTGAAACTGGATATAAAGTGGGCACGTGTAGAAAAAAATAGTGATTTTGCTAGAAAGTGGGTATATAGTCAATGTGATTCATACATTTATCACAAATGCCAATCAATTTATCTTGCTATATTGCAGAACAAGGTAAGAGAGTTATATTATGCAAAGAATACTGATCATTACAGAGACATGCTCTGTGCTGCCTCCGCGAAAAGGAATCTAAAATATATGCATGTCTTCAAACAGAAAACCTACCGCTAACATAAGATCTTGAATCTCTGTATCCTTTAAAGTAGAGCCATATCTTCGCAATCCAGCTTTCAGTTCATCAAATGTAATTGCACCACTATTATCTGTGTCCATTGCCTTGAACATTTCCCTAAGACCAGCAATTTCCTCCTCAGAAAGGCTTTCCGCAATCACCTGATTACACAAAAAATAAAACTATGCCTCAGAAAAAGTTAATAGTGTTTGGACTTGGACCTGAAAAAGGAGCATCACAAAAGTAAGCTTCAAAAATCAACATCCATCCAAACATAATGCACCAGGAATACAATAAAACATGTATAACATTATCACATCACATTATATATTGAAAAAGAGAGCATAAAGAGATTGATATTCATTCCAGGGTAAACTCTATACAAAACAGTAACAAAATTGCAACCCTTTATTAGTATTAAAGAATCATTCAAAACAAGCAGAAAAGCTTTTCATTAAATGCTAATAGTAACATGGCCGAGGGCCTTAACTGGGAGACATAATATCTCAGGATGAGTTCTCTATGTTCAAGTGAACTTACGCGTAGTGCCATCTTCTTTAACTTATTCATGGCAGAGAACTGTTTCAGACGAGAAAGTACAGCAGGATCTAGGGCTCTATCAGGAGCAACTCCATTTTCACAAATCCAAGGGTGACCTAAATAAATGATGATATATAACTTCAATTAGAGCTTGGTTTTATATACAACAAATAAATGCAAACTCAAACTACAATGATGGTCAGTTTCAGCACAATTGATTATTGATCTTGCAACTTAAACCCCCCAAAAAGATTCTTTGAATAAACTTCAAACAAAAAGTAAAGCATGGAATGCTATATATTTCTTCATTCTTCAAACTGATTTTTCCTTTAGATACATGACTCAAATAGTGGTTTTACTAGCTTTACTTCCACGGCTTAGAACATAATTTACATTTGAAAGTGCAGACTATTAAAGACATGCCTATTTTGGTGCCTTAACAGCTGTATATATCAAGAAAATTGACCTTCTAAATAGCATTCATGTAGTTTTAAAAGCTTAGCCTGCAACAAAAAAAGACATACAACCCTCTAGGAGGGGAAGTTTATAAAATACATCAATGTCAACAAAACAGATGTAAAAGAATCTTCCCAATACCATCCTATGCATTGGATTGTTCAAAATATCATGAAGATGACTGGAGAAGTGGAGAGAAATGAAACACACATAAAACTTGATGAGCAGTCAGACGTTCTGATGGTTGGGAACAGAGCATCTTCCGAATCAGGTCTTTTGCGCTATCAGAAATCAAGGGCCACGGTTCTGAATCAAAATCAATATGTCCTTTCAACACTGCATCAAATATGCCCTGCTGTGTCTCTGAATTTCAGGTAGATAAACTTCAGTTCAGTATTACATAAATTTGAAAAAATCTTTCTGCTTTAGCAACAAAAGAAATAAAAAATACCTGCCCAAAATGGCGGCACACCACTTAGTAATATATAAAGTATGACACCTGCAGTCCAAACATCTGCCTCTGGTCCATAACTCTTAAGAAGTACCTCAGGAGCAACATAATATGGACTTCCAACCACATCCTTGAAAATCTGACCTGGGAAGCCAAAATTAAAGTTAAAGAACACGCAATCCAACACCAAAAATTTACTGATTACAGAATAATAATTTTCCAATCAATATCATCATGAGTCCATTTGGAACTGCTTCTCAATTTGATTGATAGAGCTTTCAAATGGAACAAAGTAGTGTTTGACAATTTTCAAGAGAAGTGTTTTCAAAATTTTGATGAACACTATTAGTGCTTTTAGGAAAAGTAGTTATTTCTTAATTTTGAGAGAAGTAGTTTTGGATGCATGCTCCCTTTCTAAAATAACTATTAATGTGCCACTCCAAACCACTTCTAACAATTTATGCAAAACACTTCAATACTTCTCTTGAAACAACTTCAACTGCACTACTATTTAAAACCATTTCTCAAAGAAGCACAACCAAATGGGTTCTTTATTAGAACTTAGTACTCAAGCCTAACGCAATGATTCTTAAAAAAAAAGGAAAATAATTCATGTGTTAGGAGCATGGATTGAGGAACTTAAATGTACGGCAGAAATAAATAGTGATCCATCAACTTACATTTAATGTAAAATGTACCATAAATGCAAGTAAAAAATTTAGAAATGGGAGAGAAAAAGTTACTTAATATGCTCTAATGATTTCTGCTAAACACTACAGATTCAAAAAAGAAATATTAAACTGCTTCTTTACCAGGTTTAAAAAATACAGAAAGACCAAAATCAATTGCTTTGAGAGAAAAATCATCATCCTTGTTAACCAACAAGAAGTTTTCAGGCTTAAGATCCCTATGCATAACCCCAAGTGAATGACAAGCCTCAACAACACCCACAATAATCTTCGTCAACTCAGCTGCCTTCCTCTCGCTGTAGTGTCCCCTATGAATGATCCGGTCAAATAACTCGCCCCCATTACAAAGCTCCATAACAATATGAACATAGCGTGCATCCTCATAAGCACCTTTGATTGTCACAACATTCTTGTGACCAGCTAAATGGTGCATTATCTGAATCTCTCTTCTCACGTCCTCCACATCTTCTTTGGAGATGAGTTTCCTCTTGGAGATAGATTTACATGCATACTCAATGCCAGTAGAATTCTCAATGCATAAATAAGTAGTCCCAAATTGTCCTTGTCCTAATTTACGACCCAACAAGTAAAGATCACGAATGTTAGGAGTTTTATGGCCCAATACATAATAGGTCTGGTTATCAATGCCTTTCCTCATGATGTTATAATCTTTCTTGGTGGAACTAATAGTGGGTGTTATATTATCGTTTTTGTTAGTATCTGGGGCAATTGATTGGTGTTGTGAGTTCAAGCTAGTTGTGGAATGGTCAGAAACAGAACGATCACAAGGAGTGTTTCCTTTCAATTGATTCTCGGGCTTTTCGTAGCCCTGCAATTTTTTTCTTCCAAAAGATCCACGGCATATGTTGCCCATGAAACAATCACAATTCCGCTCAGACTCCTTAACAGCTTTTTCCTCATTCAACTGTTACTCATCAATACAATACTGCAATTTTTTACATGATATACACAACAAACATGATTAAAATATTAAAATTTCGATCAAACCATATAAAGAAAAGAGAGCGAAATTCATAATAACATACAAAATAATTATATCGGCATTTTCTTTTTCCCTTAAACAGATAAAAATCCTAGAAACTTCCATTCCAAGTAGAAGAAAAAGAGTAGCGAATTATTCAATTATAATTTTCCATCCATCCAAGCTAAAAGTAAATAGTCCACCCGATATATCTAGCTTTTACACATCCAATTACACATCCCTTTTCTTTTCTTTTCTTTTCTAAATCAAACAATCAGAAGTAAATATAGTTCTCAATATCACGAATAGTCAATCAATTGATTCTCGTTAAGAAAGCTTTCAAACACAAATTACAATATAATAAACAAAAATATTAAGATCTAAAACAAACCCAGATGAATATAAAGAAGAAATTTTGAAGAGATGTAGAGTCAATACCAGTTTGGGAACTGAAAGAGGAGAGTGATGAACAACTAAAAGCGAGATTGATGGTGGTGAAGATTGTATTTTGATATCAGAAAATTAATCCAAGTAGAGGATAATAGATTGAACTTTAGAAGCTACTCAATAGAAAATTATAATCCAAAAAATTTACTAAATTATTATAGAGAAGAAGTGGGGATGGGTTCCTTTGTTGTTATTTTAGGATGTTATCGCTGAGAAATATCGAAAGATAGGTGAGTGCTGACCAGCTAAATTTTCACTTTATTATTTATTGTTTATTATTTATTATTTATTATTTATTACCTAGGGAGGTAGATGCCTTTTTATAAGAAGGCTGTGAGATGTCATGATTTTTACTATAATTAATTTTATAATATTTCAAAGAATAAATTAATAATTTACTATTAAACTTAAAAAAATTATATAAATATTTCATTTAACATTATTTTTTTATTAATATTATAAATCTATTATTTTTATAGCTGATTGTAATTAAAGTTTTTTATAAATATTACAAATCTCTTATTATTATAATATGAGTTGAATATAGATTTATTATGAAAATAATATATTTATAACATTAATAAAAAATTTATAATAGATTTATATATTATTATATATTTTTATGGTAAATTTATCATAAAATAATATATTTATAATATTAATAAAAATTTAATGATAAATTAATAATAATTTAAAGTGAAATAATAAATTTTTACAAATAAATCTATTGAATGTTGCATTCAAATAGTTTTCTCACATTTCAAATGAATATTTCAAGTACAACACTGATACAACATTATAATACCAATTAACAAATAAAATTATAACATTAAGTTAAGGAATAACTTTTAACTTTACTATACTATACTTTAATTTCTTTTCTTTTTTTTAAGAATTGATCCTTATTTTTTATTTTATTAAATTTAATTTAAAACAATTAAATATATTAAAATTAAAAGTCTCAATTACAAATATTTTTATTAGGTCCTTTGAAACAATAAAAATACCCTATAAGTTTTAAAAAAATAACAACTATATCTCTTTTTGTCAATATTTTTAATTATTTAAGAAACATATTTATAATAAAATCTATAAAAATTTAAAAATTTAAAAATAGATATTATAATAAAATAATAATAGAAAATGTATAATTGTTTATTTTTCAAACTTAAAGTATATTTCTATAATAATTTTCCTAAATTGAAAATTTAAAGTACTAAGTTATAATGAAAATTTCAAAATGTTTATGACTATTATAATAAAATTTTAGTTTAATTTTTAAATTTGTATATTTTTTAAATTTAAAAACTTAAGGGATTAAATATTGTTTAAAGAAAAGTTAGGTAGCAAAAAATGTATAAGCAAAAGATTAAATGGATAAAAGTTAAGGATAATAAAAATTATTGTGCTTTATTATTATTATTTAAAACAATGATCTTATATGAAAACTAAGTTACACAACATAAATAAATATAATAAATATTTTTTATGTAAAGTGATATTAAAATTTACTGTAAATACAAACACTATAAATTAAAAACGAATACAATATGCTTAAAAATAAATTATGTGACACAATCCAATATATTTATTAAATAAAGTAATACAAGATCTTAACTTTTTAAGTTTCATGACTTCAGCATAATATCCTTCTCCTACAGAGAGAGTGAAAAGCTTTGAGACTCTTCTTTTCCAAATCGCTTGTTCTTCGTAGTCTCTTTCCTGTTCCCTTTTTTTAATTGTTTGTTTTCCATATCCTCTTTCTTCTATTCTCCTTCTATTAATGATTTGTTTCGAAGCATTTCTTTTTCTCATCCGTTTAAACCTTTCAGCTTCTCAAGTCATTGCTTGTGCTTTTATCTAGTTACAAGTAATAACTTATCTTCATTCCTTTTAATTATAAATTATCTATATATTAAAATGTACTATTTGAATAGTGAATTATATCGTTTTTTTTTAAATCATAGATTTTTTCAAATTTATACAAATAAGCACAACCTTATCGTATTTATATTAAGATTTAAAAAATCCTCTAAAATGAATCAAGCTATTCTTTCAAAACTTGGCAACAAATTTTGAGAAGATTTGGATTCAAATCTTAAGGTGAGAAATGTAGATTCTTTCCTTTAGAAAGATATTTGTGCTACTAGAGATGTTATTGATAAGGTTTGAGAAGGTATAAAGATATTGCATAATCCTTGGTTATCAAGATCCCATAATTTCATTTCTAAAATTAAAGATGAGCTCCTACAAGATTGGGTAAATAATCTTTAGGTCAAAGATTTATGAGCTTATTAGGGTTGGAATTGGAATTTGTTATAAAATATGTTTGATGATATATCAATCAATCTTATTAGTTGACTTCTACATAATAAATTTATTTGGATTATGAATAATTCAAATTTATTTTCTATAAAGTCTACTTATAAATTAATAGTTAAAAAAAGTATGGATTATAAAAGTCACGATTTTTGGAAGCTATTATGGAAATCCAAACTACATGAAAGACATAAAGTGTTCCTTTGGATAAGCCATTGTCCGATTGTTGGTGACAAACAAGGAGGTCTATTTATTTTACCCAATGTCTTATATTCCATTATATAAGGTTCATAACTATAGATTAGTAATGCACATAATCATATAGTTAGGTATATTGTAATTGTAAGCATATTTTAGACATATCATGGGTTGATTTTTTAGTATGTATGTTAGGCTATGAGTGATGAATTTTGACTCGATTTAGATGCAGGTATTTTTTAAAATTACTCAGTAATTTTTGGATAAAATATTTTTGGCACCTTAATGTGGTTCTCGACAAAGGCCTCATTGGATCCCTAAAGAGTTGGTCAACGAGGACCCTCAATGAGGGTGGTCATCAGTGGATGGTTCCTTTTGTAATTACCCATTCTTTATCTCTTCTCTCCTATTTTTTATGCATTAAAACTCTACCAAAATTTTCTCTAAAAATTACATTTGAATCGCAATTTACTTTAAGAATGTTATACTATGTGTGCTACAGTGTTGTAGGTAAAATAGAATGCTTAAGTGTTGAAAGCTCTAGATTATTTTACTTTCTATGTGAGAACATTGTGAGACTATGTTGGGCAGTTATTGGTGAGTTCTTAATTCGTTCGTTGTTTGCGGTATGTGATTGAATGTGTTTCACACATAGATAAATTTGTGGTTCGTGGTTTAAAGTGTTTCTTACTGTGGTTATTGCAAGTTCATGATTGAGGGTGGTCCTTGATGCATAAAGTTTGTATTTGTAAAATAGCTCATAAGTACATTAATCACTTTGTAAAAAATAATAAATATATTTTTAAGTTCGATCTAAAGAGGAATTACATGACTTTAAATAATTAAACAAATATCTTAAAAATAAATACAAAAAATAAACCTCAATATTTTGTAAATTTATTTGAGTTTTGAAAAGGCAAATTAATAACATAAAATTAAATTATAAGAATAGAATTGATTCAAATAAATATTAGATAGATAAATAATTAACGCTCAATGAAAAATTTATTAAAATTATTAGCTAATTAACCATACTTACTTAAAATTAACTAGGTTATTAAAGATACAAATTAAGGCTATTGATTTTTCTTTTTTATATGAAAATATCCTTAAGCGAAAATAAGATTTTTTGTTAATAAAACTAATTAATATCTTTAGGTGAGGACTATCAACTGATTAAATTAAACTTTGTTTTGTTTCTAAGAAAATAAAAAAACCATCTAAATCATTGTTTTATGTGGAATATGTAATTTAAATTCTTATTCAAAGTGTCAAAATTAGATCTTAAAAACTAATTTTTAGATTTTAAATCTATTAAGAAAAATATATTGTCAATATATTTAATAATAATAAATTTTGTAGAAATATTAAATGAAGAAGTAAACTCAATTTATTTTGTAAAAATATTCAATTAAATTAATATTTCACGAACATGACAACGTAACTAATATCTCATGGTAATAATCAGGTAGATATGCTTAGATTTAATGAATAATCAATAAATTAAAAATAGCATTCAAAAAAATAAATAAAAATTAAATCTGTAAATACAATTGAATATAATTAAAATAAATACTTAAATTCATTCTTCAATATAAAGATAACTTATTGTAACAATTTGTAATCCCTAAAACCTTCAAAAACATTTGCATATATTATTATCGAATCAAAACTATTACAAAAAAATAAAGAAAATAAACTTCTACTGTTCTTCAGCAAAATTCTATTTGAATTTGGTATATGTTTTTTTATATCAAATATTGAGAAAAAATGAGTGAATTTATAGCTGAGGTTTGGCAAGAAAAGTAGATTATGAAGAAAAAATCATAGCATGTCACAGTCCAAGTTTATCCATGCTACAAGCCGCATTATTTTTTGGTTCGCCTCACTTCAAACATAAAGGATCACATTGGGCCCAACTATTCCTCATCATAACTCAACTCAAGTAGCTTGAAATTGATGTTTAAATACACTTTCATTCTGTCATGGGAACAAAAGAACCAATAATTCATCACCAAGATTTGCTTCAATTACAATCTCTATAAAGCCTTGAGGATAAGGACTTTTACAATTACTATCAAAACCTCAATAACCTCCATGAATTTTCCCAAAAATGTATCAAGACTACAATTTATTCGGTGTATTGCACCCAAAATTAATTTTCAATGAAATAAGTTTGGTGTAATTTCCTCCGCACTTGTCTTCAAATTTATAGTTATGGCATTAAAAGATTGAAAATTATGTACTAGCTTCGATGTAAATTACAAATGTATAAAATTTTATGAGGAATAAATTTATTAACTACCACTTGTCTCCCATTTTATGTTATTATGCAAACTAAATACTAAAGACCCAAGTATTATTATTTTCAAAAACTCGATGTATAGTTGACACCAATGAAGTACTTTTACATGAATATAGCAATACTTTATAAATATTTTATAACATATTAAACATTCGAAACTAAACCGTAAAATATACCCACACTAAATGAGCATACAATAATGTGTTTGATATATGCCTTCTAAAATCAAACAATCCTCACAAAACACATAATCCTAATATTATTCAAGTAAATGTTAACATTATTTACAACAATATGGTTAATTTACATATGGTAATGATCGATAACTTAAAGTAATATATTATCAATTTTATTTTCATAAAGCAACATCAATTTTTGTGGAAGGATCCAAGTCTTATTTCACCTCAAGTATTCCCAAACATAACTTCATAGCTATGAAATGACATTTCTTCATACCATAACTCATTTATCTAGCTAATAATGCATCTGACTACACAGAATAATGTGCGATTTTAACTAAGAGGATCCTACAGCTAACGCGCTCGTTAATTTTCAAATCAAAATAAAGTGACATTTATAGAAATACACAACACATATAAAACTACAAAATTCAAATAAATAACTTTAGCATCGCTTACCATTTTACAAGTTTATCTCTCATAAAGTAATCAATCCGAAAAAATCATTTCAACCCCACCAATCATTATGGGACACATGTAAGTACAAAAAAGATGTGAGAAGCCTTATAATATTATAAATGGCTCCCTTCTCTTATAAAGATCTATCACCGATCACCCCAATAATATGATATGCTCCAAGGTTACTAACTTAAGCATTAGGGTGAGCTCTCAATCTTATTTTATTTAATATGGCTCATAATACATATTGGATAAATTCCAAAAATACTTTTTTCACGTACCTAAAATGTTTTTTAAGCAAAGAACATTGTTTAGAATACATAAGATAATTATTTATAGATAAAATACCAAATTAAGTACGAATAGCATCCGAATTACACGAAATGAGGAACCTTATTTACATATATAGGTGCAATTTAATTAAAAAAATTAGACCAAAAATCAAAGATTCTTTGACATTACATCTCCAAACACATCTGCATGTTTCCATTTGAACGTTCAAGGAGCTCGCAATCCATCAATCACAAACGAATACATATCCAAATATGGTGACTTCATAGAATTCAATACATTCAAATCGAGATCATTGAGAATTAAGCTCTTCAAAATTGAATGATGTATATAATGCTGCACTTATTATCAATAATAAAGAAAATTATATCAGTATAATTAGGTGATCCAAAATTATAATTATGTCTTATTATTGTACTAGTTCAAACAAATTTTTTAATCATTTTATATACCATTACAAAATTTAGAAGTCTATTAATAATAATTTTTAATATTTGTGATTTTGAGTTTTTTTTTATAGAAAGTTACTCATTTTACTAACGATAGTTCAGATTTAATAGAATATTTTTTATTCATTTTTGAAATATAAAATACACTATCTCACAAAAATATTATGAATAATTTTATATGTCATTAGAAAGTTGTAGAAATCTAGTTTCTAAAAAAAATTATTTTAATTTTTCTATAGAAATTTTGCTCTTTTTACTAAATATTATTCAAATTCTACTAAATATCATTGATTTTTTTTAATATAATTACTAATAACTGCATATATTATTATAAAATGATTTTTAATTTTAATGCTCATTTTCTTTTAAATTATAGTACAAAATTTAAATAAGCAATTCATGAAGTATGAACTTAGACCATATAAATAATTTGAACTCTTTTAACTCAAAAGGATGAAAATTAAAAATCAGTTATCAAATAATAATATCTAATTAAATTTTTTCTTTTTTAAAATTGTAATTAAAAATTGATTATCAAATAAGTTTTATTTTTTCTCCAAATATTTTAAAATTAAAAATTAAATTCTAAAATTCAATAATTCAAAATTCAAAATTCAAATAATTATCAAAAATATTTAAAATAATTTAAATAAATTCTATTAAAAAATGAACTGTATAACTTAACTGAGTTGAATTCTACTCAACTCTTTTAATTAAATAAGTTAATTTGAGATGCAACTTACTCAAAATAAAATTAATTTTAACAAATTGAAAAAATATAACAAGTATTTCACTGCCATTTATTTTAAAAAATTATCCCATACAAACTTAAAATACAAGATTCCAGGTAATTGAGTTAAAAAAGAAACAAACATAAAGTTAACAAAATACAAAATAACAAGTAGAATTAAAATATATAATATAAACTAAAACAATAATTTAATATTTCATATATAATTTTCATATTTGTAATATTTTTTAAAATATATATAATTTTAATTTTTATTATTAATAATTAACTAATAAAATATATAATTAATTGTTTAAATATAATAATCATAAGAATTAATTAATAAAATAAAAAAAATTCTACTTTTGTTAAATAAAATATATTTTTTAATGTGATATTTAATGTAGTAGATTGGATATGAAAAAATAATGTAAATTTTTTATTATTTAAGTGCAAAAGTTACATTAGAATTGAGTTTTGACTTTTAAAACTGTAAAATAAATAATTCATTACTTCCAAAGTACGTAATAACATAACATTTTAGACCAATAAAATTTAAAATTAGTATAATTTATTTTTTGAAAAAACAAATATTGAATAAGAGACTGAGCGAAAAAATAATTTGATTAGTTAAAAATATATTTCAAAAGTAAGGAATAATACCTTTGGGTTGAAGATGTTCTAAATAAACTACCTTAAAAATTATAATAATAATGCATAAATGAAGTTACAAAACTAAATATACCCAAAACTCGGTTTCCTAACATTAAAACAAGAATGGAATAGAATAAGATAACCACAGAAATAAAGGGTGTGATTAATTATTATTCCTAGACAAAATGAGACCTTCCTAAAAATATATATATTCAGGAGAGACTAGAGAGAGGCTTCAATAAGTGGCATGTATATTTGTCTCCAGATACTATGGAGTTGGCACCATTTTTGCCCAGAATATGAATGTTCTTTGTAATGAATAAAGATGATATTCTTCTACTCTCTATAACTTTAGGCCGATACATTAGCTTCTTCAAGACGTCTGTTAACTCCTCCGCTTGTAGGCCTAATACGTTTTTGAAAATAAGATGCAATTAGAACAATAAAAAATAAGAATGAACAAAAAAAAAGGGTGGGCATAATAACTATGTTATTAAGACTCATTTAGAACACAGAGTAATAAATTTTAAATAAATATTTGAGTGTCGGATACGTTCATTTTATTAATTTTTTGTAAATTTATACCAAATTTAAGTATCCAAATACCCATACATATGTGCATGTCAAAACACTTATACACGAATACTTAACGAAATATGAAAACTAAATAGCGTAGCATAATAATAATACATAGGAAAAAGTAATATAACCAAAGAATTATCAATGGACAGAGTTCACAATATATCAGGATTCAGTTGACAAAGTTGTTACATTCATTTAGTAACATGATTTATATTCATCGAGTAGTTGAATTATGCTTTATTTTTAGCTAACCAGGATCACATAAAGATATTTATAGATTTCAAAGGCCTGTGTCTATTGGATTCCTTATAAATATCTCCACTAATAAAAATCCATTGACTTTTGAAATTATTCCCACATGCAGCAAGTTGTCAAGCAGGATAGAAAAGTTTATTTCTCTAATGAACAGTAACAATCTTTGTATTGTATTAATGGGCACTCAAATCTTGACTACAACTATAATGATCTTCAAAAATATTCATGCAAGCAGTATCTAAATTTTTGAAGCGTCCAAGTTTCATGGGCAGCCCAAACCAAAAGGTTATTTTGAATTTCGATAGGTGGTGAAGCTCGTAAAGTCATATTACTTTACTACTTATAAGCGAGTCTAAGCCACAATCCATTGTAATTTTATCCTAGTCCCGTACAAGTTGAGGTTTATGACATGATTACTGTTCCCCATTAATGGCTATATTTGAAAATTGAAGATACGAATGAAGATTTTTATATATCACAATCATCATAATTACAATTGATGTGATAGTTTCTTATTATCTACAATTATGTGGATTACTTATCAATAATAGTATGCCATATCAGTTATGATTTATTACAAAATTGTGAAAAATAGATTTTTTTTAGTTTAATGACATGAAATCATTACTAAAAGCAATCCAACTAGATGGCTGAATACCTAAACAATATCATACTTATTCAAAGGAAGAAAAAACATTTTCAATTTTGAAGTCTTATATGCCTTGATAATGACGCATTTGAAAGTTAGAAACAGATTGCATTAGGCACAAATTAGGCACAAGACGTTGAGGGTCTGCTTCTTAAAGAAATTTTATGGACATTAATATATAACATGGCTAAAACTTAATAGTTTGTATCAAGTTAAATTCACTTACAGTCCACTTAGCACTTTAATGGTGTCGTAGAAAAACCACTGCATTGTGACAACAGGACCAACAAGTGCAATCCGAACAGGGAGGCTTCTTCTAAATAAATTTCCTATTCCTATGTTTTTCATTGCCTGAACAATAGATTTCCATAGATAGTTAGTTAGCATCAGACAGCTATTGAAGGAATCCAAAGAAAATGTTCAGTTCACAATGTCACCTGCATAACTGTTTTAGCCTTATCGTTGTAAAGTGAAGTCAAAACGTTGTCGGCAGGATTAGAGATGACGGTTCCAACAGCTCCAGCTGCACAGCCTGCAAAACATGTCACACCAAGCTGTTGGGCTCTTGAGCAATCTTCTTTTCTACTTTGAATTATATTGCGATATATGAGGTCCACCGAGTGCTCAAACGTTGTGAACATTATCATAGAGACTGTCAAAAGAGTATTTTAAGTTAATAAATAAAATAAAAATGCTTTTATAATTGATAACATGTATCAAATTACAAGCTAGATCCTTGATGTAATGAACAAAACCAAGATGACTTGAACAAGATTCTAATGAATGTTGTCGACCCTTGCATATGGAAGCCAAAACTTAAACTCTAATAAGGTTGCAGAAATTTATACCTGTTGCTTCTGTTTCAAACTATCATCACTAACGTATTTCTTTGTTATAGTTTAGTGGCATAATTGGGATTTGGTTTTTAATTTATTTTGTTACCACTATGCTCTTAGTGGTATCTGTGCTTTTGCTCTCCTCAAATATATCTCATGTCTGCCCAGTGAAGAAAAATGTATGAAGAATTTAACAAATTGACCACTGCATTGTATACCATATAAATGCAGAAGCAGAAAGTTTTGTCCCAATCACCAGCCTAACTTAGGAATTAGTATATGTTTGACACCCACCCATGACAAGATTACACAATAGAGGATGGAAGGGGTAACCAGTTCATCAATGAAGACTGAAGAGGTAGAATAGAACTTTAGAAAACTAGAAGAAGGTCGTTCTTCTTTGCATTTTATTCCACATCTCTAGATCGTAATGTGCCAAAAATAGCACTCTTAACTCATAAATTGATCAAAAAGAAACTCAAATGGAGAGAAATAGAGATTTTACATGGAAGATTTCGACCCCAAAGTGGCAAAAGTCCCCTATAGAAGCTGGAGTGAAAAATACATTGGTAAGCTTAATTAAAGATAGCAAAGGAGAAAGAAAGACAAGTTTCCATAATATTTACCCAGCAAGACCTTCAGTTGAGTATACTTTTGGGAATCCATCCACCAAACCCTTTGCAAAACAGGGTTGTGTTTGGACACACACTTTGACAGCTTCAAACGGAGACAGAGCTACATCAGCAAATACTTGAGCAGAGGCACTGCTAAGAAAGTATATGGAACTCCTGCTATGATCTGGCAGGATGTCGGAGTAAAGCTTCTTAAAGTATTCATAGAGACCAAATTTACAGCCACCCTGAACACCATATCCAAAAAACTTTCCAGACCAACCCCTCCATAATGAAGAAGGGCCTTGCTCCCTCCAGAGGGTAGAAAACCCAGAAGCAATTCTATTATATTTTCGTGGATTCACCTGAAAATATAAAAATTTGAATGTTTAGAGTTTAGACCAAGAAACCTTAGTTTGAAGCCTTGAAATAGATATAATACAGGTAAAGTCTTAACAGGTACCATAATTCTTTGTAAAGGTACAAATTAGTACAAAAAATATACAGGGGTACACCATTAATACTGTATTTTAGAAAAAGTAAATAAAGTCCCCACCATCATTTTTAAAACATCCCAAAATTTGTAAATCTTCCTCTCTTTTGTAAGGGTAATTGATTAACTCAATTTTTCCCAATTAGTTCTAATTTTGGAGTTCGAGATAGTGAAAGTGATCAACGACTCTCGAAAACATAGTAATATTTATACCGAACATCGTTAAATTTCTAGTATTTTTATTTTTCTCCTTTAATATCTACAATAGTTTCTTGTAACATTATATTTCCAATATCATTATTTTGTCGGACTAATTTGAGTACTATTCATTTAAATCATAGGTGAATAGTAACTACTTAGAATAGGAAAAATATACCCGATTTTCTCAACAATTGGTATCAAAGTCAAAGGTTTCTACCTAGACAATTGTTTGTATTCCGTTTGTTTGCTATTGGAATATAGTTACTAGTTGTAATATGAAGAAATGGCGGAAGAAAAGTCTCTCTCAAACAAAGACCAACTATCCACATCAGTTAGAACAATGGTTATAAATACAAGGTTTGAGGTGAAGTTTGATGGAACTGATCATTTCGACATATGGTAAGGTGAAGTTTTAGATGCTCTGTTTCAATAAGGTCTAGACATCGTCATTAAAGAAAAGAAACCAGATGAAGCAAATGAAATCGAGTGGAAAAATATCAACCGATTGGTATGTGGTACAATCCGTTTGTGTCTCTAAAGAGAACAAAAGTACACGTTTATGAAGGAGATATCCGCAAGTAAGTTGGATAACAAGTTCATGAAAAAGAGCAGACATAATCGACTCTATTTGAAGAAGTTGTTCTGTTTTGAATACCTTCTAAGTATCACAATATACAACCACATTATTACTTTTAATCGATTAGTAGTAGATTTTGTTAAATATAGATGAAATTTTTAAAGATGAAGATTTAGCCTTGATGTTGTTAGCCTCCCTTCCTAATGAGTTTGATCACTTTATTACGAACTTACTCATTGGGAAGGATAAATTGTATTTTGAGAAAGTTTGTACTACTTTGTATAATTATGAAATTAGAAAGAAAGATAAAAAAAAGAAAGCACGAATGAAGCAGTAAAAACATTGTCTGTAAGAGGGCATCCGCAAACTCGACAGAAAGGAAAGAGAGGCAGATCTCATTCAAAAAAAAGACTTGGTAAAGATGAATGTGCCTTTTGTCATGAAAAAGGTCATTGGAAGAAAAACTGTCTGAAGCTACAGAAGAAAGGAAAAATTGTGCCATCTGATGCATGTGTAGCTGAAAGCAATTCAAATTCAAATTCAAATTTTGCATTGGTTGGTTCGTCAACAACATCCTATCCTGGTGATTGGATTTTTGATTCAACGTGTACCTCCTATATGTCTCCTAATAAAGAGTGGTTCTTTAACTTTGAAGAAATAAAAGGTGGAGTATTAGTTCAAAAGATCAATACTACAGAGAATCCCGCAGATATGATGACCAAGGTGATAACGGTAATCAATTTCAGATATTGTCTGGACTTTATTAACATCCTACAAATTTGAATTGGTAATGGCGTCACTGATATAGAGATTGAAGAAATCATTTAACAGTCACTAAGTCGCTAAGGTGGAGATTTGTTGTATAGCTCCTTAGTGAGCAAATTGAAAAGGTTCCACATTGGTTAGGAATGAAGATGGGTATTGTATTTTGGGCTATAAATAAAGTCCCCTCCTCTACTTCTAAAACATTCCAAAATTGATAACACATTTTACCCAATTAGTTGTAATTTTGGAATTCATCCATTTAGAGAAAGTGAAAGTGGTCAACGATGCCCGATATATAGGTAACATTTATACCAAATCTCGTTAAATTTCTGACATTTTTATTTTTCTACTTCAATATCTGCTTTAGTTTCTTTTAGCATTATATTTTCAATAGCATTATTTTGTTGGACTAATTTGAGTTCTATTCATTTAAATCATAAGTGAATAGTAAATATTTAAAATAAGGAAAATATACATGATTTTTCTAATAGTACACTATTAGTCTTTTTTTGCTAATATAATAAAAAAAGTGTATAAAAAAATGTTAAATAGAATGCGCGTGAGAATTGACAATAACAAAATAGAAAGCTTACCATTTAAAAAAACATTTATTAATAGTTTACATTGGTCAAACTTGATTAAACTTTGTCAATCTAGTCCTTTTGTGGTCATTTTGGACTAAATTATACCTATTTGAAAATAGTAGGACTTCTAGTGTAACCATTGAAAATATAATACTTTTGTCTACCTTTCTTGAAACCATGGCAACACTCGGTACCCAACCCCAATATAGAACTATAACAAAAAAGCCTTGGAGTTAGGGAAGAACAATCAAGCTCATAGCTTTTAAAATGGTAAGATTGCAGCTGCTGACTTTAAGATAGCAAACTCCTAAGGGTATGTTTGTTTCTACTTTTAACACCTTGTAAATGCGCTTCTGTTAACCCAAAAAAAAATGATTCTAGACCACACAAGAAAATACTTTTCAAAAGCGCTTTAGAGCTGAAATCACATCTTGTGCTTCCTGATAGAATCCCACATTATATGTGTTTCTTTTTGAAATTGTTTTCTTCTAAAACTGCTTTTGTGAGTACCACTTTAAACAAAATCATAAGTAAATGGACTCCATATGTATCAATAAATACTTTAAGAGGGAGTTATATTTCATGGAAGAAGCAAGAGAAGGATTACAAGCATGACAATCTTTAATTTGTTTCCTATCATACTTTCTTCGAAACTGGCTTTAGGCAGAGTAAAATCAGGAAAAGCTATAAAAATATGAAATAAAAAAGAAAAGCAACCTCAATCGACAAAAAAAAAAAAAACATGCAGACATTTCCAGGGGTGAATGCAGGAGTCTTCGTGTGAAAGAAGATGGATAACCCCCCCTTCTATAACCCATTTTCCCATTTTATTACTGCCCTACTAAATTGGCATTAACTGCATTTGTAAGAAACATAGATTCTTTAAGCAATAAAGAATGGTGATTAAACTAATGAATAACCTTTAATAGACTATGTTACTGGATTCACTTTTCTTAAACTACCGTGTCCAAGCGACATGATATCAACATGCTGCCTATAATTTGGTGTAAAAAAAAATAGAAAAATAGTTGTGCCCTAAGAGTCCGTTCTTGGTGTCTTGGTGTTTTAGAGTCCATGTAACATATGAAAATCTTGAAAAGCTCTTAAATGCCTGGGATAAGAGTTCCATCAAGGTGATCAAAAGATATTTCCAAACATTTATGTATTGTAAAGTAATTGGACATAATCAAAATGAACAAAAATTGCTATGAACCCTTAAAAGAATGTCATGAAAAACTTCCAAGTGCATAGATTTTTTAACCAACACAAAGAAAAACCCATTTATATTTTCACCTACAAATACAATAAACCCCTCTGAAAAAGAATCAAAACTATAATAATAATGAAACTTGAAAAATTAACCTGCATATTAACTTTCAAGACATCAAGAGGGGTAATAGCAAGATGGGTAGTACCAGCACTGAGCATTCCTCCCACAGTACAAAGTCCATAATACCCAGGTGAAAATTCTTCACAAAGCTGTACCTCAACCCCTCTCATCTTCTCGATATCCAGAACCCTTTATCCTCCTCAAAAACTGGTACCACCTTTCGAAGCTTAGCTCTGCTCTGCTCTGCACTGATAATTATTTTTCACTCCCCATGGCGGCTACACATTGCAAGAAAGAAATGGAAAGTTGGGTTTTGTTCGATTATGACGTATATATAATAGAGAATAACGAGTTACAGGTCCCGCCCTACACAACGCTAGACGTATATGTTCTCACGAGCAATTTGCCAATTGTAGGTTGAAATGTAAACAAAGAAAAGGAAAGATCTTTGTTTCTATATACGTGTCGAGTTTAGCATTAAAGTGAGTCCTTTTATGATACGTGTCAAGCTTAACTTTGAACCGAGTCAGATGCTTTTTCTGAGAGACTCACTCGCTTGTTTGCTATACGTCCACGTTCTGCCGTTCCAAAACCTCCAAAATATATGGCTTAGTTTCTAACAACATGCCAAAAACGCGTCAACTACATTGTAACATTCTATTACTAGGTATATTGGGTTTAGTTTCACACGGATCAAATCCTTACATTTAAAATCGATCAGTCATTAGATACGGTTAAATTTTATAATATGCAATTTATCTGAGAATTATAATTATCAAATACAAATTCTTCCATTATATATATATATGAATTATTTTTTATTAAATAATATTTTTTATAATATTATAATATTTTAATAAAGAATTATGATAACTACAAATTCACATAACATAAAATTAAAAATTATAATATATGATACCATTTTAAAAAATAACTAATAACTTTTTAAAAAAAAATAGAAATAAAAAAAGAAAAATGATCCATTAAATAATTTTATTAAAAAGTTTAAAAAAATTAAAAGTACTAAATACATTTTTTTATTATATGGAATAGAATATAAATTTTATTTAAGTTTAATAATATTATTAAAAAATTTATAAATAAATATAAAAATATTATATTTTAATATACGTAGATTAGATCACATTTATGTAAATTTTAAAATATTAATCCGTTATTTGATCTACATATGGATTTTGAAAAAAATTATTCAATTCAATATAATCATTGTATAAAAACCATTCATAATTATTCAAATGTGAATGAATTTTATGTATAAATTAAATAAATTAATATTTTATATATCATCGGTCACACTCACATTAATATTTTGATTTACTATACTTTTTTAGAAAAAATTAATTAAAATCAATTCAAAAATTACTAATAAAAAATTATAGATGTATGATAATGAAAATGTCACAAAAAAATAAGAAAAATAAAGAAAAAAAGTTATTAAAATGATCAAAATTTTAAAAAAAATTATGAAAGTGTAATGTAACAATAAATTGATTAAATTATATAATTTAAAATAAAACTATTAATATATCAAAAAATAATAATCAATATATACTCCTTTTAAAAGTTTGTCATTTTATAGAGAAATGTCATGATTTGAATACCCATTTTTATTGTAAAATAAACAAGCTCTTATTTGATTTTTAGTTAAGTATTTATTATTATTCAAATATATTACTTAAAATTAAAAAAAGATAAATGTTACAATGACTTTGTAGTGTTTTTGGTCCTAGGTTGTTCAATTCTTAACAAGAAATCTCACATGATTATTTCTTCTTTTTTTTCTTTTTTTTTCAATTGTAAGAAAAAAAAAAGAAAAAACAAAAAGGCCAAAAAAACTTAAATTGTATTTGTTCCTAAAATAAAAACTTAACAAGAATATGAATAGTAATATAAATTGAATTTAATGGATTTAATATATATAATTAAAATAATGATAAATATTAAAATAAAATTTATAAAAATATAAATGAAATAAAATTAGAAATATTTTTTTATTCTTAAATAAGATAAAATAATAATAAATAATTATGTAAATATATAAGAAAATAAAATATTTTAGCGTATTCTTAAAGAGTACGAGAAGAATGAAGATTTATGATATTATTATAATATTTTACATTTCATTTCAAATACACCTATAAATTAAACATAAAATATCTTAAATCATAATTATTATCATTTCTTACCATTATTATTCCTTACCTATGAGCCGATTGTGAATAAAATAATTAAGCTTATACCTAATTGTATTTCACCATAGACAAGTATTAAAGAGAACAACAAATATTTTTTTTTAATAAAAACTTCTTTTTTTCTAACGAGAACAACATAACTTAATGGGATTGGCACTTTTTTAAATTTAAGAAAAGGGCTACCTTTAGCCAGTTTATCAATTTTGTTATTTACTTTTCTTTTTTTTTTAACAAATAAAACCTCGTTGAAATAAGTAATTTATTCATAATATCTCAAATTATTAATTATATAATATAATTTTTTATTCACTTGGAAAGTTTTTCCTTAATGATTATGATGACTATAAAAGTAGAGTTATTAGAATTTTTTTTACTTAATATTTACTTGTTTTATTCAATAAATAATATTTTTGGAGCTAAAAATATTAAAATATAAAAACTTTAGTGAAAAGGAGAAAAATATAATTTTGTGATTTTTTGAAATTTTTATGAATCATTTATAATTTTTTAACGCATGGCTAATAAGGAGTTACTACATGGCTTATCATGCAAGCAGAGGACCTAACTGGGCAAGCCAGGTAGACAACATGTAAGTAGGGACAATAAATCGTAAATCATCACGTGTGAGAAGGACGAACCACATGCCACGTGTTGGCACAATGTTCAATCTGAGTTCGAAGCACGGTCAAGCCTTCACGCCACATGTCACCACTCTACTAGTCCAATTGTTCCACCCGTACACCATACTGATGAGCAAAATCGGCATCGTTGATCCTGCCAATACTTTAGTTTTATATTTATAAAACTCTCGCAAGTGCACGAATCATTTCATAAAAAATGATAAGTATACTCCCAAGGTCGATCTAAGGGAGGAATATATATGGTTTTTAATTTATTATTCAAACTTTTAAAAACGAAATTAAATCATAAACATCATGTCACGATATTTGGGTTTTGTGTGTTTCATAATCTAATAACATAAAAATAAACATAGATACGAATTCAATAAATATTTATGCAAATTTTATCATTTATAATAGTAGAGTATTTATGAATATAATAACTAAGTTAAATATGTTTTCTCATATTATTTAGGCTATTAAAGATATAAATTGATATTTATTGATTCTCTCTTTTTTATATGAATACCACATTTAGTGGGGTTAGATATTCTTTGTTAATTAAACAAATTAATTAACACCTATATGTGAGATTGATAACTAATTTGGTTAATTAAATTAATTCCTTTTTTTCTAAGAGATTAAAAATGAACCATTTAAATGACACATTTGGTGGGGTTAAACAGTTTAAACTTTATTCAAGATGTTCAAATTAAACCCATGAATCTAATTATCCAAATTCAAGTTTTAAAACCACTACTGAAAACATGCTGTCAATACATTTTTAGATAATAATTTTTATAAAAACTTTTGAAATAAAGCTTCACTCTAACTACCGGGCGATTGTACCAACAAATAAAAAAACACTACTCTAAATTAGACCAGATAACTAAACCTTAAAATCTAATTTCAGATTTAAATTTGTAATGAAAAATAATATATTTTTCTCTAATATTCCTAATATAAAATCTTGAATAAAAATAAAATCAATTCATTTTATAGGTTTTTACCTATTTAATATTTCACAAGCATAACAACGTTATTATTATATCATGTTTATAAACAATTAATCATGTTAAATTTAATCATGGATAAATTAAATATAACATATAAGAATAAAACATAAAAAATAACTATAAATAAAATATAATCTTTATAGTACTTTGAAGCTAATTATGTTGTTGGGAAACCTTCAATCGGGTTTGCATTTATTTTATTGAATCAAAAAGATAATAATTTACAAAAAAATAACTAATTCTTTTAAAAAAGAGAAGAACTTTAAAACTAAGAAAAAAATAAAAAACTAAGATAATAGAAAAAGAAAGAGATAAGAAGATGCTTTTGGTGTTTTTAGTTGTGTTTTGTAATGGAGGAGATAGAGATATTTATAGGTGATAAGAGGATGAAAAAGTGGGAAATAAATGATAAAAAATGAGAAAAATGTGTAATAGGTGGATGATGACATCATCGTTGATGTAAGTATTGACACAGGCAGTAGGGCACACGAATTAGTCATGTGGGCTCGAATGAGCGCACCGGCGCGTGCAGGGTCGGTAGATGCGCGCACAGACTTCAGCGTTGTTCGGGCGATGCTATGGCGCCCTGTGCGAATTTCTCAGCACGGTTGGGCAGCTACATGGGCGATTTCATCCTTTTTGACCCATTTTGTCCAATTTTTCCATCTTTTTTTACTTTTTCTCAATATATTTGTGATGTATTACCTCTAGTATTTTTCTTCGAATCTTTATTTATTTTTTAAGCAAAAATACCATAAAAATAATAAGAATACCCGTGATTTCGAAAACACAAATTTATATAAAAATACGATAAAATCATATAAATATAAAATATTTTTAATTAATTAAATTAAATTAAATCATGGTAATTTTAGTGCTTTTTAAGCGCTCATTACACGCCATCCATTATCACGAATCACGTTGCGTCGTGTGACATTGACTCGGACTGGTCTCCCCTACCATGTGTTGTGCTCTAATTCGTCCGATGAATTATTTGTGCCACATGTCATGTTGTGATTGATTGGTGCTATTCATTTTGCTTGTTTTAATCTCAGCCTTTGATACGAAGCTAATCTAAAGGTCCAAATTGCACTTGAGCTATATTTAAGCTCATAATCATCCTATAAACCCAAAGGATCCACCATTAGGATAATTTTGGCCAGTTTTTGGAACTAAAAAGAGAGAAAAATTTAAGAAGATATACAATTTTGGTGAAGATTCAAGAGGAAAATAGCACTACAATTCAAGAGATTAATTGTATTTCTTATTCTACTCTTTCTTTATCAATTTTTATATCTTTTTTATGAAAAATATGAGCTTTATGAACCTAATTATGTGTAGTTAATTTATTAATCTAGGGATCTTATGAACCCAATTTTCACCATGTGATGATCTAATATTTTACTCCAATTATTATTTTAATTTAATTATATTATTTAATCTGATTTTTATGCTATTAATTGTTTGACCAATAATTTATCTATAGAGGCAATTAAATAAATTTGAGAGAATTATTTAATTGTTTGTCTTGATTAAATAACATGCATAATTTCTAGGTAGAGATGTATGATTTTTATATATGTGATCCATGATTAATGAACTTAATGTATAGTATGCAATTTAATTGACATAAAAGTGTGATTAAATTAATTATTATATGATGTGTAGTTTACTTGGGAGAGGAAAACATACTAAGTTAGTATTCAATTGATCATGTAATTAATTAATAATTATATTGAGAGGATATTAGTGATTCATATGTTTAGAAAATTAAGAGATTAAATATTCCTAGATATTTTCTCGTATATCTTCTTATTTACCAAATATGATTTAGTTAATTATTGTTATTTACTTATAGTTATTTTAATTTTTATTTCTTAAAATATAAAAACACAAAAAAACGGTTTTTATTTTTTTAGTTTTAAAAATTAGTTTATAATAAAATAATCTTTGTGTAAACAATCTTTTATTATCATTATATTAATTGTTGTGATATGTATATGTGCATATTCATTACAAACCCAATTTGTGTGGCAATCAAGTTTTTGGCGATGTTATTGGGGATTATAAATATTAGAAATTATTTATTTATTTTTCTTTACTTTAATTTTAATTTACTTATTTTCTTTTACTGACTTTTTTATTTTAGTTAATTTCTTTAATTAATTTCTTTATTTTAACTTTAATTAATTTATTTTATTTTATTTTATTTAGACACATCGTTTAGTGCTATTAGAAGCATAATTGAGAAAAATGCTACTAATAATTTTCACTTGCTAATGGATAGAATGACAGTCACAAGAAGAGTAGTTGGAATGCATGAGGAAAATGATATCACGACATTTAAAACTCAAGTGTCATCTTTGGTAAATCTTTTAAAGGTTTAAAACTCATCAGCAAGTATAAACCAAGTCCAAGATTTATGGGTATCTTGTGTGTTTTATGGTAGAGCCAACTTTTTTGATAATTATCCAAATAATCTTGAATCAATATTTTATATGGATAATGTGAATCAAAACAATAATCCATACTTGAATAAATATAACCCAAGATGGAGACAACATCTAAATGTCTCTTAGAATAATAACAACAATCAAGGTGGTAACCAATTCAACCATTAATTATTTCCATCATCTAGTTTCCAACAATCACAAGCCCAAGAAAAGAAGTCATCCACTGAGGACAATACAAATGCTTTAATGGGGATGATGAAAAACTTCATCCAATCATTAAATACAAAAGTGTCCACTCAAGAGGCATTAATTCGGAATTTGGAGAACCAAATGGGACAACTTGCCCAGGCTATAAGTCAAATGCCTCAAGTTAACCTTCAAAGTAACACAATTGTAAACCCAAGAAGAAGAGGTGAGGACTATCGTGAATCATTAGCCTTGAGAAGTGGTAAAACATTAGAGGAAGATGAGACTCAAAAGGATAAGGAGGACTATGAGACTAAAAAGGATAAAAAGAAAATAGAAACTAAAAAGAATGAGTAGGGATTAATGGATAAAGATAGTAATGAAAAGGAAGTAATTCAGCTAAAAAAGAGCAACCACTACAAACCTACTATTTCTTTTCCTCAAATACTACAAAAGAAAAGGTCAGATACGCAATTTTCAAATTTTTTGAAAGTTTTCAAAAAGCTGCAAATAAACATACCATTTGTTGAGGCACTTGAACAAATGTCGTCTTATGCCGAATTCATAAAGGATATACTATCAAAGAAAATGAGGCTTGGAGATCATGAAACAATAACCTTGATTGAAGGTTGTAACGTCATCCTTGATAGAAAACTACCACAAAAACTGAAAGATCCAAGTAGTTTTGACATCCTTGCACTATTGGGAACATCCATTTTGGCAAGGCACTATGTGATTTGGGTTCTAACATTAACCTAATGGCAGACATGTCAATTAAAAGACCTCGAAGTGTGGTAGAATATTTGCTAATAAAAGTAGACAAATTCATCTTTCTAGCCGACTTCATTGTGTTAGACATGGAGGAGGACTGTGACATTCCTATCATACTTGGTCGTTCTTTCTTAGCAACCAAAAAACACTCATTGATGTACAAAAAGGTAAGCTTACAATAAATGTGCAAGATGAGCAAATGAAATTTAATGTGTTTAAAATAATTAAATTTTCTAATGTTGACAATGGTAGTGATTGCTTTTGAATAGATAATATTGATGAGCTAACCAACGATGTGCTTTATGACATGTGCCCTATTGATGATTTAGCTAGAGTCTGTGCTTGTTAATTCTGTAAACACACATAATAATGAATACCATGACACTTATATAGGCATACAAATTCATGTCGTTAGCTTAACAAAACTTGTTGAATCACCCTCGCTTATGACTTTAACACATGATGCTATGAACAAGGACATCAACTCAATAGAAAACAACTTAACCTATTTTAACTTTAAAAATATAGAATCAAAGGTTGATATTGTTAATTGTGTGAAATTTTTGGACGACATGCCTCTTATGTTCGTATTAAATGCATTTGTGAAATTTCTTGAAATAAGCTCACAGTTTAAACTATCCATTGATGAGCCACCCAAATTAGAGCTTAAACTTTTACCTTCTCATCTTTGTTATACATTTTTGGGTGATAACGAGACACTTTCAGTCATAATCTCGACTTATCTAAGTATGGAGTAAGTGGAAGCACTATTAAAGGTGCTAAGAAACTTCAAAAAAACTATAGGTTGGTCTATTGCAGACATAAAAGGCATAAGCACATCTATATGCATACACAAAATCTTACTGGAGGATGGGGCTAAACCCACCAGGGATGCACAAAACCGCTTAAATCTCATCATGAAAGAAGTGGTGAAGAAGGAAATTGTCAAGTGGATAAACATGGGAATTATTTACCCAATATCGGATAGTGAATGGGTAAGTCCAATCCAATGTGTACCAAAGAAAGGAGGAATCACTGTGGTGGAAAATGAGTCCAATGAGTTAATACCTACTAAGATTATCATGGGATGGAGAGTATGTGTGGATTTTCGTAAAGTAAATAAAGCTACAAGGAATGATCATTTTCCTCTCCTATTCATGAATAAAATGCTTGACCAATTAATTGGGCATTCTTTCTTTTGCCTTCTAGATGGATACTCTAGTTATAACCAAATTGCTATGACACCTGAAGACCAAGAAAAAACCATCTTCATATGTCCTTATTGAAAATTTTCTTTCGAGAGAATTCTCTTTGGATTATGCAATGCATCTGTTACATTTCAACGCTACATAATGACCATTTTCTCAGACATGGTCGAGAAGAATCTAGAAATCTTCATGGATGCTTTTTTGGTCTTTGGAAACTCATTTAATGAATGTCTACACTATCTTTCCTTAGTGTTACAAAGATGTGAGGAAACGAATTTGGTTTTAAACTGGGAGAAATGTCATTTCATGGTACATAAAGGTATAATCTTTGGCCACAAAATTTTAACTAATGGTATTGAAATGTATAGAGCTAAGATAGAAGTGATTAAGAAACTACCACCACCTAACAATGTACGATGAGTAATGAGTTTCCTTAGGCATACTGGTTTTTATAGTAGATTCATAAAAGATTTTTCCCAAATTTCCAAACATTTGTGTAATCTTTTGGAAAAGGACATGCCTTTCAAGTTTGATGATAAATCTTTAATGACATTCCAGGTGCTGAAAGAGAGACTAGTGTCAACACTAGTTATAAATTTTTAACGGCATATCCATAATACATTTTCTAAATGTTTTTAGTCATAAATTTTTTTAAATAACAATTATATACTCATATATACACTAACGAAGTTCAAGTTACTCAACACCCTTAGAGATTAATCCTAATATCTTGGAGATTAAAAACACATAAATAACTTTACATAATATAAATAAATATAACAAATTTTTACAACACAAACTCAAAAATAACCAATGAAATTAATTCCATCATGTTATATGCATGTAATATATAGAAATTCTTGCAAAAATTGAAACAAAAATAAAGATGGCTAGTGCATGGATCACCTTGTTTTATTTGGAATTGAGGGTGTGTAAAGTTGAAATGGTTCAATTTTAAACTAAATTCGAAGTAATTCAACTTAATCAATTATTGAAATATGATATCTAAATCGAACTAAAGGTGTAAAATCAACCCAAATTGAATAAAAATTTTGGGTTAGATGGGTCAATTTTTGAACTTTTTTATATTTATGTAGATTGTGTCATATAAATGTGTTGCTTTAAAATAAATTTTATTATACAAATTTTAAACTTTATAATTTATATCACACATATGATATCACAATTTTCATTTTTTCTAACCGTAGAGTTCTAAACTTAAAGTAGCATAAATCTTAAAACATACATGTACTAATTTAAACATATTTATGTATACCATATATGCAACTATAAGAAACGATAATTTTGATTGTAGATGATTAAAATGATATATTAGAATATTTAATTTTTGAATGAGTAGACAAATAATAATAAATTAAAGAAAATAATTGGGTGTGGAGTCATTTGGATTTTATAACTATAGTTTTCATACACTTTCATTATGTGATTATTGATGCTAGCTTATTTAATCATGCAACTTAAAATAAGACTAATTAAGTCAAAAGAAATTAAAAATTATGATCTTTTTAAGACAGAATTAGGATTTATATATTTGATTAATAAAAAATATATTAAAAAATTAGCTCTTTATGCTCGTACTCTCTCCCTCGTTCTCTCTCTCCTTCCCATTTCTCTTCAATATTTTATTAATACAAAACAACAATAAAAAATTGAGAGAAAATTAAGAGAGATCAAATAAAAAATTGAGATCAAATTGAGAGAGATTAAATAGAGAGGGAGAGAAAGAAAGAGCAAGAGGAAGGAAGAGATAGATAAAGACATAACGAGAAGGAGAGAGAGAGAGATTGGATTTTTTTAATGTCTTTTATTAATAAAATATATAAATCATATTTTATCTTTAAAAAAATCAATTTTTTTTGAAAATTTTAACTTAATTAATCCTACTATTAAATTTTATGGGATCAAATAAGCTCATCTCAGTAAAAATAGGATGAAAGTGCATGAAACCTATAGTTAGAAGATCTAAAGGACTCGATTCTCAAAATAATTAATGTAATATACATATGGTTGATTCGATTTTGATTAATTTTTGACACTTAAAAATCTACCTATGATCATTTCTCAAAAGTTAAAACTAAATTAAATCAATAATCCTTTGAAATAAAAAAAAATTGAATTGATCTGGATTAATTTGAATGTTCAATATCTTAAACTTTTCTATAAAAGAAATCACTACATATTTGTCATACGGTTTTTTGGGATTTTTTTAAAATTAAAAATAATATCTTTTGAATTTTTACGAAAATATGCCACATAGTCAAGTGTATTTTCTTAAGTTTTTGTTAATATAGGCATTATTTAATAATAATTTTGATTTATGATTTAATATTCGGTTTGTGATTTATTATTTTTTTGTAAAAATAATCACTAATTCATTTGGTAACAATTTTTAATTAGTGATTTACAAGAAAAAAATCAAAAATTATTTACAAGTTATTAAGAGGTGTAGGATGAACGAGGATTCCTACTATTATTATAATGTCTTACATTTCATTCCAAATCTACAATTAAATTGAACACAAAAATACCTTGAAAATAATTATCATTATCATTCTTTACCTATGAGTTGATTGTGAAAGAAATAATTGAGTTTATACCTAATTAGACAAGACTCGAGAGTATTAAAGAGGATAGCAAATTTATTTTTTTAAAATATAAACAACTTTTTTCACGGGGAGAACAGCATAACCTAATGGGCTTGGCACATTTTTAAATTTAACAAAAGGGTTAACTTTAGCTAGTTTATCAATTTTGTTACTTTTTTTTTCAACAAATAAATTAGTTTATCCATAGTATCACAGATTATTAGTTATATAGTATAATTTTTTACTCATCTATAAAGTTTTCTCTCAATAATTAGAAGCATGATATGAGTGTTATTATCCAATATCTACATATAATGAATAAGTCTTATATCAACATTCAGTACATACAACACTCGAATTTGTACACTCATGTCTTACAATGCAATTGTGAAGCTAACTAGAGTAACCCATGTAGGTGTACCTTGCTTTAGTTTGACCTAGTAAATTTTTGACATGCATTAATGTTTACCCGTAATACATTTTTTAATAGTTTTTAGTTATCAATTTTTTTAAATAAAAATTATATACTCATACATATACTAACCAAGTTCAATTAATTCACACCTTTATAGTGCTTACAGTAATCATAAGTCATTATATTATGAGTCAAATGAATAATTCTAAAAACTTAGAGATTAAAAAACACAAATACATAATATAAATAAATATAATAAAGTTTTACGATACAGACTCAAAAATACTCAATGAAATTAATTCCGTCATATTACATGCATGTAATACATAGAAATGCTTGCAAAAATTGAAACAAAAATAAAGATGACTAAGGCATGAATCACCTTGCTTTATTTGGAATTGAGGATGCAAAAAGTTAGTTATTTTGATTTTGAACTAAGTTTGAAGTAATTCAATCTAATCAATTCTATAAATATGAAAACCGAATCGAACTAATGGTGTAAAACCAACCCAAATTAAATCAAAAAAATTTGGGTTGGCTTTATAATTTGTATGATATATATGATATCACAATTTCCATTTTTTTAAATTGTAGAGTTCTAAAATTAAAGTAGCATAAATCTTAAAACATACATGTACTAATTTGAATATATTTATTTATACTATTGTAAGAAAATATAATTTATGATTGTAGATGACTAAAATGATATGTTAGAATATTTAATTTTTGAATGAATGAATAAATAATGATAAATAAAAAATAAATTGAAGAAAATAATCGAGTCGAAAATCATTTAGATTCTATAACTGTAGTTTTTATACACTTTCATCATTGATGCAAGTTCATTTAGTCATATAATTTAAAATAAAATCAATTAGGCCAAAAAAGTTAAATTTTTGATTTTTTAGAGCTAAAATAGGGTTTATATATTTGATGAATAAAAAATATATTAAAAAACAACACTCTAATAATATATGATTCTTATATATGTGATTTTTTTATAAGATAGATCAGATGTAGAGAAAGAGAATGAGAGAGAGAGAGAAAGAGAAAGAGAAGGAAGAGAGAGAGAGAAAGAAAAAACGAGAAGGAGGGAGAAAGAGAAAGAGAAAGAGCAAGAGAATGAGAGAGATTCAAATTTTTTTTATTTAATGTTTTTTATTAATAAAATATATAAATCATATTATATCATTGAAAAAATTTAAATTATTTTGAAATTTTTAACTTGATTAATCGTATTTTAAATTTTATAAAACTAAATGAGCTCACCCTAATAAATGATGAAAGCGTATGAAACCTATACTTAGAAGATCTGAAGGACTCGATTCTCAAAATAATCAATATAATATACACACGAGTTGATTCAATCTTGATTAATTTTTGACACTTAAAAAACAAATCAACTCATAATTCTTTGAAAGTTAAAACTAAACTACACTAATAACCCTTTGAAATTGAAAAAAATAAATTAAATAAATTAAGTATAATTGATCTGGATTAGTTCGAGTATTCGATATCTTAAATTTTCTATAAAAGAATTCACCAAGTATTTCTCACGTTGTTTTTCAGGATTTTTTTATATTAAAAACAGTCATATGTTGTGACGAATCTCTTGAATTTTTGCAAAAGTATTTCATAAAATAATGGTTTTGATTTATGATTAAATATTTAGTTTGAGATTTATGATTTTTTTTTATCAAATTAATCACCAATATGTTTGGTAACAACTTTTACTTAGTGATTTTCAAAAAAAAAAAAAAATCAAATCAAATCACTTACAAGTTGTTTGAACTTTATATTTTTTTGATTTTTTTTAAACTTGAAAAATAAAGAAATATTTTTTGGTTATTATTTTAAAATTTACGTTTTTAATTATTTTATTCAAATATTTATAAATACAAAAATTGTAAGACTTGATTTATTTTCCAAAAAAATATTTAGTAAAAATGAAAAAAATTAAAAATCAAAAATCGTATTTTTAAAAACTTACTAACGCTCCTTTGGTAATGATTTCTTAAAAAAATTGAAAATTAAAATAAAAAATAGTTAACAAACATATTTGATTGAAAAATTACTTAAAAAATTAAAAATTAAAAATTAAAATCGTTATAAAAAAACTAATTTAATAAAAAAAATAGTTACCTTGATGAAATGAATAAAAAAGAGAAGTCAGATTTATATAAAAATTAGAAAAAGTAGTAAATTATAGTATACGAAATAGTTTTACCCGCAAATGATTGTCTTCAATGTTTCAATCTAGGGACAAAAATTGGTGCATTTGTTTGTATTACTATGTAGTATTTGAACCATAATTTTTGTTTTTTCTTTAAATCCAAATTATATTTTCTCACGAGTTTCAATTGCCTTGGATATATATATTGCAAAATGGCATTTTAGTGAATTTTTTTTATATATATTTAGTATTTTAGTGAGTTTCGGATTTGAAATATTATTATAAAAATAACAAAAACCATGATCGTAAATCTCCAAAAAAAATGCAAGTGTCAAGCTAAATTAGAAAGAAACATGACAAACTAAAAATTATATTTATACTAATTCGACCGTATCCTATTTTTTATTTGTTGTTATATGTAAATCTCGCTTATAAATTTGGTGAGATCCAATATAATTATTGAAATATTTAAATTATTTTTGAATAATAATAAGTGAATAATGAAATTTCCTAATATCTAAGGATGTGTAGTTGAATTGAAGTCGCTTTAGATGTAAATTTTCTTGGAAATTTAAAAAAGAAAAAAGAAGATTCCAATCTAACACACCCAAGAGTATCATGTAAGAGCAATTGAGAGGAATAAAAGAAGTTTGTTTTCATAATCATAATTTTTATTCTTTCAATTTACATAATTTAAATCCTAACGTTTTAAATTTAACAACGTTATATTTAACCATAATAAAACCTAACTTTTTAATTTATTTGATCAATTTAATTTTGAAAGTATAATTTGATTCCTAACATATATTTATAATTTAATCATCAATATTTCAACTATGTAAGTTTTAAGTATCATTTCTTTAAATCAATTTGACAAAAATTAAAATTTTGAATTAAATTTATCAAATTTAAAAATATTAAAGACTAAATTGTATAAATTAAAATATTATGGATTCAATTTAATATCTTAAATAAATTATGTACCAAATAGAGAAGGGGGAAGAAGAAGAAAAAAACCACCTACGTTTTACCTAATTTTTCTTTCTGTTGAAAATAATTCAAAATTCATAATTATTATGGTTAGAGTTGTCATGTAATTTGTAACTTAAATTTGAAAAAATTTATACCGGGAAAATTTATTAATAATGTACCTTATATTTTCAAAACAAATATTATTTATACTTTAATTAAAATGACCCAAAATAAGTCAAATAATAGAGGAATAATTTTACATATCCTTCATGAACCTCTGTAAACCTTGTAATGAGTAATACGGATCAATTACAAATACATCTATCTAGATTTCATGAAATAACAAAAAAATTCACTATGTTTGAAAAGTAACAATTACACACCTTGTCACTATTTCAATTTTTTTTTCAAGTGGGGCATTTGCCAAAAAAAAAAAAAAACAATAAAAATCAACAAATTTCAAGTGGGGCATTTGCTATTTTTGAAAACATAAGAAGGTTCTCTATTAATTTTCCCAAATGAAAAAGTTAAATCACTAATCATTCATATTCCTAATATATCCTTGCATCAAAACCAGTTTCTTCTAAATTGGCTAGGCGATTTAGGAGCATTCAAACGAGCTATTTAAGAGGATTTTTGTTTCTTTTTTGTGTTTATTAATATCTCATCAAGTTTTGATGAGGAGGAGGAGGAGTGGTGGTTAAGGTTTTATATTTCTCAAAATAAACCTAGCTATGGCACTCTGGGATTTAAACCCCTTTTCTCCTTCCCAAATGCTGGTTCTTGACCACTTAAACTAGAATAAATGAATCACTATCCTTCTATAGAAAAAAGAGATTGAGAAATCTGATTTTTTTTTAAAAAGAACATAACTTAGATGGGATTTTGAAGCTAGCGCAAGTGAGTGCGGATAAAGTTGATTTAAATGTCTCTGAGTGTCATGAAACAATCTTCACATGATGCTAGAAGATTGTCCAAAACTGGATTTGGATAGTTCCTCCCAACAATAAGAACTTTAACTTCATTAATTAACCGGAGAATAGTGTGTTTTCTAAACCTTTCAGAATTTTCTTTGAGCAACTTCAACCAAGCCATCTTGGAAAACGTCTGCGGCTCACCCATATTTTGATTCAAAAGGCAGGAAAGGGCAGCATTCCAATCATCTTTCTCCAGCATCATGCAAAACCTTTCTTTGATGAGAGGAGAAGGTAGAACCTGACCTGCCTTCGTCAAGTGGCTCCATGTTAAGTCAAGAAGATTTGCCTGAAAATTACAAGTCATTATGAGTTTTGCTATATTAAATTGTTATGTACATCAAGTGATATGTCAGTATTGCATTGGTTGTTAAATCGAAAAGGTGAGATGTTGAGATAATTGTGAGGTACTTATTTATGACATGTGGACTAATACATGGGATAAAAAATATTTTCCAATCATGATACTCCATGTGGACTAATACATGCATCAAGTTGCAATAAAAAGTATTTTCCAGTCATGATATTCCATTAAGTAGGAACTGTTTCAAATTTTCAAGCCCAATTTTTTAACTATAAACACGATTCAGCTTTTAGTGGCATAAGAAATAATACTAGATAACATCCAATGTAGAATGTGCCATCAAGGAGTCTTTAACTATGAAGATTCACTTTCGTGGAAACCAAAAATCTTGAAACTATGAAAACAAAAAGAAACATGAAAGAAGGATCACCTTTCCCGCTTTTGAAGCATTCATTATCATCGAAAGATGGCGTTTTGCATTAAAATGATACCCGTGGTCCAGCATCTGTTTGTAAACATACTCAAAATCATCCCATCTTCTCTCTGCAAAATATGCATTCAACAAAGTGTTAAAAGTGTGGAGATCTGGTATCACACGAGATTTGTAATCTGATTTGCTGCTGATATGATTTCCATCTTCTAATATCTTCTCAAAGAGCTCCTTTGCTTTCTTTAAACACCCATGTCTCACATAAGCTTGCAGCATTATATTATAAGTAACGAGATTCGGGGAGCAGAAGTCATTCATTTGGTTGAAAATATATTCACCATCTTGAATATTCCCAGAGTTGAGACAAGCTTGAATTAAGCCAGTATATGTTACCACTAGAGGTTTATTTGCAACCTTGCATATCTTCTTAATCTGGGAAAAGCGTAAATAACACCATGAATGATCTCACACTGCGTCAGCAATTACCACAGATAACCACATGTAGTAACGTTTTAAGCATTTAAATGTTTTAATATCATTTGATAATCATATGCACTCACATTTTAAAGTGAAATCATTAATAGAAAAAATATTGTGAACTATGAAAAGATAAAAATGCAGGCACATTTTTTGAGATACACAGAAAACTATGTATTTTGAAAATCATATTTAGCTATGCTAGCTGTTGCATCCCAGTGAAAAAGAGAGGGAAACAAATGAGCCAATATATTTTATTTCGATATATCAGAAAATGTTCTTGTTCCTCATCCAAAACAACCTCCGAAGAGGATTTCTCATAACAGCATGAAAGAGAACTGAGACACCCACGACATTAGACTGATGTAACTTTTCCTACGCAACAATTAATGAGACATGGCAACAAATTTGACACAATTGTTTGTAGAAAATTCATTTTTTTCTTAGCCTTCATGAGTAGCTTCCTTTTTTAGTACGCTGGTATTTTCCTTTACCTATTCTCCTGTGATGCCAAATAATGATAATGAAGAAAGCATGAACTCACCCTAACCAAAAAATTTAAAAATATATCATATAAATTTTTGAGTGTGTTTACAGAGATGGAATGGGAGTATCCCAGTATGAGTCAATCATCCTCATCAAAAACTTATAGAAAAATCAGATATCAATTCTCCTAAAACTTTAAGCTTATGGGAGGTGAACTTAATAACTCATTTATATACTCTTTAACATTCCCTTTCAAGTGTGGGCTTTATGCAACATATAAATCAAACACTTACAATTCAACAATTGGGGTTACCAGGTTTTGAGTACATAACCTCTAGCTTAGGAGAGTTGTGCTTAACAACTAATTTATACTCTTTAACAAACCTCAATAGAGAGTTCTAATGACAACATGAACCATGATAAACACTCATGACAATGGAGGGATGTAATTTTTGCAATGAACCAACTCAAAGAAATGGGTCGTATCCATAATTGAAGCTTCAAGGATCATCAAAAAAAAATTATATTGATTTTTTAAAATTTCTTGTTAGGTTGGGTTTATGCTTTCTTCATTTCTCATTTGTTGATGACAAGAGAATTGATAGTGAAGAAAAACAGGATCTTATTATCTTAGTCAAAATGGAAGCTACTCCTGAAGGATAACATATGGAAGAACTTCCTACTAACGATCGAGTCCATTACGTCATTACTATAAGGCGCCAAGACTCTACAAGTCAAGGCTAGCCTATCATCTTTTGAATCTAAAACACAACCCTTGCATAAATACTTCAATGTTCCTTGAGAAAATACCACGAGAAGTACTCTCAATCAAGCCTCGCATACATGCGACATAATGATTGCTTCTCAACATCAAGGTTACTCAAACGAGACACTCGTCCCATAAGGTTCCTTGTCATCAAGGAACTAGGCCACAAAACTGCTCAAATAATCATGCAAGTCATGAACGTTAATAGCAAGTAGTACAACAAATGTACCAAGACTTAGTCAGCTTCTCACACCTCTTGTTGGGTCTCTCCATATATACCCTCGAGTGCATGTCTTACAACCAAGCATATCCATTTAACTAAGCCCACATATTGCTCGAGTGAGCAACTCCTTGATCCGAAACCTACACATGATACCATCATCTTGGCACGCTATAGCCCACTCCCATGTCTACAGTATGGTTGCCCAAACCCTTAGCCAAAGCACATCCCCACTTGACATCAGCATCGTGAGTGTTGCCACTTTAGAATGTACAGAGCAACGATACCTTACTAGCATGCCGCTAATCATCACTTGTGCAACACCGCCCATAAGGTGTGTCATTCTCCCAGGAAGCTACCTTTATATGCCCACATCGATTAAATCGTTGAGTATAAACCTTCCTTCTCATGTAGCCTCCCCCATGGGAAAAATACATTGTATCAACCCTTTCGCATTACGATTATTTTACCTAAGACTCCCTGTCTCAAAGAGACATCGATGTGCCTTCGTAGCATAACCAATGCTCGTCCCACGAGCATTAGCCCACAGGTAGCTCATTTAGCACACAGTGCACATAGGAAGAAACATCACTTTGCGCGAGAAAAAATAAGCACAAAATAATTCAACAATTATCGTTTTTTTAATTATCAAAGTGCCCCTTATGTAGATCATGACATCCTCCACTTCATTTCTTCACAATCCCCTTCAAAGCGCTCTAAAAAGCCTTTAGGCTTCACATCTTCTAATTGACTTCTAGCATGCAACTGTCCTACTACCTCTTGTAGAATCACCCTTAGTGATGACCTTCACGCACCCTTTCTAAACTTGGCCTGAGACTTCACTAAATCTTTCACCTAAAAAAAGTTCCACTTGAGTAAATGTCATTCCCAAAGACACAAGAAATTTACACTTCATCGTTGCCAACCCAAAATGACTAGCTTTTCCTATGAGCTTATTCAAGTCCACTCCTTAGGCCTTCTCTCAATGATGCATCTCGCACGATGTAGCTCACAAGCCAACAATAGCATCGCATGCCAAATCTTGGCATCCTCTTAAGCAAAGTCATGATCATAGCATACCTTAGTTCTACTAGATGTTTGCAATCGACGCTCCTTGACCCTTTCGACATGCAAAACTATAACCATTTACAGACATTCAACTCTTTGATCCTTCACTAGTGTATTGCCTTGACAATCTCCATTTACACTTTATGTTCCTTGGCCTCCAATGTGCAACCATTTCTGTGTGAACATTTGGTGCTCCTTGGCCCTTCCAAGATACTACAATTCAAATCTAATGCTCATGCATTCAATGCTCCAAGGCCTTTCTAACATACAATCTCTACACAATGGTGCACCCATCTCATGGATGTGACTCTTGTGCCAACCGCATCACTTATTGTAAAATGTATGAGAATATTATACTATATCAGTGTTGTACAGACTGTAGTATTAATGTAAAACTAATTGTATTTATGTGTTGATACCAACTGTTGTATTCCTAGCTTAGTGGCCACTAATTTTTATTCCTATTTAGAGGATTGTATATGCATTAACAAGATCACAAAATAAAGAGGAAGAACATACTTCAAATCATCTCTCGTAATATATTCTTCATGGTATCAGAGCATTTCTGAAATTCAATTTTTGTTTCTTACCAATTCTGTCTCAGAATTAAAAAAAACGAGCAGAAGTTGTTTTTTGGATACAGATTTGAGCTCAAATCAGAGAGTGAATTTCAGAGAAAAAAACATTGTTCATTACCCATAGCTCGCAGCCATGTTCATCATCATCGCCGACCATCTGTTCATCTTCATCGCCGGCCATCTCTTCATCGTCGTCGTCGTCGATCATCTGGTCACGCAAGCCAATAAGCCCCTGCTAGTCACATTTTTTGCTTTCTGTTTCTACAGTTTTCCAATACCCGTAATAAGCTGCATTTATAATCTAACCTAACCTGGCACTGTACGACCCGACCTTGTACAACCCAGCTAGAAATCTCAAAAAAAAAACCATTCACAAAATTCAGCCCACATATAAGCTACAATTAAAATAACACCAATGGCCACGAAAAAACCTGTAATTACAGGTTCCACAGAAAACAGTCTTATGCCCATCACAAGTCATAAATTAAATGGGCATTATTACCTTCAGTAGTCCTAATCCGTCATGATGTTTATATGTGGAAAGATGAAAGATGATTACCTTACTGGAGATGTAACAGCTCCGAACAAAGATGATCTACAATACAGAACATGAAAAACTTGTAGGTTTCCTTACCCATACATTCAAGTCTATACCGATTCAAAAATGCAGGGTTTTGCTACCTCAAGTATTCCGCATGATACAACCCTTGCCACCAATACTTGCTTGCTAGACAACTAGCTTCACACAAATTGTTGAACTCCTCGAGCTAACCAATTAAACCAAGCAAGTTCCCTCGACAATATCGGGTTAAAAAAATCCAACATTGAGCACCATTCCTCACCAACAAACCTCTTCCATGAGCGTGAGCTTATTTTGATACCAATTATAACAATCTGCAAGTTCACATAGTAACAATTTGACCGCTTGGTGCCAAGACTTTCCAAATCAAAGCCAACCTATCACCTTTTGAATCTAAAACCTGACCCTTGCATAAATGCTTCGATGCTCCTTAAGAAAATAACAACGAGAACTACTCTCGACAGACTTTCACACACACGCGATATAACAGTTGCTTCCTAGCATCAAGATTACTCAATCAAGACACTCATTCCATTATAAGGTTCCTCACCATCAAGGCACCAGGTCACACAATTTCTCACCCAACTGTGCAAGTCATACACATTGACAACAAATTTACAAAGAGTTAGTTTCTCATACATCTTATCGGGTCTCTTCATATACCTCGAATAGGCCACTTAACACTAAAAGCTAACTCGTTATCCAAAGGCCTACTTCATCTTGCACCCCTTGTGCATGTATGCTCAATTCTCCTCAACATACTTATACTCAAGCTAACAAACATGCCAACTTATCCTCAAGTCAACCAAGCAAGCGTCTCTTACATGCAAGCATGTCCATTCAACTAGGTTCACATGTTGCCCAAGTAAGCAACTCCCTAATCCGAAGACCACACATGATACCATCATCTTGGAACATTGTCGCCCACTTCCATGCTTACCAACATACAAGTCCTTAATGGTTGGTCGAACCCTTAGCCAACACAAGTCCCCACTTGTCATTATTGTCGTAAGTGTTTCCACACTCGTAATGTGCATCCTATAAAGCAACACTGTCTTACTAGCATGCTGCTACTCATTGATGCACAATCACTTGTGCAATGCCACCTACAAAGTGTGCCACTATCCCACGAAGCTACCTTTATATGCTTACATCGAGTAAACCGTTGAGCATAAACCTTCCCTCTCATGTACCCTCCTATGTGGGAAAGATGCGCAATATCAAACCTTCTGCATCACCAATATTGCTCCTAAGACTCCCTATCTCAAAGAGACATTGATTTCCCTTAAAGCACAACCAGTGCCCACTCTAAGAGCATTCTCTAGCCCATTGTAGCTCACTTAGCACACCATGCCCACAAATGCCGAGAGTAGTGGAGAGCTTAACACCATACCTTTCCCTAAAGAGCTCTTGGAGAATTTTCTCTTCTTTCAGAAGAAAACATTTCTTTGGACGATGAGATATAAACCCAAAATAATTCAATAATAATTATTTTGCCAATTATCAAAGTTCACCTCATGCAGATCATAACACTAGACATGTCTAAATTATTTGAGGGATTAGGACAAGGGTGGTGGATGGGTCAGTGCTTGACACCATTTGGAGCCTTACCTAATACAACCAATGTTACCAATGTACTTCAAGTCTTCAAGCTCTTTTCAAGAAAAGGACCAAAAAAGCGTGTAGAAAATTATTTTCTTAATTTATTATTTTCAGTGTTATTTAATTTCCTTATTATGTAATTAGGGTTTCTTATGTGTGTATAAATAGGACTCACTAGCATTTTTTATTGCAAAATTGTTATGGCTATTGAATATTGTATCAATTTATCCCATTCATCTTTATCTTCTTTCTACACCTTAATTTCTCATCTCAAAATCTAATTCCCATTCCTTAATTTCACGAATATATTCTTTCCATCACAACTCAATTCCATCCTATCCCATCCCTCAATCAAGAAAAGCTTTTAAGCTCTTATAGCAAAATAATCCAGTCAATGCATAGAAAAGTGAAGGCTGCAAAAAACTAGCTATCCATAACATGGAAACAAAATTTAACAGAATCGCAATAGGCAGCTTGGAATACCTGCATTAATGCTTCTTCACACCTTCCAGCACTACAAAGACATCGGGAAAAATCATAATAAAGGGCTGCAGAACCTACCACTCCCCGTCTTTCCATCTCTTCAACGGCCATTACAGCCTCATCTATCTTACCTTCTCTCCATAGAGTGTTCACAAGAACTGTAAATAAAAACCTTTGTTATATGAGATAATATAAAATAATATGTCAAACTATAGTACAGAAAATACCTCGATATGTCAAAGCATTTGGAATAGTAGTTTTCTGTAGTTTCCTGAAAAACTCATGAACCAAGTTGTACTTGCCGCAAGTAGACATTACCTAGTCCAGAGCATAACTTTCCATTAACACAACTCCTTCACATTCGATACTCAAATATGCAATCATTTAGCAGTTTTAGTGTAAGCTTAAAGAATTCTATAATCCCATAGTCCATGACCATACATTAAAAGAGAGAGAGAGGAGCCCACCATATAATAGTTAACAAAAAATTTACCCTTTTTTCTTCATACAGAAAATAAGATAAACCTTGGATAACACAACCTGAGTGCATGTAAACATAACCAGAGTACAAGGTTCCTCATTGAGAAATCAAAAATAGGAGTCTTAGTGAGAAAATGAAAAGGAAAGATAAATCAAATTAGGAAGAAAGAACAATAAAAAAAAGTAAAAAATTACATTTTCTTCACAATTCTAATGAGTAAATAGATATTCACAGATTATGATGCTCTACAGTCAAGACTGGTAATTATACAACTTTTAAAATATATTAGTTTTGCTTCTAACGCTCCTCACAAACTTGACGTACATAAGATCTATATACTACATTTAACATAACCTGAGTGCATGTAAACATTACCAGCGTACAATGCTCCTCATCGAGAAGTCAAAAATATGAATCTAAAAAAAAAATGAAAAAGACAGATAAATCAAATTAAGAGAATAATAAAATAAATAAAACTCCACTATTCTTCACATTTCTAATGAGAGTAAATAAATATTCAGACTCCAGAGTCAAGACTTGTAAGCATACAACTTTTAACATATATATTAATTTTGCTTCTAATGCTCCTCACAAGCTTGACGTAGATAATATCTATATACTATATTTAGCATAACCGGAGTGCATGTAAACATTACCAGAGTATAATGCTCCTCATCAATAAATCAAAACAATGAATCTAAAAAAAATGAAAAAAGATAAATACATGAAAGTATTCATAGAAAACGTTTGATTGAGCTGTCCATTAACTTCCCTTGTCCAGAAATCCAAGTCAAATTCTAGCTTGCTATGACATACTTTTTCCTCTTTTTTTAAATATTTACAACCTGATGATAGAACTTCGAATTGCAATCTTCTTTAACTCATTTAGCTTTTGGGGTTTTGCCAAAATAAACTCTGTGGATCAAATCATCATTTCTCAAATTAAACTCACATCTTTCATTTTTCAATTCATCCCTCAGATTCCCTGAATCTTGCATCCTATCCAACTCTTCAAATCTTCAGAGTAAATTTTCTTCTTTCCCATGCACATACCCGAAAACCTTTTTATTTCAACTTTTAATCTATATTGAATCATTCACAGCTTAAAGCCCTCCCAACCCCAATACTCAAATTCACACCACCATTTTTAAATATTTTCCTTTAAATCTTCATGAGCTACCAACATTCTTGAAAGGGAAAAGTGTTGGACCCTATTCAAGATTATTAGTTTCAAGACTAAGCGGAAAATGATATGAAAAAAACTCTACAGTGAGATTTTCTGGTTAAAATGGGAAGATATCTTCAAAAGTACACTTAAGTTATAATCTATCCTATCTACAGACACCACCCTATCCCTCCCCCATATGACAGAGTAAAGAGGCACTTTACAAAGGAGGATCAATAAAAGAATTCTCTCATAAACCAGTTAAAAATTCACATGCATCTAGTAGTCCTGCCACCACTTGACTATTTTACAGGAGAACTAATAGTGCTATATTCTGAGCTAACCCAGCTAATTCTTCCCACAAAACTACAAAATATCTCCTAAAATCTGAACTATGAACTCTACTTCATTCATTCTTGAAAATTACAAAAGTATCATGTTCATGAACCAAATGCAAGAACCAACATAATTAGTTGAGTGGAATGAGGAAATTTAAGAAGGATTGATATAGAGGAATCAATCTGAACCATGAACTCAAATTAATGTGGGTTGCTTGAAGGATATTAAGTCCCTTTTTTCCTAAAAAGCATTTTGGGGTTGGATCGAAAAAGAAGGTGTCGTATTGTGGAGATGTGGTACAAGAACTATTTTTGGGTGGTCCCCAAGAGAGGAATTAAAAAATATTCCAAGGAAAAGAGCAGGTTGCTAACCTTTGAGGGAAAATGTTTTGGTTTAACTTGCTTTTGGACAGCAGCTTCTAAAGTAATTTAAAGCCTTCTCAGTTTATTATTGTTGGAAGTCCCACATCGCCTAGGTAAACCAGCTAAGTGCTGGTTATAAGTCTACGTCAGTCCCTCCCTGATAAGCGCGTTTTGAGGGGAAAATCGTGGCTGCGCAGACTTCAACAATTATTCTTTGTAAATGTGCGCTCACGCATGTGTGAGAGTTCAAAGAGACCAAAAGCAGACATTTACTAAATGTAAGAATTTAAATAAAATAATGAAAGTAAAATATTTAATGACAGATGCATGAACCTTGGACTTTGTGCAAATTATATAAAAATAGATAAATAAAAACCCACTTCACAAAATTTAATGGGCTCTTCTTAATGGTTTGCAACAGCCGTGCAACAAAAGAAATGCAGGCTCCAATTTTTTTATGGTTATCATTGAACTTATTTAGTTTTAACCTAACTACAAGCTACTTTATAGGCCTGGGAAAGAACTAAATATTTTCAAAAATTGGAAACACCAACTTCAATTGCTGCCTATACCTGAAGGAATGTAATTATGCATTTTGAAAACTAAATAAGAGGTAAGATAAAGATGCTTCAGTTTTCATATAACCAACTTATTCACATGGTTTCACTTCTGACCCAAAAAAAAAAATGTTTTTATGGTATAAATATAAATATATATATATATATATGCACCACATTTTTTAATATGTAAAAAACATATATGAACCGCATGGAGGGGGATTAAAAATGAAACTCTTTCTATGAAAGAAAGTTATATCATGTAATTAAATTAAATAAATACTTGTCATATCAAAAGGAATTTCTTAATTGATAACTCGATTTTTTTTAAACTATAGTTCATCTGGAATTCATTAACCTGCAAGGGAAAAAACAAAGCAATATTACCTCCATGACAAGTCCATATGTTGTAGTGGAAGGCTGCAGATTTCGCACTTTTAGTTGTTGTAGAACCCAAAATGTTCCTTCCCATTGTTTCCGCTGAACACAAGCATTCAATACCTGCATATGCATAATGTATTTTAGGCAAGGATTCATTATTTACCCTTTCTGTAAAGAGTCTCTCGTTTGACCCCATATTAAAGTATACAACACTTATGCATACAAGTAAATGTAAAGAACATTGTTGAGAAAAGGAAGAGGTGGAAAAGAAGATAAATGAGTTAAAATTTAGAAAAAATACACTTAACATGATGGCATCTTACTTTTGACCCCTTAATGGTATGTATGTACATACAACAGCGTGGTATATACATACAAACATAAATCAGTAGTTCAAAAATCGTTTGGAAATGAAACATCAACTCATGTGAAAATGAGGAGTATATAATTATTGCTTTTACAGTCTCATTGCAACAAAATATCCTTACAAAGTGGCCACAAATGGGTCAATACATACATCTATACAATTACTTTTCCTTTTCTTTTGCTAAATCCATACACATGATCACTCTATTCCAAAAAGTTTTCTAAGAACTTATATTATGTAGGCAATGAACTAAAACTGAACAAGTGCAACTCCATCTTCACCTTAGTTACCTTTTGAAGCAACTTTAAAATAAAACATGTATGGTCCTTAAATGAATTATGATCCTGTACTACATACCGCATTGTACACTACAATATCTGGTTCTAACCGTGGGTCCCACTTTTCTAGTCCATTTTTGAACTTCTTCTTAGGAGGAGATCGCATTGTATCAATTATATCGAAGAGTTCCTTCATATGACCAGCTTGTCCAAGAGTGACGGCAATAGAATGATAAGCCACTACGTCAGGATATGAAGACATGTCTTGCTGGCAAGAGAGAAAGGGGAAAAAAGAAGAGGAAGGGGAAAATGGTTATCAAGGTTCGATCCAAGAATCCTTTCTTGCTTCTAACAAAAAGTACAAGTTATGAGCAAGGATACATATTATGGATTCCTTGATTAGCAATCAATCATTTATCAACAGCAACTATTTACATGCATTACCAGCATTGCATGGAAAACATTGAGTGCCTCCACCGGTCTCCTTGCCTTTCCGAGAACATCAAGGGCAGTTGTGTATATATATCTGAAATATAATGACTAAATTGTCTCAAAAGGCACTGACATATGATAATGACCATCTCCTTTACCCACTAAAGAAGTTAAAAACTTATGGATGAACGTCATTTCAAAAGAATCGATTAGAGAGAGTGACCAAAACCACTTACTTTGTTGCAAATATTGCAAAATCAGAATTGTAGAATTTCAAGGAGTAGTGTTTTCTAGAAACAACTAAACAAGACTATGATTCATATATATATATATTATATAAAAGAAAGATATCACCAGAATCCCTTACTTATTACAAAAACAACACTCCTTCACTTATTTTTTGTAACAATTTAGTCCTATTATTATTAAAAAGTGACTGCACAAGAACAAAGTTATTTTTTTATTTTTTTAACTGCATTAGATAAGAAATGTTTTAACTTAAATAAATTGTAACCGAAAGATTTGAATAAAGCATTAAATAAAAATAGAAAAAAATAAACAAAAATATAACAAATGGTAATTTGTCATTATGCAATCACTTGTTAATAACACTAAGATTAAATTATCAAAAAAATACATGATTCAATCGTCATTTTTAAAATAAATATGAGACTTATGCAATCAACCTTCATATATAAAAACCTAGCAATTTTGTTTCCAAAGAAAGGATTATATATTAATTGAAATGAATAAAAGTAAATCATATTTGCACTCAATATTAGTTTTAAGCAGTCCCTCTTTCTCGAATAGAAACGAAATATATATAAAATTGATCTTCATTAAAAATATAATTTACGCTACTTTCTTAACAGGGATAGGATAGAAATTTTTCATTCTTTGCCTATCTATAATTCTCTATTATTCTCAATGTAATATAAATTTTCCAAGTGTACAAGTGTAAAAAAAAATCTATGCATTTTTCATTGAGTCAATATAATTTCCTGTCATGCTATCAAAGCAAAATTGCCCCTGAACAAACTCTGGCTATCAAATTGCTACGTATCAACCCTAGCTTCCTTGTTCACCAATCTTAGCAATTCATTAAGCCATCATGTGCAACTAGGTGCAAGCCCCTCTCTCTCTCACTTACTGACTCAGAGAGGCTAGCACAACTATCTCCCTTGTTTATGTGCCAAAAATAAAAGAAATCTAAGGACCTCTTTTGGGACAAGTGATAGCAAGAGGTTGAGGAACACTGGAATCTCCTATGATAAAAGTTTATAAAATAACCTTTGAGGGCGGGTGCTAGACAATGGGGGGATTAGGAGATGTTAGGCTCACAACTCACTAGCCCAAGTATTAAGGAAAAAGGGTAACCGACATAAATTCAAGATAAAATATTCAATGAATTTTGATTTAAGATAATTGGATAATTTTCTTCACTGCTAACTTTGCTCTGTCATTAGATAAAGAGTAATTCAACCCCAACGTATTAATTTTGTATTGGTTCATAAACATGCATCCCTCTATTAAATCAAGTGAGACCGAGATCTACAAGAACTTATGGAATATTTAGTTTAATTTTGAATAGGGATGGAGTGGCTTTCGAGTGGGGATATATAGAGTTTTCCTTAGATTAAGCGATCCAAGTCAAGTTTTCTTCTAGCTTGGCACAACATAATAGTTTACAAAGCTCAAGAGCGCCATTTTTGCGTAGCACCTATTTGGTGCTAATGGCCTGTGAAGAGTGATGTACTTCACAAGGATGAAAAACCTCAAATGAATTTCAATGCCAGCTTCAAATATAGCTTTTAAACTAGGATATTAATATTTCACATAGATCTAAATATAACAGGTCAGCACTCAAATATGATTAGATTTTAAATATATTATATTGAGTGATGTAATTTTCGTAAAAAGTACTAAAAGATTATGATAAATTAGAGCATAAAAGTACAAGATACAAACCTGAGTTTATAAGATTTAAAGCGTGTACGCATTTGAAGCCACTCAATGACTTGTAGCACTCGCCTCCAATTCTTCAATTTCCCCAAAACCTGAATAACCCTCAATATAGAATAATCTGTAAATTTGATCTTAGCACTTCTCATCATCTTCGAAAACATCCACTCGGGCGTATCAATGTCTGAACCATTCAAACTGATGAAATAAATTACTTTAACACAATGAGATCAGAAGATTAGTAGATTATTAGAAGAAGAAAAAAAGCACTAGATATAAGAAATCTAAGTCGCCAAAAGGAGACAAATGAAAACACAGGTCCAGGACATCACAAGAATACTACCAAATGTCCAATAATAATATTCCCTGGTAGTACTAACCATAAAAATCACTTTTGAACCCTGTTAAAATATATTATTGAGAAAATTACTAGAGAAGCCCCTTAGGTTTTCAAAAATAGCAAAAATGCCCTTGAACTTTAGAAAATAGGCAATATTATCCCTCGTTTATTGTTATATTACAATATCCTCCATCAAATTTCTTGATTTTTATTGATTTTTTTTGCAAAGACTTCCCTTTAAAAAATTTGAAATAGTGTAATATATCATCTAAGAGTTACTTTAGCTTATGATTACAAACTCACATCTTAGGAGTTGTTTCGCTCAAGTTTCTCTGTCCATTGTCTTCAACTTCATATGATACTAATTTTCCCACAAAAAATTTCTATTATGTTCAGTTCACAAAACTAGAATTACCAATTGGTTAGGAATAACAGTTCCTTGAAATAAAAAACTAAGAATATGAATCGTAATTGCTATACCTTTGTTCGGTGGTTATCATGGAATAAGAAAAAAGAATTAATTAATTTTATTTAATTTTCTCGAAATACTCCATATCTAACAATGCAGATATTTTATTAGTAATTGAGATTTTTTTTTTATAAAAGTATATTATAATCCTATTCTTTTGAGAGAAGGAATAGCTATCCTTCTCATCAAGTGAATAATATATATTACTTATCTCAAGGGACTAGGTATTCCAAAAGAATTACAATTACTGGCCTTAAATTTGAAACGAACGAAGGAATAGGAATACCTATTCTATTCATAAGTCTATTCCCACTAAGCAAGCCTTAGTGAAATTACTAACTCGTGAATTCACAACACTTTCACCAATCAAATGGAACAAGAAAGAAAGGCAACTAAATATTTATAAAAATATATTGTTATTTTACAATCTTTCTAAATGGTGTATCATTCATAGCTGAAACAATATTTGATGTACAAAGCATATGAAATCAAAAATTCTTAAGTGTATCTATAAAGTCTGGCTGAATCTATGCATTATATACAAAAACTAATAATAATAAAGCCTGACCAGATTTCTTTAGCGAAAGTTTGACAAGATATATATAACTTCAACCAAATACTCCAAAAAATGGCTTACTCTTTATGTAAAGTAAAAACATCATAAAAGTTGTAAACCACAATGTGTTTGAACTACTCAAATTGAATTCATGATCTAACTCTCATAAACTATGTGAACCCAATAATAAAAGGAATTTAGCATATATGCATTTATGGACGATGATGTGTCGTAGGAAAATGACTAACTTTTCATTCTCATAAAAGAAATGTCCATTCCCTCTCACTTTTCCTTCCTTTTTCTTTTTTTTATATTTAATATTCCAATCTAAATCAATAGCATTCCTTCTCATAACTCAATGCAATAGTATACAATCAGTGGAAGTCTCACACCTGATGATTACATGCAAGAAAAAACATAAAATATATTTTGTTAAGTATCAGAAATTTTAAAGTACATAAATATTGTATTCGCATGTATAAAGACATTACCAGCAATTGAAGATAATTCACCCATTATTTACACTGAAGGGGAAAGGAAGTCATAAAATCCATACCACTTTGCTAATTTCTGAATCCTCTCCTCCATTTCTCTTTGTGAAACCCGTGGCTTGGCCATAATATCATTAAATTCATCAAAATTTCTAAAGGCAGCTCTCTCCACCTTCAAAACATTGTGGTCCATTCTTTCAGAGAACATCCGACCATGGCTAATTAATCTCTTTTGTTTCAACACATAACCTTTATCATTAACTTTCTCATCCAGGGCAAAGTTATGTCGAATTCCCTTCTTCTCCAACATCAGCATGGAGCTTGGGTCTTTATTCGAGTAAGAGTTCTTATTCCCAAAGGGAGCCATCATGTCACTGCTTGCTTGTGCATTTTTATTGGTTATGCTTTTACGTAATTTTAAGTTTTCCGGCTGCACTTTTTCGCCACCAGTCTTGTACCTCAACCATCTTCTATCCGTTTTATATCCCAACTGCTTTAAGTTATTGTGCTGATATCTTTCTTCAGTATCAAGCCCCTCTACCTCTTTTGATGTTTTACCCTCTTTCTCAATAGCTTCATCCACACTTTGGAACAACTCATCGTTTTCCAAAACCTCTAAAGCCTTCTCTTGGTGAAACTGCTCTATGGACTCCATCTGTTTTACATTTTCTCCATTCTCTTCAAGCAAGGGTGCCCTAGAACCTTTACTATGCTTCAAATTATCCTTCAACTTCTGCTTTCTCGAACCATTAACAATCTTCTTATCTTTACCAGTTCTAACGGTTGTGCGAACAGACTCCATAACCTTTAAGTACTCGTCAAATGATGGTTTAAATTCAATGTCCTTTCCAAGGAGCTCGCCATCAAACGGTCGACCATCTGACCCTACTTTCAATAAAGCCTTTACCATCGTTCTACGATTAATCGCTCTACACTTTATATTTAAATCAATACATAAAATCGGTTTCCCACGAGAGGGAAAAACAGATAAAGAAGACAACTTCTGGCCATAATTTGATTCCAAAAATCTATTCCTCTGTATATATATCGACATACAGCTTTGCCCATTTGTCGTACTCATTCCAGCCATTTTCAGTTAAATTTCTTCGACTACTACGAGTAAAACGAAAAGATGGACCTCAAAACTCATAGCCAACCCCAAACCCACAGCTCGCAATTCACTCAAAGTTTATCTGGGGTTCAGATGAAAACTTCCATATCGAACAGTATAAGTTTAAAACTGCAAAACGGTCAAACTTGATAAATCTACAAAAGAAACGAGAGGAAGAGACCTTATCAGAAATCGTGCTACGGAGTGTATCACCGTAAAGAAACAAACAGGTGTTGTAGTTGTACCCCTTTATAAACTTGTAGAGACAAACGGCGGGTATCTCCGTCGGCAATTGTGAGGATAGCAGGACAATGCTCCGGTGTGCGCACAAGCCAGACGGCAACAAGGGGTGTTTCTGCTTCTGTGATGCTTGCTTGGATTAGATAAGGAGAAAGGAAGCAACAAAGGAAACAGGCATAAAAAAATGCTCAAATTATTTAATTTAAAGAGTCACGTAATTATTATATTTACCAGTAAAAATCCCATAACATTTGGGAAAAAATGTCAGTTAACATTTTAATTTTATTATAAAAAAATTATGAAAATATAAATATTCAATTATAATATCTTTAATAAACTAAAAATAATTATTTTAATAATTATAAGAATAAAATTCTTAACAATTTATAATAACTTGATAAATAATACTTCACTTATAAATAATAATTTTAATGTGATCATTTTAAAATATACAAGATTCAATATACTTAATTTAATAATTATGATACTAATATATTCAATTGTTAAAAATTATAAGATTTTTAAAACTTTTTTTTAGAGAAATTGGGTTAAATAATTTTTTAGCACATCATGGAATAATTTTGCTAACAAATGATAATAAAGTCTTTTAATTACGTAAAGATATAATTTAATTTTTTTTATTTATTTTTTAACATTTTAATCCTTTTGTTTTGAAAAATTGACAACACAAGCATAAATAACTTATTTTTTTTTCAAATTATTTTAACTATTATTAATATATCATTTTTATAAATTATTTTTAGATATAGATAATAATTACTACAAAATTAATAACAAAATAAAATAAAAATAAAAAATTTAAAATTTAATTGATTGTTTTTGTATTGTGGAATTAAACTATTCTAATTAACATAATTAAATAAATTAATATGTATTTATTTTTAATTTTATTTAATTTAATTTTTTAAATAAAATTATTTAATATATATTTTTTAATCATGAATTAATTTAATTCAAATTCTTTTAAATAAAATAATTTAATCTACATAATTTTATAAACCTACATACAAATAATATTTTCATTATTCTTAGAATTAATAATTATTGTTTAAAAAAAAATTAGTAATAATTTTCCGCAAATCAAGTACTAGCACTAAGGCTTCAATCTACTGATTGCCTTAATTCACATATAAGTCCTCTCTTAAGATCATAAAAATATGTTTATATATTGTTTTGGTTTTTCAAAATTTAAAAATTAGGGGAAAAAATATGTACTGATTTAGCTTATTTGAAATAGTATAGAATAAATTGTCCAATATTGATTGAAAAAAATAAGTACTATATAAAAATTGTATTAAAAAAGGTCATTAAAGTTTGTTATTTTTATAGTATTTAATTTTATTTTTAATATCATTTTTACTCGTATTTTTTAGGTGGTATCTTAATAGTATCCTCATTTAAAAAAAAATTAATACAATTTTTTATTTAATTGAATTTTTTTAAATGTATAGTAATATATATAAGATATTTAAAAGATATTTCAAGATAATAAATTGATTAAATGATATTCAGATGATATTTAAAGATAATAAATTAGTTAAATATTCAATAAAATTTCTTTATATATCGCATATGTATTATTGTACATATAAAAAGTTTTCAATTAAATGACATGTATTAAATTGATACATTTTTTAAATGGTAATACCACTAATATATCACCTTAACGGGTAAAAATATATTAAAAGTAAAATCACGATACTGTTAAGATAACTAACCTATAATATTACTACAACTTAAATTATTATTATCATAATAATAATTAATTAATGATAATTTTATTAAATAATGATAAAATTAATTTATAATTAAATTAAATAAATATTTTATACAAAATAATCAAAGTAGTTACGTCAATGCTTTAAAAAATTAGTGAACTTATTATTTTACCATCAAACATCTACCTCACATTTGATAAGTTTTCGAAAATAACATAATATTACATGCATAACTTTTATATTAATAATTTAAAATTAATAATTATCGATATTAATTTAATAAATATTATTTTTTATCAATTTTAATAATTTTATGATCATAGAATCAATAAAATCAATCATATAATATTAAAGAATTAAAATTTGATTTCCTTAACATTTTTTTCCAAGATTTCATGAAGAAATAATTGAATTTTGAAAATAATTTTTAATATTGATACATAAATTAAAATCTATTTTTTTAATGTAAAAAATGATGAAATTAGAAATATCTTTCAATTTGTTAATATATTTTTAAATAATTTTCTATATATAACTTCAATTTAGATGATTCTGATTATATGGAAGGATGACAAATTAAACTAAGATTTATACGTTGAATCATGCACTCTATCAACCATCCAAGATCATCAAATTGTTTAAAGTTTTCTTACTTTCTTCTTCTATTTTTTTTCTTTAGAATTTATGGAAATGATTTATAAGACATGATAAAGTTAGAATTTTTCTATTAAATTTATCTTATTCTTAAGAATAATTAGAGCTTATAATTTTATTTTAAAAAATTATTTTATTCATATTTATATTACTTAGTTTCATATAAATTTTGAACGCTAGTACTAGATATGCAAATAAGTGGAAGGTGATATATGCACTTTAAGAACTCAACAATATCAATCACAATAAAAGGTGATATGGATACCTTAAGGACTCAACGTCTCTCTCACATATGCAAATAAGTGGAAGGTGATATGTGCACTTTAAGAACTCAACACTATCAATCACAATGAAAGGTGATATGGATACCTTAAGGACTCAACATCTATCCCACAATGGATATAAATAACAAATAATCCAGCAATAAAAGTAAAAAAGTAGTAAACAACTAGATACAATAAAAGTATACAAATACATAAAAGTAGCAAAGAAAGTAAACCTTTAACTCACAATCAATACGAGGATAAGTGAGAACATATTCGATATTAACCTTAATTGTACTAACATAGCATGAGATCATTCACAACACAACATATAATGTGGTAAATCATATAGGATCCAACACTTATATGAAAACATCTACGTTTTGTGATGGCAACCATTAATAATAAACTATTCACTAAAAATAAATCAGTGACGTATTAAATATTAAATTAAAAATCCACAAATTAGAGATAAAAATAGATAACTCAACAATATGGAGCTCATTTGAATATATTAAAGTTGTAAAATTAAAGTCTTACAATAAAAAAAATTGTTATAAAATGAGACTAGTCACTTATTAATCCTTAAACATTACAAAAACAAGTTGTAGTTATTTCATACATAATGAAAGAGTAATATGGTATTTTGGTGATTTTATTTTCACAAATTCGATATATTAGTCATATTTCTTAAATATGTATACTTTAGTCACATTAATGTTGCATTTTTAGTCATTTCTTGCCTCTTTTTAAGGATATTTTTTCATTGAAAAAACTTAATTTGAATTTAAATGAATCTTATTAATAGGAACCTTACTAATAGATATTTGAAAAGAAAATATCTCAAAAAGTAAAAAATAATTAGAAAATAAAATAAATTTAAATCACTAAAATTTGCATAAAATGATTAATGTGTCCACCAATGTAAAAATAAGATAACTTAAATGTATATATTTAAAGTAAAGTTACCAATGTGTTTAATTTATTAAACTAGAGTTATCTCAAGTTTAATTTTTTTAATAAATTACTTTTAAATTTTATTAGAAAAAAAAAGATGATTTATAAGTAGGCTAGAAGCAAAAACTATTTCCGACAAAAATATAAACACAAATACCTCTATCAGTCAGAATACATGTTTTAATTGCTCCTAAACTATCTCTAACATTGTCTATACAATAACCTTATCCAAGTAGAATTAGTCCTCCCATAAAGCTCCACCATCGTATGGTATAATAACCAACAATTCAATATATATGTGATAACAATCTAGCTTAGGACAACTTTCATGCATATAAAACTAGATAACAAACTACATCTTGGTATTTAATTAATTTTAATTAAATCCCACCAAAAATCGTGTTTTCACAAAATCCCTTTTTTAAGTGTGTCACTAATAATTAGGAAAACAATTTTCAAAAACTCAAGTTTTCAAACTACAAGATTTTCTTGTTTTTCTTATTATAAAAACAAATAAAAAGATGGGCATTTATAGAAAAATCTTGAGCTTCTAAAGTGCTCAATGGTTACCAACGTCGATATCTTAACGAGGTTAATAAACACAAAGCCTCCTTGTTGGTCTAACCTCGGTGATCCCCTACTAGCCTTGCCAAATCTAACTTGACAAGCCATGATGTTCACATCACAGCGAGACCTCGGTATGGAAAATAAAATACAAACTTTTTATTTTGAAAAATGTCGAGTAGTTTCCTACAAATACTCAAAAAGAAATTATACAAACACATAAATTAAGCATGCCAACTACATACTCAAACCCCTGAAGTGGTGCATATATCATGTAAACATACAAATTAAAATATATTTGAGTATGTAAAATACTAAATCGTCAATAATCAACCATACATAGAGAATAAAAAATACACTAAATAAAATACAGATTTCATGGCTTGCACATGGGAATGTCAATACTAAAATGACAGAATTTGCAATCTCTTCCTTTGAATTTTCATGATAACACATTTTACAACCTAAAACAAACATATCATCTATACACGACACATTCATGCAAGATGTACCTAAAGAGTTCATTCCCATAAATAAAGTTGGACAACACAACCCAGATAACCCCAACACACATACAACCAATGCATTTGTCATGATGTTTTATATTCCATTTATCTTGATGTATCAACACATCTATCTTCGTCGTCAACTCTATACTATATGTCTAAACTCCAAATAACTCCAATTGGGCTCCATAGTTTTTAAGTAGATGTAATTTGTACACAAGAAATAACATATATCTGTGAAAAGCATTATGTATAATTACATTTAGTCTAACTAAATACTATCAAATTACCCCCTACATAGGTAAACCATGATAGGCTAAGCATAATCAAACATGACAAAATACTACTCCCTCTGAACACATGCTACACTCCTCTTTAAGTGTAATAAAATTAGGTGAGAAAGTCCATTTTATAGTAAACAACTAAGATAAGGAATTAACAACTCTTAGAGACTCATTCTAACTCGCAAGAAATAGAAGTAAAGTAGTTAAAATAAACACAAAGTAAAGCAATAACATACAAAGTATCATAAATAAATTAAACAAATAAGCATAAAATTTAATTTATACTAAGAAAGATAACAACCTAATTTAATAAAGTAGAAGCAAGACATATCAAGAAATAATAAACTATACAGTATGCGATGGATAGTAAGAAGTGCTTTCCAATCACAATAAGATCCTCATATGTTGGCACATACCTAGATAGAATTATGCGTGTACTAACAAAACAAGAAAATAATGCAAACACGACTATATAATGAGGGAATCCCACATAAACCCCTACATATGTGGTAAAATCATCGGGTTGCTTATGACAATCAATAGGTAGCAAAAATCTATCAACAAAATAAAAATAATTTACAAGTCAATATAATATACCTCTAATACATCTATCAATTAAGACATATGCCATCAGTTCTCCTATACTATCCTCATTAGTTACCAGAGGAGTGAAACCTATGGTTATGCCTTATCCAAAGCTTATAGACCTAAACAAGCAATCTAAGTGTCAAGTTTTAATTCACTTTTAATTAACCTAATCCTAATAAAACATTTTTTTCTCAAAAAACTCATGAATTACTAACATTAAAACACATTTGAGGTATTATAAATTTGAAATCAGAAAATAATTTACACTTTTGAAAATAGAAACTTTCCAATTTGACATATTTTCTCACATTCTTTTAATTGCACATACTTTTAGAAGAAGAGGTATTCATAAAAAATGTCAAGAAGTCTAAGTGCCTCGTTGACTACATGTCGTCCTCCTCACCACTTTGGTAACTAGGGTAATAACTGTTACAAACTCGTCGGCCAATGATGGCAAAGGAGTGGTGAGACCTTGATGAGCACAAAAAAAATTGTTTTTGTCTCTAAAAATTACCGATTAATTTTCCAAAAATAAGCGCAAATTAACACTAACAAAAAACATGAAACCCAACTATACTAACAAACCAACCCCCTAGTTTATGTAAAATATGAAAACATACAAAGTATTCTCAACTATGTAAATGTGTGTAGTACTGAACATTAGTAATTGATCTTACATAGAGGAAGAACAAATACAAAGTAAAATAAATAGACTCCTTATTTTGTACACGGAACCCCCATTTTGGTTTTCTATGATAGAACACTGCATAACTAAACAAATATTTATTCCAACATGAGACAATCTTGTAATATGGTCTAAAGATGTTTGTTCCAATGAACAAACATCAACATACAACCCAGACACCACCAAACACGCCTACACCAAGTGCATTTGTTTTGTTGTGTTCCAACCATCTTCATATATCAACATAACCATATTGTATGTTTGAACTACAACTCCAATAAAGCCTCAAGGTCCCATGCTATATCTATATCTTACATACAAAAAACAATACATACATGAGAAATTATCATGTTGTCCTATGTGTAATCTAACCCAAAAAAACTATTGAGCTACCCCTACATGAGTACACATTGATAGGTTATGCATCGTCAAACAAGTAACAAGCAAACACTTCTTCACATAACTCCCCTTAACTTCTTGCAATACTTCCCTTGCATGTATTGATGGATGAATTGCAAGATCGACATTGAAAATACCCTTTTGTGGTTTTATTATTTATAAAACTTTCGTAAGTGAATGAATCATTTTATAGAAAATAATAAGTATACTCCTAAGGTCAATCTAAGGAAAGAATTTATGTGGATTTTAATTTATTATTCAAAATCTTAAAAACAATATTAAATCTTAAACATTCTGTCACGATATTTTGGTTTGTTTGTTTCCTAATCTAATAACATAAAAATAAATATAAACATAGATATAAATTAAATAAACAATAATGCAAATTTTATCATTCATAATAGTTAAGTATTTAATGATATAATAATTAAGTTAATTATGTTTGCTTGTATTATTTAGGTTATTAAATATATAAATTAATATTTGTTGATTTTCTCCTTTTAGTATGAAAGTGTCCTTAAGCGAGGCCCAGATTATTTTGTTTAATATTAACTAACTAATATCCTTAGATGGGGCCTATTAATTAATTAAATATTAAATTTTAACTTTATTTTTAAGAAAATAACAAACCATCTAATCACAACTTTAGACATAGTCAAATAATTAGACTTTATTCAAGGTGTCTAAATTAAACCTAAAAATTTAATTTTTACAAGTACTAACTTTCAAGTTTTAAAACCAATACTAAAAATATGTCGTCAATACATTTCGAATAATAGTTCTTATAAAAAAACTTTTAAAATACAGTTTCACTCTAGCAACCCGGCGATAGTACCAACAAATAAAAGAACATTATTCTAAATTAGATCGAATAATTAAACCTTAAAATATAATTTTCATATTTAAGTTTGTAATAAAAAATAATGTATTTATCTCTAACATCCTTAATATAAAATCTTGAATAAAAACAAAATCAATTTATTTTATAAAATGTTTTACCTATTTAATATTTTGCAAGCATAACAACGTTATAATTATATCATATTTACAAACAACTAGTCATGTTAAATTTAATCACAGACAAATTAAATATAACATATAAGAATAAAACATAAAATGATAACTGTAAAGAATCCATTAAAATAATACTTATAATAGTTTGATGTTAATTCTATTATTGAAAAACCTCAAAACACATTTTTATATCTGCTTATTGAATTAAAAACTAAAAATTTATAAAAACATAACTAGTTCCTCTAAAAAAGAGAAGAACTTTAAAAATAAAAACTAAAAAAAGAAGAAAAGAAAACTTTCTAGAGAGAGAAAGAGCTCAAAAAATTGTGTGTTTTAGAATGGAGGAATATGGTCCTTTTATAGATGAGGAAAAGGCTAAAAAGGGGGGGAAATATTTCAAAATTTGAATTTGGACTCGTTTGGACAGGTTGGCGCACAAAAATCTTGGAAGACGTACGGTTAGCGTTGTAGACAAGCGGTTGATGCGGTAAATGAACGGCTAGTGTGCACGAGACACGACGATGAGGGTGCAGGCGCGTGCACAGTACAATACGAGTCAGATGGTGCAAGCACTGGTGCACATAGGAATCAATGCGGATGGGCACACTACGCACATTTCTTGATATATTTATAATGTACTGCCTCTATTATTTTTTTCTTCGAGTCTTTAAGTTATTTTTTAACTAAAATACCTAAAAAATAAAAAAAAAATACTTGTGATTCTGAAAAGACAAATTTATATAAAAATATGATAAAATCATACAAATATAAATATATTTAATCAATTAAAGTATAATAAATCATGATAATTTTAGTGATTTTTAAGCACTCATCATGTATGTGAGTCAAGCAACCAAAAGGAAGTGCAACCTAAACTCACATACCATATAGCACACAACAATGTAATAAATAACAAGTTGTGCAAACAAACTTCTCTCTTTTTTGACACAGTAAGTCAAAAGAACACCCTTACATGAGGAAGAGAATGAATAAAATCATACAATAATCTTAACACTCAAACAATTAGAAGAGAAGATTAAATCAATAACATCAAGCCATAAACCAATGCAACAACCACATAAAACAAAATAGAGTCCTGAAATAACAACACAAAAATTTCATTATAAAGTTTTTTATTACATTTTTTTTATAACAGAAAAGAAAAAGTAGAATGTTTAGAAATTTTAGAATAATTTTCTTTCAACAACGTCAGACCCACAGGAGATAGAAGACAAAAATCTTCATCTATACCAGGAGAACACTGAGTTCCATAGAAGGCTAGGAGAGGAAATATAGCAGGTCAACGTGGTGCTTGATGAAGTAGAGCTCAACATCCAAGATATGTTCTATTTTATTTTTTAACTTAGGACTGGTTTATACATAATTTAGATTGGACAAGAGCAAATAAGAGGCAACAATAAAAAGAGCTTTCAAATCAAGAAGTAGTAAAAGATTGTTGAAAATTAGAAATTACTTTGAAGATTATGATCACAACTTTGAAGCATGACACATCATTTATCTACTGTTAGTATCGAGCTATAATCTATATTCTTATTTCTTTTTAGATAACTCTTTTATATTTTTTAAATTTGTTTATTTTAATCTACTAATCATTTATTAATTTTATGTATGTCTGGTTGATTGTTGTAATGAAAATTTAGTTTTTTTGTCCTGTTTGTGTAGATTATTTAGGTGAATATTTTTAATATTTAATAAATACAAATTATTTCTTATTTCAAAAATTTAAAAAAATTTGTTATTGATGACATATTTTCATAATATATTTAAAATATTAAAATTAGGTTTCATACACATCATCTAGATTTAATTTAAATAGCTTGATTAAGAGTTTAAATTGATGACCCAACTAAATGCATTGAATTAAATGTTAATTCCTTAAACATTAAGCATAATTTAATCAAGTAACTCAACCAAATGCATTAAGTGTTTTGATTAATAATGAATAATGAACCAACCAAATGCATTATTTATACTAAAAAGAGAGAATTATTAATCTAGATTTATACTTAATTAATTTAAATAATCATAACAAACATGGTTAACTAAATAAATATTTTTATTAATTCTCTATTGATTTTTAAACATATATCTGCCTTGAATTTATTTGAATTAAATCTATCTTTATTTATTTCATTATTTCTTCATTATATTAGAATTTTTAAAAACTCAAATATTAAGATAAAATGTGTAGGTTTTATTTCCTTGTTTGTTTTTAAGAGATTTGAGGAATTATTTAAAATCATGTAGTTTCCTTTTAGACAGATCTTGAGAGTATATTTATTACTTATTATAAGTTATTTGTGCACTTGTAAAACTTTTCTAAATATACAAAATTTAACAATCAAATTTATGTGGATCATCATAGCATATTTGTTCAGGAGTCTTAAATTCTAAAGCAAATGAGAGGCATCTATTGATAAGATGGGCAAATGTTTTCACAACATCAACCTAAAAGATTTTAGGTAGAAGTGAGTAAGAAAACATGCATCTAGGTTTTTCCAATTCTTAAAATTATTAAAGGTTTCATCCTTTGTTTTGAGAAAATAGACTTAAACATTTCTAAAATGGTCATTAATTAAGAATAGAAAATACCTAAAGCTATCTATGGATTTAGTAGAAGCACGACCCCTCAAATTAGAATGAATGTACTCTAAATTATGCTTAGATATATGCATACATTTGCTAAAGTTAACTCTTGTTTGTTTGCCTAAGACACAATTTTCACAAATTTTTAAACTACCTAAATGTTTGTCTCCAATAACACCGTATTTACAAAAACATACTAAACCCTTTTCACTTACATGCCTTGACCTTTTATGCCATAAAAAAGCTAAATCATTATTTTAGATAGAAGTAACAGAATAATTATCATTGTCTACCCTTCCTAACAAAATATATAAACCATTAACTCTCTTTGCCTTAAAGGCTACTAGTGAACCACTAATAACTTTCATAGATCTCTTGTTTATCTTAATAGAATAACCTAGGAAATATAACACTCCTAATGATATTAAATTCCTTCTTAGTTGGGTTACATACCTCATATCTTTTAGAGTTTTAATAGTCTCATCATCTAGACTTAGTTTAACTTGCCCAATCCTTTTTACTTGGCACTCATAGTAATTCCTAAGAGAACTATACCTAGATTACATCCTTCTAGGTTGGAAAACCAATGTCTATTAGAAATCATATGGAATGTGTACCATGAATTTATGACCCACTCACTCTCTGAATTTTTAGAGCTAATTTCTAGCACCATTGAACTCTTATAACCCTCGTAGACTAAGTTAATATCAATATTATTACTGAAACCCTTACCATCATGATTCCTCCTTTTCAACATAGGGAAATCTCTCATATAGTGTTACTCTTTCCTATAGTAATAACACCTAATTAATTTCTTAGTACCATCATTTGACTTCCCCTAGACTTACCCTTATTCACCTTTTCTTTCTTATCAGACCTACTTTTTACATACGTTTCATCATTAAAATTTGATCTTTCAGTGGTCTTAATTTTTATATCCATTGACCTTAAATTTAAGGAAACCATATCAAGAGAAAGTTCATTTCTACCATACATAGTGCCATATTTGACTTTTTTTATACTTTTTAGGTAAAGAATTTAAAAGAATTATGGCTTGTGTCTCATCTCTTTACTTTATGATCAATAGAAATAAGATCACTATTGAATCTTTTAAGATATTGAGATCTTGTTCAAGATTCTTAAACTAATCCATTTTAAATGTATAGAAATAATGTTTCATATATACTTTACCAAACAGACTCTTTTTTTAAATATAAATCATCAAGTTTAAAATTATTAAAATCATTGTAGTTTGCTCAGATACTTCTCTAAGTACCTTATCATAGAGATTCAAAAGCAATGTTTCAAATGCTTTTCTTTCGACCTTCTTTTTAGTTTCATCAGTGGCCTTTTTCTGGAAGTTCATTAATGTTTAAGGTGCCATAAATGTCCTCTTAAGAAAATAGATCTTTTAGTTTCTTTTTCCAAAGAATAAAGTCACCAGACCTATCAAAGAGGACTATCCATTACTTTGAGGTAGGAGAAATGACATAGAAAAGACACCTAGATGAAACCTTAGGAGGAGCTCGAGAGTGACCAACATAGAAAACCTTAAAGGACTTAAGAAATTGATTTTCTTGATCACCTAGGGTTTTCAACAAATGGGAGAACATGAAGAGACTCAAAATCATTTTGGAACCCTAGAACCAAAAGAACTTACCATAGTACAAAAAGAAAGGCTCTGATACTAGATTTTTTTGGAAACAACCCTCAAGTCTCCCTCAAGAACACATTAAATGCAAACAATCATATAGTTAAAACTGATAATGAAATAACCAAAAAGTTAATGAAAGAAATAACATCGAGAATTTATATGGTTTGGGTGTTAACACCCTAATCCATGGGAGAGGAGAAGATCAATCTACTATCAAAATTATCAAAGTTACAACAATATACATGACATAAGAATGGACCAAATTTGGGACTCAATCAAACCTTATAGTGATATTAAAACCATTTCTGAACTCTAAGCAAGTATTTCTCATAAGACAAATTATTTACATAGATGAAACCTTAGAAACCCTAAGAAAAACCAAAGAGAACACACGAGGAAGGAGAGATGAGAGAACAAAGAAGCAACTCAAAACCTAGAAGAGATATAAAGCAAGGAATATATAGTCCCTAATCATAATTATAGAAATTTCATCCATGGGCTTAGGCTTAAATGCGTAAATTGGCCAAAAAATCTAGCCCATGAGGTGGTTAAATAAAGGCCAATAATTTTAACATTACATCTAGCCCAAACACAAGCATTTAGTGTAATATGTAAAGTTACCAAAATACCTTTTTATCTCTCAATTTACCAAATTGTCTTGGTATGTTTATTACCCATTTTAACTTAGGTGGCAATTACAAAACTATAGTTTTGTTAGTATATTTGTTGTTTAATCATAAGAGGGTACATGATGAACACTAAACTATTTTTGAAATTTTTTGTCTATGATAAAATGATAATCCAAATCAATATATTTCACTTTAGAATGTAAAATAGGATTAGTTGTCAAAGCCACAACACTCATGCTATCACACCACAACACTGGTATGGTAGGGATGATATTAAGTAGTTCATTTAGAAGAGATAGAAGCCATATGACTTTAGCTGTGGCACTAACAAGGCATCTGTATTCAATCTCAACACTCGATCTGGATGTAATGTTTTGTTTTTTAAAAGACCAGATAACTACATTAGTACCAAGAAAAATGCATAAGCTAGAAGTAGATCATCTAGTGTGAAGGTGGGAAGCCCAATCAAAATCAAAGAATCTATTGATATATAGAGCTATGGATGGTTGAAACTTCAAACATGACTGATGGTACCATGAAAATACCTCAAAATTCTTTCCATGGAACCCCAATGAGCCTATTTGGGTTGACTTATGTATTGAGACACTTTGTTCACCATAAATGCAATATCTGCCTAGTAATAGTGACATATTATAGTAGTGCACCTACAATACCTCTTTATAATGTAAGATTGTCAAAATCAATACCTTTAACATCTCTAAGTTTTAAACTTGACATCATAGGTGTAATAACAGGTTTAACATTACTCATTTGTGTTCTATCCAAGATATTTTTGATGTACTTAAACTACTTGAATAATAGATGCTGATTATGAAGTAAAAATACCATAATACCTAAAAAATAAAGAAGGATTCTCATGTCTTTTAGAGCAAACCTAACATGTAATAGTTTAATAAACTCATTCAATTTATTAGGAATAGAACCAATGATTATTATTTCATCAACATAGAAAAAGAACATATGTCAAATAAGTGTGCATAACCATAAGAAACAATGAGTCATCTAATTTGGAGTTTATAAAACCTAACTTGATAAGAACTTTAGAAAGAGTATGAAATCATGCTCTTGGGGCTTGTTTAAGCCTATATAATGATTTCTTTAGTGGGACTTTCATTTTCTTTAATATCCTCTCTCAAAGTGTGGGTTATTTGGCCAAACACTTTATATTTTTAACCTATTTTTATTATAATCTATTCCTATTTGAACAACTTGTATTTTTCATTTTGCAAGGCCCATATATATATTTTATGAGGAGGCTTATTAGTTTTTTTAACCTATTAATTGGCTGAAGCTCTAATATCATATGATTTTTCTTGAATGAAGGAAGTATTACTTAAATGAAAATGTGAATATCACACTTTGTATGAAAAATACCTCATGGTTTTTTATTGATCAATCTTAGTTTTTGCTTTCTTTTTAAGCTGTTGTGAAGGAAAATAAGTATAATAGTGTGGGTGCATATTGGTTAGTGCAAAAGAAATTGTAATAGTTGTAATTTTATTTAGTTAGTTACTATTGTAGTGGGAATGCAACCATGACAGTTATCATTTCATATAGTTAGTTCCTACCTATGTGGAGGTTGTTAGTGATTGCATATTGTAGTATACAAACACCTCTTTAAATAAATTTTTCTATGTGAATAAAAATATAGAAAGTATCTTCTTCCTTTTCTTCTTATGCAAATTCAATATGACATCAGAGCATCTTTAATGACACCACATGTAAGTGATACTTACAGGGATACAATTGCATCTATTAGTGCACAATCTACTAATGAGTGCTTAAAAAGTACGAAAATTACTATAATTTAATATATTTTAATTGATTAAATAGATTTATATTTTTATGATTTTATCGTTTTTTATATAAAATTTTCTTTTTGGAATCAGGGGTATTTTTATTGTGTTTCAGATATTTTTATTCAAAAATAATTTAAAGACTCGAAGAAACATACTGGAGGTAATATATTACGAATATGTTAAGAAAAAATGAGAAAAAGTAAAAAAAATAGAAAAATTGGACAAAATGGATCAAAATGATCAAAAATGCCAAGTCTCGTACGCATGCAGGCAATACTTGTCTACCGTAAATCTTATGCATGACAATTTCCATCTTTCACAAATCCCACGCATGCCAAATCATATCCCCTTTCAAATCTTGCCCCACATGCTTGCTAGCCTATTTAAATGCGTCCAAAACCATTTTTTGAGATTTGTTTTTCACTTTTTTAGCCTTTTCCCCACTAATAATAGGACCCTCCCCTCCAATCCCAAAAATCACACAATTTCTCATCTCTTTTTTCTCTCTCCCTAGCTTTCTTATTTTTTGTTGTTGTAAAGTTCTTCTCTTTTGGAGAAAAACTAACTATGCTTTTGTAAATTTTTAATTTTTAATTCAATAAACGAAAATGCAAATCTATTTGGAGGTTTTCTAGAAACAGAATTAGTAACAAAGTTCTGTAAGAATTTTTTGAGATATAATTTTAAAATGAATTTTTTACAGTTATTTTATGTTTTATTCCCATATGTTATATTTAATTTAACATAATTGGTTATTTGTAAATATGATATAATAATAACGCTGTTAGACTTACAGAATATTAAATAGGTAAAACATTTCTATAAAATAAATTAATTTTGTTTTTATTCAAGATTTTATGTTAAGGATGTTAGAGAGAAATATATTATTTTAATTACAAATTTTAATATGAAAATTAGATTTTAAGGTTTAATTATATGGTCTCATTTAAAGTAGTGCTCTTTTATTTATTGGTACAATCGCTCGGTAGTTAGAGTGAAGCTCTATTTTAAAAGTTTTTATAAGAACTATTATTCGAAAATATATTGACAACATATTTTCAGTAATGGTTTTAAAACTTGAAAATTAATACTCAAATAATTAAATTCTTAGGTTTAATTTGGATACCTTGAATAAAGTTTAAAATGTTTAATCCCACCAAAGGTGGCATTTAAATGGTTCATTTTCAATCTCTTAAAAAAGAATTAATTTAATTAATCAAATTAATCATCAATTCCACCCATAAGTGTTACTTGATTTGTTTACTTAACCAAGAATATCTAACCCTACCAAAGGTGATATATATATATATATATAAAGAATCAATAAATATCAATTTATATCTTTAATAACCTAAATAATATGGGCAAATATAATTAACTTAATTATTATATCCATAAATGCTCCACTGATATGAATGATAAAAAAATTGCATAATTATTTATTGAATCCATATCTATGTTTATTTTTGTATTTTATTAGATTAGGAAACACAAAAAATCAAAATATCGTGACAAGAAGTTTAGGATTTAATTTCATTTTTAAAAGTTTGAATAATAAATTAAAAGTCACATATATTCCTTCCTTATATCGACCTTGATAATATACTTGTCATTTTCTATAAAATGATTTGTGCACTTGCAAGAGTTTTATAAATATAAAACCAAAGTATTTACAAGATCGATATTGCTAACCCAATGTCGGTTTGTCTCATCACCTACTGTGGCTATTTCAACTCAGAATGTTGTATATGATCTTATTCCATATTTATATCTTCCACAATATAGTTTTACCTATGGATATATGCTAATGAGTTCATCTCAGAATTTGTCAATTCTATTTTCTTTCATAAGTAATATGCCTTTTCCTTTGATTTCTAATTATTTTCCTCTTTCTGATATGCCTCAGTCATCTACCTCCTTCAACAAAAATGTTTCAATGCCTCATTCTTCTACTCCAATGATGTTTACTTAACCATATAATGCTTTAGCTCATAATCTTTCTTCATTCCTACAAATCTCAATTTATTTTTTAAATTGGATAAGAATGACTACTTGATTAGGAGAAAGCAAATTATAAGTTTCATTATAGCATATGGTCTTGAGGGTTTTGTTGATGATTCTATTTAGATTCCTCCTCGATTTCATCCTAATGTTAATTAAATCCAAGTTTATTAAATTGGACTAGAATCAATTCTCTTATCAAATGTTAGGTGTACTGTTCAGTATCTTCATCAATGTCTGGTTATATTTCTTGCCAAGAAACCTTTATTGATTAATGGAGAAGTCTAAAAGAATCTTTTTCATTTAATACTCAATCTCAAGTTCTTGAACTTCGATCTTAGTTATAGACTCTTGTTGAAGGTAATTTGTTTGTTTAAGATTAATTACTTCGTTCAAAGTTGTTTACTGATCATTTAGTTGCCACTGGGAACATAGTTCTTTATCATGATTTAATGTTGTATATTCTTAGAGGTCTTGGCCCTATATATATATATATAATTTGTTTCTTCATTTAATATGAGAGAAACTCATCCAACTTTGAGCATTTTACGTAATCATCTTGAAGGTTATGAACGCATATTGGAAAAAAAATCATATTGATCATGACACCTTGTTTCAAGTAAATGTTTCTCATAAGTCTAACTTTGCTTCAACTTTTAAGAAAGGTTTTCACAAGCCTTCAAATGGTAAATCTAGCTCATAATCTCGTTGAAGTAGTCAAGATCATCTCAATCTAAGTTCCTCGAATGATACCTAACTAGATACCAAAGGCAAACGTTTTCCTTCTGATGATAAACCTATTTGTCAGATTTGTGAAAAGTCTAAACATAGAGTTGCTACCTACTTTGTAATACATGATTTGCTAAATGGTAATGATAAAAGTAAGTCTTAGTCGCCAACTATGGTAGCAATCTCTAACACAATGTCTTCGTAAGACACTTGGTTACTTGACATTGAGGCTAGCCATCATCTTACAATAGATGACACTCTAGGTAATGGTGACACCTTTTCTATTACTAGTAGTGGATCTAGTTCATTGGTTGTTTCTAACAAATCTTAACTTTCTTTAAAGGATCTCTTACACGTACATAATGCTGGCATAAATTTACTATCTATTAATAAGCTTTAGGCAACTTGTATTTTTCATCCTTACCTAAAAATTATTCATGTTATTTAATCAAGACAAATAATTAAATAATTATCTCAAATCTATTTAATTGTCTTTATAGATAAATTATTGGTGAAACAATTAATAGCATAAAAATCAGATTAAATAATATAATTAAATTAATATTATTATTGAGAAAAAATATTAAATCATCGCATGATGAAAATTGGGTTCATAAGATCCTTAGATGATAAATTAAATACACATAATTGTGTTCATAAAACTCATTATTTTCATAAAGAAAGACATAAAAATTGATAAAGAAAATAGTAGAAGAAGAAATACAATCAATCTCTTGAATTGTAGTATTAATCTCATCTTGAATCTCCACCAAAATTGTGTCATCTCTTAAAGTTTTTTGTATTTTTATCTCTTTTTAGCTTCAAAAATTGACTAAAATTAAGCTAATGACGGCCCCTTAGTGTTTATGGAGCGATTAAGAGCTTAAATATAACCCAGGTGTGATCTGGACCGTCAGATCAGCTTCAGATTAAGAGTTACAATCAAAACAAGCAAAACTGACAGCACTAGCCAATCAGAATTAGAGCGCGACGCGTGGCAGAGGTGACCAATCAGAGTCAACGCTCGTTTAGTCAATGACATGTGGTGCAACTTGATTTGTAGTAACGGATGACATGGTGCACGGGTGGAACACGTCAAGCAATCGGGTGGAGACATGTGGCAGAGCGGGTTGACCAATCTCCGAACTCAAATTAAACGTCGTGTTGACATGTGGCAAGCGGTTCATCCTCCTCACACATTGTGTAACGTGATTCGCTGTCTCTACTTGTGTAGCATCTACGTGACTTGCGCAGTCAAATCCTCTACTTGTATGGCTTGACACGTGGCATCTCTTGATTGACCATGCATTAAAAATTCATAAAAATCTCAAAAAAAATTAAAATTATATTTTCACTAAAAAAAATTATATTTTAATATTTTTAGCCATAAAATTAATATTTATTAAATAAAAAAAATAAATATTAAGTAAAAAAAATACACTAATAACACTACTAGAGTTATCATTCACTTCTCACACTTAGATTTACAAATTCACTTATACTTCAACTACACTTTCTTAGTAAGTGGCTGCATTTAACAGCTTCAACTCTCCACATAAGTAACTGCATATCTCTCGTCACTCTTCTTCAATGCAATCTTCTTCAAGTGTTACTTTAACATTCCACTAGCAACTTGCTCACTGATTTGTTACTCTTCATCATCACAACCTTCTTCAACGATTACTTCTGTTCTACACTTGGATATTAACCGGTTATCAAAGTTGACTATTTAAGGAACGTTTAAATTTCCCATGAAAAGTATGACCGATCATATCTTCACAATCGATAAACATATTTAGATAAAGAAAGCAGCCACATAAAAAGTTGTGAAATACCCGAGGATTTAGAATTTATATTTCATTATATAGTAAAAAAGTAATATTAATTATTTTTAATTAAAAAAATATTATATATATCCTATTTTAATAAAAATGTATTCAAATTATTGAATTTTGATAATATATTAAGTATTAAAAACTTAAAATTTAAAATTTAAATAGATGTAGTTTTATTTTATACATATAATTTATCTATAATTTTATACATATTTTATCTAATAATTTATTTTTAAAAGTTAAGATGGAATACATGTTTATTCTCACTAACACGTACATCCACCTTGACTAAAATGTAAACTCCATATGTCCTCGCGTGCTCTTGTAAAACATGTAAACATATTATGCACCTAATATATGTGATAAGTGCGAATTATGCCACTTATCACATTTTATCGGTCACTATTTTGTTTTATTAAAGTGACGTTTGGTTCAAGGAATGAAATCGAAATCATAATAAGAATGGAATAGAAAGGAAACAGTTTTGTTTGGTTTGACCATTGGAATCAGAGAAGGAATCAATATTACAGTGTTTGGTTTACAACTTGAATAAAATGGAAAACACTATATATTGCCTTAATGCTATTATTGGTTTGATGGAATGGAATGAAATGAAATCAGAATTGATTTCTTCCATTTTGTGTTTGGGTGGGCTGAAAAATAGGAATGAAATGGAATCGATTACTAAAGGAGAAGGAATCAAAATTTCTTCTCCCCCTTAAGTAATCATGATACCATTCACATCTCAATTTTTTCCAATTTTATCTCAACCCCAAATATAACCCTAAACTCAAAATCCTAAATCCTAAACCCTAAACCCCAAATCCCAAATCTCAAATCCCAAATCCCAAATCCCAAATCTCAAATCCTAAAACCCTAAATTCTAAAACCTAAAACCCTAAATCTCAAAACCCAAAACCCTATTTAGAAAAATAATAATTTTAACCCAAAACCTTAACTCACAAATATAACCCAAAACCCTAAACCATATTTAGAAAATTAATAATTTGAGTTATAAACCTTAACACACAAATATAACCCTAAACCTCAAATCCCAAATCCGAAAACCATAAACCCTAAACCCTAAATCCTAAACCCCAAATCCTGAAATCCTAAACCTTGAAACTCTATTTAGAAAAATAATAATTTTAATAATATATTTTCTTTTTAGGTAAGAATTATTGAGAAAAATAATTATTTCAATAATTTATTTTGTCTAACAAAAAAAAAATTAAATAATATTATTTAAACTTTACTGAATATAGGGGTATTAAGATAATATAAAGTATTTTCCATTCCATTCTAATTGTAAATCAAATACTGTAATATTGATTCATTATTTGATTCCAATGATCAAACCAAACAAAATTGTTTCCATTTCATTACCATTCTGATTCCGATTCCAATTTCATTCAGTAAAATTTAAATAATATAGTTTAATTATTATCTTTTTGTTTAACAAAATACATTATTGAAATCATTATTTTTTTAAATAATTATTACTAAAAATAAAATATATTATTAAAATTATTATTTTTCTAAATTAGATTTAGGGTTTTGAGGTTTGAAGTTTAGGGATTTAGGATTTGGTGTTTAGGGTTATATTTGTGGGGTAAAGTTTAGGGTTAAAATTATTATTTTTCTAAATAGGGTTTTAGGTTTTGGGTTTTGGAGTTTAGGATTTGAGGTTATATTTATAGGTTAAGATTTAGGATTAAACTTATTATTTTTCTAAATAGGGTTTATGGTTTAGGTTTTGGGATTTAAGATTTAGGATTTAGGGTTTAGGATTGTATTTGTGGGTTAAGGTTTAGAATTAAAATTATTATTTTTCTAAATAGGGTTTTGAGATTTAAGGTTTAGGGTTATAAGATTTGAGATTTGGGATGTAAGGTTTAAGGTTTAGGATTATATTTGAAGTTGGGGTAAAATTGGAAAAAAAGTTTAAGATGGAAATAGAATCATGATTCCTTAAAGGAGAAAAATAATTATGATTTTTTTTTAGAATCAATTCAATTTCATTCATATTTTTCAACCCAAACAAACATAAAATTGAAATGAATCAATCATCATTCTATTATATTCTTATTTATGATATTTATCTCCCAATTAAACTGAGAACGAGATAATGAATCTGTACCAAATATGAATAGTTAATGGCATGTTTTTTAATTTAATTTAATTTAAATTAAATAAGTAAAAGTGAATTTAGACTCAAAATAAACACAAATGAGATAGTCGAAATTAAATTAAATTATTAATCTCATATTGTTTAGTTAATTAAATTCTTTTTTATTAATAATAAAATAATGATATTAAAATTTATGATACAAACGTCTTTATATGAAATAATAAAATAGAGAAAATAATGTTAAATTAACTAGTTAATAAAAAACACATTTATTAAACTTATTATATCATTATTCAAATATTAAAATATAAAATAATATAAGATTCAAATATTATACCAATTTAATTACTGCATAAATCTACAATATTTGCTATTTCGAATTAGAGTGCTCCATCAGGTCCCTTTGACAATATTTTGTAGACTTAGAGCGAAAAACACGGATAACGAAAATTGAATTGTACATTTTGTTAATTTAAGGCATAGATTTATTACTGACCACAAAAAATATATCTTAAAATAGTTATTTTGTATCAGACTATTAGACATAGACAGATTTTAAAACGTAGCTTTTTATAAGCTAAGATTTTTTTTCTGTCCTTTTGATAATAAATACATTTGCTGAACATAGAATATTCATTAGCTGAGCTGTATTATGCTGTAAACCAGTGGCAGATGGGTAATATTTTAATTGAGAAAATAAAAGATCCGTATTTTTTTCGGTTTTATTTTTAGAATAATGTTTCTATAACACTATAAAAAAATTGATAAATTCTTGAATCTATTTTATTTATATTATTAAATTATTTTAATTATATATTTTTAAAAATATATATATATAAATTATTTAATTTTTAAAATTAAGATACTTTAAATTTATAATTATATAAATTTTATAATAAAAATTGATATTTTAATGGTATAATTTATAATTTTAAAAATCAAATAAATTATATATAAGTTTTAAAAATTAAATAATTAAAATGTTTAAATAATACAAATAAAATAATTTTGTTTTAATTTTTTTTATATATTATAATTTAATTAATTTTTATTAATAAATGATATTATAATTATTTTATATTTTGTAAAAAAATAATTATTTATAATTTTATATTCAATTAATATTCATCAACCATATAATAATTTAATTTATTGCATATAGCATTAATTTGTTTTTTATTAATTCTACAAATGGGTTATAATTTTTAATTATTGTTTTAAGAATATAGTCTTTTATTATTATTGGGATTTGTTGTTCAGAGCCATAGACGGCATGAGTTAGTTTCGTATTAATTATTTAAGGGGAAAAAGCAGGAAGATTCTCACTCTCAAAGTACTACTTTGTTGTGGTGCCTTTGGACCGATCCGAGAAACTTTCATTTAAAAACCATCAATTCAGTAAATTTTTTTTTTTTTTTTGTTGGTGTGTGCAATCTTTCCCACATTCAGTTTCGTCAGAAACCAGAAGAATCTCCATGATTTTTGGTAACGAAAGCTTATGCTCGAACTTACATGTTTTTATGTTTATGTAAGGTGGTGCTTTGCCATGCGAATTTTAAGAAATCGTCAAAGGTCTTGCTTTTGTTGGTTTGTGTGGATTTGTGAGGATTGTGGGTTGTATTTGAATCTTATATGTTTATGTTTTTGTGGGTTTTTGATATATAAAAAAGTATATTTGACAGCAAATTTTTTTTGTTTAGATTGAAGTGTATGACATTTGATATAATTGCAATCAGTTGAGGAAGCTGATGTGCAAGGTAGGGACTATGGAGAGATGTAGAAGGGCATGTGTCGATTGAGATGGGCACTCATGCTCTATTGTTATGTTTTATCATTTCGTTGGTTTGTTTGGCTTTTTTTCCCCAGCGAATGAGATCGTTTTGCTTTTGCTTTGTTTTTCTTTTTATTTTCCTTCCAGTTTTTGGCTCTGTCGCAGTCCTAGCAAATCATAAACATCAGACACATGTACCGAGTCGTTGCGAATGCCAATCAAAAGTGCATCTTCTTTTCAAAGTTAAAATGAAAAGGACTATTTTTGTTTGTTTGTTTGTTTAGTGGGTTGAGGCAATTCGGATTAGCGTTTTATTTCTGCTCCTGTATCATCTTTTGTTGTTTTCATTCTGAATCGCATTCAATCTATGATACAATGCCCTAATTACATACCCTAATCATTTTTTTGGTTCACTGGGGTTCTTTGTTTCTGGAATTGATTTTGGTGATAAAAAACAGGTTCTATTGATTGATCCGTGATCTTGGTTTCTTTTTCTCTGTTCTGAATTATTGGAGGGCAGTAATCGGTTTTGAGCGGAAATATGAGTGGAGCAGTGCTTGTGGCTGTTGCAGCAGCTGTTGGTAACCTTTTGCAGGGATGGGATAATGCTACTATAGCAGGTATGTGCTATTCTCACACCTGAAAGTTGATTTCCTGAATTTGTGTAGCAAAGTTTGTTTGTGTTATAGATTTAAGTCGTGTGTACTCTAATTTGATAGATTTGCTTTATCTGGGTTACTGGTAGTTTGAAGCTGTTCTTTCCAAAGTTTGATCTTTTGAATAATTTTTTGTTTCCACTCCTTTTGCTGCAGGGGCACTTTTGTATATAAAGAGGGAGTTAAAATTAGAATCTCAGCCTACTCTGGAAGGGCTAATTGTAGCTATGTCACTTATTGGAGCGACTGTGATTACAACATGCTCAGGAACCATATCGGACTGGCTGGGTCGTCGTCCCATGCTCATTATTTCATCTTGCTTTTACATGCTTAGTGGTATTGTGATGTTCTGGTCTCCCAATGTGTATATTCTGCTATTGGCAAGGCTCTTAGATGGATTCGGAATTGGTCTGGCAGTTACTTTGGTCCCTCTTTACATATCTGAAACTGCCCCATCTGAAATAAGAGGATTATTAAATACACTTCCACAGTTCGGTGGCTGTGTAGGAATGTTTCTCTCTTATTGTATGGTTTTTGGGATGTCTTTGACTGAGAGCCCAAATTGGAGGTTGATGCTTGGTGTTCTTTCCATTCCCTCTGTTATATATTTTGTATTGACTGTATTTTTCTTGCCTGAGTCTCCACGATGGCTTGTGAGTAAGGGCCGGATGGTTGAGGCCAAAAAAGTCTTACAGAGGCTGCGTGGCACTGAGGATGTTGCAGGTTGGCTTATCCGATCTGTTCTCTTTACTATTAGTTTTTATAGTCTTAATGGATTACTTTATGTGCATGGTTCTTTGATGTATAAGTCAGAGGTTTAAGGGCATCTTGTTATGCTTAGCGACTGGATTAGGTACTGGCTCCATCAGGACTTCAATCGAGCGATATTAGGACCAATGGTTTTAATTTTGCTGAAATAGTTTGGAGTAGTACCTCTCATCCTTTTCAAAGATCAGTTTTGAGTCAACACATCTGTCATAGTCCAAAGAATAAATTTCGTTATGTCCTATTTTTCTTGTAAGTTTATGGCAGGCAAGGCCAAAGTTTGGGCCTTAAATCATAGATCGTGGTTGCATCTGTTAGAGAGGACATCTGAAAGTTCAGGCTCTTTGTTTTTCTCTGCAACTGGTTTTATGTTTTGTGTTTTCTACTCATAGAATTAGTCATCATATGGGTTTTATTTTCTGCAAGAAGATGGATGTCTTGTTTAACTTTTTTTGTTATTTTGTTGTTGTAATTCTGTTGATTTCTTCTTCCCCATGCAGGTATTGCTATTCTGTAACTCGATCCTAAGTTGTTTTTCCTTTTTTGTTAAAGTGAAAATGAGAAGTCCTTCACTGCCTATAGTTTATTCAGCTGTGATGATTATGTGATTAAAATGGTACATCCTTTGAACTGTAGGTGAGATGGCTTTACTGGTTGAGGGTCTTGGAGTAGGGGGTGAAACCACTTTAGAGGAGTATATTATCGGCCCAGCTGATGAAGCTACTGATGAGCATGATCCATCTATTGAAAAGGATCAAATTAAGTTATATGGCTCTGAGCAAGGTCTCTCCTGGGTTGCCAGACCTGTCACTGGACAGAGTAATCTTGGTCTTGTGTCTCAACATGGAAGCATGGCTCACCAGAGTGGACTCATTGATCCTCTTGTTACGCTCTTTGGAAGTTTTCATGAGAAAATACCGCAATCAGGAAGCATGCGAAGCACACTCTTCCCAAACTTTGGCAGCATGTTCAGTGTGGGAGGTAATCAACCAAGACATGAAGAGTGGGATGATGAGAACCCAGATGGAGAAGGTGATGATTATGCATCAGAGTTAGCTGGTGATGATTATGATGACAATTTGCAAAGTCCGTTGATATCGCGACAAACAACAAGTATGGACAAGGAATTGGGCCCACCTATGCATGGCAGTCTTTCCAGCATTAGACAAAGCAGTATAGTGCAAGGAAGTGCTGGAGAACCAACTGGAAGCACCGAGATTGGTGGAGGTTGGCAGCTGGCATGGAAATGGACAGAGAGAGAAGGTGAAGATGGGAAAAAAGAAGGGGGTTTTAAAAGAATATATTTGCACCAAGAGGGTGTTTCTGGATCTCATCGAGGGTCTTTAGTTTCTCTTCCTGGTGGTGATGTCCCACCTGAGAGCGAGTTCATCCAGGCTGCAGCCCTAGTTAGTCAACCTGCTCTTTATTCAAAGGAACTTCTTAATCAGTACCAAGTTGGACCAGCTATGGTTCACCCAGCTGCAACTGCAGACAAGGGGCCTAGTTGGAGAGATCTTCTTGAACCAGGAGTCAAACATGCTCTGGTTGTTGGGATGGGAATTCAGATACTACAGCAGGTAATAAATACTACTGGGACCTCTCTTTATCTTTCAGCTTGTGTAAGCTCTCCTTTTCTTCATAATGACTTGGGAACCTGACATTGATTATGTCATTTTTCCATATAGGACTTGCTATTCTCTTATTTTGATGTATATGGAAACCAAACTTAGAATTCTAGTAATGGATATCGAATTATAGTCACAGATGTAGACATTTATGTTCTTATCTGGTTATTATTCACCACTAATAATATTTCTTAATTATGCAGTTTTCTGGCATAAATGGTGTTCTCTATTACACACCTCAAATCCTTGAAAAGGCAGGTGTTGGAATTCTTCTTTCTAACTTGGGCATGAGCTCAACTTCTACTTCTCTCCTTATTAGTATGGTGACAACCTTGCTGATGCTGCCTTGTATATCTGTTGCCATGAGGCTTATGGATATCTCTGGTAGAAGGTAATTTTTAATCCTGTATTAATTTCTTGTATTTATGTTTAAATAAAGATGAGTTTTTAATTTGTGGAGGTTGAAGATTTTGTTTTGGCAGTAATGTGATTGGAATTTTTATTTAACTGTGAAGAATGACCATTTAGAAATTTCTTATTTCCCCTAATTTCCAATGGCTCGATAAGGTATCTGCTTTAATTTTCCCATGGCAGGAGTGTATATTAGATATCATATGTAGGGTAAATCTACTAAGGTATTTTTGTGTGTAACATTGGTGTTGATGTTTCATATCAAGAATTGATTAACCATTTAACCAAGTCATTTCTGACGGGCCTGTCAAACCTTGTGAAGGGTAAGGTTGGATAGCATGAAAGGGTTTTGAGAGGGATAACTGCTTTTGGGTTGGGTTGAAGAGCATATTCTCGTTGCTTGCCTGCGTAATGTTATCTGTTTTATTTCCATTCCGTTCTAATTGGTGCTCTTTGTTTTTTCCCCCTGAATGCAGGACTTTACTTCTAACCACAATACCAGTGTTGATAGTGGCTCTTGCACTGCTAGTACTTGGGAGTGTCATAAATTTTGGTAGTGTCGCGTATGCAGCAATCTCTACTTTCAGTGTTGTGGTCTACTTTTGTTGTTTTATGATGGGATTTGGGCCAATTCCAAACATACTTTGTTCAGAAATCTTCCCCACCCGAGTTCGTGGACAATGCATTGCCATATGTGCCCTTGTGTTTTGGTTTGGTGACATCACAGTCACCTACACACTTCCAGTGATGCTTAAATCCATTGGCCTTGCTGGTGTTTTTGGCATGTATGCAATTGTGTGCATGATTTCTTTCGTGTTTGTTTACATAAAAGTTCCAGAAACCAAGGGCATGCCCCTTGAAGTCATTACAGAGTTCTTCTCAGTCGGTTCAAAGCACGTTGAAGCTGGCAAGAACAATTGATTGGTCCCTGTTTTTTGTTTTGTATTTTTCCCTGTGTTATGTGTTTTGGAAATGGTACTGTTAGTTGATTGATGTTCATTTTGTTTCCTGTTTAATCTGTGATCAATTTTCAATTCACCAATTATGTGGAGAGATCCTCCTGTGTTTAGAGTCAAATTACTAAGTTCACATACATTTTCAATTCACATCAATTATGTCGGTTCATTATGCTAATGCAGTTTCATTTTCCCCATGAGATGGAGTGGTCTTCATTTGAGTTGGGACGTCGACTTCATCTGGTCGAGTCGAGATGAATTGCATATGGAGACTGGTTTAATTTATATTTTGATGGTCAATCAAACATAGAGATGTGATTGATAAGATGAATATAAAGGTTTTTCATTGGATTAATCCAAATTTGTAATACGCAGAGAGAGAGGGATTTAAATCTAGTAGGGATTAGGGGTGTCCTTAAATCGGATCGGATCAGATCGAATGGTTCGGTCTGATTTGTACTAATTTTAAACCGTTCGAACTGGATTAGACCGGTTTAATAATATATTAAAAATTTTACATTATTTTTATTCATTAAATATATAAAAAAATCGAATCAAACCGAAACCAAACCAGATTAAACCGTTTTATAAATCAAACGGTTCGGTCCGATTTGTATTAATTAAAACCGTTTCAAATGGTTCGATCCGATCTGAGTAATATAAACTATCCGGTTCGGTTAAAGTTTTTTAATCAAAATCGGATCGGATTAGACCGTTGGACACTCCTAGTAGGGATTGCTATAATCGTAAATATTTTTTTTTTCAAATTGTGTAAATTGTTTTATATAATAAAAATAAAATTTATTTAGGTAGATAATAAATAAAATAATGAAAGTGAAAGTTGTTTGCTAGCAATAAGGGTTAATTGGTTATTATTTTAGTTATGATATAATCTCTAAAGAAAAAAATGATTTTAATATATTTATCAGTTGATTATTTTGATTAGTTGATTTACAGTAAAAGTAAATAAATTGTAATTGATCGATTAATTAAATATATAAATATACAAGTAGAAATAATAATATAATTGAGAATACGTAAATTAAATATATAAGTATACAAGTAAAAATAATGATATGATTGAGAATACGTAAATATACGTGATTATATACAAGTGACATGTAATTTAAGAATATTGATTGTTAATAATATTTATTTTTAGTTATTAATTTATTAGTAAATTAATTAAAATTAGTATAACAAAGGTTTTGATTATTTGATAAAATAATATAAAGTAATGATATAATGTGTATGTGATCATGATATTATCTTTGTCACTATCTTATAATTTAATTAAACATGTCATGAATTAAAAATAGTTTATTAAGTTCTGAATTATTTTCATAATTCAAAGTCATTATTGAATAAACTTTAATTTTAGAAGTTTAGATCTACTTAGGATTTTATACATTTTCTTCTTATTTAATTGATTCAAAATATCATTATAAATCAACCTAAATTTTAAACAACCTAAAAGTAACTTTATTAGACTTAATTTATTCATTATATTAAAATTTCAAAAGATGATAGCTAAACTAGGCAAAATTAGAAAGTCTTAGAATACGAAAGTAACCATAAGATACCATTTTGAATAAGAATATTAGTGATTACATATCAACATCTTGGAGAAGATAAAAACATATTCATACAATAAATTAATTGTACACCCTAATTCATAACATGCATAATTTTGACATTTATACATAGAATTTAACATATTAAGAATTAAGAATTGAAACTAAAATTTATCATAATATTAATTTAATGGAACCATAGTTTAGGGCTTGAAATTATCCACATTCACATTGTTAAAATTAACTAGACATTTATTCTACAAAAATTATCATTATAATCATAGAAAATTATAGAGAAAACGATTAAGAAAAGCTTATTAAGATCTCAAAAGTTTTCTCCAAAAGTTGCCATGTTCTTTGTTGTAATTATTATTTTTTGAAGACCTTTTATGTTGTTTATATAGTATATTTTCAAGCCTAATTTAGATTGGATTAAAATTTGCTCGGTCTAATAGTTAAGATTAAAAGTTGATACTAAAAATGCCAAATTTAAGTGCTAATTGGACTTTTTGATTGATTAAGACCTTTCTTGATCGATCAAGACTTTTCTCGATCAATCTAGCCTTATACAATTTCCAACCGTGAGTACTCTATCAAAGCTCGATCAATTGAAACTTACTTTTTGTTCTTCCCCTGACTCTTCAATTGAAACTTGATTAATTGAATGTAATATTTTTTTTCTCTAAATATAGGTTTTTATTTATTTTTGGCCAATTTCATCCCTAAATACTTATATAATACAGAATAAACACATAAAACACATGAGAAATAATAATTTGTTGTAAATATATAAGAATTGATACACAAATATAGTCCCGATCAAACAACATAAATTGTCATCCAATTAGAATTGTAACAACTTTTATATAATTAAAGTAATTATCCAATAATAATATATAAATACAATACATAATAAATTATCAAAAACAATAATTCATAAGACCTATAATATATTTATTGTTATATGAGAGGGGAACTCAAGCTAAAAGCTAACAAAATATTAACGTAGAAGGGTATTTATATCCTCATATATTAAAAAATAACCATCAAAATCTCCTATCATTAACGCATTATATATATATAATGATGCTATGAAAAGTCCAGGAAGAAAATACATTTTATTAAAAGAAATTTGGGAAGCTCTAGTCCTAACTCTTTTAAGTGAACATTTTAGTATTTAACTTTTTTCCTATATCTATATTTATCTTTATTTATATTTATAAAAGGTAAAATTACTTCCTATCAAATTTTGAATAAAATAATCCACGTAAATTAGAATAATGATTATTATTGTCTTTAATCCTTTAGTTACTATATAATTTATTTAAATTTTTTATTTTTATTAATTAAATAATAAATTATTAATATTTAAAATATTAATAATTATCTATTGTTATTGTTTTAAATTAATTAATAAATTATCACCGTGAAAATATCATTATCTTAAAATATTAATAATTACTTTAAAGTATTTAAAATATTAGTTATATCTTCAACATTTTTAGATAATATAACATTATTATTATTTTAATTAAAATAAAATTTAATAATAATTATTTTTTACATTTTAATATGTTATGCATAATACACGTATTTATCAATAGTTCCTATAAAAATGCATAAAAATTTAATTGATACAAGTTCGTTGGAGACATTAAATCCATTAATTAACTCTTGCAAAAGTGCACAAATTTCCATTAATTTGTTTTACGTATTCACTTTCTGAGCCTATTTTTGGGATTAATTAACTCTTGCAAAAGTGCACAAATTTCCATTAATTTGTTTTACGTATTCACTTTCTGAGCCTATTTTTGGGATTAATATAAGAGATACCTTCAACTATAAGAAATCTTTAAAAATATTTTTAAGATTTTAAATATTTTTAAAATATCCCTAAAATATAATGAAATTTAAATATAATATAAATGAATAGTAATATTAGTAAAATGAAAAAAAATAAACCAAGAAATAATAGAAATAGAAATTGAATATATCTCATGATATTTTTCATAGGAAATGATAATAAATAAATGTCTTTTGAAGAAATTCAAAAAACAAAATTAAATCTTAAAAAAGAGATGAATTTAAAGATCTATCATTTTTATTAAGAAAATTATTCCATAGGAAAAACATTATTTATTACGGTATAAATAATAAAGAAATGAGTATTAAGATTACAGATGCAAAAAAAAGGTATAATATACAATTAATTGATAAAGAAACTATATTAAAAAAGTTATCAAAAATACCTCATAAAGATAAATAAAAAAATTAGATACACCATTTAAGAGAAATTCAAATATTAATAAAAGCTTATTTTAGAGAAGGAATATATACACCAATAAAAATAACATTATTAGATAACAGAATAATAAATAGGCAAAATGTCTTATTAAGAATGATTCATGGTAACTTAAGATACCAAAAGTTAAAATTTAGAGCATATCTTAAATTTTCTATTAATATACATGATAAAAATCTAAATCAATTATTAAGTTTAACTTATGAATTTGAAATAGGAGAATTAATGAAAGAAGAAAAGCATCAATTTTCAATACATTATCTAGTAGCATCTTTAACAAATAGTCATAATTGTTCAATATATAAACAAAATGAATTTATAGAGGTAGACAAAGCATTTAAGGAACTTGGACAAATAATAAAACCAGAAGTATTAACAAACTTTGAAATATCAGAAAAATGAAAATTAGATATCAAAGAAAAACATATGATAACAGGAAGAAAAAGTAACGTTGTTAAAAATAACAATATGTCAAGGTTTATTTGTATAGACCATGAAAGAGAAACCTCTAACTAAGAAGAAGTTAAAAAACTAGAAAATGAAGTTAAAATAATGAAGACATTTAGTTTATAACTGTATATTAGGAAAAATAATAATGTTTAGAGATAAAATAAAAGATATGCATTTCGAAATAAATGTAAGCCTAGTAGGTGTAGCAAAAAATCAAGCAACATTATTTGAAATTGTACAATTATTAAAAGAGGAAATGGATTTGCTTCAAGAATTAAACATAAAATAAACGAGTATTGGACCTTCGACCAGACATTCTACCCTTGTCGAATCGAAACCAACCACTACTGTATTGCGCTCGAACAGTTGAGCGGCCGCCAGCCAGCAACTTCCGTACACAAATATAGATTCATTCTTCGTACCTGGTCCAACTTCACAACCCTTCGTGGGTTGGTCAGAAGTAAGTCTTGTTTGGTAAGATTGAATTGGACAAAGAAAATAGAGTGCTCGACCGGAACAATGGCCAACAAAGACTGTAATTACATAGATAACTGCTCCTCTCCTTCTCCGTCTTTAAGGCTTTAAGGCGAACCGTATGGCGGCTGGAAAGAAAGACGACCTCACCTTCTCGTAGATGGTGTCAGTGAGAGTCATTTTAGTAGCTGCAAAAAATAATGCACCAGTTGCAGTACAATAGAGTTGTAATTCATTAGTTATTCCAGATGCTCGCCAAAGCTGAAAAAAACCAGAGGTTATTTGTATTCCTCGGAAACCCCCTCCTACATCACCATTCAATATTTCTTGACCCACTATTGGCCAAACCACCTGGGCACTAGGTCCAATGTGAGTAGGATCGCTTAGCCATGCTTCATAATTGGAAAAACGAGCACCGTGGAAATACATACCACTTAGCCAAAGAAAAATGATGGAGAGTTGACCGAAATGGGCACTAAATACTTTTCGAGAGATCTCTTCCAAATCACTAGTATGGCTATCAAAATCGTGAGCATCTGCTTGTAGGTTCCAGATCCAAGTGGTAGTATCGGGCCCCTTAGCTATTGTTATTGAAAAATGACCTGGTTTGGCCCATTCCTCGAAAGAAGTTTTTACGGGATCCCTATCTACCAAAATTTGAACTTCTGGTTCCGGTGAACGAATAATCATTGAGTCCTCCTCTTTCCGGACAACATATAGGGATTAGCATGCTTTAAAAAAAACATAGAATAGTAAAAGATCCAGCATGCAGAACACGACGATCATTAGAAATTCACAAATTAGAAATGATATAATATACTATTTCCCATAACTTCTCATACCATACCAACCCACTAAAATGCAAATAGGGATTAGAAATGTGGTCAATATCACGAAGAATAAAGAGATACCATCTATACCCAAATAAAAATGGATGTTTTCATAAGGAAGCCCCCCTTTAAAGCAAGTTTTCACATGTCATTCCCCTTTCCAAATTCCTTTCTTTCCGTTCGATCCTTTCATTTACACCTTTGTTTGACTCATATTTCCTCCTATTCTTATTTCGAAAGTAAACTAAATAGAAGGCATATATTCACTATTGAAAGGGCTTATTAAAAGTTATTAAAGAGAAAGGTTGGGCTGCCTTTTGCTTCCCCAGTTACCTTTCTTTTCTTAGGATTCGATACTCTTGCTTATCTGGGCTTGGTTGCTTAGGTTAGTACGAGTTTTATTAGACTCTGTTTCAGAAGGAAGTCTGAGTGAACAAGGGATAAGCCTATCTTTTTCTCAAGCTTGATTCGAAATAGCTATCAGTTCAAGTCGTCTTTCTTTGTTAAATGGCCGAATTAGTAACACCCATAGAAAGGATCAATCCCACATTTGGCTCAAGATAAGCAAAGGAAAGATCAGAGTAGGCATAAGAGGTATTGGAGCCGAATTCGTCTACTTATCTATGTATGGTAAATTAATCTAACAGGGACTCTTATTTGTAAATCCCTTTCTTTTTCATGGCGTATAGAAAGCATCTATTCATGAATCAGGGTAGCTCATTTGGCCATGTCTTTGTGAGCTCTTCCGCTTTTATTCAACAATTCTAAAATAAGTAACTCGGAGTCAAAACTATATTTAAATATTTCTACCTTAGCCAGCGTATTCTATTTGACTATTTCCTTCATTGTTGATGAGAATGAAGCCACCTGAGAAAGGGATAGGATCCCCTCCCCTAACAGCACGTTCTAAGGTAGGCGAAAGTAAATTGCATTTTTTAAAAATTTCGTTCAAAGCTTTGCAATAATACAGTTCTTTTTCTTTTTGATAAATGGGAATGAATATCTCATCTTGATAGCATGCATATTTTAGTTTAGGCTACTTCTATTTCCTGATCAATATCGTCCAAAATGATATTGAATAGAATTTAAGCTATTAAAGTCAGAGGAGGAACGCCAGTATTGAGCGAGAAGTCTCTGCCCATATTATCAACAATTGGCAAGTTGCAAAAAGACGAGATCAACTTGACTAAGTCATCACTATTGTGAACAATAGGGCATACTTTTTCTATAAGTCGTGACCGAGATAAATTGATTTCAGAATTAGAGCAATCTAGTCGAAGAAGAGCATCCACTCTTGAATGGTATCGAGGTAATGAGGTAATGATCTATCTTTAGTATAATAACTATAGCACGATTGGCGAAAATAGGAAGATTGGCCCAACTCTTGGATTAAGATACCACAAAGTGCACCAATAACCACTTCGTCAGCTAGAGATGCTTCAACGGATAACATTGGGGTTGAATTGGACCTGGAGGGTGCACCATTTCTGCGCACAAAGTGAAGTGGAGAAAAGTTGTAATTTCTAGATAGAATCGCGTTTTGAATACCTAGAATATCACCTTCCGAAAGTTCATAGTTGACATCATTCTGCTTTAAGACAGCGTAAACCTTGTTTATTTCAAATACCAAACGGTGAAGAGAACATTTTCTAACATCAACTCGATCTTTCATAGTACTGTTTTGACTTAAATCATCCCCCGTCCTACCATCAGTATATGATCTATACGTTACATGGAAAGGCATATTATAGCCTGGCCTAAATCTTGAAAATATCATGCTTACCTTTTCTTTCATATTTGTGTATAAACACCAAACCTCGAAACTGACTCTGTAAGTGCAATAGTTAGAATAATAGTTGCAACCATGATTGAGAATTTTTTTATCTTACCGCTGGGAGAAATGCGGTAAGATACTTTACACCCGCTATACATGCTATACCCAAACCATATCGAAGCCATACCCAAACTCACGACGAAATAAAGAGCTTGACTTTATAAGAAGAATTGCCCTTCTTCACCGAGATTGCTGGATCGGTGGCTAAACCCGTTGATAGCTACTTATACTTAGATGGGTCACAGGCTCGACTTGGTGTGCTCGTATGGATTACCTTTCTTCTAGGCATCGCTTTCAGGCCAATCCGTCTATAAATAACAGTTATGATTATGAAACAGCCTTATTCTACTCTATAGTTTAGAAGTTGATCATTGGTTCTCGGGAAAGAACCCTGCTTTTCAAAAGGGATAATCATTTATTCCCCAAATCCACATGGATTTCTCCAATGAATCCATCTTACACATCTACTTTGTTTACTAGATCACATTTCAATCCGTTTTTAGCCCCCATGATGCTATGCTGACGTTTTTTAGGGGTTCTTGTAATCTAAATCCGCAAATGCCTTACCACAACCCACTTCCTCGAGGCTCGTTCCTTGATGACATGCCCAAGAACCTCTTGGATTTACAAGAATCATCCTAAGAAGGAAGTAGAACTTGAATACGAGGTTCTCCTAAGAATAAGAAGAGGTTGGTACAGATGCGTCATAGTCAGAGATTCTTTCAAAGAGATGAGTAAGCAGAATTATTAAAAGGAATAAAGGAATGTGGTTATAATAAACTACAACATGATATACACAAGAAATTTTCAGAATTAAGAAAAGATGTATACAACATACATAGAAATAATGAAATAATAGGTCATAAATATGATCCCTTAAAGGAACTAAAAGAAGAACCATCTAGGAGATCAGATTCCCTGATTCCTAAAAATGAGAAAAGAAAAAATGAAGAACAATCTGAGAACAAAAAGATAATTTCAATTTAATGGAATATAGAAAATAATTAGAAATAAAACTTGTTAGTTTATTAACACTAACTAATGAATAAATAGAATAACATTATAATGAAAAAAATTGTTCTAACAAAGAAGAGGATGATATGACAATATTCATTAAGACTGATTTTGAACCAAAAAACATGACCCTAAAAAGTCATATGAAATCAATTTCATTACCAGTCCCTTACCAAGAAGGAACATCTGATCCACATAGGGTAGAAAGAAATAGGCAAAGAATAGAACAACTTGATACCACAAATAGAAGAAGACAACCACTTAGCTAAAATGGAGGAATGGGTGCATTGGGGAACTAGATGTAGTACTTCTAGATTTAGATTGTATAAGAGATAGGAAAAAAATCCGTAGATGAATAGGCTAGTGGTATGAGTGTGCTCATACAAATCTCTCAAACTATCCAAAAAAATCATTTAATTTATAGGGTACTTATAGCACATAAAATGATAGAAAATGTTAAAGTTTGGTTTTCAAACTTAACAGACTAACAATATTTGTTAATGCAAGGGAATGCATCCATAAGAAGGGAATACTTGGATACAGTAATAAATAAAATATACAAAGAATTTATTGGAGAAGATAAAGGAAGAACTATCACTGAATCTAGTGAAAATGAAATTAATGAAGCTAAATTGCATCTAACAAATATGGAAATTTGTAACATATGTTACATAGATTCTTTTATTCGTGAGTATGGAATGTATTATCATAAATTACCACCCTCTATGAAAATAATTTATAAAGAAATGTTTTTTCAAAAATTACCTGAAACACTACGTAAGACCTTAATAGAAAGTTGAGAACAAAGAAATAGAGAAACTATACGAGATACTCTATGGAAAAGAATAAGAAGACTTAAAAATTAGATCATTATTAAATGCCAAGAAATAAAATATTATAAACAGATAAGAGGAAATGATAACATCTGATGTGATACAAAAGATTTTAGAATACTGAGAAAATATGGATGTAATATAAAATCTTATAAACAAAAATATAAATTCAGGAAAAACAAATTCCAAAAATATAAAAAGATATTTAATAGAGAAATCTACAAGAAAGTATATTTTAGAAGAAATAAGTATAAACCCTTTGAAAACAGAAATTATTGCCCTTGAGGAAAGAAAAAAATTGCAGATATTGGATTTGTAACGAAGAAGGACATTATGCCAACGAATGTCCAAGCAGATTTCAACATAAAAAAGAATTTAAAAAGTAATTTCCACGAAAAGAAAAAATCTTGAAAGAAGATTTTAAAATGGAATTAGAAACAATCAAAGAATTTGATATAGATGATACTTATAGTGTCTATCTATTGAAAGAAACTGAGAAAGAGATAACTGACTCAAAATATGAACACTCAAATTATGATATTCTTCATCAGAAGATGAATGATTTGTATAGTATTATAAATCCAAATAGTACTTACATTAAAGTATGACTAAAAATTAAAGGCTATACAACTTATCATTTACATGCATATATAGATACATGAGCCAATATGTGTGTAGCTAGTAAATATATATTTCCAAAAGATAACTGGAAATAAGTGCCAACTATTTAATTGTAAGAATTGCTAATAATACTACAATAAATCTTAATAAGGTATTAAAAGACACTGATATAATGATAGGAGGAGAAAATTTTCACAATCCTACCATATATCAACAGGAAACATGAGTTGATTTGTTAATAGGAAATAATTTCCTAAACTTATATCAACCTTTCACACAATATTTCGACAAAATAAATCTCACAATCATAGAAGAAGATACCATCTATGTCTCAAAAATAAGAAAAGTTTTAACTGTTTCAAACCCAACTTTTATGCAACAACATAAAAGGCGAAAACATGGTGAGATTGATTAGCAAAAACCTTATTTAGAAAATATTTCATTAGATATAGAAGAGAAATAAAACTCTTTTCTCAATGAAAATACAAGAAGACAAACCTTAACAAGCATCAGAAAACTATTGAAAACAGTTAGTTCAGAAAATTCTTTGGATCTAAAAATAAATAAATCTAAAATAATAGTCGACATAAAATTAAAAGATCCTAATAAGGTCATAAAAGTAAAACCAATTATTTATACTCCAGAAGGCAGGATTGAATTTGGAAAACAAATTCAAGAACTTTTGGAATTAAAAGTCATAATACCAAATATTTAACCTCACTCTAGTCTAGTATTTTTAGTTGAAAAAGAAGCTGAGAAAAGAAGAGGAAAAAAGAGAATAGTAATAAAATTTAAAACATTAAATAAAGAAACCAGTGATAATAGATACTTCATTCCAAAAAAGGAAGAACTACTATCATTAATAACAGGAAAGAAATACTTTTCGAGTTTTGATTGAAAAATTATATTTTGGCAAATAAGACTGGATGAAGAATCCCAAAAACTAATGGTATTTAGTTTCCTCCAAGCACAATTCCAATGGACAGTTATACCATTTGAATTAAAATAAGCTCCAAGTATTTTTCAAAGATATATGGATAACATTTTCAAGAAATTACAAGATATTTGTTGTGTTTACGTAGGTGATATTTTGGTTTTCATTAATGAATTAAATAAACAATATTTGGATATTATCAACATTTTACAAAAATGTAGAAAATAAGGCATTATACTCTTTGAAAAGAAAGTAGTACTTGCGCAACAAAAAATGGAATATTTAAGGTTAGAAATTGAAGATGGAAAACATAATTTACAATCTCATATGTTAAATAATATTCAAGGTTTCCCTAGTGAATTAAAAGACCAAAACCAATTACAAAGATTTTTAGGATGTTTAACATATGCAAAAGTATACATCAAGAAACTTGCAAAAATGAGAAAACCATTGCAAGCAAAATTGAAATCTGGAAATGGACTGAAGAAGATACTCTATATATGGATATAGTAAAAGAAAAAGTAAAACAATTGCCAACTTTATACCAGCTAGGGTGAGATGATAAGATGATAATTGAAACAGATGCTTCACAAGAATATTAGGGAGAAATTCTTAAAATAAGAGTAGATGAAAAAGATGAATATCGTTGTAGATATGCATCCGGATCTTTGCAAGGTTCAGAATTAAATTACCATTGCAATGAAAAAGAATATTTAGCTGTCAAAAGATCCATTCATTTTTTTGCAATATATGTTATAAATTCCAATTCATTGTTAGAACAGATAACAATAATTTTGGTTATTTCTCAAGAACTAATATTATAGGTGATTACAAAGAAGGAAGATTAGTTAGATAGCAACAATGGTTCAACCATTACAATTTTTTATGTTGAACATCTTCCAGGTCATAAAAATAGCTTAGCAGATGCTATTACTAGAGAATTAGCACCTCTAACTATTTTTATGCTTTCAGGAATGGAACATCTTGACATTAAATTCAAGAAAAAGGAAAAGGATATAAAAATCCTATAGGAACAAATCGAGGTGCTATATCTTGAGAAATCTCTTATGGAGATAGGAAAGAAACATGAAGAACTTAATTTGTTCAAACAACCTTTAGAGGCTAAAAGCGCAAAAGAGGAATCTTCATCAAAAATTCAATCTAAAAAAGGTGAAACTTCTGAAACCAAAAAGCTCAATTGGGTAGATGAGGTAGGAAAAGAAGAACATAAATTTTTTTATGTGGTCTACAATGGCCAAAACCAAGAAGTTATAACAACTAGGCAGAAGCTAGCAAATCTATTCTAGGAATTAGTGGAGTAACTTATAGAGTCTTCACAAACAGAATACAAGCTGAAGGTAGTTATGCTAACTACAAAACACCAAAACTAATAACTCTAGATGAGATAGTAAGAAATTATTATGTAGCATTACAAAAACAACCAACAACTTCAAGCAGGTTGACAAATTTTGGAAATATAGCAAGGTTAAGCCTTTAGTGCTATTTAGAGAAACATCTCTTCCAGAGACATCAAAAATAGTAAAACATTTAGTTCTATTCAGGGAGACATCCCCTAGAAATACTCCAATCATTGAAGATGAGAAGGACTAATATAGAAATCTCAACAAACCACAATTGGTTGAGTCTCTATAACTTGGCAAGAAATTCCACCCAGGAATATATTGAAGATATGAAGTTCTATACCACAGACAAAGAATTTTCTATAGGAAGTAAATTCAATATCTTGGAAGGAGCTGATCCAATATTTGTATATAAAACTTTTCATACAAGACTAATAGAAAATATATATCTAGGAATTAATTAATTAATTTAAGTGAATTAAATTATTTCCTAGAGAATTTTAAAAGAGCAATCAAGAACTTTAGAAGGAAGATTAAAGCAGGTGATAAACCTATTTATCTTAGATTTTTTTAGTTCATTAATGGACTGAAATGAGAAAGGATGTATTAGTTCCTACCACTTCATCAAGATAGGAATTTCCAGCACAAATAGAGAAGTTCACAAACCAAGGGCACTTCTAGAAAAGGAATTCAGCACAGAAGAACTCTGTGTACTAAGAGTCAAATGCTAGGGAAAATTTACTATGAACTCAGGAAGATTGACAATTCTACTAAGATCAAGGTAATTATTCAACTAGTAAAGTCATCATCATTTCCCACAGTAGCGTGGCTTTGTTAGATGAAGATGGTGAAAAATTACGAAATATGAAACCAATTTTAATCGCAACAACTTGGAAATTGGTCAAGAAACAAGGAAGGTATTCTGCTTCTATGTTGGGAAAGCTACCAAAGACCACATATGCATCCTCTGCATCAAGGATCGAGAAGATGAAGATGCGTTATCATCAACGTCATCAAAAGAACCATCAACATAAAATGAAAAAGAAAAATAACAAAAGAAATTGTCGGTAGAAGACGATAAAGGAAATATAGATGTAGATCCCACATCTTAGTTGGCAGCATATGCCAAGGAAAAAAGCAGTGGCTATTCTTTAAGTAAAAAAGAAGATGAATTATTAAAGTAAGGGTAAAATAATACTTTTAGTTTTGTAAATAATGATTTCTTATGCTATAAAAGGAACCCTTATTATCATTTCAAGGGACACACGAATACACAGAAATCCAGAGCTCTCTACTCTAAAATACACAAAACACTAGCATAGAAAACCCCTCTATCTAGAATTTTCAAAACCAATAATGTTATACCCAGTAATTATAAGCAACTAAGCACCTCTTCAATGTTCTTAGTTGGCCTTAAGTTGTAATAATTATTATCCTATGAATAAAATGGAGTTTAGTTATTCTTCTCTAGTAAGTCAACTATTGGACATCATTTATATACGGATGCAAAAGGCTTACCATTGTCAGGAGGATGTTGAGGTTTGAGCAAAGCTAAGGCATAGTAGGTGTAACAAAAGAAGATGAACAGAAGAGAAGACTCTGATAGACCTATCAAATTCAGGTATAATAATTATAAATTTAAGTTAGTTAAGAATTTTGAATATTTAAATATTTGCTTACAACAAAACATAATACTGCTAAAATAGGAAAATGGAAAATGATTTTAGAAATAAACAACTAATAATTCCAAATAAAATCAAAGATAAAAATATAATTCTATTAGAAAAGAACAAAATAATGTGCATTCAATGCATACGACTTATCAGAATAATACCATATGAATATCAAATCATTAGTACATAAATTATAATTATTAAATTTAACAAATGAAAGAATAATTTTAAATTTTAAAAGACAATTAATAGATTCAGGATTAGAAATAAGTAAATTAACATAATGAAGAACATAATATACTCTATAATTGTAATGAATATAAAAGAATATTAGATTTATATCAACAAATTATAAGTTTTTTAAATAAATTATTACTTTATTCAAATATACAAAAACCATCAACTAGGTCAATTCAGTCAATATTAACCTCCGATTAAAAAATTGTATTGATCCATAAAAAATGGTATCATAGCTAAAGAATAGTATTTTAAATAGAAATGAATGAAAAATTAACAACATTAAGAATAAATGACACCAATGGTATTAACCATAAAGTTCAAGAGTGTTTTAGATATTTTTTAAACCTCAAGGACATAAATAAAAATATGTTAAACCTCAAGAACATTTACAATATTATCCCCTATTTTTGACATGAAAAAATCAATTGAAATTATGCACTTTTGCAAGATCCAATAAACTAATTGTGCACAACTGAAGCATTTTACAAGAGTGAAGGAACACTACTTGAACCCTTAATCCATAAATTAATCATTTTATTTGAAATTAGTACTCATAAAATCACCTTAATTCTTAACAATCAGTACCGTTTAATCATTTTTAAACACTTTAGTCACATGAAAAAAGAAGACTAAAATATAAAACGATCTGATTGAAATGTATCACTTGTTAAGTATTAAAATAAATTTAATGCACTAATTTTAAGTAAATTGACTAATGTGTTTCATTTGTAAAAAAAAAATTGACTACCAAGACATTTTTTCTATTAAAAAAAACTTGAAAATTATTATCAAAATTGAATGATTTATTTCTTGGAAGTACGAAATTCGATTGCATCATTTTAATTTAGTTTGATCATTAGAATAAATAAACAGTTTCTGCTAAGCCACGAGCAAAAGTCTTCCTTCAACTACAAGGATTAAATGTTCAATTTATACAAAATTGTGAATAACTTCTCAAAAATGGAACGACATTCGATTGGTTCAGTTCATACACTATTCAAGATAACATATTATAAGATTTATTAGTAAATCTAATAATTTTTAAACTCATTTTATCTTGTCTTAATTTTTAATGAAATCAGATTGTAATAAAATAATACTAATTATGATATTTAATTTATCTATAATGGACTTAAATGAAACAAGTAAAAGTACGAAAATAATAAAAATAATAAAAATAATAATTTATAATATATATTTAATAAAATAATAATATAACATATATTTAAAGTTAAATTCATTATAACTATAATCTAAATAAGATATAGAGATACTAATTGAGACATAAGACAATCCACTTTATATCTCTCATGTCTTATTTAATATTTCCATGATATAATATTATCTCATTTCATTTAAATATCATTTCAACTCATTTAAATTTTAACTCTAATGAAACTAACTTTAAACATATTATATCATTATTTTTATTAAACTTACATTATAAATTATCATTTATTATATTTTTATATTCTTACTCATCTCATTAATGTTTATTAAAGACAAATATAATATTTCAATTAATATTATTTCATTACTATCTCACCTCATTAAAAATTAAGTGAAACTAGATAAAATGAATTTTAAAAATTAATGAATTATCTCATGAATTTTATTTACATCTCATCTCAATTTACATCTCTACTATTCGTACTCTTCATTTTCAAATCTGCCATTTACCAAGAAATTCATCTGTTCATGTATTCAACCTGCTTTTTCTTATGTCCACCTTGACCTCATTTTAGGCTAAAACTAGAAGTTTGCCTTGTAGCTAGGATTTTATCAAAAATGGATAAAAACAAATTACCAACCTCACAAATAACAAATAGCATCCATTTTAAAATACAGGGCTCAAGCTGGATACAAATGATCTTAGAAACAAGTTTGCAAAGTCAGTTTAACTTCGAGAGCCGCGTCTCAGAAATCAAAAAGCCATGAAACTCCTATTGTCCATGTCCAGAGAGAGTAACGACAACATGAGCATATAGATGAGACCGCACTTCAGCTGCAAATATGTATTTCATATGGAAGCCTGGATCACAATGAAACAACTACTTTGTGAACACTGTTAACTTTCTATTTAATGTTACTTTCTAGCGTGGTTGGCATCCAGTATTATGATAAGTCTTACCACGACAAGGCATAACCTTACCACAATAGTAATAAGCTTTATCTTAAAGAGATTTTAGTAAAAAATGAATTTTGTAATAAAACATTGACATAGTATAGGAAAGTATTGCCTCAGTATGGAAAAACTTGCCACTGACATCTAGTACTGTGATAAGCCTTACTATGACAAGACAATGTCGTAATACAACAATGATAACCCTTACCTCATGGAGTGATTCTGATAAAAGATGAAATCTAACCCAAATGCATTACTAGTTTGGTAAAAGCTAAGCTGCATAATGTATAAAACTCACTCTAACATGTTCATACATGCAAAACAAGCCATCCATCAACTTATAATGATGAAAACATAAACATTTTGCACAAAAATATATTTAAAAAGGTTTGACCTTTGGTTTGGTACTAAAAGAATTATTTTAGTTTGAAGTTACTACCAAAAGTATTTTATGGAAGAACTATTCAATTTTGTTTCAAATAAATATCTTACTGTTTTAATTGATCGCTCATGCCCTAACTTTAAGTATATTTTTGAAATTATAGGCACATCTAAAATAAAAAATAAATAACGTTTTGCTCTGATTATCCATCAGAAGTCGGCCCAAAGTTAGCTGACTTATGATCCATTATCAGAGAAGAAACATTTTTCCTTTTATTTTATAGGTGCTTCTCACATGTGTGATTGGTTTGTAATTCGAAAAATACGCTTAAAAATTTGGAGGACAGTCTATTGGAACAAAACAACAACAAAATACCTATTTGAAACAAAATTAAATATTTCAAGTACTAATTGACACAAAAAATAATTTTAATAGTAGATTGAAACTAAAGCAATATTTTAGTATTAAATGAAACATTTTCCCATTTAAAAATGTAAAGATAACAAACATGATCAAATTTAGTTGTGTGAGTAGGGTAATTATTAAAAAAAGGAAAAAGAAAAAAAGAAGTCATAACATGATAGGAATAAAGAGAAAGTCAGTAAGCCGATTTGTGATTTTATTAGAGATGAAACCAGTTCCAGAATTGAAGGTTAAACAACTAACAAGATCGCATAGGATGCACAATACAAAAACACAAACTAATTTTTTAGCATATAAATGGCATAGTCAACTAACATCTTTTTCAGCCTTAAAATTTTCAATTTTTTCCCCTCTTTTTAAGTGTTTATCGCATTTCACACATTCTTTCTCGGCTTGAGAAAAACAAGGAACTGCTTTGCTTGGAATTTACAAGCATAAATGCTATTAGTAATTTTTTTTAACGAAAGGTCGCCCAAATACGTTACCTTTAATAAAAGTATACTTTATACCCATACTTATTAGATTAGATGGAGTAACATAAGTCTACTAACTTTACAAAAAAGATAATAGTAGTCCATTTTGAAAAGTAATGAATTTGTATTGTCCTATTTGTCCGCTCCAAAACTGGGATAACCTAAGTCGGTTAATTTAAAAAATTGATTTCTGTGACACATTTTGTAAAGGTAGCGGATTTGTTCTACCCTACTTAATAGATAGGAGAATAAAATATATTTTCATTAAAGGTAATTATTTTTTTTAATAGATCAAATGTCATTAGTAAACGAACAGGAGAAATTATCTTGTATAGAGACAAACTGTCAACATTCATAAATGCACGTGATAAAACAAACCACTCCACGAAATGTACAAACTAGCTTAGGAAAAAAAGGGGGAAAACAATATCTTGGTTTGCAAGTTTCAATGTCATTTTGAAACTCATAAACTCAATATGGAATGGTTTAATTGGGTGGCTATCATACATTTTATTTTGGATATTCAGATAGCTGAATAGAAGCTAAAATGAATTCTTTCCAATTTTACCTGTAGGAAGTGAATTTTGCTACTCCACATCTACCAAACAATTGCTACAGTCATCTCAAATCTCAAGCAGCAGCAGCAACAACAACAACAACAACAACAACAAAAAACCAAAACCAAAACTACAACCAACCCATCAATTGCAGCAAAAACAAAAACTTACCCAGAACCAAAATTCATCTAGGAATGCTAGCAATAAGCCTTGCACCAGCTCTATCAAGCTTCTGCACACTGGCTAAAGCTTTCAACTTCCCCTCTTTGAAAAACGCCTGAACCATATACTCACCAATCTCCTTCCCCTTCTCCTCATTGTCGATTACAGCCACTGCCGTAGGCCCTGCACCGCTAATTGTACACCCGAATGCACCAGCATGTATTGCAGCCTTCTTCACTGCTTCCATGCCTGGAATTAGAGGTGCCCTTCTGGGCTCCACAATCTTATCAGCAGATAAGGCCTTGCCCAAACCAACCAAATCTCCTTGTAATATAGCCGCCACCAAAGCCCCAGCTTGGCTACAGTTCCAAACATGGTGTGGCATTCCAATCTCAGTAGGCAAAACAGCTCTCATTTTCTTCGTAGGCGCTTCAAAGTCAGGACTCACCAGCACGAAAAACAGCTCCTTTTCAACAGGAAATCTTAATCGAATCAATTCCACTGGCTCATAACTCCGTACCAATACAAACCCACCCATGATCGCCGGAGCTACATTGTCAGCATGGTACCCAGAAACCTTTTCCTCCGATTTGAGCCCAGCCAATACCAACTCATCAACACCAAGTTTCCCTCCAAAGATTTCGTTCACCGCCACAGCTGCAGCGGCTGCACTCGCAGCACTGGATCCTAACCCACTTCCCAATGGCAATCCCTTCTCGAGCGAGAGTGAGAGTCCCACAGAGCGAACACCAAGCATCTTCATGACTTCAATGGCGGCGATTCCAGCACAATTCCAAAGAGGGTTTTTGCTTAGCTTCTTGGAATTGTCTCCGGCGATATCGGCGATGGAGATCTCCCCGGGATGGACTTGTGGGTCGACACTTAGGGAAACAAAGTCTCCGAGACCGTCGACGGCACACCCAAGGAAGTCAAAGCCGGGACCGAGATTGGCCACGGTGGCAGGTGCAAAGGTCTTGACGGAGGTGTAAACGGGATCGGGTTCTGTGGTGATGACTGGGTATTTGGAGGGCATGGAGAGATTACATCTGGTGAGATTTTGAGTAGGGTTGAAGAAAGATTTTGGTTGTGGGATCGTGATGGGTTTGATCGGAGAACGGAAGCAGGTTGCCATTTTGATTATTGGAGCCTTTTCAGAGAGAGTTAGGATTTTAGGGATCGAGTAGTAGAAGGGAAACACAGTCACCGTAATGTAGACCGGTGGAGTCAAACGATTCGGTTGAGTAGGAAGTAGAGGTAAAATGGGTATTTATCTAAAAGAGATAAAAAAAAAAAAAAATGGTATGAAACAACACTTGTTCGGTCGAGAAACACGTACACTTTTTTTTCAAAAAAAAAAAAAACAACCACCATATGTTTTAAAATAAAATATTGGTTAAAATTTAATATTAATTATTTTAAAATTAACTTATAATAAAAAATAACTAATATATATATAAATCTAATTTAATTATAAAATCACTAAATAAAAATTAAATATAAAATTGCATACATATATTATTAGAGGTGTTTTTACTTATAAAATAAGAACAAATAATGATAATGATGATATCGATTGATATTTTGTAATATTATTATATTATTTTTTTCTATTTTTCTTCTTGTAATCTCATAATATGTAACATGTGTTTCGTCTATTTTTCTAATAAATATTGAAAAATTTACATATCGTATATCGTTTAAATTTAACGAAAGAATTATATATATTTAAATTTAAATTATTATTTAAAGTGATAAATTTATTAAAAGATTAAAAAATAACTTATATGTTAAAGAAATATATTAATTAAAGAACGTCTTTATTATCCAATCATATAAATTATCAAGTAAATAAAATTTTGCCCATACCACAACATTATCACATATAAACTTATATAATTTTTTAAAAACAATGTCCTTATTGTATATCTTCCATATCATATCAAAGTTAAAAAGAGATTATTTTCATGTTTATCCAATAATAAGGAGTAATTTATAAAATTAATTAGTTATAAATCTTACATTTTAATAATTGTTTTATAATCTACATTCAATGGTATGAAATTTGATCACAATACCAAACATACCAAACATGCTTATAATGTAGGTCAAAAATTACCAAGATCCATCACCATGTTCAAAACTTAATGGTAAAGTGATTATCAACTTTAAATTTCGTTGAATTGATAATGCTTATCACATAATTGTATAGTTCTTATGTTAATAGATTCCTCTTGATAAGGGTTCAAAAATAATAAATAATTAAATATCGTAAATATGACATGTGATTACCTTAAGTCGATAATAGTATGTTCTATATAACAAAAATATGTATTAATTAAACAATATAAAGATAATACTCTACATAAATGAAAGTTATTAGTGATTAAAGTCGCATATTATCGACACTTGAATTATACTTAAATCGATCATTTGAAACTCAAATAATTATAATATGCACTTAATCAAAATATAAGATTGTCCAATGACAATACCAGATATTTCTTGAGGAATGAGCATCATCCATCCATAATCCATACTATTCTTACTTGTAACAATCATCATCAAATAGCCACGATTTTTATTAAAATTTATAACATGCTCATAATTATACTTTTTCTATAGTTTATTCTTGAATGACTTTGTGAACAATATATTAGCCACTAGATATACATATATCCCAAGATACTTTTTTTGTATATCTTAAATTTGAGACATTTATCAACTTTACTATAATAGACTAAAAATATAATCATATTAGTAATAAAAGTAGATCAAAAAAATAAAACTAGTTTATAAGTTTTACTTTAAGTAAAAATAAATAGTATTATGTTAAAATTTAGCTCAAATTGATCTAAAGCAAAGCCACATATTGCCTAACAACTTCTTGGATTATGATAGCATTAGAGGGCACCGGTAATGGATAATGATGGAACAATGACTATCTACCGATGATTTAGCAAATATCGATAGTGAGTCTTTAGATCATTACTCAAATGTTGTATCATTATAATAGTAACATAGTTAGTGAACAATGGATCTTTCGACAAACATTTTCTATATTATAATTTTTTTAAGTATTATTTACAATAAACAAAATATATAATATAAAAATATAAATAATATTCATGCTATATAGTTGATATAATCTTACCACGAAAGATTTATCAAATAGAAGATGGCTCATATGTAGGGTAACTATTGGAAGAATATTCTCATCAAAAAATTATTGTGAATGAGGCAAAGGTTGCATTAGAGACATTGGATGACTATGCGATTGCATGAGCATTCCTAACATAGATGGTTGCATGGGTCCAACGGGATGATTATATGCCATAGGAGTCATGGGTTGATTATGAGATTACATGGGTGACATATCTTGCATGGTTGGTGGCATGCCTAGCATGGATTATGACATGCCTTGACTATAGTATGGTGGAATTCTTGGCATAAGTGACATGGCTGGCATGTGTTGTGATGACCCAACATGATAACCTTGTAATTGCTTTAAAGACACAATCTAGGTAAATACAGTAGCCTTAAAGGAATTTAATTCGTCTTTAAGTTTGCTATACATACCTTATTGACAAATTTAAGGCTTTGCTTTAGAATATTGAAAAATTCCATGGCATCATTATCTTGGCTTCACTAAACATAGGGTTACCTACTTGGATCATATCATGGTCTAAAAACAACTTATGTGTAGGATTTCTAATTTCAGTGCAACCACTATCGTATTTAGAATAAAGCTCAATAACCTCTTTAGCGATGTAACGTTCCATCAAGTTTTTTTTAGGATGATTTTTATTATTTACATATCATTTAAGGACTTTCGTGTATCTCTTAAAAGGATACATCCATCTTAAGCTAATAGGATTAAACAATTAAACTTCTCAAAATAAATGAATACACAAGTGAATCTTTATATCGAAAAAAAAAGTAAATATTTCTCAAGTATACACAAATTCTCTACAGAATCTTTATGTAAAAGAGTTTAACTTGTCAATTGATATAGATTTCTTACCTATGGTATTGAAGAATGAACAAAGATGAATTATTAATAATTGAATATATTTTAGAAGAATTGACCTTATAGCAATTGTAATAACTATTGCACTAAGATATGACAATAATGTGATTTCAATTCATAAAGTTTCTTATCGATCATAGACACAATTGTTTTTATGTTGGATGAGTAACCATCAAGAACCTTCACACCTGCCAAATTCCAAATATTTACAAAACACGTCATTCTCTTTTGTTGATAACGTATGTAATGCTTATGGCAAGTATCTTTGATTCTTTTCATTTTTCATTCTTGTTGTCAATTCGGGTCATAAGCCCAATTTCATTAAATCCAATCTTGCTTTCAATACAAGACTTTATTTGTCTAGGTATATTAAGAAATGTATCAATCAAGATCCTATATATTTTTTTCTTAATGTACATGACATGTAAGATGTGATGAATGTGTAGGCATTTCTAATAAGGTAATTCTCAAAAATATGGATTTCTTCTTCCAACAATCTTGTTCTACTGTCTATGTAACATTTTTATTTTGTCCTTTTTTAGTTAACATCTTTGGTTTCCCTCTATTAGAGAGATTTTGACCATCATTTCATTATTATCAATCTTATTTTCTTATTTTCCAACACATTTTTAATAGTATATATATTTTTTTTGTTTTTCCATAACATTTGATTATTATACCATTCAATTACCTTAATATCTCAATCCTTTGTAAAGGCCTTAATGTAGAATCATGATCTTTTTCACCAACAAAAAAATTATTTTGGTATCTAAACCTGTATGCATATGAAAAAAATCTTCTATGTTTACTATAAGACATCTTTCGTCCATGAACAAGATGATTTGTAGAAGTGTCATTGCTACATATAAGACATCCCAAATAAACTTTTGTTGCATGTCCCGATAAGTTTTCATAAGAAGAAAAATCAATAATTGTCCATAAAAGGACCCCCTCAAGTTAGAGAAATATTCATTATATACATCATAAACATTAACACCATCATTCCATAATATCTTTAAGCCATCTATCAAAATCTACAAATACACATCAATATCAACTTTGGGTTATTTCGATCTTGATATTAATGATGTTAGCATCATGAATTTCCTTTTCATACACAACTAGGGAGAAAATGTTGTATATTATCATAATTATGGACCAATGACTATATCTACAAATAAGGAAACTGTGTGAGTTAATTTCATCAGTAGCAACAGTAAGACAAAAATTATGCGAATTAGATGCAAATTCAAGGGATAAATTGTCTACTACTTTCCAACTTAGAGAATCGAAATGATGATGCAACATTCTATCATAAGATCATATCTATGAAAGCGAGGAATTGGAGGAAAGTACTAAAGAACCTTTAAAGGCACATCATTATTAGGTGTCATCTTATTTGCAGCATACTTCCATATTGATTCTTTGCACACCAAAATTATCTAACATCTTATATTCTTTCCTATGATGAATGCAGTCATTTGAACAAGCATAAATGTTATGGTGTTTCATGCCAAAATGACTAAGAGATTTCTTCACTTCATACATTGAAGAGAAAAACTCATTACTCTCATAAATCATATCTATTAGTACATTTAGCAACTATGCAAATCCTTTATCCATACAACCATTTTTTGCCTTCAAATTGTACAAATGAACAAATCCTGACATCATAGTATTTTTTTGCATTCTAGATATAACAAATTTTTGACATCTCACAAAAGTTTTTTATAAGTTTTGGGGTCATCCTTATGTAGTTAGGAATGAGAACGGGTACGAGTGGGGATGATTTTTGATATAATCGTCCCCGAACCAAATTATAAAACCTATCCCCGAAATCGTCCAAAAATTGTTATAGTTTGGGGGCGATTTTTTACCCGCAGGTAACGGTTCAGAACGATTTTTAAAAAATACCCGAAAAAAACCATTTTTCAAAACTTTTACAAAACATCATAAACTAAACTAATTTAATATAATATTACCAAAATATCCTGATATATCACTACTTTGATAAGAGAAGATAGATCCATGAAGCCTGGGAAAGTTGTTCAAGTTCCAACTCGATTTGATATAGTGTTCTTCTGAAGTAAAGAATGATTTCGATAGGAATTTTTTGGAAAACCACTTCCAATAGCACCTGTTTGCAAATCAACCCCATGCATCACTTAGAAAACAAAAAAGGGAATTACAGTTAGATGCTTCAATTGTCGACTTTTACATGAGAGATTAAGGGTGCAACATAAACTAAGAGAAAGCAAATTGCAAAGTTCAGTACAATATTTCCCAAAAATTATACCTCAATCGTTGGCTTTTACATGAGAGATTAAGGATGCAGTATAAACTAAAAGAAAGAGGAAAAGCTAACTGCAAAGTTCAGTACAATATTTCCCAAAACTTATACCTCAATTTCTTCGAAAGGTTTCTCTACCATCCGTAGACGGTAGATGCAAAGACGCAAAGACGAGGACGACAAGCTAGCGATACATGTAGAATAACAGAGGGTAGAGGGCAGAGGGTAGAGCCGAGACGAGACGAGAGTGGCAAAGATGCAGAATACAAAATTTCTAAATTTTTGAATCTAATTTCAGAAGTTTCGCCTATACGAAGAACAAAAAACCCTAATTAATATAATAATATATAATTTAATTTAATAAATATAATTAATTTTGGGTACAAGTGGGTACAGTTATTAGTATAATTGTACCCGAACTGTACCCGTTGCTTCAAGTTCAGTTTTAACCCAAAACTAAAATGGTCCCCAAAATGTATAGAATAAAAACCGAACCGTCGGTGCAGTAAACCGTGGATAACCAAACCCGCGGTTTTTTTGCCCATTCCTACATGTAGTTCATCTTCCATAACATGAAACATATTTTTCATCTCTATATTTATATCATTATGTCTCGAGTGCCTATCTCGATTGAATGTACCCATCCTTTTTTAGCTCTTTTTCATGAGTATCATCAATATTTTTTTCCATTATAATACCAACACTTAAAGAATACCACTATGGATAAGGTGCTACTTAATCTCATTAACACCATCAGATTTCTCATTTTTTATATTTTATACATGGATATCGAATCATATTGATTTTACTTTTATTATTTTTATGAGAGAATTCTAAGAAAGTTTCTACTTGAAAAATATAATCGTGTTCAATTCTATCATTTGACATTCAAGATTTGTTCATTTTTATGAAATAATTAAGCACATTAAATACATGCCCAATAAACATACATGTATTAATTACCAATATAAAATATAATTTATTATATGAAATTTATAAATGATTAGAATACTAATTAAAACATTATATAAATATATATAAACATCCCAATAATTAATCAATTCATGGTCACTTTTAACAATATATAAGAATAATATATATAATGTTATTTTCACTTATAAATAAATAAATATAACAACCTAATTAAAGAAAAATACAATATTTAATACATGTAAACATATTAATACGTGGCCAATAAACATGCATGTATTAATCACTATACAGATTATGATTTATTATATGAATTTTATATATTATTTGAATATTAATCAATACATCATATAAACACATACAAACATCGTAACAATTAATTGATTTGTTATAACTTTAATAATATATAATTTTATTTTCACACATAAATAAATAAATAAATATAGCAATCCAATTAAAGAAAAAAAATTATTTATAGATGTAAGAACAAGTTTACAAAAAAAAAATTAATTCGAAATAAATCTAAAAATATATATATATAAACATGAAATTGGAGTGATAAATAGATAAAAAAATCCTTGTTTTCTAAATGCTTTTCTTGGAAAATGAAAAATTTACATAACATAAAAAAAATATAAGAAAAATAAACTTGAAAAAAAGTGAATATTAGGGTAAAATAGTTATAGAAATACTTACAAGAACCAAACAAGTGAATGAAAGAACTAATTTATTTGGTAAGTGAGAAAGATGAGGAAAATGGGTAAGAAATATGACGAAGGCTAGAGAAGGATTTAAGCACTAAAAAAAGATGGATCTAGGTCGGTAAATATTAGGGGAGGAAAAGCCATTTGACAGATAGCAGAATGGTGGCTAAAATGGTCTATAAGATGGTGTTGGGTGAGAGAGAGAGAGAGAGAGAACTCAAAATTGTCGAGTTTGAAAGGGAACAAAGACATAATCAAGATTAATGTTCAAATGGGGCACCACGCGTAAATCTAGTAGTAAAAATGCACAATTTTGGAACCACTTGAATGACTATAATAAAATTTATGAATTTTTCAATCGAGTTATTATAAAATAACATGAAAAAAATGTTATAATTGATGTTCCAAAAATTTAAAAATTATAATTTGTTGAATATTACACCACAAGTATAAAAATAAAAACTCGAGATTACATAAATTAAGTTGTAATAAGGCTAAATAATATAACTTAATATTTATGCAGACAGACAAAAAAAATTAAGCAACATAAATCATAATAAACATGTAAAAAACTCAATTACGTGAAAGAAAAATAAATAAGATCAATATTACACGATATAAACAATAATAAGTATTTATATAATTATATGTGGTGTAGCATATAATAATTAAATTATATATAAGACAAAATGCATTATTTTTGAAGAAAATGCTAGGAAAACTAAATTAGTAAAATTTAAGGAAAACAATAAAATTACACGTTTAAAACTTTTAACCACAAAATAACTCATTTATATCTAGTTCATATATTTTTATTATTATAAAAGCCTAATCTATCATTTTACAATGAACGTAGTCTAATTTAACACCTTTCAAGTTGAACTACGGTCATTTAAACTCGTTAAATGTTAAAGTCCATCCAATTGAATCAGTTCAATATTATTATGGTGCTATTTTTGTTATTATATATAAATTTAGGCATTATTTGATATAATTTTCTTAAAATTTATGAAAAGATGCTAAAACATTTATCACTTTACTAAAATCAAGTTAGTAAAAATTGTATAATAGTATAATAAAAGAAAAAAAGTATATATGAAATAGAAATGAATATGTAAAATAAAAAAGAAAGAAAAATAATATTCAAATAAAAAACTAGAGAGGGGGTACTACTATGTATTTTTGTGAAATAAAAATGCAAATTTATAAATACGACAAAGAAAAATCTTTGTCGAAAAGTTAAGGGGAGGCACATGTCCCCTATCACTCTTGTATGGCTTCATCCTTAGGGGGGAGGAAAGGGAAAGGAGAAAAAAGTTTTATATTGGTTGAAGCATATAATCGATGTAACATTACATGTAATGTTAGTTGACGCATAAAACGAACGCTTAATGCCACATTAGCTTTATATGGCAACAACCTGTAGGTCATTTTTTCTTTTAAGTTCATTTGAAGTGAGTTTTTATCTTTAACCAACTATAAATTTAAGTCAATTTTTAAGTTTAGAGACTTAAAATTCATTATAACTCTATTTTTACTTAGAACTAAAGCAGGGGATCTAGGAGAACTAGGGTGGGTCCAAACCTCTTAGCTTGATAACTTTTTATTGTAATAAATATGTTATTTTTATGTATAAGTTAATAAAAATAAAACAACTAGTATAATCTTTTGTATTTTAGAAAATATCTTGTGTTTATCTATCATATAAAATATAATTTTATTTACCACCAAATAATTTATAACACAACGTTTGATTGGTCTTGATCCTCATATGAACTAAAATGGTTGTAGACTAAATTGGCCTCCCTGAAAAAATTTATTCTGGCTTTACCCCTAAAAACTGACCCGAAACATAAACTTTAACTCCAATTATCATAGTAGTACATGTTCCTCATTTGGGGATCCCCATTCTCCATTGGGGATCTCCGATATATCCCTGCAAGGATTTTAAGTGAGGATGTGGAATAAATTCTAAATCAGAAAGGGAGTTCCTAGCTATGCCCTGTGGACAATCTTATTGATCGCCACACACGAAGTGTGTGCAATGAATATACAAGTATACGTATCGCAACAAGTAATATAATGATAGGAAAAAATCGTTCACATGGAAATTATTTTATTATAAACTTATTTTTAAAACTAAAAAAAATAAAAATCAATTTCTTTTTATATTTTTATATTTTAAGGAAGCAAAATTAAAATAAGTAAAAGTAAATCGTAATAATTAATTAAATCAGATTTGATAACTAAAAAAATATATGAGAAAATATCTAGGAATACTTAATTCCCCAATTTTCTAAACACGTGAATCACTAAATCCCCCTAATATAATTATCAATTAATTACATGATCAATTGAATCTAATCTAGTATGTATTCCTCTCTAAGTAAACTATACATCATATAGTAATTAATTTGATCACACTCTCATACCAATTAAATTGTAAACTACACATTAAGTTCATCAATTATGGATCAAATACATAAGAATCATACATCTGCCTAGAAACTATGCATGTTATTTAATCATGAAAAACAATTAAATAATTCTCTCAAATCTATTTAATTGTCTCGATAGATAAATTGTTGGCCAAACAATTAATAACATAAATATTAGATTAAATAATATAATTAAATTAAAATTAAAATTGGGATAAAATATTAGATCATCACATGGTGAAAATTTAGTTCATAAGATCCCTACATTAATAAATTAACTATACATAATTGTGTTCATAAAACTCATATTTTTCATAAAGAAATATATAAAAATTGATAGAGAAAAGAGTAGAAGAAGAAATACAATCAATCTCTTGAATTGTAGTGTTAATCTTTTACTGAATTTCTACATAAATTATATCCCCTCTTCAATTTTTCTATATTTTTCTCTCTTTCTAGCTCCAAAAACTGACCAAAATTATGTTAATGACGCCCCCTTAGGGTTTATGGGGTGATAAAGGCTTAAATATAACTTAAGTACAATCAGGACCGTCAGATCAGTTTCAGATCAAGGGCTAAGATCAAAACAAGCAAAAATGCACTACTACAAAAGGGGGTATTTAAGTCGTTGTGTAAAGTCAATTTTTGGAAAAAACTGACTTATGATGAATTTAAAGTCGGTTCGGTGTAGAACCGATGCTATCCACGTTGGACGTAGCGTCGGTTGATGTGGAGAACTGACGCTACCCACGTGGATAGCGTCGGTTCTCCACGTCAATCGACGCTACACACGTGGCTAGCATCGGTTTGTCACATCAACCGACGCTATGTCCAACGTGGATAGCGTCGATTCGCCACGTAAATCGACGATATGTCCTATTTTTAAAATTAATTATTATTTTATTTGACTATTTAGAATTTAAGTTGGATATAAATAGTATAATTTTTCCTTTTTTAGACAATTATTTTTAAAAATTATATAATTTTGTTTATTTGTTTAGATATTTAAATTTATATATGTACCTACAATATATCTTTATTTAATTTTGTGTATATGTTTTAATTAAATATTATTCTAAAGTTATTATTTTTTTCTTTTTCTATAGTACGTATATGCATAGTTTAAATAAAATAATAATTGAAAAAAAAAATTAAATTGCGTGGATAGCTTCGGTTGACGTGGCGAACCGACGCTATCCACCTAATATATCCGTTTGGCTCATTTTTTTACGTAGAAACCCAATTTCTTCATTTCTCTTCTCTATTTTCTCCCAAAACCGAGCTCACACCCACCTTCTTTCTCAATTTCCGGCCACCTCCGACCACCATTTTCAACATTATTTTGTGGGTTATATTCCTCTTCTCACTATCTTTCATATCTACTATTTTTTTGAGCGAAAAACTCAAATTTTTTATACCAATTTTTTCACTTATTTTCACTTACAAAACACTATTTTCTTCTTTTTCCCTCCATTTATTCACTTCATAACATTCTTGTAAGTATTTCTATTAATTTTGCAGCTTATGATTCAGTTTGTTTTATTTTTTGTATAAATTTTTTATTTAGGTATGTTTTTTATTTTGCTAGTTATTATGTTTGACTTATTTTATGTAGAAATAATATCTGAAATGTTTTGGGTTTGATGGATTATATATATTTACTGTGCGTGGATAAATTTATTTATATATAAATAATTCTATTTTATTAAGTAGTGAATAGAGGAAAAATAATATGTTTTTTTTTTAATTTTTAAGAAATTATATTGGTATAAGAGTTATACGTGCTATCTGTTGACTCTTAAAAAATTATAAATATATATTTATAAACTCAATAATTTAAATAATATATATATATATATATATATATATATATATATTAATAAAAATCAAATAATAACTAAAAACTAAGTAGTATTATTATTTTTATTTATATAGTAGTCCCTACTTCTATAGAATGTTATATATGTATAATTAATATTACTTTTTAATTATGATATATTAACATGTTTAGAAATTAGAATAAACCAAAATGATTAGTTTTTATATATTCATGCTCGCATGTTGTTTATTTTTTAATTTGTATAGAAATGATTTTGTAAAATGATTAAAATGATAACTGTTTTGTATTATGTATATTTTGATATATATTCTAATAATTAGGAAATTTATATATATTAATACTTGAAATATATTCATTGGATACATAATTAAGTAATATGTTTAATTAATGTCATTAATAGAAAATGGACAAATCTTGGATGTCAAAGTGTAGAATTGAGCAAGACTATATTTCTAGAGTTGAAAGTTTCATGGAATTTACTTGTAGAAATAGTAATACTGGAACTAGTATGATTCGATGCCCATGTGTTAAATGTAAAAATGAGTGATTTCATCAATTTGACGAGGTTAAGTATCACCTTATGCGTAATGGTATTCTTTTGAGCTATAAATGTTGGTATTATCGTGGAGAAAATATTGATAATACTCATGGGGAAAAGATAAATAAAAATGTGAGTGGATTACATACATCTTATCATAATGTACAGACAGAAAATATGTTTCATGGTGTTGAAGATGAATTATACGAGGATGATCCCGAAACCTTTAAAAAACTTATAAAATATGCCAAAAAACCGTTGTATCCAAAATGCAAAAAATACACTAAAATGTCGGGATTGGTTCATTTGTACAATGTGAAGGCAAACATGGTTTTTCTGACAAGGGATTCACAAAATTACTAAATCTATTAGTCGATATGTTTCCTAAGAGTATTGAATTGTCATCTTCAATGTATGAAGTGAATAAATCTCTTAGTCGATTTGGCATTGAATATCATAAGATTCACGCTTGTCCAAATGATTGCATTCTTTATAGAAAAGAATATGAGACATTACATGATTGTCCTATGTGTAAAGAATCGAGATGTAAGCATGGTACAAATGAGAGTACAACACATAAGAAAAGATACATCAAAGATGTTGACTTGGCATTCAGATAATCGATCTGATGATGGGGTGCTACGTCATCCTTATGATTCTCCAAACTAGAAAGTAGTAGATAATTTATCTCCTTAATTTTCATCTGATCAACACAATCTTCATCTTGTCATTGCTACTGATGGAATTAATCCACATAGTTCCCTCAGTAGTAGATAAAGTTGTTGGCCAGTAATTATGGTAACATACAACATTCCTCCCTGGTTGTGTATGAAAAGAAAATTCATGATGTTAACATTATTGATCTCAGGACCGAAACAACCTAGTGTTGTTATTGATGTATATTTTTAGCCTATGATAGATGATTTAAAGACGTTGTGGAATGATGGTGTAAATGTTTACGATGCACATAAAGAAGAACACTTTAACTTGAAGGGGGTCCTTTTATGGACAATTAATGATTTTCCTACCTATGGAAACTTATCAGGACATGCAACAAAAGGTTACAAGGGATGCCCTATATGTAGTGATGGAACTTCTACAACTTATCTTGTTCACGGACGAAAGATGTCTTATAGAAGACATAGAAGATTTTTTCCATCTGGACACAAGTTTAGATACCAAAGAAACCGTTCGATGGTGAAGAAGATCATGATCATGTAACTCGACCTTTGTGAGGTGTTGAGATATTAAGGCAATTGAATGGTATGACATTCAAACGATATGGAAAGATGAAAAAAACTCACTAAGGTAGGGAAACGAAAGAGGTCAACTAATGAAATGGGTGAAAATGAAAAAGAGTTTGAACCGACTTACCATGGTTGTTGGAAAAAATCAATATTTTGGGAATTACCTTATTGGAAAGTCCTACACATTCGTCACATCTTAGATGTCATGCATATTGAGAAGAATGTATGTGATAGCTTGATTGGTACTTTACTTAATATACTTGGTAAAACAAAGGATGGAATTAAAGCAAGATTGGATTTAAAAAAACTAGGCATACAACCTGAATTGGAACCAAGGGTGGAAAATGATAAGAATCAAACATACTTACCACCAACATCATATACAATGTCAACAAAAGAGAAGGATGTGTTTTGTAAATTTTTGGAGGGTGTGAAAGTTCCTGATGGTTACTCATCCAACTTAAGAAATTTTGGCCTATCACCGATAAGAGACTGTATGGATTGAAATCACATGACTGTCATATCTTAATGCAACAGTTATTACCAGTTGCTATTAGATCAATTCTTCCAAACATGTTCGATTATCAATAATTCGGCTTTGTTCATTCTTCAATACAATATGCCAGAAATCTATATCAATTGGCAAGTTAAATTCTTTACAGAAAGATGTTGTAGAGACTTTGTGTCTAATTGAAAAATATTTTCCTCCTTCTTTCTTTGATATAATGATTCACTTGTGTGTTCATTTAGTTCGAGAGGTTCAATTGTGTGGTCCTACTTACTTAAGGTGGATGTATCCTTTTGAGAGATATATGAAAGTCCTTAAAGGATATGTAAATAATAGAAATCGACCTGAAAGATGCATGGTGGAATGCTACATTGCTGAAGAGGCCATTGAGTTTTGTTATGAATACTTTAGTGGTTGCACTGAAATTGGGAATCCTACGCACAAGTTGTTCTTAGAACGTCACATGATCCAAGTAGGTAACCCTATGCTTGGTGGAAGTAAGAAATTATTTATTGATCGCACTCAATGGTAAAAAGCACACCAAATCATTTTGGTAAATAATAATGAGGCACAACCGTACATAGAGTAAGTGATGTTCCTTGTTTCATGATTGCAAAAATCATTTTTTGTTTAACTATTAATGATGATATATAACTTCATATATATTTAATAACATTACAGGATGCATTTAAACTTATTGAAGATCGATCCTTGTTATAAAAAAAGGAGGAGAAAAATGGTTGTATGATGAACATAAGCGAGAACTTATTAATTGGTTTCGCAACCATGTAAGTATCACAAACAAAAATTCATGCATGTATCTTCCTAGATCTATTCAATGTTTTAAAACTTTGCTCTAAACACATTTTGTGTTTTTGTATACATAGATTCGAGATGAACTCAAGAAACTCAATCATAAAATATCAGAAAGTTTACAGTGGCTTGCACATGGGCCAAAATTCGATGTCAAATCATTTTATAGTTTCACAATAAATGGATCGAGGTTTACTACTCAAGCTAGGGACAAAGTCCGAGTAAATAAAAATAGTGGTGTGAAGATGGTTGCACAAACTATGCAATTTTCCAGTTCAAAAGATGCTAATCTTGTACTTTCTAATAGAACATATTATGGTATAATACAAGAGATTTGGGAATTGGATTATGAGGTCTTCCATGAAACAATTTTCTTGTGTGATTGGGTCGAAGATGTTATCAATGTTGGATATAAAATAGATGATTTTGGATTTACTCTTGTAAATTTATCCAAGATAAGTCACACTGATGATCCTTTCACGTTAGCACTTCATGTAAAACAAGTATTTTACGTGAGCGATCAAATTGATCCATGATGGTTTGTTGTGTTAACGCCTCCACAAAAAGAGTTTTACCATTGTGATGTTGTAGAAGATGATGACTCTATGCTTGATACATTAACCAATATTAGTAATTTCTCAAATAAATTGCCTAATGTATGTGATGATCTAATTGATGATGATGATTCTTCATCATGGGCTCGAAGTGATTGTAAAGGAATATATGTATATGATCAACAACCTAATTAAACATAACATATGTTCTATATTGTTGTAATAACTCTTATATATATGTATGTTCCTAAAATTGTCAATTAATTTATATTTCTTCATTTTTTGCAGATATTTCATGGATCTTCGGATAACAGAGCTTGTAGATCCAAATGATCCATTGGGGTATTTGAAAAGAAAGGGTTGAGCGAATTTACATGATGCTCCACTTAATCTAGATGATAGAATACTTGTTCTATTTGATCCTATTAGTAATCCAATAGGGGAAAATGGTCAACAATTGAAATCCTTTATTGGTTGACTTGTGAAGTCCAGTATACCAATCAATATAAATGATTGGTCTGAGGTTGACGATGCAGAAAAGTTCAAAATATGGATAACCATTTGTGTAAGTCTCTTATATTTTATAATCAATATATATTTTATATTAGGTGTGTGTTATATCTAATCTTTTGTACTATGTTTTTACAGAATCGTTACAAAGTCAAAAACAGTTGGAAACTTAAGTGTTATAAGATTGCAAATAAGGCGTGGAAGGAATACAAGACTTTCAGATTGGTAAGAAATTATGTGTTTCCATATTTGGAACCACTTGATGAGTTAGAGCTCTACAAAATCCCTAAAGGACACCCCTGGATTACACCTCAAGTTTGGAAAGACTTTGTGGATTATAGACGTTCAAATGAATTTCAAATTATTAGGGAAGAACATCAGAATGTACAAATGCATAACATTCTTCCTAACCATACTGAGAGGTCTTCAAATTCTGAAGTTAGATATAGAATGGTATTATTAATTTGTCTTAATTTATAAATATTTTTATATTTTTTTCCTCAATTTAATTTCATGTCATTGTTAATAAATTTTTCATAATTTATGTAGGAAGCTAAATTGGGTAGACCTGTTACCCAAACTAAATTCTACATAGAAACAAAGACTCCCAAAACGAAGAATTCAAGACCGATGATTAAGCGAGGAAAAGAATAATTAAATAAGTTGGTTAGTAATTTTGGTTGATAAAAAGTATTAATGATTTTTAATAATTGATGTAATAATGAATGATATGTTTGTGTGCTTTATTATTTATAGAGAGTTGTTCAAGAAAAAATATCCAGGGGTGGAATAATCGAAGAGCCTATGAGAGATGCTTTATATCATACATTCGGACGTGAGCATCCTGATTGTGTTAGAGGAGGTAGCCAATATGATGGTTCTATGGAGTATTTTAACATTCCAAAACAAAAGCCTCAGACGGTAAGTAAGGAGAAGTACACTAAAATTGAAGAAGAATTCAACTATTTTAAGGCCTCAATGTTAAGTGAGATTGCCACTCTAAAATAACATCAATCACAACAAATGTCAACCATGGCATCATGCTATAACCAGGGCATGCCATATTGGCCAAGCATGCAACCATCCATGCCAGGCATGCCACCCACGCAATCTCATTGCGCTCAAACTACATCTAGTATGGGATATAGCCATTCTATTGGTCCTCACTATATGCCAGGAATGCATATGCAATCAAGTAGTGGTTCATTTTCTCCAATACAATCTGCACATTCTTACCATCAATTAAACCACGATAAACGTTTTGGTGAGAATGTAAATCCAATAGCTACCCCACATGGGAGTCCTCTTCTATTGGATGAATCATATGTGATAAGATTTTAATTTATGGTGTATATAATCTATTATTTTTAAATTCTTATTATATGTTTTATTTTTTTATATATAACACTAAATGTTTTTACAGAATATGAAATGTTTGTTGAAACATCCTTTGTCAACGGACTTTGTTTCTATTGGAACGGTACAACAATTGAGCGATGATCGGATGATTCATAATCAATATTTGCCCAATCATTGGCGAATAGTAATTGATCAATCATTGTTTCATGATTGTCCACTACCTATGCTTTCTGATGCTACCACAGTCCAAGAGGCGGTTGGACAGTATGTGGCTTGGCCGTCGATTCAAGTTGTTCTAAATTTTGACGTTTTACTATTTTTTGACTTAAAAGATAACACTTGTTTACTACTATTATTTTATAATATCTTATATTGTTACTAAAATACATATATAATACTTTTTTAGTCTATTATACCAAAACTCTTAAATGCGGCACATTTAAGAGATATGAAGCAAGTATCTCATGCTAAATCTATGTCTAGTGGTCAATCATCGTGCACCAAGTCATTCAAGAAGAAGCCTCAGAAAAAGTATAGTCATAATTATACTTTAAATTTTAACAGAAATCTTGGCACTTTGATGACTATTGTTGGGAGGGCATCTAGCATAAATGATGGATGGACTGTGCCACTTCCTATAGAAATCTCTGGTGTAGACCTCGGCCAAACTTATATATCGATCGAGTGCATATTGCAACTATTTGAATATCAAATGATCGATTTAAGTATAATTCAAGTGTGGACAAGGTGAGCCTTCAATTGGGAAATAACTTTCATTTATGTAGAACATATATAGTTATATTTATATTAGCTAATTATTTATATATATATTTCTTTTATATAAGGCATGTTATAATCGACTTCAAGCTAATCATTCATCACATTTAGCAATGTTTTATGATACTTCATTTGTCAATCAATATCAAGAGAAGGATGTTAGCATCAAAGCTAAACAATTATGTGATAGAACATTAACACTTAGCACAAATCAGAAGTTGATAATCCCTTGGTCACTAAGGGTTGAACAAGGCCAAGATCATTGGATGTTGGTAATCCTTGATCTATATGGAAATCATGTTTGGTACTGTGACTCAACTTCCATAGAATTGAGTAAAGATACAAAAGAAGTTATTGAAATGTAAGAGATATAGCTAGCTATTTTTCTTCTATTGTTCTTTATAATATTTAATAAAAAAACTAACCGTTACAAACTTTGATAGAACATGAAAGCTGTGGAAAAAGAGCAGGGTCATTTCCTTTTACAGAATATGAAATGTTTTTTGAAACATCCTTCGTCAACGGACTTTGTTTCTATTAGAACGGTACAACAATTGAGCGATGATCGGATGATTCATAATCAATATTTGCCCAATCATTGGCGAATAGTAATTGATCAATCATTGTTTCATGATTGTCCACTACCTATGATTTCTGATGCTACCACAGTCCAAGAGGCGGTTGGACAGTATGTGGCTTGGCCGTCGATTCAAGTTGTTCTAAATTTTGACGTTTTACTATTTTTTGACTTAAAAGATAACACTTGTTTACTACTATTATTTTATTATATCTTATATTGTTACTAAAATACATATATAATACTTTTTTTAGTCTATTATACCAAAACTCTTAAATGCAGCACATTTAAGAGATACGAAGCAAGTATCTCATGCTAAATCTATGTCTAGTGGCCAATCATCGTGCACCAAGTCATTCAAGAAGAAGCCTCAGAAAAAGTATAGTCATAATTATGCTTTAAACTTTAACAAAAATCTTGGCACTTTGATGACTATTGTTGGGAGGGCATCTAGCATAAATAATGGATGGACTATGCCACTTCCTATAGAAATCTCTGGTGTAGACCTCAGCCAAACTTATATATCAATCGAGTGCATATTGTAACTATTTGAATATCAAATGATCGATTTAAGTATAATTCAAGTGTGGACAAGGTGAGTCCTCAATCTATTTATTTTTCTTCATTTATGTAGAACATATATAATTATATTTATATTATCTAATTATATATATATATATATCTTTTATATAGGGCATGCTATTATCGACTTCAACATAATCACTCATCACATTTAACAATGTTTTATGATTCTTCATATGTCAATCAATATCAAGAGAAGAATGTTAGCATCAGAGCTAAACAATTATATGATAGGGCATTAACGCTTAACAGAAATCAAAAGTTGATAATCCCTTGGCAATTAAGGTTTGAACAAGGCCAAGATCATTGGATGTTGGTAATCATTAATCTGTTCAATAATCATGCTTGGTACTGTGACTCAGCTTATATAGAACTGAGTAAAGATACAAAAGTAGTTGTTGAAATATAAGAGTTATAACTACATATTAGTTTCTTATATTATTTTTTGTAATATTTAATAAAAACTAACCATTTTAATCCTTGATAGGGCATAAAATTTGTGGAACAAGTTTAAGGGCATTGCCCTTAAAAAATATCATAAGCTTATATGGACAAAAGTTATGGTATGTGCAAGTCAATATTAATAATTTTATTAATTTTACAATTGAATAATAAAGATGTTCGAATATGAAAAATCATGTACACTTGTTTTTTGTAGGTTCCACAACAAAATAATGGAGTCATGTGTGGTTATTATGTCATGAAGTTTATGAGAGAAATCATCACAAATATCAAAATTCCAATTGATGATGTGGTAATATCTTTTACCCATATACATAAAAGTTTTTAACATATTTGAGTTATTTTTTGTAAATAAATGAAATTACATTCTTATTTTGATTTTAAATACATGTAGTTCTTTGGTTGGAACAAGACGGGCTATGACCAGCAAATTTTTGATGATTTACGAGAGGAATGGGCAGAACACATGGTTCAAATTAAATCATCACGAGAAGAATCAGGAAAAGATTCTAATGATCTTGAATAGCATATGACAACATAACAGTAAATTTTTTAATGATTTCATTTCTCTATCTATTCTTGTGTCTGAAGTCACTTTTTGATGGATTATTATATGCTCATGTATTTAGGGAAATGCATTGTTTTATGGATCTATTTTTGGACCAAACTACATCTCATCTCTCTTTCCTACTTTCCTTACGAACTCATATTAGCACTTTATTAATAATTTGTTTATAAATATGAATTTATCTGGAATCTCTGCTAGTATTGTTAATGCTATAATTAACTATAAATATGAAATCAGGTGTACATAACTCCGATTTGTTTCTTGGTTTGTATGAGTTTTGGTGTCCATGAACGTGTTCCATATGTTTAAGGGCACCAAAACTCACACAAGCCAAGTAAGAAATCAGAGTTACACTTGATTTCATATTTAGAGTTCATTATAGCATTAAAAAATACTAGCAGAGATTCCAGATAACTTCATATTTATAGACAAATGATTAATAAAGTGCTAATATGAGTTCATCGAAGGGTTATATCACTCAAATGTCGTTGTGGTAATCTCTTTTTATGGTGATATTTATAATGATTTAATTTCTTCATTCTTATGTCTATGAAGTTTAGATTGCTTGTTTGATGGATGTTTATGTGCTTATGTATGTAGGGGAATATGAATTGTTATATGGATCAACTATTTTTTGTCTAGTTTTTTTGTCATAATGCTAGTGATTATAAGCCAACCAAGCTTACTAACATCTAATTACACTTTGGCGACATTATTTTATTTGTAATTTAAGTTAACTATATGTATTGTATATACATTATTTATTTTTGTAATAAATTTAATTATCAAGTAATTAATTATATTTAAATTTTTAATTATTTGTATTATTATTTATATTTTAGTTTTTTTATGTTATATATATTGAATAATACGAAAAATGAGAATAAAAATAAAAAAATTCATAAAATGTATGTGTAAAGTCGGTTCATCGTGTGAACCGACTTTATATTTTAAGTCACTCAACTTAAATTCGGTTCAGGGAACCGACTTTAATGCCTATTTTTTTAGTAGTGATGATAACTCTAACCAATCAAAATGTGACACATGGCATATGGAATTCATTGGGAGAATTAGAGCACAACACATGGAATGGGTCACCGGTCTAAGTCAACGCCCGTTGAGTCATCACCATGTGATGCAACTTGATTTATGGTAATACATGGCATGGCACACGAGTGAAACACAAGGGGTAATCGTGTTGCAACATATGGTTGTATGGTTTGACAGATATTTGAACTCGGATTGAGTGTCGCATTGACACATGGCACACAGTTTGCCCTCCTCATATGCAGAGTAACGTGATTTGCTATCTGTGCTTACGTGGCATCTATGTGGCTTTCCCATTCAACTCTTATGCTTGCGTGGTATGCCACGTGGTAGCTCTAGATTGATCCTGCATTAAAATTTCATAAAAATTCCAAAAAATCCCACAAAATTCCAAAAATTATATTTTCACCTATTTTCACTAAAACACTTTATTTTGATATTTTTGCCCCCAAAAATATTATTTATTTAATAAAACAAGTAAATATTAAGTAAAAAAATGTCTTAATAACTCTATTTTCATAGAGTAAATCTACTCTCATGTTGTTTTTTTATTGTATCGCTCGATCGATCGAGTAGGTATTCAATTGAGCGAGAACCTTAAGTTCTAATGATAACCATTATTTCCTTTTCACGTGGGCTTTTAATTAACGTAGATTACATTTCTTTTAAACATGTTTTAACTTAATTTTATGAGGGTACTTTGGTCGATGCTTAAAGGTCTATGTTTAATTTTTATGTCTTCTATAAATTAAAAATATAGAGTGTATATTTACTCAGCCACCCTTTTCATACTTTCAAGATTCTTGCACTGGTTTCTCTATAAAATAGTGATTTTATATCTTCTTTGTTACATCTATTTCGGCTTGCATATTTTCTATTCATTGGTTGGTTTAGTTGTCGTGTTTGTACTATTATTATAACTAGCTTGTAGATGACGATTGGGATTATTATGTTCATCAATTTGTTCTAGTTTCCTAATTTTTCTTGTTCTATTGAATTTATTTATTAAGCTTAGCTTAGGATTATTAATTGTTAAATCCTACTATGACATGACTGTCACCTTGTTATTATACTAATAGTTTTAGATGCTCCTTGAATGGGTTCGGTAGTTTGTATGAATTAAACATACCATAACATTGATTCGAATCCAAAACCAACTTCATGGGAGCTGTAAAGATAGACTGATGGCTAGTAAATGAAGTACTTTGGGGATTTATCTTTATAATGGTAGTCTAAGACCTTTCTCTATACTTGAACATTAAATTTTCATAATAGATAGGTATGGTGGTCCAGTGGATTGCGGTTTTATTATTTGGTTGTCATTGTGACCTATGTTATTTTCACTAAAGATTGTATAATTTATTTATTTCTTCATTTAAAAGTTTCTTCATGTATAAATAAAATACTGTAAAAATACAAAATTGACACGAGATTTTTAGGTGGAAATAACCTAGGTCGTACTAATAACCTTAAGAGGAAAATATTGGTCTACCGAACCACTTAACTATCCACTATGAAAAATAAGGTCCAATTATAAGGCTAGGACTCAAAACATCCACCAAGGTAAAAACCCCAAGTAATCTACTTACAAGTCATTGCTTTCACCATTGTCTCTACAAGAGATGTGTTCATATCCATACCAACATTTCGATAACTTGAGTTGCATAAGAAATTGAACCCGTTCTAATACCTAAAAAGTTAACACAATAATGCAAGTATAAATGTGTGTCATAGAGTAGATTAAAAAATAAAATATCATAGTTAGATGATTTAATAAATATATTAGATAAATCAAAATTGACTACCAACCCTAGAACAATCAATTTAAAGCACAATATCACAAATATTGTAGGCTTGTTATTTCATCAACCAAAATCACAAATGTTTGATAAATTAACTGAGCGAAAAAAGCCTACTTGAATAGTTTTAGCAAAATAAGAGAGAGATAATAAGATGAAAAAAATAATGCTTAATAATGCTCTTATGTAGTTTACGAAATTGTAAATCAATGGTATGCTTATTTAGCATAAGTTGAAACCCTAGGTCAAAAGTTAATTACAAATATGTCCTTAAAAATATTTAAAAAAGATTAAAAACATGAGGACATAGAATAAACATACTAATTAGCTTAAGTAAAAATAAAGTTAAAGTTGAAAACCTAATTGCTCGATCGATCTAGACTTAGTTCGATCAATTAAGTATGTTCGCTCGATCGATCTAGTCAAGCTTGATCGATCTAGTTAAATATCAATTGATCTAGTGAAAAAAAATTATTAATTTAGAAATAAGTGGATTGATCTATTCATTAGTTTTAATCAATGTAGTGTTTGATCGATCTAGTCATATTAAGAATTAATTCAGCTATTTTTAATTAAGCTCTATCAATTTAGTCACCACTCCATTGTTCAAGTGACCTACTTGAATAGTGTTCCTATGTATCTAATATGAAATCTAACGTGTACGAAAACAAAAATATACTTGAGATATGATCATTGAGGCTCGATAATTTCTTCAGCTTGATAATATTCTTGAAAGACATGCCTAGAAACTAATATTACATAAAAAAATTTTGTTTACAAATATTTCCAGCACTCACAAATCTTACATTATTATTATTAATACAAGATTGTATGTCTATTCGTTGTGATTAGATTTTGATTTGGTTATTGTAATTTTTAAAATAACTATTCACCATTTTAGGTTGTTATATATTACTAATAGAACTTTCAATTGGTAGAAGAGCCAACATTAAATATACTTAGTGTTGATTCTTAGGGACTATTAGTATGGATAACATGAAAGATGGTGGGTCATCTGTATGACTCTCACTCTTTTATGGATATTGAGATTTACATACGTAAAAACAATTGCACAAAGTTCAATTATTCTTCCGACACAAATAGGAAACCAGGAATTAGATTGTGGTGAAAATGCTACCGATGGAATCTTTTTACAAGCTCTATTCAAACTCTACCAAGTAATAATTTGAGGTAAACACACTAGTAATAGTGTGTCTCATAGGTTTCTATCCAGGTTAGGAACATTCATACATAGAAAACATCACATAGTATGTGAATCATGTATACATATTGGAAATGCTATAAAGAATTTCCAATTACTTCGAGACCTCATATGTGGGAACATGATCAATAAATGATGAATATACTCTCACAATATGGGATCATACATAACACAATATATAACAAGACAGACCAATATGGAACCCCTACCTTCATCCTTGGGTTACTTATGGCAACCATTCAGTAGCAAACAATTCACTAAAACAGAATAAATAGATACAACTCGATAGATAAGTACAAATGTAAATACCTCTATCCGTCAGGATCACTCTGCCTAAATTACCTATTGCTACCCTCGCTTGCTACCTCTATAACAACTTGATCCAACGCAAAAATCTAACTCTTCTTTAGAGCCAACATTGCACATAATAGTGTAACCATCTATCAATGATCAATAACATGAATAAGAATGTGTACAACTAATATTGAAAAAACCTTAGCCACGATCACCAATAATCACTATCTTAGGAAGTATCTACAATCCCAAAAACATAGTATTGCTTATACCTCATAAGTAAAAATAGATTTAAGCACTTAAATTTTAAGAACATTGTTTTACTTTCACAAGAACGTATCAAAACCACCAAAATACACTCAAGGTGATTTGTGAAACATAAATAGATATTTACCTCACCCAAAACCTACTACCAAACACCATCTCGAATACTTAACATTCAATAGCATAGTTTTTCTCACACAATTACAAATCACTAATACCGAACAAACACTTAAGGTAATAGTGATCCAAAATCAAAAAAATGAGATGCCAATTTGATAGATCTTTGCTACATTTTTCTCATCAAGAAAGCATTTAAAATGCTCCTTTATTGACAATAATCAAGCTCATAGGGTACCTCGTCGAGGAGCTTGCGGTCCCTTGTTGTCGCTTCACCAACCATTGAGCAAGGTGGTCTAACAAAGGGTTTGGTAAGAACCTCATCGAGGCACATAAAAATCCAATTTTTTTATTGTAAAAATCCCTAGTAATTATCCATAAATACCCACTTGCATAACATAACAAAAATCATAACTCATAATCTAGCATGCATACTAAGAAACTAACATGTGGTATGTGTATAACATGTTTTCAAATATAGTGTACATAACTATATGTGTATGTGTATTACTGATCAACAACAACCAATATTATATAGAGGAAGACAAAAATACTAAGTAAAATAAATAGACTCTATGTTTTACATGTGGAAATTCCAACAAAGACACAAATAACTACAAGACTTACATTTTTCTCCTTTGGTTTTTCATGGCAAAACACTGCACAAGTAATTACAGACACATATCAAACATGATATGATCATAAAGATGACCTTAAGATGTTTGTTTCTATGAACAAAATATCAATGTATACCCAACACCCAGAAACACACCTAGTCTAAGTACTTCCATCTTGTGTGTTACATCTATCTTCAAGATCAACTCATTCACACTCTACTAGTATGAAACACAAAGGCCTCAACTCATACACACCCTACAAGTCTAAAAATATATTGTCTCAATCTACACATGTAACCTACACAAATGAAAAAAAAACACATATCTCATGAACATATCATGCAGAAACAACGTGTAGTCTAATGAATACTATCAAGTCACCCCTACATTGGTGAACAATGATAAGCAAAGCACACTTAATATGTAGCAAAAACAATCACAATCTACATGCAACATAAATATGCAAAATCCCTCTGAACATCTACAACATTCCCTCTAAGTGTATACAAATCAAGCAACTCAAATGCAGTGAAAATTACATTCACCATCCTTTGCAACAAATAGTATGTTAACAAACAGACACAATGTACAAATAAACATAAGTTGTGCATGCTTTTCTCTCTCTTTGACATGGAAAGTCAAACAAAGCACATACATTGTATGCATCACACCACACCTCTATGTATAGAAGAGAAATGAAACAAAAATGCATGCAATATTAACAATCATGCAAAATAACCAAAGAGCAACACCAGAGCAATACCAAGATAAAAAATACAACAAACAACATACCAAATGCATAGACAAACCAAGAGAAGTGTAGATATAAAACATCTTCCTAATGCAATACATAGCACTAAGCCTCACGTATGTACGTTCTATGGGAGGACATAAAGGAATTCGTAATGCACTTATAACACATCAATATGATGGGCGGTCAAAAACCAATGCTGTGTAAATGTGTCAATGAATCTGTAAAAAGAAGTTGACTAGAATTCCAACTATCTTTCAAGTTGACACACTCTAAGTGACTTAACTATCTTCCTCCAATGAAACTTGAGTAGATTCAATCCAACAACCTCACCCCATACTATGTAAGAATCCTAACCAGAAAAACAAGCAAATAACTACATGTAAGAATCATGCAATAAACCACTTCAAAGCAAGAATGTTAGCAAACACATAAGATGACATGTGAAACTAGATAATGCATACAATACATGCACCATGTCATATTAATAGTCATTTTTATGCATGGTTCATACAAAGTGATGTCATTAAGAATAAAACATAAGGAAGCATCACATGAATATAATAGCATAGCAATAAATTATAAATAGGAAAAATAACAAGGGTGCAAAGCAAACACAACTTTCCTTCTAAAAACATGCATTCGACACACATCTATCCCTCTAAATGTATACATGTTAGACAGTAACAATGTTATACATCCTACACTCTTAAAACTCTCCCAAAAAAAGCATTATCACACTATAGAAAACAAACAATACAGAAGTAGGGAAAAATACTAAGCATATTAAGAAAAACACATAAAAGAGAAACATGCTAGCAAGAAAGTAAAATAGTTAATCTCACAAAATACAACAACAACAATAATAAACAAGTAAAATGAAAAATGATGGCCTCAATAGATATCATAGGCCAAAGGATAAGAATGTGCCTCAAGAGAGATCAACAACATATATTGTTTAGTGTTTCCACTAGAGAAAACATCGGCAACAAACTGCATATTGTTACCTCAAAAAAAGATCATCAAAAATACTCACATCATTACTAGTCAAGAGTTAGAAAGAAAATGATTAACTAATGAGCAACACAAGCAACATCCTAAGAGAGAGAAGAAACAAGGGATGCAACTAAAACATCTAAGCATATAAGGGAGACTCAAGCTCTAACACAAAAGTAAGAGACATACTTAGATAGGGTGAATACCCAAAACATCAGGAAATCCAATTAAACACACTAGTCTAGTTATATCAATACATGTAACTCAAGTTCCTTAAAGAGATGAAAAATATATATATGACATATAAATTCATATGGAAACCTCAAACAAGCACAGTATAGAAAAACACTCTTGTGCTCTAGCTTGTAACACACCTCAGTTTTCTCTAAAAAGACTCTAAAGAACAAGATAAGGAAAAAAAAAGGCAAAAGATGAATTTTATACAATAGGAGACAAACAAAGAACCACAGACATAACAGTCAAAAGAGAGAATCACCTTGTAAAAATAGAGAAGATGCAATCTACATGATATGGAATATGAATGAGAAGACTATAGAAAGCAAAATCTTAATACGGACACCACGTGATGAAATCATAAGACATGATGCTAATGTAAAAATCCAAAAAGGAAGCAAGCAATAAGAAATGAAAACTAGTAGAGGAGAATACAAGTAAAGGATAAAACAGTCAAGAAAAGAAACAAGTAAGACAATTAATATACTATACAAAACAAAGAAGCAATGAGAAAGAGATACACATGAACAAGAAAATAGAAAAAATGCAAACAAAAAAAGTTCGCAGAGCTAAACAACCTCACATAACAGTTGCCCACTTTACTAGAGACAAAAGGGAACAAGCATACAAGGTGTTTGTATGTATAGATATAACCCAAGGATCAAACACCTAGACGGTTAAGCCTAAACAATGGTGGTTCGTTCTGATACCAACTGAGATTTCCATACTTCTGAATAATTGCACAAAATTCAATTGTTCTTTTGACCTAAATAGGAAACCAAGATCTAGATGATGGATGAAAATTCCAACCCATATAATCTTTTCGTGAGATCTATTCCAACTCGACCAAGCAAGTCTCATGACATGAATTAAGTATATAGAGTAGCACAAGTGCAAAATAACATACTTAATTTAACACACAATAAAAACAACCAATAGATAAGAAAGAACAATCTGTAATAAATACATTAGTGATGATGTGTCTCACAAGCTTCTATCTAGGCTAATAACATGTATACATATTGGAAAAGCTATAAAGGATTTTCAATCACTATATGACCTCATGTGAGAATGTATTTGGTAAATGATGATTGTACTCTTATAACACATAATCATACATAACATAATATATAGCGAGGTGAACCCAGATAGTACCCCTACTTATGTGGTAACATTCTTAGGTTGCTTATGGTAACCACTTGATAGCAAACAATCCACTAAAATAAAATAAACATATATAGTATGATAAACAAGTATAAACGTCAATACCTCTATCAATCAGAACCATTATTCCCTAACTACCTATTATTACCATCATGTTGCATTCCCAACAACTTGATCTAACATATGGGTCCAACTCTTCTTCACAACCAACATCACACACAGTAGTTCAATCAACTACCAATGATTAGTAACGTGAATAAGAATATGTACAACCTATGTGGAAAACACCTCAACCATGATCATAAGAAATCATTGTCTTTTGAACTCTTAACAATCCTAAAAACACAGTGTTGCTTACACCTTACAAGTAAAAATAGTCTTAAACACTCACAATTTAATATCATTGTTTTACTCTCATAAAAATGTATTACAACCATTGAAATACACTCAAGGTGATTTGTGAAATAGAAACATATATTCATCTCACCCAAAACCCACTAGAAAACATTGCCTCGAGTGCTCACCATTCAAAAGCATAATTTTGCTTACATAGCCACGAATCACTAATATCGAACAAACACTCAAGGTAATAGTGATTCGGAATAAAAAATGAGATGTTGATTTGATAGATTTCTACTACATTTTTTCATTAAGAAATCATTTAAGAGGGTATTTATAGAAAATAACCAAGCTCATAGGGTACCTCACTGAGGGGCTCATTATGGTTTTGTCATGAATGTGTATAACATGCTTTCAAACAAAGTATACCTAATTATATACGCATGTGCATTATTGATCAATAGTAACCAACTTTATACAAAGAAAAACAAAAATACTAACTAAAATAAACAAACTTTGTGTTTTCCATATAGAAATGCTTACAAAGGAATAAAGGACTACAAGACTTACATATATAACTATCCTATTGGAAGGCTCATATGTAATCCTTCATTAGATAGGATGAGAAAATATAGGAAGTCATTCTCAACAAATGATGATGTAACAACCATCAATAATAGGAACAAGTGTACTTATGAAGAAAGCACATATAGTAAGTCAAGTCAAAACCCTTTTTCTACCAATTAAAGATTGGAGAATTACAATAGTATTGTAACAATGTTAGTTATTACATTCTATAATCGTAATGTAATGATTGGATTAAATCTAGTAAGTCTAATTATAAGATGTTCAATAATTAGATTGGTTAATGGTCAAATTGTTTATCAATTATACAATAAAAAAATGTTAAATTCTAAAAGAACATATATTTTTAAAGATTAAGTTATCATTTCAAGAAGGTCTCAAATGATGGATTAGGTTTAGAATTTGGAAATTAAATATATTATAGCTTAATTGATATATATAATCTAAGTAGTGCAAATAGTTCCATAATTCCATCTTTCTCATCATTTACTCTTAAAGTCATGACTTTGCATATTTTTTAATTTTATTTTTATGTTATTCTTACCTTTCTAGAAAACAAACAAAATCCCCCCATTTTAATTTCAAATAATTTGTTAACTGAATTGGACTATTGGAGTTGTTTTCAATCCTCTACAAGTAATAATTTATTTTTCTACCACCGACATACTTTTAAAAAAGTGAGGTTAATATATGATAGCTTATTTTAGGCTCATTAGTCATCTCTTATTTTTCTAACTTTATTTTTTGCTATCAATTTGCGATAACAGGAGAAAGAGCTCTCCTATAGAAGTTTGTTCTCCCTTCAGGTAAGTTTCTTTTACATTCATCGCTCTTCTATTAGGTTTAATAAAAAGGTGAAGGGCACCATGGTATTTCAATTTACATAAAAATAGCGCATAAGTTTTGTATTTTTAGTGGCCTACATATGTTTAGTTGCTTTCATAAAATAACACTAAAGCCTTATTTCACCTGTTGATTGAGAATTTGGGTAAGTTTATGTCATATGTTGGTCATGTGACCAAATTTTTAAGTTTATTTCTAATTGTTTATCTTCCATGTTTAATTCCTTATAACTTGATAACAAATCTAATAATTATAATAAAATTATTATTTAAAAAATATCCACAAATTTGATAAATTAATGACAAAATATGATCTAATATTTTAATAAATATGATCAAAATAGAACTTTAATATTAATTTTATGAAATTAACATGATGATGTGATCCACTCAAAATCTATGAAAATTATGTGATTTCCTAGTGTAAGCTACACCACCCTTAGTGCCATCCACCCTTGATAAAACAACCATAACTTGTGATATATTTGTACCTAAATCTTAATTTAAGTGTATTTATTTACTCCATATATTTGTTCTAGTGTGATTTCTAACATATTTTTTTATTAGTTTTTGAAAAAAAAAATTAATTAGTTTTCTTTAGAGTTATTATTTTATAGGTTAAAGATATGGATTGAAATAGATTGATTATAGACATAAAAACATTATTGCGAGCAATATAGATAAACAAATTGAAGTTCACAAAATGGGCAATTCTTGTTAACTCTGTCACCAAAATGATAGAGAAGAATGTTTATGCATTAATGTTTGTAAATTTTTATTTATCTGTATCGTATAATTGTATTCTTTAATGTATTAGAATTTTATTAAATTAATACAAATTTATATATATTTTTTAAAGAATGAAAGAGTTACAATATACGTAGCAAGAAAAATGCTATAAATTTCATCACATCACTTGGCTTACCCAATATATAGAAATAATAATAATAATAATAATTTATTATAAGAATTATGATTGTTTTTGTTTTTTCTTTTATTGGGATTGTCCTAACCAAATCTTAATCCAATCCAACCGTTTTCTTGTTATTCAAACAGACTTAAATCAAATTGTAGTATAACCTATCAGCCTTGTTCCTTCCTAACCTCACAGTAAATTATGAACATGAAGAAAAAATATAAAACAATTAGAAGGGAAAAAAGGAATATAAAAATTATAACACTCTTTCATTTGATTTTTTACACAAAGTGATAGAAATATTTTTAATTTTTATTAACCAATTGTGATTCAATGACCAGATATTTGTCCAATTTAACTGCTCAAAATTTAACGATTGTTTAACTAGTCGGAGTTTGTTAGGTTGATAATCCCACTAGTTGGAGCCAAGTTAAACACATGTCCAACTAAGTTGTACAATTGGCTAGAATTTGCTCAGTTAGTGACTCTACTAGTTGGAGCAAAGTTAGACATATTTGAACCTAAATTAGTCAATTCTTCAATTGGTTGAGTTTTGAATGAATTATGATCCAACACAATGAAAACGAATCAATCACATATCCAAATAAATCGAAAATTATCCAATAGGTTGAAATTTGGTCAACCGATGACCCTACTCATCAAAACAGAGTTGAAAAAATGTCCAACTAAATTGAACAATTGTCCAACTAGTTCAATTTTGATTGGCTAGTGATCATATTCATTCGAACCAAATTGGACACATAATCAACTGATCATATTTTAATTGACATAAAACCCTATCTTCGATTAACCATTGTTAGTTCATATGTATTTGAATAACTAATTACACAAATTTTCTCTGCATTTATTCATATAATTGATTGGATAATTGTTCAACTCTATTATATATAATTAGGTACATGTTCACGTATGTGCTCATTAAGAGTATAATAAAAATATCAATAAAATGATAAGATGTGGGTCCAATCTAAAATAAAAATAATGATAGATGATCATAGCCTATTTCCCTTATTTTTTAGGTTTTCATCATATTTATTATATAATTGAAATTAGATTTTTCGAATATGATGAGTGTTTAAAAAATATTATATTACCATGATTTAATGTATTTTAATTGATTAAATATATTTATATTTATACGATTTTATCATATTTTTATATAAATTTTTCTTTTTAGAATCACGAGTATTTTTATTGTTTTTTAGGTATTTTCATTCAAAAATAATTTAAATACTCTAAGAAAAAAATACTAAAAACAATATATCACAAAAAAGTTAAGAAAAAATGAGGAAAAATAAAAAAATGAAAAAATGAAAAAATTGGAAAAAAATGGTCAAAGATGTCCCAATCCACCGGCACCCACGTGTGCCATGTCGAGTCCAACCTACCTACCGCATTGATCCATGTGCACCATATTGAGTCTCGTGGGTGCCCGTTCCGATGTCTATCTCTCCCATCTGCACCTAATCGCGAGATCAAGTATCATCACACGTTTGTCAACCTATCCAAATGCATTTAAGACCAGTCTTTGAGATATTTCTTTCACTTTTTTTACCTTTTCCCTTACCTATAAAAGGACTCTCTCTTCCATTGTAAAATTCATCCCTCAAAATCCCTAAAGTCACACATTTCTCATCTAGCTTTTTCTCTCTAAAAAGCTTTTTTAATTTTTTTTAGTTTTAACGTTCTTCTCTTTTTGAGAAGAACTAGCTACACTTTCATAAATTTTTTGTTTTTGATTCAATAAACGGAAATGCAAATTTGTTTGAAATTTTTTCAGTAACAGAATTAGCATCAAAGTTTTGTAAGGATTCTTTTGAGGTATACTTTTAAAATGAATTATTTATAGTTATTTGTATGTTTTATTCTTATATGTTAAATTTAATTTGTGTATGATTAAATTTAACATGACTAACTATTTGTAAATATGATATAATAATAATATTGTTATGCTTGCGAAATATTAAATAGATAAGACATGTTTATAAATAAATTGATTTTGTTTTTTTTAAGATTTTATATTAAGGATGTTAGAAAGAAATATATTATTTTTTTCATTACAAACTTAAATCTGAAAATTAGATTTTAAGGTTTAATTATCCGATCTGATTTAGAGTACTTTCCTTTTATTTGTTGGTACAATCGCCAAATAGTTAGAGTGAAACCCTATTTCAATAGTTTTTATAAGAACTATTATTCAAAAATGTATTAACAACATATTTTCAGTAATGATTTTAAAACTTAAAAGTTAATACTCGGATAATTAAATTAATACATTTAATTTGGATACCTTGAATAAATTTTAAAGTATCTAACCCCACCAAAGATGGAAGTTAAATGATTTATTTTCAATTTCTTAAAAAAATGAATTAATTTAATTAACTAAAATAATTATCGACCACATCCATAGATGTTAATTGATTTGTTTAATTAACAAATAATATTTAACCCCACCAAAGGTAGTATTTATATAATAAAAAAAATAGATAATCGATAAATATCAATTTATATTTTTAATAATCTAAATAGTATGAGAAAACGTAATTAACTTAATTATTTATTCATAAGTACTCCACTGTTATAAATGATAAAAAATTTCATAATTGTTTATTGAATCCATATCTATGTTTATTTTTTTATACTATTAGATTAGAAAACGACAATAAAAAAAATTAAATATCGTGATATAATGTTTAAGATTTAATTTCATTTTTAAGCGTTTGAATAATAAATTAAAAACTTTATATATTCTTTTTTTATATCGATCTTGAAAGTATACTTGTTATTTTCTATAAAATGATTTGTAAACTTGCGAGAGTTTTATAAATATAAAACCAATGTCTCTGCAAAATTGGTATTATTAACCCGATCCCAATTTTGTTCATCATTAATGCAATTCAAAAAATTTTAAAAAAGAAAAAATTAAAACTAAGAAAATTAAGAAGTTGCTTTTTAATAATAGAAAAATAATAAATATGCACAAATTTTACACTTAAATTTACATTTAAGTTAAGAAATATTTAATATGTATTCTTAAAAATTATAATTTCTTAATTTTTTTAAGATAATAATTTATGTGTTACATGTGAAAATAATGGTGGATCATATATTAACACAAATTTCATAATATTGTGAAATCAAGGTTAATATTTTATTGAAGTTTGACAAAAAAATATTTTTTTTAAAAGTGATATTATTGTAATTTAAATTATTAATATTATAATTGTTTTTAAATTAATGAGAATTTCATACATATATAGGATTTGATACTTAAATATTCTATTTAATGTATAAATTTTTTTTTTATATTTTATGTTATTAAAATGTTTAATTTTAATACCCTAATTCAAATATTAATATTTTTTTAACCATTTTGGATAATATGTTTTTTCCTTTTTATCACAGTTGATCAAATATGTCTACCATGACAAATTGAACAATAATATTTATGAAAATTTAAGAAAAAAATACAATAAAAAGCAAGACTTACAATTATATATCTAGCATGATTAAAAATTTATAGTATGAGTTTTTTATTCTAAATCTTTATGTAATTTGTTAATTTTTTAAACTAGAATTATTAATGATAATTGGAATTAATCGATACAAAAAAATAAATAGTAAATTTAAACTATTCTAGGCATTGTTTATGATGTTGATATCCTAGTTAATTTATTGATATTTTTATGTCTTACATTATTAAAATATTTGTTTTAGTACATCAATTTAATTGTTGGTACCTCTTTTAGCTATGAAATTATTATTTTTTACTATTGTTTCTTTTTCTTTGATTTTCACAAAAAAATTCATCTAATTTTACATGTAGTCACAACTCATTAACTTGGAATAACATTAAAAAAAAATCCTAAGCTTTGAGGTATCTTAAAAAATAATTCTAAGATTTTAAAAAATTCAAAAATATCCTTTAAATATAACGGAAGTTAAATTTAACAAAATTGAATAGTAAGATTTCATAAATAAAAATGGAAGAAGTAATAGAAAATAAAAAAATAATGGAAAATGAAGAAATAATATAATTAAAAATATAAGACATCTCACGATGTTTTTACAAGAAATGGTAATAAGTAAAAAAATTGAAAAAATTCATAAAGCAAAATTAAAGCTTAAAAAAAGATGGATTTAAAAATTATCATTTTCATCTTTAAGAAAATTATTCCCAAGAAAAAAAATAATTTATTAGAGAATAAGTAATAAAGAAATGAGCATTAATATCACATATGTAAAAAGAAGATATAATATATCATTAATTAATAAAGAAACTGTATTTAATAAGCTATATAAAATCTCCCAAAAGAATAAAAAAAAATTGGATACATTCATTTAAAAGGAATCCAAATATTAAAACAAACTCATTTTTAGAGAAAGAATAGATACATCCATAAAAATAACAATGCAAGATAATAGAATTATAAACATAAAAGATGCTTTATTAGGAATGGTCCATGGTAATTTGTGATAGCATAAACTAAGATTTACAGTATATGCTAGGTTTGTCATTAATATTCATGATAAGAACTTAAACCAAGTATTAAGTTGAGCTTATGAATTTGAAAGAAAAGATTTAATGAAGAAGGAAATCATCCATTTCAATATAGTAGAATATTTATTAACAAATAGTCATAATAGTTTAGTATATGGATAAAATAAATTTATAGAAATTAATAAAAGCTTTCAAAAACTTGGACAAATAATAAAACCAGATATAGTAATGGACTTTGAAATACAAAAGGAATGACATTTAGATATTAAGGAAAAACTTTTAATACCATGAAGAAAAAGTAATATGATTAAAAACAATAATATACCAATATTTACTTTTATAGGCAAAGAAGGAGAAACCTCTAACAAGGAAGAATTTAAAAAACTAAAAGATGAAGTTCAAGTAGTGAAAGCATTTGTGCATAATGCTATATTAAGAAAACAATAATGTTTAAAGACAAAATAAAAAATATACAGTTAGAAATAGATGGAAGCTTAGTAAGAGTAGTAAAAACATCAAGCAACATTAATGAAAGCTTTGAGACTTTTAATAGAGGAAATTGATTTAGTCTAAGTCTAAGAATCAAACATGAAATATCTACAAGATATATCGAAACACAAAAGGAATTATTAAAAGAAATAAAGAAATGTGGTTATAATAAACTATAATAAGATATACATATAAAATTTACAAAACTAAGAAAAGATGTATATAACATACATAGAAACAATTATATTAGTCATAAATACGATCCCTTAGAAGGATTAAAAGTAGAACCACCTATGAGATTAAATTCCATGATACCTAGAAATGAGAGGAGAAAAACTGAAGAAAAATCTAACGAAAAAGATATAATTCCAATTTAATGGAATATAGAAAAAAGTTAGAAAAAAATTCATAAATTCCAAAAATAAGGATATAGAAAAATTAATTAGTTTCTTAACACTAATAAAAAATTAGAAGAACATTATAATGAAATTCTTTGTACAAATAAAGAGGAAGATGATATGATAATAATCAACAAGCCTGATTCTGAACCAGAAATCATGACCCTAAGAGGTCACATAAAACCAATTTCTTTACCAGTTTCTTATTAAGAAGAAACATCTTACCAGCTTAGAAAAGAAAGAAATAGGCAAAGTTCAGGAGAATCTAACAATGTCAATAGGAGAAGACAACCACCCAAATAAAAGAAGGGTTGCATTAGGGAACTAGAGATAGTACCCCACCATAATTCAAGATTCATGAAAATTATAAATCTCATCTCTTATATCTAGATTATATAAGATATAGGAAAAAAGGCTTAGATAAATTAGTTAGTGGTATGAGTATGCTTATACAAACATCTCAAACTACACAAACAAACTCTTCAATTTTTAAGATATTAGTAGCTTATAAAATAGTAGGAAATGTTAAAAGTTAAGATTTCAAATTTAATATACCAACAACATTTATTAATTCAAGGGAATGCTCATACAGGAAGAGAATATTTAGATATAGTAGTAAATGAAATATATAAGAAATTTATTAGAGAAGATAAAGGAAGAATTATCACTAAATCAAGTGAAAATGAAATTAATAAAGCCAAATGGCCGGCTTTTAAAAAATATAAAAATTTATAACATGTGTTACATAGATTCTTTTATTTGTAAACATGAAATGTATATATTACCATAAATTACCACCTTTTATGCAAACAACTTATAAGGAAATATTTTTCCAAAAATTACCTAAAACATCACATAAGACCTTAACAGAAATTTGGAATCAGAAAAATAGGAAAACTATTCCAAACACTCTAAAAGGAAGAATAAGAAGAATTTAAACCTAGATAATTATTAAATACCAAGAAAGAAATGAATATAAACAAATGAGAGAAAATGATAAAATTTGTTGTGATACAAGAGATTTTAGGATACCAGAAAAATATGGATATAACATAAAATCCTACAAATAGAAATATAAAAAAATACAAAAAAATTAAAATATGCAAATTCAGAAAACAAGATTTTCAAAAATATAAAAGAAGATTTAATAGGAAATCCTATAGAAAAAGATATTTTAGAAGAAAATGTATAAATCTTCTAAAAATAAAAAATATTTCCCTATAGGAAAAAATAAATGTAGATGCTGGATCTATAATAAAGAAATATATTATACCAAAGAATACCCTAATAGGCTTCAATGTAGGAAAGAATTAAAAAATGAATTTTCACATAAAGCAAAAAATCTTAGAAAAAGCTTTTAAGATGAAATTAGAACCAATCGAGGAATCATATATAGATAATACTTAGAGTATTTATCTATTAGAGGAAACTGAAAATGAAATAACCGATCTAGAATATGAACACTCATAATATGGGTACTCTTTGTTAGAATATGAATGATTTGTATAATATTACAAATCTAAATAGTACCTATATTAAGGTAGTACTTAAATTTAAAGGCGATGCTAGCTATCATTTACATACATATATAGATACATAAAATAGTATGTATATATAGCAAGTAGATATGTGTTTCGAGAAGAATGTTAAAAATAGGTACCAAAAGATTTAATTGTAAGAATTGCTAATAATATTACAATAAATCCTAATAAGGTTTTAATATATATATATATATATAATGATAGAAGGAAAAAATTTCATATTCTTACCATATATCAACAAGAAACAAGAGTTGGTTTATTAATATGAAATAATTTTCTAAACTTATGTCAATCTTTTACACAATATTTAAACAAAATAAATCTAATAACATTAGACGATGATACCATTTATGTATCAAAGATAAGAAAACGTTTTGACTATATCAAAACCATCTTTTATACAATAACATAAAAAATGAAAACATGGTAAGATAGACACAAAGCAACAAAAACATTATTTAGAAAATATTTCATTAGATATAGAAAAGAAACAAAAAAAATTTCTTAATAAAATACATGAAGATAAAGTCCTAGTAGATATCATAAAATTATTAAGTAGTAAGCTCAAAATATCATTTGGATATAAAAATCAATAAATCTAAAATGATTACCAACATAAAATTAAGAAACCATAACAAGGTTATTAGAGTAAAACCAATTATTTATACTTCATAAGACGTGATTGAATTTGAAAAAAAAATCAAGAACTTTTGAAACTAAAAGTCATAATAACAAGTAATTCACTTCACTCTAATCTAGCATTCTTAGCTAAAAAAGAAGCTGAAAAAAGAAAAGGAGTAAAAAGAATGATAATAAATTTCAAAGCATTAAATAAAGAAATCATTGATTATGGATATTTTATTCCAAAGAAAGAAGAATTATTATCATTAATAAAAGAAAATATATATTTCTCAACTTTTGATTGCAAAAGTGGATTTTGAAAAATAAGAATGGATGAAGAATCTCAAATTTTAACGGCATTTAGTTGCTCCCAAGGAAAATTCTAATAGGTCATTTGGATTAAAACAAGCCAGGTATCTTTCACAAATATATGGATAACATCTTTAAAAAATAAAAATAAAAATTGTTGTGTCTATATAGATGATAATTTGGTTTTCAGTAATGAAATTATTAATATTCTACAAGAATGCAGGAAAGAAGACATTGTACTCTCTCAAATAAAAGTAGTATTTGCTCAACATAAAATTAAGCATCTAGGGTTAGAAATTGAAGATGTAAAACATAATCTACAACCACATATACTAAATATCATTCAAGGTTTTCCTAGTAATTAAAAGACAAAAATCAATTACAAATTTTTTTGGAATGTTTGAAGCATATATCAAGAAACTTGAAGAAATGTGAAAATATTTACAAACAAAATTGAAAAAAGACCATATATAGAAATGGACAGAACAAGATACTCTATATATGGATAATTGAAACAGGTGTTTTACAAGAATATTGGAGAGCAGTTTTAAAAACAAAAGTAGATAACTATAATGAATATCTTTGTAGATATATGTCATAATCTTTCCATGGTCTAGAATTAAATTATCACATTAATGAAAAAGAATATCTAGCTATTAAAATGGCTATTAAGAAATTTGCAATATATGTCATAAGTTCTAAATTCATTGTTAGAATTGATAATAAGAGTTTTGGTTATTTCTTAAGAACTAATATTGCAAGTTATTATAAATAAGGAAAATTAGTCAAATGACAACGGTGGTTTAACCACTACAATTTGGATGTCGAATATCTCCTTGGAAATAAGAATAGTTTAAAAAATGTACTTATTAGAGAATTAGCACCTCTAACTATTTTTATGCTTACAAAAATGGAACATCTTAATATTAAAATTAAGATAAAGATAAAGAAGATTAAAACCCTATAGGAACAACTCGAGTTGTTATACCTTGAGAAATCTTTTATGGAGATAGGAAATAAACATTAAGAACTTGATTGTTCAAAATAACTCTTAGAGGAATCATCATCAAAAATTCAATCTAAAGAATATAAAACTTCTAAAGAAAGAGTTCAAGATAAAAAATAAAAAAACCTAACAATTCAAAAGAGATTAACGTCCTTGAAATAAAAAAAACTTAATTGGATTGATCAAGCAGAAAAATACTTATATGGCCTATAATGGCCCAAAACTAGGAATCTATAACAACTGGGTAGAAGTCGGTAAATCTATTCTAGGTTTTAGTGTAGTAACCCATAAAGGCTTCATTAATAGAATAGAGGTTGAAGATAGTTATGTCAATTACAAAGTATCAAAACTAATAACTCCATAGGAGATAGTAAGAAATTACTCTACAATACTACTACAACAACTAACAACACCAAATAGGTTGACAACCCTAGGGGAAATAGTAAGGCCTCCACTACTATTTAGAGAAATATATCTTCCAAAGACATTAAAGATAGTAAGGCCTTCAGTGTTATTTAGGAAAACATCCCCTAAAAATTCATTAGTCATTGAAGATGAAAATGACTAATATAGAAATCTCAACTAACCATAATAGTTAAGTCTCTACAATTGATCAGAAAATCTACCAAGGAACACATAGAAGATATGAAATTCTATAATATAGAAAAGAAATTCCCTACGGGAAGTAAATTCAATATTTTGGAATAAGTTGATCTAATATTTGTTTACAAAGCTTTTCATACATGACTAATAGAAAACATATATCCATGAATTAATTTAAGTAAATTAAATTATTTCCTAGACAATTTCAAAAAAGCGATCAAGAACTTCAGGAAAAAGATAAGAGCAAGTGACAAGCATGTTTATCTTTTATTTTTCAGTTCACTAATGGACTTGAATGATGAAGGATGTATCAGTCCCTACAACTGCCACTTCATCAAGCTAGGATTTTCCAATACAAACAGAGAAGTTTTCAAACCAATGATGCTTCCAAAAAAGGAATTCAATATAGAAGAACTTTGTATATTAAGAGGCCAAATTTACTATGAATTAAGAAAAATTGATAATTCTACTAAGATCAAAGTAAATTACTCAACTAGTAAAGTCATTATCACATCTGATAGTAGCATGTCTTTCTCAGAAGATGATGGTGAAAAAATCACCAAATATGAGACAAATTTTAACAACAATAACCTAAAAATTGGTTAAGAAACAAGGAAAGTATTTTTCTTCTATTCTACAAAATCACCAAAGATCACAGATGCATTTATTGCATCAAAGATCGAGAAGACGAAGATGCATTATTATTAATATCATCCAAAGCATTATCGGCAAAAAATGACAATTAAGAATAAAGAGAAAGAACCATCAGTAGAAGACGACAAAGAAAAATAAAAATACAAATCCACATCTTTAGTCGACAACATGTGCCAAGAAAAAAACAATGGTTGATATTTAAAGTAGTAAAGTATATGAATTATTAAAGTAAGGATAAAATAATAATTCTTATCTTATAAATAAAGATTTATTGTACTATAAAAAAAACTCTTATTTTCATTTGAGGGACACGAAAAAAACTAGAACACATATCTGAGAAAAAACATATAACCTCTAACATAGTAACCCCTTCTATCTAGAAATCCCAACCAATAATTGGGTAACTAGTAACTATGAGTGACTAAGAATTCTTTAAGGTTTTTAGTTGGTCTTAGGTTTGTAATAATTACTATATTATGAATAAAATAGAGTTTAGTTACTCTTTTCTAACAAGTCTAAATTTAACAATATTTTATTTATGGATGTAGAAAGCTCACAATTACTATAAAGATATTAAGGTTTTAGTAAAGCTGAGACATAATTGGTATAACAAGAGAAGACAAACAAGATCGTGGTGGATCCATTAAGTTCATGTATAATAATTATAATTTTTAAGCTAACTAAGAATCTTAAATATTTAAATATTTGCTTATATCAAGTTATAAACTGATAAATAGAAATATGAAGAGAGAAAAAAAAACAATATTATGATAAAAAAAAATTAAATTATCTTTAATAATTGCAAGAATTAAGAAAATCAAAAATCTAATTATCTTTAAAAATTACAAAAATTAACAACTGATATTAAACATCTAGTTCTCAATTTGACATCAAAGTTATATTAAAATAATATGGATGAAAAAGTAAATATCATTAAATTTAAAGATATCAATAATATTAATTATATAATCTAAAAATATTATAGTTTTTTATAAAACTCAAAGATATAAACAAAAATATGCTGAATTTAGAAACATTTTAGATAAATATTTAATTAATAAAATATAAAAATAAAATAATCAATTTATATATATCTAGAATAATCTCATTATCACAATAGATTTTACTAATATCTTAACAAAAAAATTTATTTTTAAAAATCTTAAAATATTAAATTATAAAATAAAATACTTAATTACTCCTATTTCCTTTTTCTGATAACAAACTAGTTAGACATTGAATTTAATACTGACAAAACGGCTCTATAAATTTAGTCTTCGAATGAATTAGTTGTATTTATTGAAGAGTGACAAGGATCCAAAGTAGTAACAAATTTCAAGTACCCACGTCATTTTTTGTCACAATTCAATACATATCTTATAATTTAATTAATATCTATTAAATTTTACACTCATCTTATTTATCCATTTTCTCAATTTTATATTTCATAAATACCTAATACAATAATCTAATGTACGTTACAAATTTTGAAATAATAATATTAAAATAATAAAATTTATTATTATTAAAATAATATTTATATTTTTGAAAATTTTAAAACAATAAATTGTAAAAGAAAATATAATTATTAGATATCAATTCCTTAAGAAAAACCGTTTATTCCTCGTACGACCGTTGATTCTTACGCTACTGTCACCCAACGGCAAAGGTTTCACAGCCGCAATTGTTGAAATACGACAACCGACTTATCCAGTGATCAACAAAACTATCCACTATCATATCGAAACGTGGCGGTAAATTCATTTAACGAAAACCAAGAGGTTACTGGATAACCGACACTATCGGTCAGCACAATATGACAAAGTAATCCCCTGCTTTCTTCGTCAATCAACAATATCTCTACACAAGCATACCTTTTTATTCAACAATACACCACCAATCCATATATTTATCTCAAAAAAAAAACAAAAACAGTTCTTTTAGTCTGAAACATTTAGAAGATTGTGGGTAAGTTCCTCTCCTTTTCAAGTTGTTTTTAAAGGATCTTTTTAAGATTTTCTTTAGCTTACCATAATAGTTGTACGGAAAGTATTATCATTTTGTCTTTACGGTTATTTTCTGCTAATTTTCATGTGTTAAGAGTTGAGTTTTATTGTTCATGTTGATTTGAGTTTGTTCTGTTGGGGTGATTTCTACGTATACTGTTTGATGAGATTTGATTGAATTTTGTTTAATTTAAATTATTTGCTGGGTTTGTTCAACTTATCTTCTTTCTTGTTGTCTGTCAATTGTAATTAGGCTTTTCTTTCTCATCAACATAAAATTTAGTAAATCCTGTAAATTACATGTTGTTTTGTGAGCTATTTGATATTTGGGTAGTCTCGATTCAGGTTTCTGAATAATCTTATCAAGTGTGAAGTTTCTTTCTTTGGGGTTGTTTCGTAGTGAAGTATATCTAGATGCGGTTTACAAATTCATTAAATGGTTTGATTTATTTCTATTTTGACTGGAAAATTATTTGGGCTAACAAGAACTGTTGAAGTGAAATAATTGTTTTTCGTCCCCTTATCTTCTTATCCTTTCCAGTTTCAGGACTCAATGTATATATCTGAATCCACGTTATAGAAAGAGGGTCAGTATTGGAATTTGGAACTATAGATACAATCTGGGGTCTGTTCTGATTCAGTTACTGCTCATTGCTAATCAAATATAGACAAAAGTCTAAGTTTTTTGGTATATGAAAAAGTAGTGATTGAACTTAAAAAGGAAAGTCCAGATACCTTGTTAATCAAGTGGTAGGTTCATGGAAGATGGCTGCTGAGGCTGATTACCCAACTCCACTTTCCATGTTAGATGGAAATTACAGAAAGGAAAATGTTGCTGTGATAAGAGATGAGAAATTAGAAACTTTCGAGATTATAAAACATCCAAACATTGGGAAGCCTCCTCAACATGTTGGGACAATTCAACACTCTGTAAGCTCTGCCCAGCTCCCTACTGAATTGGTGAATAGATCTATACTTAAGACTTATGTTAACTCTTTTAAGACACTTAGTCGTAAATTTTTTAATACGTATATGGGTGTTAGACACGTCAGATTTTCTGAATCTTTCATAAATTTACAACAAAATGGAGTGTCTGAATACCCATACCCATGTCTATATCATGTTACTTAGGCATAGGTAATTTAAGAAAAATGAAGTACCTGTTACATGCATTTCCCTCTTTTTTTCTTTTATGTGAACTTTCTTGACACTTGATGTTTCTTTCTTAGGCATTGGATATAGGGATTGTTACCTCCAACGCAACATCACATGGTAACTCGACATTCATACCCATTTTTCGATCTGGAAGCTGTTCAGAAATTGGATCAAAACCATATATGGAGGATGAGTACATCTGTATTGACAATCTTCTTGATCATCTAGGTGCAAATGCAGACTTCCCTTCTCCTGGAGCCTTCTATGGGGTGTGTAATTTAGTTTCTGCTATGGTTGTTACATTTATTGTTACATATTGGTGCATAAAGTCATGAATTAATGAAGGAATAATATTACCATGATATATGTAGAAGTTAACCTTATGTTACCATTGAAGGTCTTTGACGGACATGGTGGTACAGATGCAGCTTTCTTCGTAAGAGAGAACATTTTGAGGTTTATTCTTGAGGATACCCAGTTTCCAAGCTGTGCAGAGAAGGCTATTAAAAGTGCTTTCCTTAATGCTGACCATGCATTTGCTGAAGAGGGTTCTCTTGATAGTTCCTCTGGTACCACTGCATTGACTGCCCTCATTTTTGGAAGGTCAGAGTTGTTGATGTTCTTCTTTGTATTTTTTTTATGAAAAGACGGTAAAGGGTCTTAAAAGTCTATTTGCTTAAGGAAAGTGAGCAATTAATCCTTTTGCTTTGACATGGGTCGTTTAGTCATTTTACAATTGGAAAATCGGTCTTTTAGTTCTTTTAAAATTGAAAAATGTGTCATTTAGTCTATCGAGGATGGGGTTCTTTGAGACCCTTATTTTAGAGGATGAACGACCTATTTTCCAATTCCTAAAGGACTAAAAGGCACTTGTCAAAGCTAGTGGCTGTTTTGGTACTTCACCATCTTTTATATTGTTTAAAAATCTTAGAACATATTTCAAGTTATAGAATCCTCCTTATTCCTGTGCATTAGGCTCTGACACTGGACTTCTGTTACATAGTTGAATTTAATTAATCACTATAGACAGTATCTTATAACTGTCATGGAAGGATTTTGAATCTCATAGCTTTATCATGGTGTAATTCTATTGTATAAGTTCATATGTTTTAAACGATGCTGAGAAAGTGGATCTTTTCTACCAATACCTTTGATAAAAATCTACCTTTTTCCTTTCTCACATTCTAGAACCATTTTATCAATGGTGCTTGCTTTCGGTGCAACTCATTGATACCAGAACTTAACTTTTTTATGTACTATTTGAAGACGCATAATTTGCACGTAACTTGTTATATTTCCTTTACTTTTTTTTCTAAAGTTCTATAACATATTTAAAATTTATTTTATACAATGATATAAATAAATAGTAGAAAATTAAATTTCTTTAAGATTTCAAATTAATTGTGGGAGTAATTTCATTAAAGACCACAAGTTTTTTGAGTCAATTAGAAATCAATTATTGTAAATATTCATTAACCAAAATCAGTCATGCATATGAAAATGATTACAATAAGCATTGTTAATTAAACTCTTTTTAGATCAAAAGATACTTCGATTGTTAACTAAACTCTTAAAAAATGAACACCTTAATATTATAATAGTTTTATTTAAGGTGATTAGTTTGAATTTTTCCAAAATTAAAAAACAATATATATATAAACATATAAGGGCATTTTTATCAAAAATTATTTTTGATTTAAAATTTATATATATTATGGATAAATAGATTTGATTATGTTATTTGATCTACAAATATGATTGTTCTTTAGGTCATGTTTAAATCTTAGAATGTAAACCTAATGAGAATGAGAATGATAATATGATTAAATGAAAATAATGTTATTAAAGATAACATTAGAAATAAAATTTATAAAATTATAAATGAAACAAAATTAGAAAAATATATATTTTTATTTCTAAATAAAGAAAAATGAAAAGATATTAAAGATAACATAAATATACGAAAAAAATAGAATATTTTAACGTATTTTTGAGAGATTTCAAAAAATATAAATTTTCTTAATAAAATGTTTTTCATTCCGTTCCAAATTAGCAATAAAAGCAAACATATAAATGTACAGAATTTTCCCATTTTCATTCCTATTTTTTTTAACCAAACGTGACCTTAATTGTTTTGAAGAGCTTCATTTAAGGCTTTTGTCTAAAAGGAAAGTTATGTTCCTTAAGCTTTATGCTTTATGTAAACTCCTATGAATGACCTACAATTTATCCTGTGCAGGACGTTGTTAACTGCCAATGCTGGGGATTGTCGTGCAGTGTTAGCAAAAAGAGGTCGAGCAATTGAGTTATCCAAGGATCATAAACCCAGTTGTGACTCTGAAAGGCTAAGAATTGAAAAACTAGGTGGTGTAGTGTATGATGGTTACCTCAATGGTCAATTGTCAGTTGCTAGAGCTATTGGAGATTGGCACATGAAAGGGCCTAAAGGCTCCTGCTGTCCTTTGAGTGCTGAGCCAGAGATTCAAGAGACAATGCTTAGTGAGGAAGATGAATTCTTGATTATAGGTTGTGATGGTCTATGGGATGTGATGAGTAGTCAGTGTGCGGTTACAATTGCGAAGAAAGAATTGATGATTCACAATGATCCTAATAAATGCTCGAGAGAGCTTGTAAGGGAGGCTCTCAAGCGCAACACCTGTGATAACCTGACAGTTATTGTTGTATGTTTCTCTGCTGATCCACCACCACGACTTGAGCCCCCAAGGCTCAAATTATATCAGCAGAAGGTTTGAGTCTTCTTCAGGAGGTATTGTATTGTAATGATTGATCACACGACTGATGACTCTAAATTAGATTCGTAGGAGGACGAGTAGCTATCTAGTGCTAATAAACTTTGGTCCTTCTGTTCTAGGGGAGTGTTTATTTTTGTAGCTGCTGGCATTTGAGTGAAAATCTATTGTATATAATGTACTGGAATGTATGCTTGACTCGAACACATTTTTTTCTGAGTCTCCAAATATCCAAGGTTTTAAAAATCTCCAACAATGTAGACAATCTCACGACATTGTCAAGATTTTTGACCCGTCAACATGTGATTTCCATCTTGTTCGACAAAAATGTTGTGTTATGGCCAATAGAATGTCACTTAAGATAAATTATCGAAAAAATGTCTTATGGTAACTAATTGTTGGCTAAAACATCCCCATGCCAAATAGCACAAACTTAAGCGTTTAATATGTGGTATTCTAATAGTGAGAGGTCGATGATTAGGAATGTAAACGGGATGAAATGGAGTTGGAGAGTAATTTACTCAAAATTAAAATTAAAATATTATATTATATTTGAAATTAAAATTGAAATTGGTGGAAATAAATAAGGAAAATCAGCATTTATCCGTTTGTAGCTTCAAAATCAAATTTTAATATATTTTTTAATTTAAAATCTTCTGAAAACATGAAACTTTAACTAAAAAAATGTTTACAAATTAAAATAATAATATAATAATATAATAATATGATATGTATACTTAATACATTTGATTTTTTTTTTTGTAAATATTAAATTATAAATGTTTTTATTTTTACATATATGAAAAATAAAATATACAATAAGATATAAATTTGTAATTTCAAGTATCGGGTTCAAATTACTTCATTCTAAAAACCGAAACCGAAACGGAACCCAAAATTTTAAATAAAAGAATAATCAAACCAAAATTTATTACTAAGAAGGAATTTTGACATCTTTATTGAGACGAAACTATTTACCTTTTACCTCAAGTTTTTAGGCTTTTTCCTCAATTTTTTAATGGTTGTCGAAGGTGAAAAACTGCAATTCTTTTTTTTTTTTTTTTTTTGCCTAAATTGCTTTATGTTTGTCAAATTGATCAATTTTTTAAGAAAAAATAGCAACAAAACATTTCAAAGCTAATTATATCAAAATTATTTAATAAAAAATCAATAATAGCTTCAATAAAATAGGATTATGATCATATCTCACCGTATCACATGTAGTGACCACTGACGACTTTATTGGAGCTTCATCAACAATCCCACCAAAGATAGATGTACGTGTATAAAAAAAATATATATATAACATATTACACGTAAATATATAAATGAATGTAATATATTACATATAAAATATAAATAAATATAATATGTAATATATTACATATTACACGAATTTGAGTCATTATATGCAAAATAAGAATTACATGCAATGGATTGCATACAAATATGGAAATGGAAATAACATCAGGGGTTACAAAAATGATAAAAATTAACTTACCTCAAAAAGTTTTACTCACATATCTTTAAAAAAAAATTAGGCATATGGAGAAGTAGGAGTAACCACTGTAAAGAACAAGAATATGCCAAAATTGAACATATTTCACTAATCCATCTAAAGTACAACTTACATATATATATATATAAGGATAGATTAAAGTGATTATTAGTTATTAAATTTTAATTAAATTTTCATATAAGTTTTTAAACTTTTAAAACTTAATGCATAAATCCTCAAATTTTTAAATCATATGATATAGTTTAGTTATCAAAATATATGTTTATAAATCAAAAATTTAGGATCTATATAAAGTTTAAAAGTTTTTGAGACAAAATCGTATAATTTAAAAATTTAAGAAATGTAAAACTTTAAAAGTTTTAAGATTAAATCGTATGTTTTAAATATTTGAAGACATATATATAAATTTAATTAAAATCTCAAGAACAATAGTGCACTTTAGGCTAAAGATAATTGGATACAAAAACAGCTTCATATTTTTAGGGGTTAATGTGGATTGATTTTAGTCAATTTTAACTTAAAAATACTAATTAAATCGATACTTATCAATTTGTTAAATAAAAAACAAATTAATTTATAAAATATCAGTTAAAAAAATATTTAATCTTGATATATTCGATTTGCGTTTAAATCTACTTATATTTTAAGTTAATTAATTAATAAATAAAGATGTATTGTTTAATCAACATTTAATTAAATATATATATATATATATATATATTAATATTTAAATTATAATTTTACTTCAATTTTTAAGAAGATAAGAACTTTTAAAATTGAATAAATTGTTGGAAAAAATAATTTAAATTTTTTATTAGTTATAGTAAATTTTTTTGAAAAGTAAATGTAAAAAAATAACATTATAAGTTATTTTTGACATAAGATTTAACTAAAATTAAATGTTTATACTTACATATAATGTTAAAATAAATAAATAAATACATAATTATAATGTGTAAGTCAGTCTGACTATGGGTCAATTTGAAAGCTTTAATACTTTAACTAACCCATGCGTTAGCTTTTACGTTTTTAAAACATAAACCAACCTATTTTGATTTATGAAGTATAAAACCCTATTCGATTCAACTTATTTTAGTTCGGATAAATTGATTTATCGATTACTATTTCCATCCCTACCTATTCTGTATTCCTAATTTCCATATACACCTCTAGAAATTTTAAAAAACTTGGAGCATAGACCTACTTTCAAGTTTCAATTATAATAATTTACATTGTAGCCTTGGACAAAATAAACTAAATATCATAAATTTATTTCAACATAATACATGACGTGTAATTGTGAAACATACATATTAGTACTCAATATTATTTTAACAGTATCCACATCATCTATAATATTTTAGTCAAAAATTTAATAGTAAAGATAATTTACTGATATTTACGACAATTTAACTTAACCACATTATCTAAAATATTTTAACCAAAAATGATATTTTTTTCAATAATTTAACGATACCAAATATTTACTTATATCAACAATTTACGAAAATTTAACCAAAATATACGAGTATCAAGTTTCAATGTCAAGAAGTGACAAATACCGATAATATCATCAATTTTGCCAATTTTTCAAACCTTAATGGCAGGTTTGCCTCTTAGGCACTCCAAATTACAGACTCGGTGTGCATGTTTCTTTAATGTTGCTGAGCTTCCTCCAAGCATCTAGTCGCTCATAACAACTACGGCTGTAAGGTAATTAACTCTCTATCCTGTTAACATAAACGAACTCTTATGGGCAAAAATAGAAATTTCCAGACCCAAAAATGGAAGAGTATTTTGTGTTCCCGTGCAGTGGTGTGTCTGCTTCATTCTGCCTCTGATCGCAATCGTTTCAGGGAACTATTATTGAACCCATCAATTTCTGTTGTAGAGTTGCTTTCATTTGCACCATTCTCCCGTGCACAACGATCCTTTTTATCATGTTTGAATGTCCAGCCAGCAAACTCGGACTCGGAGAACAAAGAGGTGGGAATTGCTCTGTGCAATGCCAGTGGAACCTGTTTCATTCTTCGATTAACCTGTAACACAATATTAGAAGAAAATATTAGCCAGAGAATGAAAAAAAAGTACATCTCTTCCTGTTTGAGAAAGTTTTATGAGTTAGCTTTAAATTATTGGTTAAGCTAAACCCTGCAACGTGTGACAACGAGCAAAGAAAAATTTACTCTAGATGTCTGGATGACTTGTCCAGGTAATATGTAATTTCGTTTATTTGATATTAATAAAATTTAATGAAATGAGAACTCTGTAAAAATAAAATTTAAGAACAAGTTATCTTTGCTCTAAACTGGTTTCACAAGTAATCCTTAATATGGTGAAAACTTCTGTTATTCCAAGTGATACATGTTCTTATAGTACCACAAATATAACTGTATAACATCCAACATTGCAATTAATGTACAAAATTGGCATGAGTTGGAATCACTTCTTATAGCATGTCCATACTTGAGCTATAGATTAGTCCTAATGGGGATTGGAAATTAAGTTGGTTTCACAACTTAACCGAAAACAACTAGTTAATACAAGCCAAACCTTTTGCTCTTTTTGTTCCCCCTCCTCTTTCCTTTATTTTTTTAGTTCATTTTTCTAGAGTCAGACGGATCAAAATTACCTCTGATCCAATTATTGTTGCATAGGAAGCTGAGCTGAAATCTTTAATAGACAACTCTGTTGTTTTGGCTCTGACTGTGAGATCATTCTCAAGTGACAAAACAAGTCTAAAAGAAAATAAGAAAGATGAAGAAAATCAGAAGCTTCTTTTTAATACATCCGAGGATATAATGTAACCATAATGACTACTGGCAAAGCTTGTACCTCGAAACAGCAGGACAATAGTGGTGGCGGAGCGTATCAATTTCCCAAAGTGAACTTCCTGCTCAAAAGTTATCAAGAAAAGGCAATTTCCAACTCAGATGAAGTGGAATTTATGGACAAATGGCTCGAAACATGTGCTGCTTGTGTATGCAATTGAGCAAAAAAATACATAACACTATTCCTGACGAGACAATAAATGAACAGAAATGATACTCACTCATGGCATGTGTTTTCTTTGGATCCCTTTCCTCGTTATTAAAACAATCAATGCCTAACTTCGTGTTAACATCAATGGTCTTTTTCTCGACTTCTGAATCATGTTCAGCAGTTTCAACAGTATTTTCCTGCATAAACATCATAGTCATAATTTCCAATACAAGAATGAACGAATCATATGGTGCACAACTAATCAATACTCTTAATATAACAAAATCAATGTGCTAGATGACACAACAGCCTTAGCTGCTCGACGAGGTCAAATACTACTTGGTGATACTTTGAACATAAACATTACAAAAGTCTCTTAAAGCTCATTTATACCAAAGACAAACCAACGAAGTAAACTTCATTAAGAACACTATTTATTCCATACACCGAAAAAAATATTACAAAATCCACTTAATTCTGAACAGTTCAAAAATTCCCGACAAAATGATCAGAAGAATTTAACAATTTCCATAAGCTTGACCAAGGATCATCTACATCTAAAAACTAGTATATTACTTTCAATATAACCTGTTAATTACTTGTGATTACATCTTTACAGACCTTTAACTGCATCAACAAATGCAGGAACAAAAGAGACACCCCAACAAGCAATGAAATGCACCATAGAACATGTAAATATGCATCATATATATAACAGATAGAACATAAACCCATGATGACTAATGGAGGTAGGGCACACGTCATACATCCAAATCCATTGGCACAAGTAACCACTTTATCCTGATTCTCAATTACATCAATACAAATCAATAAGCTCTCTCCCATAAATTATCGTCCTGTAGAGAGTCTCGTCCTCTAGAGAGTCTAGATAGCACTGCTTTCATATTTTCCACAAGACACTAAATACTGAGATCAAAGTTTTTAATGATCAACAAAACATTAAAAAATGTAAATCATGCCTATTCTAATGCATTAGCAATAATAAACAGCAAACTTCAAAGCATATACAGTTTATAGAATTTAGTGAAAGCACTCAATTAATGTGCAAAAGCAATTTATTGAATACAAATGCAAACATTTACAAGGACCCACTTATTCTGTAACATAAATAACCCGACTTGCAGCCTGATCAATTAAGATAATGAATACCCTCAAAAATAAAACAACAGCACAAGGAAATATTGCTACCTGGTGCACCAAAAAATTGATAGAAGGGTGCCGCCGTAGAAGGTTATGAATCAGTGCTATTATAACCAGTGCCCCAGAAGGTGGAGCGGCTATTGACAATCTGCTAAGTTTCTTGGCAAAAGCAGCAGCCAAATATGCCGGAAGAAGTGGTGATTTTAAGCAAGAGTCAAGAAGCTGCAGAATTATACATTCAGAAAATGACCAATAACTCCAACATAAGCATACACCTTAACTTTTCTTCAGTTTCATTCTTCATTCACACAAGTTGATATAAGTCGTCAGTAATTATATTATATTAGACCAAAGCAGCATCTGATGATTATTTCAAGCAAATATGAAATTTAGCAAGTTTACTATCTTATATAATAGAAAATATCCCTGAAATTCCATGGACAACAATTGCTACAAACAGGGGAGAAAAAAAAACAATAATTACACATGACAAGAGGCTCAGTGGTTTTAGCTTCAGGCATTATTCCCCAAATCAAATAGGTACCTCCCAGAGAACAAGATACAAAGATTTGCTTTTCATTAAGGATTCCGAAAAACATCAAACAGAAAGCATTTATGCATATAAAATCGAAAAATAATAGATATAAAGTTGTGTTAAAATTGGATGAATGTTCTGGCAGAACCAACCAGAATTACCTCAAAGAACTTGGCCCGATGTTTCGCCATAAAGATTGAAGGCACCAACAGAGCATAGAGTTTCTCATAGAAGTTGAGATACTCTAAACCATGTTGCATCATAAGTATGTATAAGCTGCTAAGGGCCATGACACTGACAACACCACCAATGTCATATGATCGTGTTAAAAAGTCACTGCACGGTTCCAAGCAGAGAATCAAAGTTATTTCAAAGTAAGAAATGCATCCAGTGTTCTATCTAAAAAGGAAACCTATTCAGTGTTTAAGACTACCATAACACAACGGGGTTAGACAGATGAGGAATAACTTCCTGATGTAGGCTGACAAGAACCTGAGAATCAGAAAGATTGCATGTCATGTATAAAACAGAAGAAACATATTATATTAAGTACGTGAACATATGAACTCACAAAAAAGAAAAGAGAGATGAATTTATAAAATCCCCATGAATATTGACATCTAAACACCTATATTACTTGGACTTGAGTGTGGGTATAGGTACAAGTGTAGGGCTCGTTATTTGTAAAAGATTATGATACTGAAGATATGGCTAGAAAATGCCAAATTTTAGACATGGGTATTTAGATTCAAAACATATATATTAAACATTTATTTTTATGTCGAAATTTTAAGAAGTTAGTCATGTCAGCTAATTCATCAATGTTTTGTCATTTGTTATGTTTAGCTTATACTACTGCATCTATATTTATATTTATTCATTTTTTATCATAAAAGTAATATAAGTTCTAAAACGGATGAGAGCCACCAAAGGTCCCTTTTTCTTTAATTGAGAACTTTAATATTCTTATTCGTATTCGGCACTTCTAGTCTTACTATTATGAAAAATTATTTCTTGTAATCCTCTAATTATAAAGCATGACCATTTCTATTCCCTTAACTATTAAAAATAAATACTTCTACTCCCCCATAAGAAAAGACCAATTTTTACCCTGAAGTGCTCATTTTTCATAAATAACAAGATTATAAGTGTCAAATTAAAAAAAAGGATTAAAGTGCTCATTTGCACATTATAACAGGGCTACTAGGACATTTTTCCTGTTCTAAAACCAAAATAAAGCAATAAATCCCCCAAACTACCCAGGCATAAACAGCCTATTTCCTATCTTATCCACAAAAAGGTTCAGAAAAAGAACCCTTCAAAAGGAGGTCATCAGCACTACAGCCCAGTTGCTATCTATGGGTTTTCACTTTTTTATTTTGTCCTTTCTCAACAAATCACCTGACCAGCTTGCCTCCAAACACCCTTCGTTGTTTTAAGTTCCAACAACACCCCATATTTGCAGACTCGGAAGTTTCACTTTTCCTCCTCTCATCTAAAGGCAAATTTTCAAGTTTTTGAAATATTTTTCAAATATTATCGTGGGTACACCGCCCTAAACTGGCGAGTCCAGTAACATAGTTGACACTATCATTCTATGAACTACTCTTAGACCAGGCAGTTACATTTAGTAGTTTAATATCTTTGTGTCCACAGTTCTCTTTTTACATAAATATAAACCCATAGCAACATCACATATTTTTGTTTCCAATTCTGACTTACCATCCTTATATGCCCTAAAATAGGGTGCTGGGTTATTTGGTAATGAATACTTTAGTCCCTTAGCTTTCAAGAGGGAAGCTCTTGTGCCTTGCCTTTTAAACACATGGATACTTAACACCATACTAAACTGTCCCACTTGAAAGCAAAGGAACAAAATGGCCAAAAGCTAAGCTACTCACATGAGTTTTCCCTTTAAAATATTGAACTGATATTTTCAAACAATATTAAAAGAAGTTTTGCATGCCAAGACAACTAGTATTAATTGAGTAATGCTTTAGATTACAACATGTAATATGTATAGAAAATTTGCGAGTCTTACTGCCTTGTATACATAAAGTGGAAGCGGCAACCTGAGAAATGAAAGCCATGCTTTAGTGAATTTTAGTTTCATCTTTTTGGCAATACTGGCTGCAGACAAAGCCTACACCCATTTGATACAAACAAAATTTTAATATCATTAGAAAGAGGCTTAATGGACCATCTGTTACTTTCATATGAAAACCTAACAAGCAGCAGCATAAACACATTCGCATCAGAAGATAATTGATAATTTACCTTAAAATTATGCTTCTCAGTCCCGTTTTGATCATGTGATGCTTTATTATTTTTAGAAGGCTCTTCATTTTGTACTGCTTCATATAAAAACAGTTGGCAAAAATGAGAAGAGAACTATTAATAATCTAATAGATCAAATAGATAAACTATATCAGAAGCAGAAATAAATTTTAGATGTCATACAATTGAGTAATTCTTCTCCCACCCACTCTTCATCTCAACTCACACGTCATTAAATAGGAGAAAAGGGCAAAGAAGCCATAGCAAGGATTGATGAAATTAAGGCCTCATCACTAAATTCAAATGTAAAGGCATCAAGATGGAAGGCAAAGAAAAATCACCTGATCCAGCCCACACTTCATAATCAGTTTTTCCAACTGAGCCTTCCAGAGATGGTACATGTGATAAAATACAATGCATCTTGCTTATTAACTGTTCAGTGCTGCAAGAAATTAAACAAATAAAGTTCAAAAGTCAATAGTTTACAAGAATGTTAGAGTGATGAATAAATATGCATATATCGTGAAAAGATTAAAGCTACTCCTGTCAGAGGCGTTATTACTAAACCTTATATATACTTGGAAAACCTTAAGTAGGTAACATTGTTATTCATTCATACCAATTCCAATTATATGCAAACATACATACATTAATCTATATGGTTGAATGTCAGTGGCTCCCTAGTGGCAAAGTACATGCCATTGTCACAATTATTAGTGATTTTTAGAGTTATTGCCTTCTTGAACACCTTTTTTTCAATAAATTACTCACTAATCAAGAGATCACTCTTGTAGCCCGACCAACAGGTTAATTACACAAACTAGTGCACTAACTCTATGGTTCATAATATTGCAAGACCAGAAATCTTAGTCATGTCAAAGTCAACAACAGAAATAAATGATATGACAGTAATACAAACATATCATAAAAAAATGAAAAATCATGAACTTAATCTTCAAAATATAATAACCATCCTTTACTATATAATTCAATTGTACCGCCTACAACATGCAGGAAGCTCATTTAAATCTACCATCAAACAAAAACAAACGATCTTCTAGAAAAGAAGTTGCAATTGAGAAGCATATAGATAAGTTATTTTTCTCTTCCCAGTGCCCCAAAAGAAAAAAACTTACTTTTCTTCAGAATGGTTCTTGTTACTGTCTCTGGAAGGGTTTTTATTGTCTGACAGGAAAACAAAGATCAATAAACAAATAGAAACTCAGTACGATAAAAATAGTTTTGAAAATGAGCGCACAATAATGTACCAGAATTGTCTTTTCCCTCCAAGATTCTAGCAATCTTTTCCAAACTAATATAAGTAAAATATCTGCAGCAAATAGATCAATGTCAGATTGATAAAAGAATAATTCGTTTAAGAGAACTCAAATAAACAAATAAAAACTCCTACAACACATTTGCAGGCATTATAAATGGATTTTTTTTCATCATACCTAACATCAATATACTTCAAATATTTCGATGCAAGCAAGTCTACCAAGACTTCAACTGGGTCAGTAGAGTGAACCTAATCACAACATGAAAGAAGCCGTAAGAGTACTCCAACATGTACAAAATAACAAGATGATTGAAAAGAAAATCCTGGAAATACAGTCCAAAGAAGTTATGTAACTTACCATACTAAATATAAACCTGTGGTATATAGCAGATTGAAACCTCCCCTCATTTCCTAGCTTCACAAACTCCATTATTGTATTCAAAGCTACCTCCTATAACATGCCCATGAAATAAAAAATAAATACAAAGAACTCCCAATTTTTTTCAAAAATAAAAATATAAACAATTTTTTTTTTCGAATAAAAGCCCGACCTTGAGAACTTCATCGGATAGCGGCGAAAGCGAGACTTCGATAAGCGACGTAACAAACTCGTCAAACTTGGATCGCAGCCAAGTTCGATATATAAACTCTGGGTCGTTCTGGGACTCATCGAGAGAGGAATGCTTAGAAGTAAAGGAAGGGAGATCAGGAATAACAGGAGTGAAGAAAGCTTGAAGGGAAAGGAGCGATTCGAGAGTGAAATCAGGACGCGAGGTGGGGGATATGAAAGAGAGGAGGATTGGGAGGTTATTGATGTGGGATCTGGAAGAGAGGAGGTCGTTGCCTAGAGCTTTGAGGTTTGAGAGTGTGTTTTGCTTCTGCTTCTTGCGCTTTTTGGAGAGAATCGTCGCCATGGATTGTGTAGATTATTTACTATCTGATTTCTCTGCTTTGATAGAAGAGAACCCAAAAGCCAAGGTTTTGGTCTTTTCAGGTTAGGACCAGTTAAACCCCTGTAAAACCCTCCTTTGTTAGCGAAAAAGGGTTTTGTTTACGTAGGCCGCCGTAGGGTGTTTTGACGCTTTTTATGAGCAAAGATACATTATCCATTTAAGCTCAACACATGAGAAAGAACAAAACAAGTGTTTTGGATCCACTTAAGCACCACATCAGAAGAAGAAAAAGGAAAAGAAAAGAAAAAACCACGTTATATAGCGTACGTGTTGCTTGCTTGGCTAGGTATCCTCTTTCCTTCTAATTTTCTTCCCACAAAGCCATATCCATCTCAGCCATAATGCGTATGCTTACTCTCCAATAAAAACCCATTACCTCTTGTCGTATTTCCTCTATGATTTATGGGAAGCTTAAGTGCAAAACTCTTTTGCCAGTGTAAGCTTGAAGTTGCATCGCACAGTTGGTACACGTGCTTTGTTATTTGTAGAGAACAAAAATAAATTGAACGATTTTAGGAACCAAGGTAGCATTTGATTCATGAAATGGAATCGAAATCGGAATGGAATGGAATGAAATGGAAAGGAAACAATATTGTTTAGTTTGACCACTGGAATCAAGCTCAGAATCAGGATTATAGTGCTTGGTTTGCCACTGAAATGAAATGAAAAAAACTGTAAATGACCTTAATACCCCTACATGTTGTAAAGTTCAAATAATATCATTTAATTATTATTTTTTCGTCAGACAAAATACATTATTGAAATTATTATTTTTCTAAATAATTATTACTTAATTAAAAAGAAATATATTATTAAAATTATTATTTTTCTAAACAGGGTTTAGGGTTTTGAGGTTTGGGATGTTAGATTTAGGGTTTAGGGTTTAGGGATTTAGGATTTGAGGTTATATTTGTGGGTTAAGGTTTAGGGTTAAAATTATTATTTTTCTAAAAAGGGTTTAGGGTTTTAGAATTTTGGATTTTGGATTTAGGGTTTAGGGTTTTAGGATTTGGAATTTGGGGTTTAGGATTTTGGAATTTATGTTTTAGGGTTTAGGGTTTTGGGATTTAGGTTTTAGGGTTTAGGGTTTTGAGATTTATGTTTTAGGGTTTGGGATTTATGTTTTAGGATTTAGGGTTTAGGGTTTAGGGATTTTGGGGTTTACTATTTTAAGGTTTAGGGTTTTAGGATTTGGATTTAGGGTTTTGGGTTTTAGGATTTATATTTTAGGGTTTAGGGTTTTAAGATTTAGGTTTTAGGGTTTAGGGATTTAGGGTTTAGGGTTTAGGGATTTAGGGTTTAGGGTTTAGGATTTAGGGTTTAGGGTTTGGGAATTTGGGATTTGCGTTTAAGGTTATATTTTAAGTGAGGGTAAAATTGGAAAAAAAAAGTTTAGATGGGAATGGAATTATGATTACTAAGGGGGGAGAAGGAATTGTGATTCCTTCTCCTTTAGTAATCGATTCCATTTCATCCGTCCATTCCATCCAACCAAACACACAAGATGGAAGGAATCAATTCTGATTCCTTTCCATTCCCTCCAACCAAACATGGGGCAAAAGATTCAAAACAACAATGATTTGAAACTTTTTCTCTAATTTGCTTTTAAAATCTTCTTTTTTCTGATTTTTTTCGGATTTTGAATTCTAAGATGCTCGTTGATATACTATTTCGAGAAACCATTGCTATTGTTTACCTACGCATAATCATTAAGGTGTATTCTTTGGATTTTTACCAATATTATGTTATTATTTTTTAGGACTTCCTATAATATTGTTGCTTGTGGTTTAAAATCTAAAAATGTTTATTTTAAAAAGATTTTATTAAGGTTAGAAAAAAAGAACTGAAAATTTTAAAGTGTTTATGAATATATTTAAGACATTTTATGAATCAAGAAGGCTAATGTATTACACATTTAGGTTTGATGTTTAGTTTGTATTATTATGCATACTTATTGAACCTTTGAATTTGTTCCAATTTATAAAAAAGGCCAAAGCTATTAAAGAGTTTCGTATGTTATCATGTGTAGGGAATGTATTTGATGACATAAAATTGAAACAATCTAATTTAAAATACACATCATACTTTAGTTTGGGGTTTATTATACTTTCTTCTCAAGTTTTCTACTTTTTTGCTACTAAAAAAATAAATGTTTGTCTTCTAATTGATTGCATTTTCGTAGGTTGAGAGGTAATCCATTCAACTTAATTTCTCTTGTAATTTGACGTAGATAAGGCCAATGTATCAAGTTATGAGATATTGTATTATTTTGACTCAAAATCTACCAAAAGTAAATCATTCAGAAGTGATAGAGAAGAATTTATATACTATTAATGATATCCATAATTTAAGTAGAATACTTCTAAGGAGTGTATTATTGAATAAATCAATAATATACTTGTTGCCTCCTTCCATAAATAAAGCAAGATTTTTATAATTAACAATATATTAAAAAGTAGTAAAAAAGGTCATGTATTTAGCATGTTCCACCGAATGAGTTGTGATAGAATTAATCTATGCATAACACAACCTGTCATAACGATCAAACATATTAAAAATAATTTTTAAACTTCCATGAAACCAAGTGGTATCAAAAGTAAATTTAATGGCACTTAAAGACAAAGTTTGCCAATGAGCAGGTATAATAACATAATTTCCTGTATCCATTAAAATAGGAGGGTCAAAATATTCTAAAATAAGGTACTTGAATTCATTTATTTGTTGAATAATATCACAAATGAGAGAATAAGTAGATTAAATGTCTTTCAAACAAAATCTTATTTTGTAGCTATCAAATTTTTTCAAGTATGATAACAATAGCAAGTGTGAATAGTTAGGGATACATACTTGGTGGAATAACACCTCTTGGAGGTTTCAAAATGTATGTAAGTAACAATGTACAAGTTTTTCGAAAAATGTCAATTAATATTCCAATTAGTATGTTTACCCTAGGATTTAAAAATATCACCTCTAATAAATAGATGTTTCACATCTTCTATTTCATTGTAATATTTAGGACAAGACATCTTTTCAATATTAAGAAAATGACCTAAAAGTTTCGTTGTACCTAAAGCACCAGAAATTATCTTCCATAGAACAATTTGTGCCTCTTTTAAAGTTTAGCCTTCCAAATTAACTTCCATAACCTTTTTGATTTGGAATTTTTTTTTGCCACTATAATCTCATAAACATCCTTGATAGAAAAGCATCTAGCACAAGTACCAAACCAAATTATGATATCTCTACCAAAAGCAGTAGGTGGTTTGAGCTAAGGAATTAAACAAGAAATATATAATCCAAAAGTCTATAATAGAAGATCAACATTTCAATTTAGTTTAGATGCGCCTATACACAAATCTACTACGGTTTGAATCAAAAGATTTAAATTTATTTGGAATGAATTAGGTATAATCCAAAAGTCTATAATAGAAAATCAACATTTCAATTTAGTTTAGATGTGCCTATACACAAATCTACCACGATTTGAATCAAAAGATTTAAATTTATTTGGAATGAATTAGGTAATTTTTGATGTAAGAATCCAAAAATCTAAGGATCATTTCAAATATTAATAATGTGTATTTCCTATTTTCAAAAGAATATCGTCTCATGTTTTCTACTTATTTTTATTTGTATTTATTTTTTCATACTTGTACTTATTTTCTCCATATAGGGAAAACTAAAAATCAAACTTACTTGTACCCTACGAGTATGTATGATATTTTGACAATATATAATAGAAAATAACTTAGTAAAACCCTATCGATAAGTTTTATGTCAATTTTATTGATATAAATAGAGAAGATTCAAATATATGTTACTCAAAATATGACCTAAACAAGTAGGTAAAAGTCTTTATTGATGTATTAGAATTAATTGATGTTTCTACTAAATGAGGTGAAATTGTTGTGTTTTTTCCATTTAACAATAACATTGTCTAATAGTTTCTTAGATTGTAACTCAATGGTAAATTATTTGTTAAACCAATAACTAAATGTAGTTGTAATAATAATTTTCAAGTTATATTAATAATGAGGATGAAAAGTAAGGTATGTAGAAATAAGGGAACAAATGAATGGAGAAAAGTAATTGGATCACCATCTGTTTCATGTAATTTTAATGTTAATTTTTTTCGATACTTTGAGGATGCATTTGACTAAAAGTTAAATGAAAATGTTCTGAGGTCTCATTTTGGATACATAATTGATATGAATAATATTTAATAATCTTGTACAATATGACACAGTTTGATGTTAAGCAGAAATTATGATAGATTAGATGAAAATGTTTGGTTTGAAATATGTGAGAAGAGTATGTGATTCTTAAGAGTTGAATTTGGTTTGATAAGTGAGTTAGATATAGGCAAGGAGTACGATAGTTAAATGACTTAAGGATTAATTTTATTAATTCTTTGGACCAAATTTCAAGAGAATTAAATGAGAAAGTTTTCACCCAAAAAAATCAACTAGAAAAGTAGAGCAAGTAAAGCATGCTTATCTGAACATCTTAAAAACATTACTCATTCTTTTAAAAAAGAATCGCATCAATTATAGACATAATAATGTAATTGATAATGTTGATATGATAAATTCTATTCCTTGAAGTTTAGTTGTACATAAAACCTTAATTGACCAAGTTAAAAAGAAAAAAAGTTGATCAACCTATTGTTAATAAGGACAATGGTGAGGGTTATGATTATGCACTATATACCATGCAATGATTTATGTATGCAATTCAGGAGTTGTATTCATTAATTGAAACTTTTAGATTTTTTACCAATATTTTCTTTAATTATTTATATCATTATAGACTAATAATTTAAATTGTTATTAGATTTGGGCGTACGAGTGTATTTCAAGGTTATCAGAATATGTAAATTCCAAACAGACTTGCACATTAATTTAAGAATGATAAATAGGAAGTCTTTTAGTGCTTCAAAATTTAATGTTTTGAACGAAACAGTATGCTTTTATCCACTTCAATAAACATACATACTTACTTTATGAATATGAATTTATATCAAAGTTGATAAATTACTTTCTAACAATTTTTATATCATGTATTTTATTTGTAGATATATTTTTTTAAAAATTATATGGTCTATCTTATTAGAGATAAAAAAACTTTATTTTAAATATATCAAAGAATCATGTAAAAAAATATGTCCCACTATCATCGCCATCCAACCTTAATCAAACTGAAGAGGAGGAGAATTTCTTTAAAAAGTTTCCACCTATAGAAAGAATACCTATCAACCATTAACCTTGAAGGGAAATTTTCTTAATTTACTTTAACTCTTTGTCATTTTTTCAAATATTGTCATGAAAAGTAACAATTTACTTACTAAATTTAAAGGATTTATTTATAAATACTTATTTATATTTCATTTCAATATAAAGCCTTTTTCCGGTTCAAGTGGAGATGGATGCAATCGGGCTTCATATATAACCATTGAAGATTTGAATCAATTTAAGGTTAAGATTATCAATGGTGTTGAAGTTCTACTTAAAGATATATTTGCTTCATTTTTGGACACCCTTTATAAGGGTAATAAAGAGATATTCAATTTCACTTCACTTTGACCATTATTTATTAAAAAATATTCCAAACACAATAGTTGAAATTTAATGTGATGATAGGACTCCGTTAGGGATGGGAAGTCACTCCATACTCAATCAGTTTGAAGAAAATTTTGAACCTTCACCCAACCAAACCCAAATCCAAATTAAAATTTAAGTGGTGCTCCAACTCATGAAGAGATCACAAATTAGAGGTGGATGAAGATCCCATTCCTGACTTTAGTGGAAGTGAATGTAATGATCCCATTCCCCTTACTATTGTTGAGTTTCTAAAGGTAGTGATCATGTATTAGACATCCAACCTCTCTATGTGCATAGAGATAAGGTGTACAAAACATTGCCTTCCCATGTTCTCGGAGAAAAAGGTATCGATTTGAAGCCACCTCCAATAAGAAAGTAACTAGATTCAAGACAATAGTGTTGAGTAAAATTTAGAATACATAACTCTAAATTTACTAATATTTGATCCAAATAAGTAAAAAAATTACTTGTATTATACCCACGATAAAAGACACTATAACATCTTTCAAAGACAACTTACAAATTGAAGATAAATACAAACACTAAAAGAGAAAGCTCTCAACTTACACTCAAACTAAGAATATAAAGACATATTTTTTTATTGGATGATTAAACCAAATGCAAGGTAGGCTATTTATAGTTCTCAATATGTAATCTACATCACACAGATATAAAAACTAAAAAATAATTCTAGCTATACAAATATGATCACATTCTACACACTTCTCTTTTTTACATCCTTCTAGATTTTCTCTTAAATGCTTAAGCTTTTTATGAACAAGTCCACAACTTGATCATCTATCTTGATTTGCCTTATCTCAATTTCTTCTTGCAAAACTGTTTCTTTGATAAATTGATAGTGCACTTCAACATGCTTAGTTCTTGCCTGAAAGACTGAATTCTGCCAAACGAATTACCGATTGATTATCACAATATAACAAAACTACATAATCTACTGGTTATTGTATATTATTCATTAGCTGTATCAACCATGTACTCTTTTGAGCTACCATTAGCGTTGCTCAATACTCAACTTCAATGGTTGATAATGATATTGTCAGATGTCTCTTGCTACACCAAGAAATTATTTCAAAACCAAGCTTAAACACATACCCAGTTATTGATCTCCTAGTGTCATGATCTTTTACATAGTTAACATCACAATAACCAACTAACTTGTTGTCTCCACCTTTCTTGTACATAAGACCAAAATCATTTTGCATTCAAGCATTCTGAACCTCTTCATCAAATATTTGGAATTTTTTTGTCGATAAATAAATATTCCTTCTTATGTGTAGTCAACCTCTAGACCAAGGAAGTGTTTGTATTATTCACATATCTCAGTATTCGTCGAACTTCTTCTAAATGAGGTTTCTTCGGATTTTGCAAGTATTGACTTATTACATTAACTACATAAGAAATGTCAGGTCGAGTTAAGGTTAAATAGATCAAACTGTTTACTCATTTTTAATATATTGTTACATCTTCCAAATATTTTTCTTCATATGCACACATTTTGGCATTTGGTTCCATCGGCATCAAAATCGGTTTGTATTCAAGCATTCTGAACCTCTTCATCAAATATTTGGAATTTTTTGTTAACAAAAAATATTCTTTCTTGTGTGTAGTCAACCTCTAAACCAAGGAAGTGTTTAAGTTGTCCAAGTTCCTTCATCTAGAAACAAACTGATAAATTCTCCTTTATTCGAAGAATTTTTATCTCATCATCAACAGTTATGATTAAATCATCTATGTACATTAGCACGATAGCTAGCTTTCCTTCATTAGTTTTGACAAAAAAATTGGAATCTACAAGTGTTACTGAATAACCACTTTATGTTAAAAATTCAACAATCTTACCATACCATGGGCGCCTGTTTCAATTCGTAAAGTGCTTTCAGTAGCTTACACATATTTAGGATTATCTTGGCTCTAAAAACCCATTGGTTGGATCATATTGATCTCCCAATCCAGATCTTCATGAAGAAAATCATTATTCACATCCATTTACCACAAATTCCATTCTTTGTTGGCTACAAGTGCAAGTATGACTCGTACAATTGTAAATTTTGCCCCCAGACTTTTCATCATAGTCTAGTTCGTACTGTTGAGAGAAACCACGAGTTACCAATAGTGCCTTATATCTCTCAATTGACCCATCTTAATGATGCTTTATCTTGTAAACCCATTTACAAGATATAGGTTTCACATATCTTGGTTTTCACACTAGATCCCAAGTTTGATTTTGCTTAAGTGCAACAATCTCGTCTTTCATAGCTATTATCCACTTAGATTTTTGTGATGCTTCTTCAAACGTCTCTGGTTCTATTATAGTTGTTTATTCAACTATGGTTGCATTGGCATATTTGGGATTCCCTTTCGTGTTCTTATTGACCTTCGGAATTGAGATTATGGAATTGATTCTTCCAATTCACTAGGCCCACCTTCTTCATTTAGTTGTTGATATGTACCAATTTTCCAAGGATTCCGAGTTACTCTTTGTTCGACATCATCATCATTTGGATCTCGAGATTCATCTAACTTGGTTGGAGTTGAATAATATGCTCTTCTATCTTTTGTTGTAGCTTGTCTCCAAATTCTCTCAAGTTTGGAATTGCCTCATTCTCTGAGGTCCACCAAGAAGATACTTCATCAAATACCACATCTTGTGAAGTGTAGCATCTTCAACTCATTGGATTGCAACATTTCCATCCCTTTCTCTAGCTGTCGTCTCCCATAAAGATACATCTAATAAATTTCCTATCAAACTTGCTCCGTAAATGATCAAGAACAAATACATAACATACACAGCCAAATGCTTGGAAGTAGCTAACTGTAGGTTTCATGTTCCACAGTTTTTCAAAGGGTGAAACAAACTCTAATCTTAGTTGAGGAAGTCTGTTGATCATAAAAGCTACAATCATCATTGCTTCAGCCCAAAACCTTCAAGGTACATTCTTTTCATATAGCATACTTCGAAAGATTTCTACAAGATATCGGTTCTTTCTCTCTTTTATACCATTTTGTTGTGGCGTGTTGGCACAAGTGTACTAATGATGTATTTGAAATTCCTTTAGGTATTGATAGAACTTTCTTAAGCTATATTCTCTGTCGTTATTTGTGCGTAAGCAATGTATCTTTTTTCCTACTTTTCTATCAGTTGACTCTCTAAACTCTCTAAACTTTGAGAATGCATTAGAATTTTCTTTTATAAATAAAACCCATACATACCTTGAGAAGTCATCAATGAATGTCACCATGTATGGCATACCACTAATTGATGGTTACTTAACGGACCCAAATACATCTGAGTGAACTAACTTTAATGGTTCTTTTGCTTTAAATGTTGATTCCTCGTATGGTAATTGGTGAGTTTTACTATACTGGCATTCTGCACAAACCATGTTTGTTTGCACGTCTAGTTGAGAAAGCCCTTTAAGCATCGACTTCTTCACCTTCACACTTAGCTTGGAATAGTTAACATGACCCAACCGCATATGCCATATGTCTACTATCTCATTTCTTCTTATCCAATCTACATATACAGATTATGTTGACATTACGTAGATTGATTCCAATTGTCGCCTCTCCATTGTCGATGTTTCTAAGATTTTGGTATTATGATACACCTTTACATCTCGGGGATCGAACAATACATAGTGACTTGATGATGTCAATTGAGCCACACATAGCAAGTTTTTTTCATTCTTGGGACATGATAAACATCTTGAAGTGGTACCTAGTTAGTATTATATCGAGGTGTAACTATCATCTTACCGATGTGAGCTATTGATAACCTTGATTGTCAACTGTCACCACTACACGAATTCCTTTGTACTCAGACATGTTTTGAAACTTATGTTTATCTCTCATCATATGATTTGAGTAGCCTGAATCTATGTTCTAGTCTTTCTTATAGTCAATTTGTTCTAATGTTGTTACTGTGAGAGCTAATTATTCTTCCTCTGTAGCAAATAATGTTTCGGTTCCCAACCATCTTTACTATTCTTCTTAGAATTGGAGATAGTTGTATTACTTTCAATATGTTTTTTTTACTCCAATACTATTTTTCCATGTGATCCATCTTCCCACAGTTGTAACACTCACAATCAAATTTTTTGTTGTTACTATGATTCTTCCAAGCTCCCCCTGGGCAAAAGCCTTCCTTTCCTTGATAAATTTTTCCTTTGTTGCCATCCTTATTAGATCCACTACCATTGTACCGCTTGAAAGTGCCTCTGCTTTTTCTAGTGTATAGCACTTCTTCCTCACCCTTCAGTGAAACTCTTCCTATTTGCTTAGCTATAGCTTCTTGACCATCAAGTAAATTCTCAAACTCAACAAGAGATGGTTGTGTCGGCCATACTTGTATAACTGTAACAAACCCTTGATATTCAGGTCTCAAACCATGGATAATTATTCTCTTGTCCTAGTTTCCCCAACAGGAACTTTCGAATCTAACTTTGAAATTTTGCGGCATAACGACTTCACCTTATGAAAGTACTAGGAAATCATCATGTCGTATTGCACCATCGATAGCAACTTGTTCTCAAGAAGTTGTAATCTTGTATCATTCTTATTTGAAAAAGTGTAACAAGAGTGTCCCATACTTCCTTCGGTGTTTTAGCATCCCGAATGTGCTCCAACATTTCTTCTTCAATTATGATCTTTAAAGAAAACATCGATTTGCCTGCTTTAATTTTCCACTTCCACAAGATGTCATTTTCATATGCTACTGGTTGTGTAACTTCATCACCACCAATAACCTCTCACAGGTCTTGACCTTATAGGTAAGACTCCATACATATGGCCCATATGTTATAGTTTTTGTTGTTGAGCTTCTTAATCCCCCCAAATACTTAAAGGTCACCCATTGTGTCGACAAGACTTTGACTATACCGAACAAGTTAAACTAAGAAACTTTTAGAGTACCAAACTCTTCACAACTCAAGATAGCTCCACTAAGAATGATCCTTGACTGCCTCGCTCTAATACCAATTGTTGAGTAAAATTTAAAATACACAATTCTAAATTTACTAATATTAGATCTAAATAAGTAAACAAACTACTTATATTATACCCACAATAAAAAAACACTATAACACCTTTCAAAGACAACTCACAAATTGAAGAGAAATACAAACACTCAAAGAGAAAGCTTTCAACTCACACTCAAACTAAGAATACAAAGACTTATTTGTTTTTGATGAGATGATTAAACCAAATATAAGGTAGACTATTTATAGTTTTCACCATGCAATCTATATCACACAAATATAAAACTAAGAAATAATTCTAGACACACAAATATTATCATATTCTACACACTTCTCTTTTCTACATCCTTCTAGATTTTCTCTTAAAAAAATTTCTTCAACCACTCCATTTATATTCTTACTACATGCTTCTTGAAATTCTTTAGTGGCATGCCTTTAGTCAAAGGATCAACAAGCATCAACTAACGTGCTCAATGACCACTTTCTTTTCCTTAACATGTTCTCTTATGGCCAAGTATTTGATGTCGATATGCTTATTACGACTACCACTTTTGTTATTCTTAGCCATAAACATAGTAGCTAAGTTGTCATAATACAATCTTAATGGCCTAGAAATAGAGTCAATTACTCTAAATTGGGAAATGAAACTCTTCAATCATACACCATGTGATGTAGCCTCAAAGCATGACACGAACTTAGCCTTCATAGTGGAAGTAGCAATCAAGGTCTACTTTGCACTCCTCCAAGACACGGCTCCATCGCCACTCATGAAAATGTAACATGATGTTGATTTGCGTGAATCAACACATTCAGTAAAATTCACATCAAAGTAGTCAATCACTTTTAGATTTTCGATTCGTTTATACATGAACATGTAATCCTTTATTCCTTAAAGGTACCTCGTGATTTTCTTTGCAATTTTTCAATGGTCAATACTTGAGTTATTCTAATACCTCCTTAGCATCCTAACAATAAATGCAATGTCAGGTACAGACTAGACATTATAATATTATATTTGTATTATAATTTAAATAAATCATAAAAATAATTATCAATTTTTAAAATTATAATATACCGTTTATTTTTAGTAGTAATATTGTATTACACTCTTTGAATATTTAATTTTCATGTTTTTATACGACATAAAGGTAATATTGTAAAAAGTTAAACATAATAAGTAAATAAAATAAGTTTTTTTATGCTTCTTAAATAAGCGTGTAACATATATGTACGAAGAGAATTAAAAAATACTCTTAAGTTTTAAAAGTGCTTTATAGATTAAATTATTATAAATTGAAAATTATTATAAATATTTCTAATTTTTCATCTTTTGTAGACAGATATTTAAAATGTTTTCAAAATATTAAAAATACTATTAATTTTTTTTTATCTTTTGTCACATATGCCTTCAATTTTTTAAAAATGTCATACATACTACTAATATTAACATCGTTATATTAAATATAATATCTAAAAGTAAAATTTTAATTAAAAAAGTCTAAAAAGTTGCATGCTCTACCCAAATATAAAACTCATCTTTTCCCGTAACATGAAATCCATAAGTTCATGTGTTCTTTTAATCATAATTGAAAATCTAAATTTTTTAAGTTATAAAAGACATAATTAAACATATAATATATATATTTTAACAATATTCATCTAAAAATAAATTATTGGATATTAGTTCTTAATTCAAAGAATAAACACAAGGACCTTAATTCAAGGAATAAAACAAGGAGCTTAATTCAAGGAGTAAAACAAGGAATCCTTAATTCAAGGAGTAAAACAAGGAATCCTTAATTCAAGGAGTAAAACAAGGAATCCTTAATTCAAGGAGTAAATCAAGGAATGCTTAATTTAAAGAGTAATTGAAGGAATAAAATTTCCTTATAAATAGCTATACAATTGTAATGAAAACATGAAGAAAATAATACAAACTAGAGAACTCTTTTGTGTAGAGTTATTTCTTGTTTTTTCTACATGGTATCAAAGCAGGAAAATTAACTTGCTTCTGCTTTATTATTATCTTAGCATCTTCAATCTTTGAAATGGCTGAAGACAAGCCGCTAGGATCAGAAGCTGAAAGTTCATCAGTGCTTTCCTTCATGAATATGCATGAGGTGGATGTCAACCCAAATCAAAGATTAAGCTCAATCTTGTTGAATGAGTTTAATTACTTGCCTTGGTCAAGAGCAGTGTCTCTGGCTCTAGGTGGAAGGTCCAAGTTGGGGTTCATAAATGGAAGCATCGAAGTACCTGATGTTTCCTCACCAACCTATGAATCCTGGCTTAGTAAGGATCAGCTCGTTATGTCATGGCTCCTAAATTCCATGGAACGTAAATTAGCTGAAATATTCAGTTACTCTGAATCTGCATACCAACTATGGGAGACGGTCAAGGAAATGTATGGCAGTCAAAATAATGCTGCACGAGTTTTTCAATTAAAGAAAGACATCTCAGATCTGCAACAAGATGGCAAGCCTTTTGTACAACTCTTAGGAAGCATGAAAAGCATGTGGAATGAGTTGGAAATATATCGTCCTCATACAACCGATGTAGCTCTGCTACGAAAGAGAGCAGAAGAAGATAAGATATTTCAACTTTTGTCCAGTCTGGATTCAACATATGAAGATATACGATGCCATATACTCATGAATACAGAACTTCCTTCCTTCACCAATGTATGTGCGACAATTCAACGTGAAGAAGTAAGAAGGAAAGTCATGAACAAGGATACAATGGCTAATTCACCTGAGGCAAGAGCCTATCTAACCAACGAGAGGAAGTACAAAGGGAAGCATCCAAACTTGAAGTGTCAACATTGCAACCATACGGGCCATGTTAAGGACACATGTTGGATTCTACATCCAGAATTAAAACCTGATTTTATAAAGGATAAGAGTTTACAGAAAGTGAATCGTACTGGACTCCGTGCTAATCATGTTTTTGCCTCTACCTCTAATGGGTCTGATCCATTCAAGAACTTCACAGCGAATCCAGCTGAACTCATGAATGAGTTTATGTTGTATCTTCAAAGCAAGACAAGAGGAGCTAGAATTGACTGTGTGGATAGCATAGAAGAAGGAAACTCGACAGCATTGCTAGGCAAGTTTGCGGGCTTCTTGGCAGATACAAAACTCATACCACAAGAGGACATGCAAGGTATCATAAAAGCCTTTAAAACTGCTCTTAAAATAAATATGTTGCATGATTTTTGGGTTGTAGATTCAGGTGCCACAGATCATATGACAAACCATGTGTCAAAGTCTCATAAGTTTGAAAAATTAGCAAATCCTTCTCAAGTTTCAATTGCAAATGGTGAGAATGTAAAGGTTTTAGGAAAGGAAAAAATAAAATTAATGTCAGATGAAATCGAGTCGGTAGTTTTATATGTACCTTCCTTTCCTTTCCAACTTCTGTCTGTAGGAAAAATCACAAATACCTTGAATTGCTTAGCCATTTTTTCTCCTCACAATGTCATTTTTCAGGATTGTGTCACCAAAAAGACGATTGGTGAAGGGTTTTACTTAGATGGTCTCTATTACATATCCAAGAGCAATCCCAGAGGGTTTCAAGCTAAGTTTAATCCTATCCAAGATAATCAATTGTGGCATCAACGTTTAGCTCACCCTTCTCTACCAATTTTGTCAACTTTATTTCCAAACTTAGGAAATGATGAAATTGCATGTGAAACTTGCCACTTGTCTAAGGCCACTAGATTGCCTTTTAATTCTTCCTTGTCTAGGGCTAGTAAGTGTTTTGAACTAGTTCATTCAGATGTATGGGGACCAATTAATGAATCTTTTGATGGTTATAAGTATTTTGTGATTTTTGTTGATGATTTCTCTCGAGTCACATGGTTATATCTTTTAAAGTCTAAAAATGAAGTTATGGAAGTATTTAAGGACTTTTCATAATCTTGTTAAAAATCACTTTTCTTCTAAAATTCAAACCTTAAGGTCTGACAATGGCACCGAATACATGTCCCATATCATGAAACAATATTTGAGCATTCATGGCATTATGCATCAAACAAGTTGTGTTGGCACACCTCAACAAAAATGGTGTAGCTGAACGCAAAACCGGGACTTACTTGAAAAAAACTAGAGCATTAATGCTACAAATGAATGTACCCAAAGAGATTCTGGTCCCAAGGGGTTATGGCAGCTGCTTACATCATCAATAGATTACCCAGTCGAGTCTTGGATTTCAAGTCTCCTCTAGAGGTCATGAAAGGAAGGAAAATTAACCTTTCACACCTTAGAGTCTTTGGTTGCATCTGTTTTGTACATATTCAATCTCATCATCGAGATAAATTGGATCCTAGAGCTGTTAAATGTATTTTTTCTTGGTTATTCATCTACACAAAAGGGATATAAGTGTTATGATCCCCCACTTAGGAGATTAATTGTGTCTAAAGATGTTCGATTTTATGAAACTAACCCTTTTTTAGCAAGTCACATGAAATCACAAGTCAAGGGGATGACATCTTGAATGTGTTTCCATTACCAAGAATCGAACTTAAGGCTCCACAACAACAAGATCCCAGCTATGTCAACATTGATGCATCTCTCACTGAAAATAACAATGAAGGGTCTCGTCTTAATGGTACACTGCATGAAGATGGTGATAATCAAGATGATCCTCACAATATGGTACAAGATGTGAACGAGTGTGAGATAACTCCTTCTGCTCCACGACGTAATCCCAATGCGTGTTAGGCAACCTCCCACAAGACTTCAAGACTTTTGTCACCTACAAACCCACACATCCCATCTCAAATTATGTGTCATATAAGAGAGTGACACCAACCCATGCCGCATTCCTCAGCACTATATCGAGTTACAGTGAGCCTCAAAACTTTCATGAGGCCAACAGCCAAGAGGTGTGGAAGGAAGCCATGCAAGAAGAACTTAAAGCCCTAGATCAACACAACACATGGAGCATCACCAAACTTCCAAAAGGCAAGAAAGTTGTGGGTTGCAAATGGATCTATAAGCTCAAATTCAATTCAGATGGATCAATTGAGAGGTATAAAGCAAGATTGGTGGCTCGGGATTCACTCAAACATTCGAGGTGGATTACAAAGAAACATTTGCACCTGTTGCAAAAATGAACACAGTAAGAGTGTTACTGTCTGTGGCTGTAAACAAGGGGTGGTCCATGTACCAAATGGATGTGAAGAATGCATTCTTGCATGGTGATCTCAAAGAAGAAGTCTATATGAAATTGCCACCTGGGCATCCTCAAAGCAATGAACTGGATTTAGTGTGCAAATTGCACAAATCCATTTATGGTTTGAAACAGTCCCCACGAGCTTGGTATGCCAAGCTAAGCTCAGTTCTCACTAGTGTTGGTTTCAAAAGCAGCAATGCCGATTCCTCACTATTTGTTCGCACAGGAGCTATGGGCAAATTGGTTGTGCTGATTTATGTAGATGATCTGATAATTACAGGTGATAATGCTGACGAGATTTTCAACCTCAAACAGTCCCTCAGACAAAGGTTTGCAATTAAAGACCTTGGGATATTGAAGTACTTTCTTGGTATAGAAATGGCAACCTCGCACAAGGGACTCTTTCTTAACCAAAGGAAATATGTCCTAGATTTGCTTAAGGAAGCTAACATGAGCGATGCTAAACCAGCCATTACCCCTCTTGACAGCAAGCTCAAACCTAGCTTGAAGGGCACGCCACTCAGGGATATAAGTTATTACCAACGACTGGTTGGTAAGTTGATCTACCTAACAATCACCAGACCTGACATCACATATTCTGTAAGTATTGTGAGCCAATTCATGCACTCCCCAACACTTGAGAATTTGACCCTTGTTAAAAGGATCTTACGCTACTTAAAAGGATCAGTGGGTCGTGGTATTATCATGAAGAAGAATGACAACACACAAATCATGGGGTATTGTGATGCTGATTGGGCAGGGAATGCAATTGATCGCAAGTCCACCACTGGCTACTGTACATTTGTCGGTGGAAACTTGGTCACATGGAAGAGTAAGAAGCAAACTGTCATTGCCAGATCAAGTGCCGAAGCAGAATATCGTGCAATGGCTTCAACTGCGTGTGAGTTGATATGGCTTAAAGGTCTTCTGTGTGATTTAGGTGTTCCTACAACTCTTCCTATGTCCTTATTTTGCGACAATCAGGCAGCTATGCATATAGCATCAAACCCAGTGTTTCACGAGAGGACGAAACACATTGAAGTTGATTGTCATTACGTTCGTGAACAAGTTCAATCACAGGTGATTCAGACACATTATACAAGAAGCTTCGACCAACTGGCTGACATCTTCACCAAGCCCTTGGCTTCTAATCAATTTCAACGACTTTTGTCCAAGCTTGGATCCATAAATCTTCTGGATCCAGCTTGAGGGGGAGTATTGGATATTAGTTCTTAATTCAAAGAATAAACACAAGGACCTTAATTCAAGGAATAAAACAAGGAGCTTAATTCAAGGAGTAAAACAAGGAATCCTTAATTCAAGGAGTAAAACAAGGAATCCTTAATTCAAGGAGTAAATCAAGGAATGCTTAATTTAAAGAGTAATTGAAGGAATAAAATTTCCTTATAAATAGCTATACAATTGTAATGAAAACATGAAGAAAATAATACAAACTAGAGAACTCTTTTGTGTAGAGTTATTTCTTGTTTTTTCTACATGGTATCAAATAATTAACTTAAAGTGATTAAATAACTTTATTTTTGTGATTTTGTCAGTTTTATCCTTAAAATTAGAGATAAAGACGGGTAAATTTGGGAAGATATTGGGTTTGACAATGGGTTCCATATGTGTAATTTATGAAAGTTTTGTAGCTTTGTGTTATACTTTGCTAATGAAGAAGAAACCAGTAACTAATTTCCAAACGTAAGAATATTCTTTTATACTAAATTCGACGAAATTTAGTGAATCAAATAACAAGAATATGACTAACAAATTTGAAGTTGTGAAGGATGAATTTGGTAATATTATTGCCTTAGAATTTTGTTGGCTATTAGTCTATTTACCTTAAATGATAAGTCAACTTTCCAAATCCAAAATATCAAATAAATGGGTAAGGGTTTTTACGTTTATTGGATTTTTAAGGGTGTAAATTTTTGTTGTTGAAGACTTCAAAATTAGTTTTTAAAATTTTAATTTTAAGTTATTAATTTGTGGTAACAACTTTTCAATTTTTTTTTTACGAACTGTAAACACATGGTATGTAACTATGTATTATATATATATATATAAGTAATGTTAATGATACATAAGTAGTAACATATGTTGTTATTATATAGAAAAATGAATAATATTTTTAATATTTAAAATAATTTTAATAAATGACATGATATAAAAATTATAAGTATAAAATTAGATGCAAAATTAGATAATCACGTTTTATTTTCACAAAGTATTGATTTTTTTTTTTTGAAAAATCCTAGCCCTTTTTTCTCTTTTTATTTTCACAAAGAGGAATTTCCTTTTACATAGGAACTTTATCTTAAATAAATTAATTGTTATTTATTTTTTTATTTAAAATAAACATTATAATAGTTACTCTATGATTTTTGTACTTCTTATAGATTTAAATTTAATATGATAATTTAGTTACCTAATTCTGATTCATAGTGATATTAGTCATATTTTATTATATTTTTTAAATTTTTCTCGTATTTAAATTTGAATTTAATATTATTATTGAAGTTTCTTTGTCGTCGTAAATTAAATAATGCAAGATATAAAAGATCAAATTTACTTTATTGAATTATTTATCAATTGTTATAGATTTTATGATAATTTTAATATGTGCCAGTATATATAAGATGATAAGGTCATCGTACAGAAAAATTCACAATTGGTTATATGCATCGCAGAATTCAAATCACATGTGCTTCTTTATCGAGGATCAAAAATGGGGTTTGATGCAGAGGCTGGGTCTTCCTCTCATGGTCTTACACCTCCTCCAAGAGAAGACACACCCCTCATAGGCTACCAAAAGTCTTTGTCTTCTCAATCCAAGACCTTTGCCAATGTCTTCATCGCCATTGTCGGTGCTGGAGTTCTTGGTCTTCCTTATACTTTTAAGAGAACTGGGTGGCTTATGGGTCTCATAATGCTCTTCTCTGTGGCTGCTCTTACTCATTACTGTATGATGTTATTAGTTTACACTCGTAGAAAGCTTGAATCCACTAATGGGTTCTCAAAAATTACATCTTTTGGCGATTTGGCTTTTACAATTTCTGGGGTTCTTGGGAAATCGTTTGTTGATGCTCTTATTATTCTTGCACAGGCTGGGTTTTGTGTTGGATATCTAATTTACATTGGCAACACGGTCGGCGATCTTTTCAATTCGTCTACAACAGCCGATTTGAAACCCAATATCTTAGGATTGGTTCCAAAAACTTTTTACATTTTGGGTTGTTTTCCTTTCCAATTGGGATTGAATTCTATTAAAACACTGACCCATCTCGCTCCTCTGAGCATTTTTGCTGATGTGATAGATCTTGGAGCAATGGGAGTCGTAATGGTAGAAGATGTGATTGTTCTATTAAAACGAAGTCGTTCTTTGATTGCTATTGGCGATCTATCTATCTTCTTTTATGGTTTGGGTGTGGCTGCTTATTCTTTTGAAGGGGTGGGTATGGTTTTACCTTTAGAAACAGAGATAAAAGACAAGGCTAAATTTGGGAAGATCTTGTGTTTGACAATGGGTTCCATATCTGTAATTTATGGAAGTTTTGGAGCTCTGGGTTACTTTGCTTATGGAGAAGAAACTAAAGATTTGATCACATCAAACATGGGACCAGGTCTAATTAGTACACTGGTTAAACTTGGTCTTTGTGTGAATCTCTTCTTTACTTTACCAATAATGATGAACCCTGTTTATGAAATAGTTGAGAGAAGATTTTGGGGTGGAAGATATTGCTTTTGGCTAAGATGGCTATTGGTTTTAATGGTGTGTGTGGTGGCTGTTTTGGTACCAAATTTTACTGATTTTGTTTCTTTGGTTGGGAGTGGTGTTTGTTGTGTATTGGGATTTGTTTTACCTTCTTTGTTTCATTATTTGGTTTTCAAAGATGAGATGGGATGGGTTGGTAGATGTTCGGATATTATCATCTTTATTGTTGGAATTGTTCTAGCTGTTACAGGAACTTGGTGTGCTTTGCAGCAGATGTTTTCTGAATAAATCCAAACTAAATAAAGTATGAGAGTTTATGTGGTAGTTTTGAAAAGTGGTAAGAATTTAAAAAGAAATAATTGTTACCATATGCTCTCTTTGTTGTACCGTATATAGCAAGAATTTAATAAAACTTTATTTCTTTTTGGATATTTGTGAACCTGTTGGTGTGTGTTGATACATGCTGAAATAGTGCGTTTAGTGGAGTAAAACATAGAACATATAATAATATTAGTAGAGCCATAAAATATGGATGTGCAACAATTAGTGTTATTGTTTAGTTTTCGTTTTCCTTATATACATATACCTAAACTCTTGTACAGAAACAGAACAAAGATGATATGAAATATACATGATAATTATCATAGAAATACAATATTTGTCATGGTATCAGAGCAAGTTATTGCTGACTAATGGAATTACCTGTTATGATGATTTTTGTTCTACTACCATTTTGATTTCTGATTTCTGTTTTACTTGTTGAAACCGATCAGTTGCAATACTGAAAAAAAATACCATCAAGAAAAACAACATCAGTATGCTCCAGAAGGAAATAAGTACAAAGAACATTGTTGTAAGGCTTAACCACAGAGGTTGAAACCTAAGGGGATGGATAGACAGTGAAGCCTCACCAATGCTGCGACCATTTAGTATCCAGAGTCGTACCATATTTTTGTCTCAAAGAAACGTGGAACGTAGCGAAGAAGAACATCGCTTCACAGAGACAGATGACCAGGTAGAGGGTTGACTCCGTTTGGATTTTATGGTCGGCTAGGGTTCGGCCATCCTAATCGTCCATTAGAAGAAGAAAGGTGCTGCTCTGCAAAAATGAAAAAAAATTAGGGTTCTATCACAGCAACGCAAGCCTTCAGCAACTGTGGCTTCACAATAACTGAAAGTGATGATTGACTCGGACACAGTTGAGGAACGCAGTAGAAGTTGCGCGAATTTGAAAAAAAAATTAGGGTTACGAAATGTTCTCTATATAGCTAGTGTGAGAAGTGTAAAAAAAAAAGGAAAAAAAGAAGATTTTTTTTTAGATTTCATGGCAGAATCTAGAGATTTAACCACCAATTTCATATTGAAAGATTTGACGACAAAAATGACGGAAGTTATAACTAGAGCTCAGATCACCTCACAACCTCCACTAACTGAAGCGTCAACTACTCCCATTAGTATCAAGTTGGGAGGATCAAACTATGCCTTGTGGTCCTAGGTGGTGGAGATGTATATCTCTGGCAAAGACAAACTGGGATATATTAATGGGGATTTTCCTCAACCTGTTGAAACCGACCATTCATTTAGGAGATGTCGCACTGAAAATGCCATTGTCAAAGGATGGTTGATCAATTCGATGGACCCCTCCTTGATTGCAAATTTTATTCGATTCCCAACTGCGAAACATGTTTGGGATTTTGCTGCTACAACCTACTATGATGGGACAGACACGCCTCAAGTGTATGATCTTCGTCGTTGAGTTACTCGTATGAAGCATGCGGGTGGATCCATTGAAAAATACTACAATGACCTTCAAGGGTTGTGGCGAGAAATTGATTTCCGTCGTCCTAATCCAATGGAGTGTGCGACTGACATACAAAAATACAACTCCATCGTACAGGAAGATCGAGTGTATACCTTCCTCGATGGACTTGATGACAGACTAGATAAAACTCGAAGTGATGTGCTTCAAATCAAACCATTCCCTACGGTGGAACAAGCCTATGGATTCATCCGTAGGGAAGAGGTTCGGCAGACCGTGATGATCATGGGTACAAATACGACACCCGGAGTAGTTATGGATTTCAAAGGGATCAAGGGACACCATAATCCATTGCCACCCAAACTAGGAACTTTTTTGGGTAGCAAGAAATCCACGGGAAATCCACCGTCTATTGACATGAAATATGGCCATTGTGGAAACTCCAAACACACCCATGAAAACTACTTCAAACTACATGGGTATCCAGAATGGTGGAATGATCTTCAAGCACGGAAGAAACAGGAAACCACTGGGTGAGCCGCTGTGGCTACTAATAATGCATCACTATCCCTTATTCCTCAGGCCAAATCTTCCCAGGATCCAGGTATTTCAAGTAAAGCATTTCACATCTCTACTGGTAGTGATAATGAGGATTGGATTCTAGACTCTGGAGCTACAGATCATATGATATTTGACCCAAAAGATCTCTCCAATACAACCCAACCGAGACGGAGCCGTGTTGCCAATACCAATGGGGTCACTTATCCAGTTACAGGGGTTGGAACAGTGACTTTATCTCCTTCATTATCATTATCTAATACATTACTTTTACCCTCTCTTTCAAACAAACTAATGTTTGTAAGTCAGGTCACTTCAGATCTTAATTGTGTAGTATTGATGTATTCTACTTTTTGTCTTCTACAAGATATTCTCACCAAGGAGATCATTAGGCGTGGTACTAAGAGAGGAGGGTTATATTATGTGGATGACCTCAGTTCAGGAAAAGCCAATCACATGCAACACATTGTTGGTAACAAGGAACGCCAGATTTGGTCATGTCATCGTCGATTTGGGAATTTAAAGCACCTACTCCCTAGTTTATTTTCAAATATCACACACTCAGATTTCAAATGTGATACTTGTATCTTAGCAAAAAGTCATAGGGCGTCTTATCCTTTGAGCATGAATTGAAGTACGACTTCTTTTGCTTTAGTACATTCTGATGTTTGGGGACCTTCCCCGGTCACTACGTCATCGGTTCATCATTGGTTTGTAATTTTTGTTGATGATTGTACACGAATGACATGGCTTTACCTTCTCAAACATAAAGATGAAGTATTTTCTACGTTTCACTTGTTTCACACCATGGTTTAGACACAATTTTCAGAAAAAATTAAGATTCTTAGGTCTGATAATGGAAGGGAGTATGTTAATCAACAATTTCGGACATACTTGGACAACCATGGTATTCTCCATGAAACATCGTGTTCACAAACCCCACAACAGAATGGGACTACGAAGAGAAAGAATAGGCATATTTTAGAAACTGCTCAGGCCTTACTAATTGGGGCACATATGCCTAGTAGATACTGGAGTGATGTTGTTACAACAACTGTGTATCTACTGAACCGTATGCCCACAAAAACCTTACAATTTCAGACTCCATTAAAGGTGGTATCTGATCATGTTCCCTTGCCTACTATATTGATGCTTCTGCCCCGAATTTTTGGATGTGTTGCTTTTTTCCACTTTCATAAAAATCAACGAACTAAGTTGGATCCATGTGTTGTCCGATGTGTTTTCTTGGGGTATGGCGTACACAAAAAAGATATCAATTCCATAATCCTATTACTAAAAGAACCTACATTACCATGGATGTCACTTTCCTAGAATCTGATGCTACCCTCTTCAGGGGGAGAGTTATGGTGAAGAACGAAATTGGCTTGATGTTGAAATATTAGATACTAGTAACAATCCAGCATATTCAGACCATGCCAACAATATGGATGAGCCAGTACCTAGACCCGAACTTGAACTTCTAAGAACTGAATCTAAACTAGTGACTGAATCTCCAGAAGATGCAGTGGTTGATGCACCCATCCACTCTCTAGTACCCAATGATCCTCCTGCTGAGAATACTCTTGAGGTAAGTTCTCCTATCACACCTTTACGAACTAATGTTATAGATACATCTGTTGGTTATGTTCTACCTTTCAGACACAATCGAGGCAAACCTTCGAATTGATACTCTCTCGACAAAGAGGAACGACAACCCAAGTATCCAATAGCCAATTATGTATCTACTCAAGGGTTATCAGAACCTATCAGGGCTTTTGCACAAACACTCTCCTCATGTCAAAGTCCAAGTAGCATTGAAGAAACCTTATCTGATCCAAATTGGGCTCAAGCTATAAAAGAAGAATTTGAGGCATTGTAGAAGAATAACACATAAGTGTTAAGCAAGTTGCCTCAAGGGAGGAAGATAGTAGGATGCAAGTGGATTTTCTCCATTAAGTATAAAGCAGATGGGTTAGTTGATCGATACAAGGCAAGGCTTGTAGCAAAAGGGTATACACAGAAACATGGTATAGATTATCAAGAAACCTTCTCACCTGTGGCTAAACTAAAAACTGTGAGAGTTTTGTTATCTCTTGCAGCAAATTTAGATTGGCCATTGCACCAACTTGACGTGAAGAATGCCTTCCTTCATGGTGACCTTGAAGAAGAGATTTACATGGATATTCCACCAGGATATATTGTTACATCAAGAAAAGAAACTGCATGTAGATTACAACGAGCATTGTATGGACTAAAACAATCACCTCGAGCATGGTTTGGCAGATTGAGTTCAGCAATGAGAAAATATGGGTTTCAACAAAGCAACTCTGACCACACTATTTTCCTAAAACATCAATTGGGAAAAATAACAGCCCTTATAGTCTATGTAGATGACATGATCATTACAGGGGATGATAAAGAAGAAATATCTAGGCTTCAAGAACAACTATCAAATGAGTTTGAAATGAAGGACTTAGGAGGGCTCAAATACTTCTTAGGCATTGAGGTAATAAGATCAAAACAAGGTATATGTCTTTCCCAAAGGAAATATACTCTAGACCTACTGGCAGAGGTAGGATTACTAGATTGTAAACCTGTCGATATTCTGATGGTCCAAAATCATAAACTTGGAGAATATGTGGACCAAGTACCAACAGATAAACAGAGATATCAACAGTTAGTAGGTAAACTCATATACTTATCTCATACTGGACCTGATATTGCTTATGATGTGAGTGTCGTGAGTCAGTTTATGCACTGCCCAAGTGAAGACCATATGGATGCCGTCATGTGAATAGTCCGTTATTTAAAATCCTCCCCTGGGAAAGGACTTATGTTTTCAAAGAATGGTCAATTGGAAGTCGTTGGATATACAAATTCAGACTGGGCAGGGAATATGAAGGATAGGAAATCTACTGCTGGGTACTTTACTTTTGTGGGAGGCAATCTTGTTACATATAGGAGCAAGAAGCAAAAGGTAGTTGCCTTATCTAGTGCTGAAGCTGAATTTCGAGGAATGGTCTAGGGAATATGTGAGCTCCTTTGGTTGAAAAAACTTCTAATTGAGATTGGTGTTGCTCCTAACTCTGAAATGAACTTATTTTGTGATAACAAAGCAGCCATTGCCATTTCTCACAATCCAGTTCAACATGATCGCACGAAGCACGTTGAAGTAGATCGGAACTTTATCAAACAGAATCTTGAAGAAAAGATTATTCAGCTTCCATTTGTTAAATCAGAAGATCAACTGGCTGATATACTCACAAAATCTATGTCTGCAAAGAACTTCTACAACTCACTTGACAAGTTGGGCATAAGAGACATATATGCACCAACTTGAGGGGGAGTGTTGGTGTGTGTTGTGGTGCATGATGCAACAATGACAGACACCAATGTTTAGTGGAGCAAAACATGGAGCAGACAATAATATTAGTAGAGCCATAAAACATGGATGTGTAGCAGCTAGGGTTATTGTTTAGTTTTCGTTTTCCTTATATACATATACCTAAACTCTTGTACAAAAACAGAACAGAGATGATATGAAATATACATGATAATTATCAGAGAAACATAATATTTGTCAATACCCAATACACATATACCAAAACGTGTATCCAATGCAATACTTCACTTTTGCCTATGATACATGTTAGAGAGTACATTTTGGATATAGTCTCGATATTCTAATTTCTTCATTGATCATAAATTTAAGTTTATGTCTCGTTAGTATTTGAAAGTTTATAAGATATGAATTTAATTATCTTAGAGAGGGTGAATATGTTATTTTAAATTTTTACCAATTTTTAATTTAATAACCTAAACAAAGCAGTTAGGTATGCAATCGTGTGTAAAAATAAAATGCAGAAATAAAATAATAACACACGATATTTGTAGGTGGAAATAACTTAGGTTACAATCATGACCTAAGAGAAAAACTACTGGTTTATTCCTTAATTTTTCACTATAAAAAACAAATGTTCAGTACAAACTCGGTTTTATGCTACCTTCCTTATGATATTATCTCAATGTTTATTAATCAATCAAACATAACCACTAATATTTGATAGATTAATTAAATAAAAAAGCCTAATGAATTATAATCTTGTATTTGTAAAACAAGATAAAAAAAATTAAGAATAATAGAATAATACTCTTGTGTAGTTGATTTAAACAATGGGTAATGAGTTTTATTTATAGAAAAAATTAAAATCTTTAATCTTATGTAATTGATAAATATCTTTTTTATTATAAATAGTATTAGTAATACTCATTAATTAAGAAGATTGATATATGATTGATAAATATCTTTTATATTATAAATAGTATTTGTAATACTCACTAATTAAGAAGACTTCTATTTAAATAAGAGTTCTTTTAAAATAGACTCATTAATCATGAAGATTCTTATTTAAAAAAGAATTCTTTTAAAGTATATTTTATGCTATTTTTTAGGCTAAAGATTTAAACTATAATTTAGAGTATATCTTATATAATATTTTAGCATATATCTTATTCTATATTTTAGCATAAATATTTTAGCAACAAAAATAATTCAGATTTATAAATATGTGCTATTAAATGCGTGAATGTAATCCTATGTGTTATAGTTATAACATATATACCTAAAAATACGATTATCTAAAATTCTGACGTTTTTCAACTTTGTTTGATAGACTTGATATCGAACTTAAAAATAATTTACAAGTAAATATTTTATCCACGAAAATAGAATATTCTTCAACAATAATCTATTGTTAAAGATCTATAGAAAATTGATAATAATATATGAGCTTGACACCTAGAAAGGTTCTTGTATCACACACTTTGAAGTGAGTCCCTCTAACATAGACAAATCCAATTTACTAATTTTTAAGAATGTTAAGCATCTAAATTCAATTTATGCCGTGAAAAGTTTTTGTACTAATAATGTGTATAAATATGTGATTTTTTTTATAATTTTTAAAAAATATAATTAGTCTTTTATCTATTATTAAAAATATTAAATAAAAAATTCTCTATTTCATTTATAATCCTAAGTGGCATAAAAATTTCTCATACATTAAATAGTCGTACAATAATTGTCTCGCTCGTTTTGTAACATCATTTTTGAGTCTATACCATTTGTATAGATGTGACACATTATTTAATTAAATATTTTATGCTATGTTTTTATGTGACTTTGTTACGGGAGTTATGGTAAACTATTGAATAAAAAAATACAAATAGAGATGTGCAAAAAATTTCATCATTTTATTTTATCTTTTAAATTTTAAGTGATTTTAAATTAATAATTAGATTATATTATATTTCATATATATGTCATTTTTTATAAGATTTATATTGCATATTTTCATTTACTTAACTTATAAAGTGACTGAAATATTTTAATATTATTGAGTTCTCTCTTTTAATATTTTTAACTTAATTTATATTTATATTGAGTTTAAGATTGTAATATTATTAAATTGTAGTATTTACATTATGATTATAATACTTTTGATTTTATTATATACTAAATATTTATATATTGATTGATGATAAAAATTAAAATAGATAGTAAAAAATAAACCAAACGAGTATAAAAGACATTATAGATTGGATACGATGAAAATAAGTGATTCATCGAACGAAAATATTTTAATTCAATTAAATGATTGGATGAAATTGAATGAGTTCAAATTCAATGATTTCAATGCATGCAAATCCCTACCAAACAATTAATAAACTATAAAATCAAGCTCCATCTACAATGTATACTCATGACTCAACAACCACAAGAAATGAACAAGAAAGTAAATAGCTAAAAGTGAAAAAATAACCACACTAAAATTTATAATAGGGCAACCTAACTCAAGATGCCTACATCTACTCTTCACCTCCATGGAAGTGAGCTCCACTAGTATCAATGATATCAATGCATCAATTATTCACCATAACTCATACTCAATTGGAAACTTACATAATTGAAACCCTCTTCGACATGGATAGCCCAGTAGAAACACCCAAGAGCTCCTCTTACACTTACTCAATAGGGTAAATGAGAAAAATGATAACTAATTAATAATTTCATACATTAGATGATAAAATAGACAACGAGAAAACTTAGTTCGGTGTTTTGTAACCAATTTTGTTTTTGGGTTCCACCTTTTGAACCAAAATTTGAAAATAAGTATAGTTTGTTAATTAATTGTATTTTTAAGTTCAAAATCAAATTGTAACTTAATTATATTTTTATTCATACTTTTTATTGTTTTTAAAACTTAAAAATAAAAGGGTTTGAAAAACCATTTTCCAAATTCATTTTATTTCCATTAGTTGACTTTATTTTTTATTTGTTCTGACCTAAGAAGGTATGAAAAATTAAAACAAATATTTTTATCAAAGAGCTTTTGTAAACAGAAAATTAGTTTTTCTTTTCTTTTTATAATAATCAGTATGAATTTCATTGAATAAGAGGTAAAGATACAATCCGAACTTACATATGAACTACCAAATACATCACATATCAAGATACGAAATCAAACATAACAAGGTGATGTAGCATAGATATACAAAAATATTTGTGAGCAAATATATATGAGCGTTGAACAAAAGTTCCATATTACAACATATCTTAATGTTTCATTATAGTAACCAGAGCATTAATTCTTCGATCTCAATAGACATTGAAACTTGATTGTAATGTTTCACGAAGTAACCAAAAAACTCTTATAGAGGCATTTTAACCATAAACGATACGTAAAATAATAAACACGTTTTTAATCAAGAAAAACCAAAATACTTGCATGTTTTTAAACAAAATAAAAACTATAGGATAACAAGCTCATAAAAAATGCACACAGAAGAAACCACCCAAACACGATTAAAAATCATTATTGGTTCAAGTATCTGAAAAATAATGTAAGAATAATATTATTGATATATTCAAATGTACTGTTTGGGTTGAGTCGCGGACTAGGTCACTCTCTTTAAGACGTTTCACGACTTTGCCTAAACTTATACAAGCAAACACAACCTCGTCATCCCTTGGATAAAACAACTCATGATCTTTGTTTTCTGCTCAAAGCTTCACTACACTGATGAAGTCCAGAATGTTACACCTCTAAAGTTTTATGTTGCTCGAAAAACTCAAAAAATAATTTAGCATCTTCTTCTTTGATTTGTTAGAGCTATTTTCAAAATGATATGATAAATTGAGAGCTAAGACCCTTTATTTATAGTTTGAGAAAAAGTGTGACAATTATGATAAATAACGGTCATATGTAGGTGGAAAAGTAACGGTCATATCTAGATGAAAAACAAATTCCCAAAAAAATAAAATGCCACATCACCTCACACATATGCATACGCACTCGGACTCGGCTCATCATGGCCGACTGGCCGACAGGTCGGTCGGACGGATGGTAGCGGCAGTAGCAGCGTGTGTGTGTGGAATCACATTTGCCTAGGTCCTCTCCCTTTCCATAAAAGTGGGTCCCCCTTGGGGCCCAAACCAATTAGTCAATCATTTTCTATTTATATATATATCCTAAGTGATGTAAACTAGCAATGTGGGATAAAATTTTGAAAGAATGAAATTTGGCACTTATTCTCATCATTTTTTTTATTGAAATTCATTTCCAAAAATTCCTCACGTGAATTTTATATAAAAATAGTTTTCAACGAGCAACCGATCAATTAAAAGTATAAGATTATGCATAAGCAAAAGGTGTTTATCGACTTGAACCTTTGCATAGTGTTGATGCTTTAGAATATATTAGAGTAACTCATAGTTTTGAACTCTATCTCTAACAACATTACACACACAACCTTTCCAAGGTGTAGTTTGAAAAGCCTGTGTTTTACGACCATGCACATGTATCCCAGTATAGTGATTGCTCTAGTATATTTTGCCCAAAAGTTTTCATAGGAAGCGGTCACACTTTCACATTTACATAGGTAAGTCTATTAAGAGTACTCTTATAGCTATGTATTCCACTCCATATAGAGTATAGAACTTATTAAGAGTTTAATAATTAACTTATTCTTCTTTTTCGCTTCAAGACTTCATGCTTCTAACAATATAGAATGAGACTTCTCATTAGCATGATTCATCTCATATCACTTAATGACTTCTTATTACCCATTGAATTTATTTCTTGAGATCTCCAGTTTATAAGTTGGGTTACCATCACGAGTGACTTTTTATTTTAAGGGAATTAGTCTCATTCCTTTTGAGGTTTTGAAAACCTTCTCTCTTAGCAATCTTTTCGTCAAAGGATTAGCCAAATTTTCATTAGAACGTACATGATCCACTCTTACAGCTCCTGTAGAGTGAAATTATCTAACACTACTATGCTTACAACGTATCTGTTGTCTCTTCTAGTTGTAATACCAGTTCTGAATCTTTGCAATAGTCATGGTACTATCGTAGTGGATTAGGATAATTGGTATCGATCTTTCCTATAAAGGGATTTTAATTAACAGACTTCTTAACCAGCCTGCTTCTTCAATAGCAGTAGCTAGTGCTATTATTTTAGACTCCATCATAGATTGAGCCAATATTGTCTGTTTCTTAGACTTCCAAGAAATAGCTCTACCAATAATGCTAAATATATAGTCGCTAGTTTCGTTGGAGTTTTCTGATAGAGTGTTCCAATCAACATCGTTGTATCCTTCTAAAACATTGGAATTGTTTTTATAATGTAATCCAAGGTTCATAATTCTCTTAAGGTATCTCATGACCCTTTCAATAGCATTCCAATGCTCTATGTTAAGTCTACTTGTAAACCTACATAGTAGTCCCACGACATAAGCTATATATGGTCTAATGCAGTCAGTAACATAACGTAAGCTACCAATGATGCTCGTATACTCAGTTCATCTAACATTATCTCCAGTATTCTTGAACAACTTTTCACTAGGATCATAAGGAATACATGAAGGTTTTCAGTTAAAGTAATTCTATTTCTTTAAGATCTTCTCAATGTAATGAGATTGATATAGAGAAAATCCCTTTTTAGACCTAGTAATCTTTATACCAAGGATTACACTCGCTTTTCTGAGATCTTTCATACCAAAGTTAGCACATAAATTTTTTTTTACCTTCTTCACAACATGAATATTTGACTCAAAAATAAGCATGTCATCCACATATAAACATATAATAGTGAAAATTTCATTTTTTTGATTTATAATAAATGCATTTGTTACTTTCATTTATTTTGAATCCATGTGAGATAACTAGATTATCAAATTTTTCATGCCATTGCTTAGGTGCTTATTTTAGACCATAGATTTATCTAGTTTACAAAATTTATTTTCTTGGCCCGAGACAACAAAGCCTTCAGGTTGGTCCATATAAATATCTTTTTCTAAGTCACCATTTAAGAAAGCAGTTTTAACATCCATTTGGTGCACTACTAAATCATGGATAACAGCAAGAGAGAAAGGTACACGTATGAAAGTTATTCATGTGACTGGTGAAAAAGGTATCAAAGAAATCTATATTTTTCCTTTGCCTATACTCTTTGACTACAAGATGAGATTTTTACTTTTCAATAGTACCATTCGGTTTTAATTTCTTCTTTTGTATCCATTTACATCCTATAGGTAAGTCAACTAAATTCCAAGTTCTATTATACTCAAGAGATTCCATTTCATTATTTATGGATTCTTCCAATCTAAAGAAGATAAAGCTTCTTGAAGAGTTTGGGGATCTTCCTCTAAGGTATAAGCATAAAAATCAAACTCAAACTCTTTAGAGGTTCGAGCTCATTTACTTCTCCTAATTTCAGTGTTTAATTCCTCATTTTGTTCACTAGTTTTAATTATGGGTAAACTTCTAGAAGATGAGCCCCCGTTATTTTTCAATTTAAAGGGAAACTTATGTTCATAAAAGTCAGCATCATTTGATTCTATAACTCTATGATCATTTAAGTCATATAATTTATAAGCTTTACTATTCATAACATATCCTATAAACACACATTCATATGCTTTATTAACAAGTTTATTTCTTTTAGTATCAGGGATCCTTACATAGGCTAAACAACCCCAAGTTTTAAAATAAGTTTAAGTTAGGTTTCTTATTTTTCAAAATTTCATATGGTGAAATTTTACTAGTAGATTTAGGCACTATATTTAGCACATAGAAAATAGTTAATAAAATTTATCTCCACCAATGGAAAACAACACCAAAGTTTAATAAAATTGCAACAACCGATTCAGTAAAAGTGTTGTTTTTTCTTTTAGCTTTGTCATTCATTTCAAGAAAATAAGATGCAATTTTTTCATGAATGATTTCATGTGTTTTATAAAAAATATTGAAAATATTGGAATCATATTCAATGCCTCTATCACTTTGAAACCTTTTTATTTTTCTGTTAAGTTGATTTTCAATTTCAGTCATAAAGATTTTAAATATGTCAAACGTTTAACTTTTATTTTTCATTAGATATACATAAGTATAATCTTAACAGTCATCAATAAAAGTTATAAAATAACGTTTTTCATTTCTTGTTAAAATACCATCAAGTTCAAATATGTGAGAATGTAAGTCTAAAGGTTCAAATTCTCTAACTATTGACTTATGTGAAGTTTTGGTTATTTTAGCTTGACTACAAAAGTCACATTTTTCAAAATCATTCGAAGATAGTTTAAGAATTAGTTCTAAGGTACTCAAGTTCTTGATTATGTGTTTATTAACATGACAAAGTATAACATGTCAAATATTAAAAGAACTCAACATATAAGTAGAAGAAGAAACTTTATTAATTTCAACATTCAATTTAAACATGTCATCAGTGGTGTACCCTTTCCTAATGGAAATACTATTTTTAGTTATTGTATATAAATCAGCCCCTATAGTTTGAGTAAACCCAGCTTTGTTAAGAAGATAACCCGAAACTAAGTTATTTCTCATCTCTAGAATATGCAGGATATCCTTCAAGATGACAGTTTTTCCAGAGATAAACTTCAATTCCACCTTACCAGTACCAATAACTTTAGTGGAGTGGGAGTCATTCAATAACACTTTCTTATCCTCAGACACAAAATAGGACTTAAGCATGTCACGATCATAACAAACATAGCGAGAAACACTAGTGTCCACCCACCACCCTTCAGATTTACCAACAAAATTGATTTTAGATATCATAGCAATAAGTTGATCTTCGGTAAGGTTCATCTATGGGGCAAGACAATTCCTATTTCGGAAGTTCCTAGCCAAGTGGCTAGGCTTGTTACAACTATAACACACGAATGTGTTATTTCTTAAGGAGGGTTGAGGTCCATTTTGTGAATAATAATTTTTGTTTCTATTTTGGTGGTTATGATTTTAGTTATTATTACGATTCTAAGTTTTCATGTTTCTTCCTTTAGGTTTAAGAATTGTAGAAGGGGATTTCTTATTGGTACTGTTGTTTGAGACAATGAGTACTTCGTCTTTTTTATCTTGTTTTCGGGCTTCTTCTTCTATTTTTAGACGGGTTATGAGACTTTCTAAAGAAAATTCCTTAGTTTTATGTCTAAGTGTATTCTTAAAATCTTTCCATCCAGGGGTAATTTATGTATAATAACATCAACTTGAAATTATTCATCTAAAGTCATACCTTCAGAAGTTATTTCATTTGCTATCTTTTGCAGTTTGTGTGATTGAGCTTCCACATATTTTCCATTAATCATTTGGTACTTCATGTATCTACTCACAACATAATTCTTTGTTCTAGCTTCCTCAGTGTTGTACTTCTTTTGAAGTGCATCCCAAATTCTTTAGTAGACTTATAAGAATTATAATAGTCATACAAGTTAGCAGCTAAACCATTATGAATAAATGTTTTGCATAAAAATATTTTTCTATCTAGGTGTTTAAATCCTTTGTTGTAGCTCCAGTAGGAGGATTAGGTAGTGTTGGTTTTTCCGTAGTAAGAATAGAAGTGAATTTTTTCATAGTTAAAAAAAATTACATTTTTGGTCTCCATCTTTTAAAGTGTATTCCCTCGAAATGAAATGGTTTGTTGAGATCAGTAGTTAACATTTCAGTATACATGAAAAATAGAAATTGCCTTAAAATTATTGAATCAAGTATGTGAAAAACAATGTAAGAACAATATTATTGATATATTGAAATGTACTGCTTAGGATGAATCGCGGACTAGGTTGATCTCTTTAAGACGTTTTGTGGCTCTGTCTAAACTTGTACAAGTAAACAAAACCTCATAAAATACCCCAAAAACTAGCCACTAATATCGTAAAATACTACTCCAGAGTGTGACAAAGACCACCAATGATGGAGGTGATAACCTCCAATAATCACTGAATCACTATACGAAGGAGGCAAACTGAAGAGTCAGCAACATAAGCGGGAAAAGAAAGAGAGGAAAGAGGAAAAATATGGATGATGGTGGTTGAAAATAGAAGGTGGATGATGGTGGTTGAAAATAGAAGATGGGTGATGGAAATGGCTGAAATGAAGAGGGTTTAAGCTTAAATGACTTGGTGTGGTTATAAACATATATGGAGCTGACGGTAGTAGCACGAAAAAGCTTAAACAACTCTCAAAATCTCTCTTTGTTTCACAATAACTTGTTGTTCTTAAGTCCTTATTAATACAGAAAATTAGTTTCAAACACAAAAAATAAAACTTGAAAATAGAACGAGACCAAAGAGAGTTTCTTTTGTAACTTGCCTCTGTAAAAATTGCTTGTACAACTAGTATTTCACTAATTAAAGGGAAAATACAGGAAACCACACGAGGTTGTTCGAAAATGTTAAAAAGATCCACCAACTTTAAAAAAATTATAAATATAACCTATAAATTATTACTATATTACAACATCATTTCTTAATATCTTGATTTTATCGTATTTTTTTAGAACGCCTTTTTAAAAAAAAAGATTGTAATTGTTATATTTTAATCTTAGAGGTAATTTTTGTTGGTTTGGTAAATACGAAAAGAGGTACTAGTAGTACACCATTGATTCAATTTTCAGTTATTGGTTAGGATAACATCTTAGTGGAATACATATAAATATCAAACATGTCAAGTTTTTCTTTAGTAGACAAGTACTTGACTCTTAGGTGTCGTTTGGTTCACATAAAGGAATTAGAATCAGAATGGAATGGAATGGAAATGAAACATTTTTGTTTGATTTGACCATTGGAATCAAAGAAGGAATCAATATTACAATATTTGGTTTACAACTGAAATGGAATGAAAAATATTGTATATTACCTTAATACCCCTATATTCAGTAAAGTTTAAATAATATCATTTAATTATTATTTTTTGGTCAGACAAAATACATTATTGAAATCATTTATTTTCTAAATAATTATTACTTAAAAAGAAAAATATATTATTAAAATATATTATTTTTCTAAATAGGGTTTAGGGTTTTGAGGTTTAGGATTTGGTATTTAAGGATTTAAGGTTTATAGATTTGGGATTTGGGGTTTATGATTTAGGGTTATATTTGTGGGTTAAGGTTTAGGGTTAAAATTATTATTTTTCTAAATAGGGTTTAGGGTTTCAAGAGTTGAGATTCAAGATTTAGGGTTATATTTGTGAATTAAGGTTTATGGTTAAAATTATTATTTTTCTAAATAAGGTTTAGGGGATTAGGGATTAAGGATTTGGGATTTAGGGTTTAGGGTTTTGGGATTTGTAATTTAGGGTTTTATGATTTGGGTTTAAGGTTATATTTAAGGTTGGGATAAAATTGAAAAAAAATTAAGATGTGAATGGAATCATGATTCTTTAATAGGGGAGAAAGAATTCTGATTCCTTCTTTTTTAAGAATCGATTACATTTCATTCCCACTTTTCAGCCCAATTAAACACAAAAGGGGAAGGAATCAATTTTGATTCCATTCCATTCCATCCAACCAAACATAGTATGAGTGCATGTTTAGTTGACTGGAATGGAATGAAATCAGAATTGATTCTTTCCAATTTTATGTTATGTTTGGTTAGGTTGAAAAGTGGGAATAAAATGTAATCGATTCTTTAAAAAATGAATCATAATTCTTTCTCCCCTATTAAGGAGTAATGATTTCATTCCCATCTCAATTTTTTTCTTGTTTACCCTAACCCCAAATATAACCCTAACCTATAAACCTAAATACTCAATCCTAAATCCCAAAACCCAAAACCCTAAATCTTATTTAGAAAAATAATAATTTTAACCTTAAACCCTATTTAAAAAATAATAATTTTAACCATAAATCTTAACCCACGAATATAAGCATAAACCCTAAATTCCAAATCTTAAAACCCAAAATCCTATTTAGAAAAATAATAATTTTAATCTTAAACCTTTACCCACAAATATAATCCTAAACCCTAAACCCCAAATCACAAATCCTAAATCTCAAAATCCTAAACCCTATTAATAATTATTTAAAAATAATAATGATTTTAATAATGTATTTTGTTTGACGAAAATAATAATAATTAAGTGATAATATTTAAACTTTACTGAATATAGAGATATTAAGGTAATATATAATGTTTTTAATTCATTCAAGTCATAAATTAAACAATATAATACTGATTTCTTCTTTGATTCTAGTGATAAAATCAAACAAAACTATTTTCTTTTCATTCTCATTCTTATTCTAATTTCATTTTTTGATATCTAAATAACTGATATCTTAATTAAGGTTTAAAACGTAAGGATATTATCTTAATATATCCGTAAATATCACCCGTTTATTTATATGTTATGATACAATCACAACTTACACATATAATTATTTATCAAAATAATTTAACCCATTATTTTTAATCTATAATTAAGTGAGACGTAAGTTTTGATAATATTACAACTTGTAATAAATAAATGATAATATTCTATTGGATGAGACAAACAAGCTTAGGTGAAAAATTAGAGAATATTATATTATTAATGAATATAAAATTAAATGAGTTTTTTTTATCTACTTACAATATTATTATTTTATAATTATTAAATGATTATTATATATGAATATAATTATATAACATAATTATTAATTAGTTACGAAAATATTTTGTTATTTAATAGTTAAAAAATAATTTATATTATATATTTGGTTATCTTAATTGAATATAATAAGAATTTATTAGAAAAAAAACACTTTAAAGCAGCGTAACTTCAGCAATGAAAGAGAAACTAGAAATGTTAGTAAGGGGAAACTCTTAAAATTGGGTTTAATTATATTAGTATTTATATTATATTTTGTGTTAGGTTTATTTTATAATATATTTGAATCCTCTGACAAAAATTAAATGTAACGGAAGTAAATGGTAATATTTCATAAATAAAAATATAAATATAAATATAAATAAGAGAACTAAAAAATAATAATAAATCAATGAATAATAGAATTAAAAATATAAGATATTGCAAGATATTTTTTTTATAGAAAATAGTAATTAATAAATATTTTTTTGAAGAAATTTAAAAAGTAAAATTAAATATTAAAGAGAGATAGATTTAAATATCCATCATTTTCATCATTAAAAAAATTATTCTCAAAAAAATATATAATTTATTATAGAATAACTAATAAATAAATAAATATTAATATTATAGACGTAAAAAGAAAGTATAATATATCATTAATTGACAAAGAAATCATAATGAATAAGCTGTAAAAAATTCTTCGAAAGGATAAAGAAAAAATTGGATACATTCATTTAGGTGGAATCCAAATATTAATACAAACTCATTTTAGAGAAGGAATAGATACACTAATATAAATAATATTACTAGATAATAGAATTATAAAAGAAAAGATGCTCTATTAGGAATGATCCATGGTAAATTGGGATACCAAAAAATAAAATTCACAACATATCTTAGGTTTGTTATTAATATTCATGATAAAAACTTAAGTCAATTGTTAAGTTTAACTTATGAATTTGAAAGAAGAGATTTAATAAAAAAAGAAAATTATTAATTTTAAATATACTATATAGTAGGATACTCATTAACAATCAATTATTATAGTTCAATATATGAATAAAATAAATTTATAGATATAGATAAAATATTTCAAGAACTTGGACAAATAATAAAATTAAAAATACTAATGGACTTTAAAATATTGGAGGCATGAAACTTAGATATTAAGGAAAAAAATAATGTAGTTAAAAACAATAATATATAAAGATTTACTTTTATAAATCATAAAGGAGAAACTTCCAACAAAGAAGAAGTTAAAAAAACAAAAAGAAGAAATTTAAGTAAAGAACGTTAATTCATAATGTCATATTAAGAAGATAATAACGTTTAAAGATAAATTAAAAAAATATACAATTACAAATAGATGTGAACCTAGTAATCATATTAAAAAATCAAATAACATTAATGAAAACTTTAAGATTTCTAACAGAGAAAATAGATTTAATCAAAGAATGAAACACGTAATATCTACAAGGTATAATAATCAAACATAAAAATAATTATTAAAGGAAATAAATGAATGTGATTATAATAAATTAAAACAAGATAATGGAAGATCATAAGTCATAAATATGATTTCTTAGAAGGATTAAAAGTAGAACAACCTGGAAGATCTACGCACGAATACCTAGAAATGAGTCAAGAAAAATGAAAAAAATCTAAATAAAAAGATATAATTCTAATTTAATGAAATATAAAAAATAATTAGAAGAAAAATTTATGAATCTTGAAAATAGGGATATATAAAAAATTAATTAGTTTGTTAACATTAACTAATGAAGAACTAGAAAAATATTACGATGAAAATCTTTATACAAACATAGAAGACGATGATATGATAATAATCAACGAGTCTAATTCTGAACCAGAAATCATGACCCCAAAAAATTATATAAAATAAATTTCATTGATAGTTTTTTACTAAGAAAAAACATATGATTCACAGGGGAAGAAAGAAATAGACAAAGGTTAGGAGAACCTGATACTTCTAATATAAGAAAACAACCACGCAAAATAGAAGAAATGTTATATTGGGAAAATAGAGGTAGTAATCCATCAGAATTCAAACTCCATGAAAATTATAGATATGATCTCTTAGATCTAGATTGTATAAGAGACACAAAAGAAGCATTAGATGGATGTGCTAGTGGTATGAATGTACTCATACAAACTTCCTAAACTACACAAACAAACCCTTCAATCTGTAGGGTATTAGTAGCTCATAAAATGACAAGAATTTAAAGTTTGATTTTCAAATTTAATATATCGATAACATTTATTAATATAAGGGAATACTTCAATAGGAAGATATTATTAGATATAATAATAAATAAAATATACAAGGAATTTATTGGAGAAGATAATAGAAGAATTATCAGTGAATCTAGTGAAAATGAAATCAATGAAGCCAAATTAAATTTAACAAATATAAAATTTTGTAAAATGTGTTACATAGATTCTTTTATTTGTGAATATGAAATGTATTATCATAAATTATTACCATATGTGCAAACGACTTATAAGGAAATATGTTTTCAAAAATTAACTGAAACATTACATAAGACCTTAATAGAAGATTGAAATTAGAAAAAATAGAAAAATCATACAAAATACCTTAGGAAGAAGAATAAGAAGCCTTAAAAACTCAATAATAATAAAATGTTAAAAAAGAAAAGAATATAAACAAATAAAAATAAATGATAAAATCTATTGTGCTACAAAAGATTTTAAAAAATCAGAGAAATATGGATATAATATAAAAACCTACAAATATAAATATAAAAAATATAAGCAATACAAGACATTTAAAATATATAAATTTAGAAACAACATTTTCAAAAATATAAAAAAAGATTTAGTAGGAAAACCTATAGAAAAAAGATATTTTAAAAGAAAAATGTATAAACCTCCTAAAAACAAAAATTATTACTCTTTAGGAAAAAGAAAATGAAAATGTTGGATTTATAATAAAAAAAGATATTATGACAATGAATGTCGGCTTCAACATAAGAAAGAATTTTAAAAAGAATATCCATTTTAAGCAAAAAATTTAGAAGAAGTTTTTAAGATATAATTAAAACCAATTGAAGAATTAGATATAGATGATACTTATATTATTTATCTATTAAAGAAAATTAAGGAAGAAATAACCGACTTAGAATATGAGCACTCAAAATATGGGTACTCTTCATGAGAAGATTAATGATTTGTATAACATTACAAATCCAAACAATACCTATATTAAGGTAGGAATGAGATTTAAAGGTTATGCCATTTATCATTTACATGCATATATAGATACAAGAGTTAGTATGTGTGTATCAAATAAATATGTATTCTCAAAAGAGCACTAAAAACAAGGATAAAAAAATTTAATTATAAGAATTGCTAATAATATTACAATAAATTGTAATAATGTCTTAAAAGATACATATATAATCATAGGAGGAGAAATTTTTCATATTGCTACCATATATTAATAAGAAATATGAGTTGATTTATTAATAAAAAATAATTTTTTAAACTTGTATAAACTTTTTACACAATATTTAGATAAAATAAATCTAAAAACATTAGATGGTGAATCATTAATGTATCAAAAATAAGAAAAACTTTTACTAAATCAAACCTAACTTTTATACAATAACATAAAAAGGAAAAAAAACATGGTGAGATAGATATAGAGTAACAAAAGTCTTATTTAGAAAATATTTCATTAGATATAAAAGAGTAGCAAAACTATTTTCTTAATGAAATATAGGAAGATAAAGCCCTTGCAAATATCAAAAAATTATTAAAAATAGTAAGCTCAGGAAATCCTTTAGAATAAAAAATTAATAAATCTAAAATGATTACCAACATAAAGTTAAGAGACCCTAACAAGGTTATTAGAGTAAAATCAATGACTAATAATTCATAAAACATGATTAAATTTGAAAAATAAATTCAAAATCTTTTCGAAATTAAAAGTCATAATACCAAGTAATTTATCTCACAATATCTCATCATTCTTAGTAAAAAAGAAGAAGTTGAAAAATGAAGAAAAAAGAGAGAGAATGGTAATAAACTTTAAAGCATTGAATAAAGAAGTCATTGATGATGGAAACTTCATTCCAAAGAAAGAAGAACTATTATCATTAATAAAAGTAAAGAAATACTTCTCGAGTTTTGATCGTAGAAGTGCATTTTGGTAAATAAAACTAGATGAAGAACATCAAAATTTAACAACATTTAATTTCTTCCAAAGACAATTCCAATGGAGTGTTGTACGATTTGAATTAAAACAAACTCTATGTATCTTTCAAAGATATATGGATATTATCTTTAAAAAATTACAAAGTATGTGTTGTGTTTACATAGATGATATTTTAGTTTTCAGTAGTGAATTAAATAATTATTATTTAGATATTATTAATATTCTAAAAGAATGTAGAAAAGAAGGCATTGTACTTTCTGAAAAGAAAGTAGTAAATGCTTAGCAAAAAATTAAGCATTTAGGGTTAAAAATTAAAGATGGAAAACATAATCTACAACCATATATACTGAATAACATTCAAGGTTTTTCTAGTAAATTAAAGGACAAAAACCAATTATAAAGTTTTTTAGGATGTTTGAAATATGTTGAAGCATATATCAAGAAATTTATAGAAATACGAAAATCCTTATAAGCAAAATTGAAAAAAGATCATATTTGGAAATAGACAGAACAAGATATTATGTATATGGATAAAGTAAAAGCATAGGTAAAAAAATTACTAACTTTATACCATCCAGGTTTAGATGATAAAATGATAATTTAAATAGATATTTCACAAGAATATTGGGGAGCAATTTTGAAAGTAAAAATAGATGAAAAGATTAATATATTTGTAGATATACATCAAGATCTTTCTATGGTCAAGAATTAAATTAATACAGTAATGAAAAAGAATATATGGATGTTAAGAAGACTATTAAAAAAATTTCAATATATGTCATAAGTTCGAGATTCATTATTAGAATCGATAAAGAGAATTTGGTTATTTCTTAAGAACTAATATTATAGGTGGTTATAAATAAGGAAAATTAGTCAAATGGTAATAGTGATTCAACCACTAGAATTTTGATATCAAATATCTCTAAAAAAATAAGAATAGTTTAGCAGATGCTCTTACTAGAGAATTAACTTATCTAACTATTTTTGTGTTTTCAGGAATAAAACATATTGATATCAAGATCAAGATAAATAAAAAATAGATAAATGTCCTATAGGAATAGCTCGAACTTTTATACCTCGAGAAGTCTTTTATAGAGATAGGAAATAAAGAAGAAAAATTTGATTGTTAAAAACAACTCTTAGTGTCTAAAAACTCTAAAGATGAATCTTCATCAAAAATTCAATCTAAAGAAAGTAAAACTTCTAAAGAAAGAATTTAAAATGAAAAAGAATAATCTAACAGTTCGAAAGAGAGTAATATCTCTAAACTAAAAAAGCTCAATTGAGTTGATGAAGCAAAAAAAGATTATAAAAAGATTTATGTGGTCTATAATGACCCAAAACTAGAAATTTACCGCAACTGGGGATAAACAACTAGATATTTTCTTGAGTTTAATGGAGTAACTTATAAAGCCTTCACCAATAAAATAGAGGATGAAGGAATTTATGCAATTACAAAGTATCAAAACTAATAATTCTAGAGAAGATAGTAAGGAATTACTCTACAACACTACAACAATAACCAATAGCACCCAACAGTTTGACAACTCTTGAAAAAATAGTACGACCTTCAATACTATTTAGATAGACATCTCTCCCAAAAACATCAAAGGTAGTAAGGCATTCAATGAAACACCCCCCAGGAATTCATTAGTCATTGAAGATAAAAATGATAAATATAGAAATCTCAGTAAACCATAATGGTTGAGTTTTTACAACTTGGGTAGAAAATCTACCCAAGAACACATAGAAGATATGAAGTTCTATATTACAGAAAATGATTTCTCTAGAGGGATTAAATTCAACATTTTGGAAGGAATTGATCCAATATTTGTTTACAAAGCTTTCTATGTAGGATTAATAGAAAATATATATCCATGAATTAATTTAAATGAATTAAATTATTTTAAAAAAAATTTCAAAAAAGTAATCAAGGAAATTTGGAAAAAGATAAGAACAGGTGATAACCTTATTTATCTCATATTTTTTAGTTCACTAATGGACTAGAATGAGGAAGGATGTATCAGTCCTTACCACTTCATCAAGCTAGAGATTTTCAACACAAACAGAGAAGTTTCCAAACCAATGGCATTTTTTGAAAATGAATTTAACACAGAAGAACTTTGTGTATTAAGCGTAGGAATGGTCATAGGGATGGGCGGGGATGGTTTTTGATATAACTGTCCCCGAACCGAATTATAAAACCTATACCCGAAACCACCCAAAAATTGTTACGGTTCAGGGCGGTTATGAAAAAAAACCCCGAAATATATATATATATAATTAATTATTTATAATTTAATAAATAATTTAATTAATTAAATATAATTAATTTCGGGTATGGGTGGGTACGATTTTCAGTATAATCGTAACCGTTGTTTCATATTCGATTTTTACCCGAAATCATCCTCATCCCCAAAATTTACCAGTTAAAAACCGAACCGCCGGTTCGGATAACCAAGCCCGCGGTTTTTTTGCCCATCCCTAATTAAGAGGCTAAATGTTAGGCCAAATTTGCTATAAATTCAAGAAAAATAATAATTCTATAAGATCAATGTAAATTACTCAACCAGTAAATTCATCATCACTTATCATAGTAGCATGGCTTTCATCGAAGAAGATGGTGAAAAAATCACCAAATTTAAGACAAATTTTAACACCAATAACCTAAAAATTGGTCAAGAAACAAGAAAGGTGTTCTAATTTTAGCCAAAAAAGCCACCAAAAATCACAGATGCATTTACTATAACAAGGATCTAAAAGACAAACATGCATTATCATGAACATCATCCAAAAAAACTATCAGTAGAAGATGACAAAGAAAAATAAAAATGTAGCATCCACATCTTTAGTCAACATCATATGTCAAGAAAAAGCAATGAGTGAAATTGATATGCTAAAAAGTAATAAAGTAGATGAATTATTAAGTAAGGATAAAATAGTAAGTCCCATCCTATAAATAGAGATTCCTTGTGCTATAAAAGGAACCCCTATTTTCATTTAAGAACATAGAAAAAAATAAAACACAGCTTCTAGCATAGCAAACCTTCTATTGAGAAATTTAAACTAGTAATTATATATATAGTAATTATGAATGATTAAGAATTTCTTTAAAGTTCTTAATTGGCCTTAGAATTGTAATAATTATTATATTATGAATAAAATGGAATACAATCACTCTTTTTTGGTAAGTCTAAATTGGACATCATCTATGTACGGATGCAGAAGGCTCACAATTACCATGAGGGTATTAAGGTTTGAGCAAAAAATGGGGCATAATCGATGTAACAAGAGAAGATAAACATAAAGAAAGACTATGGTGGACCTATTAAATTTAGATATAATAATTATAATTTTTAAATCAATTAAGAATCTTGAATTTTTAAATATTTATATCAATTTGTAGTATTGATAAACAAGAGCATACATATAAAAATAACACGATCTTATGATAAGAAAATTAAAGAATTATCTTATAATATACAAGAACTAACAACTTACAATAAATAACTAATCCCTACTTTGGTACAGTGTCATAAGAATATTAACATATACGAATGTAAAAGTTAGTACCATTAAATTTAAAGATATCAATGACATTAACTATAACAGTTAGGAATATTATAACAATTTTTATAAATATCAAGAATATAAGTGAAAATATGTTAAATCTCGATATATTGTAGATGAATTTACTCAAACTACTTTAACTAATAATTACTTACCTTGTTAGTTATCGTGAAATACATGACATTTTATGTCTATAACTTATAATTTTGTTGGCTAGAATTGATTTAAAACTTTAAGTCATTTAACGAATAATACTAGTCAACTTTTTATGCATTATGCATTCTCATATTTAATCAGATGAGAGTAAAAGGTGGAGTTTTAATTGAGTTAAAATTAATTTATATTTTTAATTTTATTATAATATATGTCATCCTATTAAATAGAAAATGCATAAACAAATGTATATAGTATTTCTATCTCAAATTACTTAATACATAAATATTTTATAATATCTTCTATTAGCAAGAGAATAATTAATTAAAATTAGAATACAATGCACATTCAATACAACTGATTAATGAGATATCCCTCAGTAAAAACAAAATTAAAAAAATCCTCCATGATTTACCTTGCCATGTAATATCATGAAATTGGCTCAGAATAGAGCCCATATCAAGTGAGGATTCTATTTTACCCAACTCGCGGCACGGCAACGTTTTGGGAAGGTTTAATTACTATTTTACCCATTTGATATGGGCGAGTATATTGGACTTCGAGAAATGCAATCCCACTTTTCACACTAGTTCTCTGTTTTACATTTCCTTCTTTTCACTATTGTTTGTCGTCCATTGCCGTGATTCTCCAATATTTTCTTTACTGATTTTTCTTCCTTTTTTGAAGATTGTTTGTCCATTTTCTTGTCTTCATCAATGCGCTATTGGTATGTAGTGTTTTTTCTGGTTTTTGTTGGTACTTTTTCATTTTTATTCTTTCTCATTTTTTTGAAATCGTTAACTAATATCTTTTTTTTTCTTTTCTTCACAAATTTGTGAAGTTTCCTTGTTTGATTCTGTCGATTTATAATCAATATATGGTATATTACATGTATTTGTATTTTTTGCATTTGATTTTATGTAATTTTGTTACTTACATGTTTTTCTATTATTTATTGTATATTATATATATATTTCGTTTTCATTCGTATGATTTGTTATTTGTTGTTTTCTTTTTTGTAAGTTGAAGTAAATCACTGTTTTGTTATTAGTTGACATTTGATTATATTTATTCTATATGTTTTTTGTAATTTTGTTGTTATCTTGTGTTTCCGATTTTTTTTTTTTTTGGAATCTTTGTTATGTTTTTTATTTTGTGTTTTATATGAATTTTTGTATTTTAATTCAAATCTTTTGAATCCAATTTTGTTGCAGAATGTCTAAGAATAAAAGTGTTATACTAATATAACAAATCAACCTAAGGAGACTCGTCCTCCTCGTGTGGATGATGATGATGTTATTGAGATTCAAGTTCTTCTTATAATTTTTTTAATTGATATCTATAACTTAGTTTTTTATTGTAAATTATATATATATGTTTAATGTATGCTATTATATTGTATTAGTATTATAATGTTGCAAATTATATTCTTGTTTTTATGCTCCATGTTTAATAGTTTTTTTAATTGTTATATATTTTATAGTATGTGTTGCACAACTTGCATTTTTTTCAATTATTTTATAATTCTTTATGTGGTATTTGCAAAATAAAATTGACTTTGTTTGTAATGTACGATCTTACATGAAGTAGAATAGTAATGTAACATATTAAGTTATATGCTTATGGGTTATTTTAAATTTGTATTCATTATTAGTTTATTATTTAGTTTGATGTATATGTATATTGCCCTTTCTTGTAATCATGTCTACGGTTACATTTATATCAATAATGTTCAAGTTATATTGTTTGTGTTTTTTTGTTCATTTTTAATCTTGTTGTATTTTATTACATAATTTTTAGTCACATATTTATTTGATATTATTTTTAATTCTTTTTTAATATTTGTTATGGTTGTAATGTCATACCTCCTATGGTGATGACTCTTATAAAAAGTATATTAAATGAGGCCCAAAAATTGCAATTTCAAGAGTCATGTTTTGGAAAATTATATAATTTACCAATCTATAGATTTAGTGGGTAACTGATCCACTCGTTGTTGTTAAAGAAATGTCTCCCTTTGTAAATATGTGAGAGAGATATGGCTATGTATCTTACTAAGTTGTTGAGGTTCTCTCACACTGAATTTTGGATTGCTATTGGTCTCAAGTTTTTGAACGAAGATGAGTATATTGATCTTGACAAGGATTTAACTTCTTTTATTAACAAGTACTTTAATAAGTTTTATTTCATTAAATATCTTGAGTTTTTGGTGGATTGTATTGGGAGAGCTAATCTACACTCTGTTACTATCAGTAAGAAGAAAGGTGGTATGAAGCCAAATGAGGTTGGTTCAAGCAGTAAGGCTTCTAAAGGAAAGCAAGTTTTTGGTCATGAGTTTGAGTTTATTGAGGCTATAAAAGATGATGCCATTATGATTTGTTTGACTTAATTTTTAAAGTGTAGTTTGCTTGGAAAGCTGAAAAATTTATTTGTTTGTAGAGAAGCATTTTTATTGGTTGGTGATTAGGATAAGTTCAATTCTGATTCTTAGGGTGACATTGTGTTCAACTTACTATTTGACAGTTTGAACAAAGATTATAGGGTATGTTTTCAAATATATGTACTTAGTTTAGCATTCTAAGTTTGGATATATGAGGTCATTCCAGACATGAGGAATGAACTAGCTATTTGCTTGAATGATGAATTCTCAACAATGTTGAGGTGGAAGGCTATTATCAAGCCAAAACTAGTCCAAGTCAAGGCTATTCTCAACAAATCATATGTGATAATGTTTCATTTATAATTATTGTATTTTTATTTTTTGTTTTAAGTATTGAACAACTTGTTTCCATTATTTTTCAAAATATGTAACATGTTACATTATTTTTGATATGTTATGTAACATATTACATCGACATATTATTATATGATGTTACATATTTTGTTAACATCTAATATTACATGTTACATTATAGAGAAATTTGAATTTATCATGATGTAACATGCTACATATTATATTGTATGTAAAAGCCTACACAATATGTTATATATGATGTTACTTATTAAATAACTTTTGAATTAGTATGTTTGAGCTTATATTAATTTTATTTTGATAATATTGCTTATTATGTTGTTTTTCTTTTGGTAGTTTCCCGTGAATATGGTACTCGCACATGAGGATGGAACTTGTTTTAAATCGTTGTTGTCACATGTCAAAATAATTTATTATAATGTGGTGGATTTGTCCTAAAGTCAAGCTAGAGGTTCACAACATGAACCTGTTGATAATGTTTTATGAAATGAGTACTTGGAAGAGAATAAAAAGAAGTATTAGGAAGAGGGGTTGGATGAAGGGTTTAAGTTATCAAATGTAGACTTTAATGATTTTTATAACAACCTAACTTCATTTATTGATAACAAATTCAATCAACATAGAGCCTATTTTGGTCGAGGGTTTGATGAATATGAAGCTACCACTATAGACTCCAGATATTATAATGATTTATTCGAGGTTTTCTTAATATTAAGTTATAAATTATCATTAGATATTAATATCTTATTTGTTTATTATATTATTAATCAATTTTATTGTAAATTTTATTTTGAATTTTCTTTGTTGATAGGTGCCACGTACTTTCAAATCATACAAGCCATCGACTAAGGCTTGTATAACACCTATTTAATCTACAAAGGGTGACTCTTGTGGTAGGATTTCTAATGTTGATGATGTAGATAGGTCTTCTATTGATCTTGGCCTTGATTTGGAATCTTTATAATTTACATTAAATACTTCACGTTCTCCTTCTTGTAATCTAAATTTTGACAATGATACATTCATTCAATTGGATCAACATGCATAATTTTATCATTCATGATCCAAGATAAGGCTTGATCCTCACTTTTCAATTTCTAAATCTATATCTACTTTTGTGTTAAAGAGAAAAAAAGAAGATCAATTGAATCATTAAGATTTATTTCTAGTCCGTATGTTTTTCTGCCTAATTATTGCCACACAAATTGTATGTGCAATGAATACAAAATATATGTATTGAAACAAGTAATATAATGATAAGAAAAGATCGTTCTCGTAGAGATTATTTTATTAGAAACTAATTTTTAAAACTAAAAAAATAAAAATAATTTTTTTTGTGTTTTTATATTTTAAGAAAACAAAATTAAAATAATTAAAAGTAAATAGAAATAATTAATTAAATTAGATTTGGTAACTAAGAAGATATATGAGAAAATATCTAGAAATAATTAATTCTCCAATTTTCTAAATATGTGAATAATTAAAATCCTCATAATATAATTATCAATTAATTACATGATCAATTGAATCCAACTTAGCATGTATTCCTCTCTCAAGTAAACTACACATCATATAGTAATTAATTTAATCACACTCTTATGCAAGACAAACAATTAAATAATTCACTTAAATCTATTTAATTGTCTCTATATATAAATTGTTGGACAAACAATTAATAACATAAAAATTAGATTAAATAATATAATTAAATTATAATTATAATTAGGGTACAATATTAGATTATCACAATGTGAAAATTTGGTTAATAAGATCCCTAGATTAATAAATTAAGAAGACATAATTTTATCCATAAATCTCATATTTTTCATAAAGAAAGACATAAAAATTGATAAATAAAAAAGTAGAAAAAGAAATATAATCAATCTCTTGGATTGTAGTACTCTCTTGAATCTCCACTAAAATTGTATCTTCTTTTAAATTTTATGTATTTTTTTCTCTTTTAATCTCCAAAAATTGATCAAAATTATGCAAATTCTCACTAAAAAGTTTATATTTTAATATTTTTAGCCCCAAAAATATTATTTATTGAATAAAACAAGTAACTATTAAGTAAAAAAAATGCGCCAATGACTCAACTTTCATAGAGTTATCACACCCTCAAATTTAAGTCTTTGCTTGTCCTCAAGTAAAGCCTAGTATAACTAAATAATATAACATGAGTAGTATATTCATAAATATACTTCTATTAGTACATGTATACTTCACGAAAATTATCCCTCTTAAAAGTCATACAATCATATGATAAGAATGTTCACATATTCATCAATCAACGTTCTATCAATACAATATTATGCAATGTTTTTGACAAATTGATTCATGTGTGTATGTGCTATACATGATGTCATCCAATGTACTTATGAAGTCAACCTAGATAAGTATGCTAATCAATTCAATCTTAGAACAAGTCTCATAAGTCTATTTTTCACATCTCTCTCCACTAATATAAATATGTACTTAGCTAAAGATCATTAAGGACTTTACATGGTTGTAATTTAAGGCTTAGTTGTGAGGTCAATAAATAAAGACATTTAAGCTCTTTCCATACCTTAGCCTTTGTTTTATTCATCATGTACTTTTTAACTGTAATTGAGCTTTAACTTGATATTTCAATGCACCCTATTTTTTCATTCTTTTCATATTTTTTATTCTACATCTTTTTTCTCTCTTTTTTATTGTAACTTCACAAAACCTCCAAACTTATTTTCAATTCTATTTTCTTTTTCTTTAGAGGGATAATTGTATTGTGAGTTTTTTTTTCTTGGATGCATTACATTTCACCTTACTCTATAGTATAACAAATTTTTGCATTTTTTTTCTTTTCATACAAGCTAAAGGTGCAAGGATAAAGATAATGCTTATTAGTTAGGCATAAAATATGGCTAAAAGATATGAATGGTTCTTTGTTAGGCTCAAATGGGTGACTACAAATATTAACAATGGTTAGCTTGAAAGACTTAATCGATCCAAATAAGGCCTAAATCGTTTCTTTTGTAAAATACTATTCAAAAATTTGCCTCAAGGGATAATCAAATAGATTCTAAAACTTGGTATATCTCATCAACTCGCATAACTCACTACAATTTTCTCTCAATAAGAACACCAAAATCAATCATGAACATATGCGTAAAATTTTGGATCAATCCAATCAAAACTAGCAAGCATATCACATGATTAATGTAAGTATCTTAACAAATATGTTACATTCCTTATCCTAGTCATGAAAACCCATTTTTATCATTGAGTTCATATGTTTCATATTAAGCATGCATGCATTTAGTCTCCATATATTTGTTAATTTCTACTCACATCATGATTAAAAACATTCTTGGAATTAAAAAAAATTCCTAAAAAATTTAAAATGCATAATAAATACTAAAGTAGAGAATGAAGTTCCCTACCCCAAACTTAAATTGCACATTGTCCTCAATATTCACATATAAATATGAAAAGGTAAAAGAAAATAAAACTCGCTTAATCATGGTACACCATATCTATAACTGAAATGATTATTTTTATTGTGACATTGCTCTCCATATTCATTCACTTATAAAACAAAAAAAAATGAAAATCTAAGATACTTCACTCTGGTTATTTTTGGCCGACACTGTTGAAAGATGCTTACAATTATGTAAAGATATATGAGATATATGTCAAAGGTGCTCTAATAACTCTATTTTCATAGAGTCATTATCTAGCACAATGAAGTTTGATAGAAAGTAGAATTTTTCTACATTTACTAGCACATCTTCTATCATGCCACGAGGTCTCTGAATTGGTCTATCTGCCATTTGTAATGTTATTGAAGTGGGTTTGGCTTTACCAACCCCTAATCTCTTGAATATTGATAATGACATAAGGTTAATGATGAAACCCAAGTCACATAATTTTTTCTCAAAATGGATGTTCCTAATAGTGCAAAGGATGTCAAAACTACCCAAATCTTTAAGTTTTTGTGATAGTTTTCTATCAAGGATGGAGCTATAACCTTCAGTCAAGGTTATTATTTCATGAGCTCCAAGCCTATTTTTCTTTGATAGTATATCCTTCATAAATTTGGCATAAAATGACATTTTTTCAAGTGTCTATGCAAATGGTATGTTTATATGCAACTTTTTGAAGACATCAAGAAATTTTGAAAACTATGTATCTAACTTTTGCTTTTGTAGTCTTTGATGGAAAGAGGTAGTGGGTTTGTAAAGGTTATTGTTTTTGGCTGAATTATTTCCTCTTCATACTCTCTTTATCCACTAATTCCTTCTCATTCTTGTTAATTTCACGTTTTTCCTCATCCTTTTTTGTCTTATGTTCTTATTCTAAAGTTTTATCATTCCTCAAGGATATGGCATCGCACTGGTCCTTACATTCTCTTCGTGGGTTTACAATTGTGTCACTTGGAAGGTTACCTTGAGGCCTTTGACTTATAGTATGAGCAAGTTTTCCCATTTAGTTCTCCAAATTATGAATTGACATTTTTGCACTAAATGATTGGATGAAGTCTTTCATCATCCCTATTAAGGAATTTGTATTGTCCTTAGTAGATGGTTTCTTTTATTGGGCTTGTGATTGATATGGTTATTGAAAACCAGGTGGTGGAAATGATTGACGGTTGAATTGACTACCACTTTGATTGTTGTTATTCCAAGATAAATTTGAATGTTGTCTCCATCTTGAGTTATATATGTTCGAGTATGGATTATTTTTCGATTAACATTACCCACATAGCATACAAATTCAAGATTATTTGGAAAATTATTAAACAAATGAGCTTCTCCACAAAATACACACGAAACTCATGAATCTTAGACCTAGTTTATACTAACTGGTGAGTTTTGAACCTTCAAAAGATTAACCAAAGATGACACTTATATTAGCTGTCATGTTATAAGCTTGATTGTAAGATTAGGCTAGCAAAGCTCTATCAATAGATGCATCAACAATAGTTCTTGTTTGAGCGTTGAGACCATTGTAAAAAGTATCTATTTGAATCCAAGAAGGAATACCATGATGAGGACACTTCTTTAGCAATTCCTTGAATCTTTCCATGTTTCATATAAATATTCTCCTTCATATTTTTTGTAGGAGGTAATTCTTCTTCATATTGTTGGTAGGAGGTAATATCATTCCTAAGCTTGGAATTATTTGTTGGTGGGAAGTATTTCATTAAGAATTTCTCCGAAAAACCATTCCAAGTTGTAATAGAATCAGGTGGCAAAGAGTTTAGCCAAGTTCTAGTACGGTCTCGTAAAAAGTAAGGGAACAGTCTAAGCCCAAATGCCTTTTCTGTCACACCACTAAACTTAAATGAATCTATAACCTCAATAAACAATCTGATATGAAGATAAGGATCCTCTGTTGATAATCCACGGAATTGTCCAACAATTTGAATCATTTGAAACATCATTGACTTAGTAATTAATTTAATCACACTCTCATGCCAATTAAATTGTTTACTACTCATTAAGTTCATCAATTATGGACCATATATATAAGAATCATACATTTATGCCTATAAACTAGGGGTGTCCATAAAATGGATCGGACCGGACCAAACTGTAAAACCAAACCAAACCAGATCAGACTGAATGGTTTTACAAATCAAACAGTCCGATCCGGTTTGTATTAATTTTAGACCGGTCAAACGGGACCGGACCGGTTTAATAATATATTAAAATTTTCACATTATTTGTTATTAAATGTGTCAAAAAATTGAACCAAACCGAAAACCGAACTGGACCGAACGGTTTTACAAATGAAACGGTCCGGTCCGAGTAATATAAACAGTCTAGTCCGGTTAATTTTTTTAACCAAAACTGGACCAGACCGGACCGGACCGGACCGGTGGACACTACTATAAACTATGCATGTTATTTAATCAAGACAAACAATTAAATAATTCTCTAAAATCTATTTAATTACCTCTATAGATAATTTGTTAGCCAAACAATTAATAGCATAAAAATTATATTAAATAATATAATTAAATTAAAATTATAATGAGGGTAAAATATTAGATTATTATATGGTGAAAATTGGGTTTATAAGATCTTTAGATTAATAAATTAACTAGACATAATTTTGTCCATAAAACTCATATTTTTCATAAAGAAATACATAAAAATTGATAAAGAAAATAGTAGAAGAAGAAATACATTCAATCTTTTGAATTGTAGTACTAATTTTCTCTTGAATCTCCACCAAAATTGATTCTCTTTTTAAATTTTTCTGTATTTTTCTCTCTTTTTAGCTCCAAAAACTTATCAAAATTATACAAAATGACAAATCTTTAGGGTTTATAGATTAGGGCTTAAATATAGATCATGGTCAATCTGGACTATCAGATCAAGGGTTGAGATCAAAATAAGCAAAATTAACAACCCTACGCAATCATACCGTGACCCATGGTACACAAAATTTACTAGGTGAATCAGAGCTCAATGCGTGGCTAGAGAGACCAATCCAAGTTAACACTTGCTGAGTCAGTACCATGCGGTGCAATATGATTTACTGTAATGGATGGCATGGTGCATGAGTGGAATGGCTGGATTAGTAAATTGGCAACACATGGCGTGAAGGTTTGACATCGCTTAAACTCGAAATGAACGTTGTACCGACACGTGGCACGTGATCTGTCACTCCTTACATGTGGCGATCTAGAATTCGTTGTTCCTATTTGCGTAGCAGGCCACATGGTAGCTTCTAATTGGTCATGCGTTAAAAATTTCAAAAAATCCCAAAAATTTCAATAAATTATATTTTCATCCCTTTTCACTAAAAAGTTTATATTTTAATATTTTTAGTCCCAAAAATACTATTTATTGAATAAAATAAGTAAATATTAAGTAAAAAAGTGTGCTAATGACTCTACTTTCATAGAGACATCACCTAAGAAGGATGTGTCTTTTGCTTATGGAAGAATACAAATGAAGCCTTCACTTAAACATGTGTGATCGAGTTCTCATGTGGAAGATCCATATAGGTTTACATATATTTGTAAGGATGATGATGCATTAGTGCATCCAAGTTGCCCTTATCAACCTCTTCCTAAGGATTTGGAGAAGCATTTTATTGAATGGTTTATAAAGAAATCTTCGTTTGTATTTAATTTATTTATTTTTATTATATTTATATGTTTGTTGTATCTTTATTTACATTATTATTTTTTGTAATTAGTGATTCGATTAAAATCCAATATCGAGACTTAGCCATTGATAAGGAAGATTTCATTCTTTCATTGAAGAGGGATAGAAGATTGCTTTATTGCATTGTAAGTACTACAATTATTTTTGTTTAAGCATTATACTTATTAACTGTTTTTTATTATATGCTTTAATAATTGTATATATTTTTTGTTGTTTTATATCATTTGGATAGTATTTTGTATGAGATATGCATGAAGGTTTATCCTAGCACTTTTGGTTTGATGAATTATTCTACTTTGGAGACCTTTTTTAGTGTAAGTAATGTATGAGTTTTTATTCTTTTAAATTATGATGTTATGAAATATATTATCTTATATATCAGTTATAATATAACATGTTACATAGCATTTTAGAAACTATGTAACATGTTACATAAGAATTTGCAAACAATATAACATGTTACATAATACTTGAGTGTAAAAATTATTAATTCTACTTTGGACACTTTTTTTTCTATCTATGAGCTATAATTTTTTTTTTCTTAGTATATCATGTTATGTAACATGTTATATTATATTTTAGTTACAAATAATAGTCACATAACATATCCAAAGTGATGTGACATGTTACATTGTAGTTTAACGTTGATGTATCATAAAACACAACGATTCAGAAAGGTTGTAACGTGTTACATAACATATCAAAAATGATGTATCGTGTTATATATTATGTTTTTACATGTTATAAACTTATATAATATTAATTATTCATCATAATTAATAGTGTTTTAATTTTAACTTATATATTCTTTTGCATAGGTAGAGTGTATGAATTTGGTTAATGCTTATCGTAAAAATACAAAAATATCCATCTAGATGCATATAATTATTTAGTTCAATTTTCTACTACGTCAACAAATTTAATTGAAAATTGGCTAATTAATTGGAGGAATTTGGGCATATTGTATGTACCAATCAATATTGATGATAATCATTGGGTATGCGACATAATATATTTAAACAAAAAAATTCATCTAATATGAAGGAGAAGTGTAATTAAATAGTTATCATGATACCCATCTTGTTGTATTTTTAGGTAATCATAGATATGGTGAAAATCGTCAAGTTGATCCATATACTCCGTGGCCAATATTTTGTGGTTGATGTGTTTCAAAGGAGGCCAATATGTAAGATTTTTTTTAATTCTATGTTGTTTATACTTTTTATTTATATATCATTTTAACTCATCCTAATGTATTTTTTTTTGTTTTTTTATGTTACAGCCATGATTATATATGAGGTTTGGTTTCTCAAAATTGTGAAGTTCTTGACCAAAGGATGGACTTTGGACATGATCAATTCCATTAATTTTCTAAAGATCAGGTATATATATTATGTACAATTTGTTTGTAATTAATGGATTGATAGACCATGCTTATTAGGAGACTGAACATATACTAATAATTCATTTCTTGTTGATAGTAATACAAACATATTAGTATGTAATGTTTGTGATGTTTCTGAAATTAATGGGTTGATAGACATAGTTTTTTGTTGTTAATCTTATTAGAACTTAATGGTGTAATTTATCACTTTACTACTTGTGTATTTAAATTTATTCAAGTGATTATGTATTGATCATATTATGTAACATGATACATTATATTGTAATATCAATCTAATATGTTACATTATGTTTGGTATTTAAGTATTAATTATATAGCCGATCACATTGTTTTGTAATATTATGTTATTTTTATTATGTAAGGGATTATTTTATTTTTTAAGATCAATGTAACTTGTTATATTATATTTGTACAATATACTTCTTAAAACATGCCTAGTTTATATTAACAAATAAAATAGATAAGATCAAAAGATTTATAAATATTATTTGATCATGACATTTTAATAAAAAATCCTTATCAACAAATATAAACACTTATTAACATATATAATTTATTTGTTTTTATAATTTTAATTGTTAAGAACACACATGTAAATTTAATACTAAAATAAAAATTAAATATGAAGTAAATCAATAATAACATAAAATATAAAGTGATATGAATTTATTATTGTGTTGTTGGTTCTTTCTTCTTCCTTTCCCTATTAAGTCCTTTAAAATCCCTAAGTGATGGTATCCTTGATTTCTTTGTTCTTCCTTTCTTTTTCTCTTCTATGGTATCATCTTTGTTTTTAACAATTGGTGGCAATACTAGGACATCTCTTACAATAGTCAAAAAATTCCATTTGTTGTATTCTTTTATCGGTAAACTGAAGCTTTATATGCTAACTTCAATTGTACAGAAGGGATCATAAATTCTTGAATTTACCACATGTATAAGTTTTGTGGTCTAAGTCTACAATACTTTCAAACTTCTTTTTCACTTATACTATTTGACTATTTTTGCTACTACATTCATATGTTCTCTCTTTATTTTTCTTTTTTCAATTTTATCTTACACCCATTTTATTAGTGTTCGCATATCTGAAGCAGCTAACCTTTTTTTTTGCAAACCAACTTTAGATTATATCTTATATCTCTCCTAATAAGTGTGTTATAAGAGTGTCTCTATCATGACTTACCATTGAATTCATGTGTGTTGTGTTATTTGAAGTCATGAAGTCGTACCTTGTTATTAGAGATGGACATTTTGATCATGCATGTGATGAGTAGTTGGTTTTGATTATGTATTTCATCATTGCTTTTGAAGCTTCATTAAACATGTATATATTTTTGTTGAACTCTTCTTCATTATAAGCATAAACAATTAGCTTGAAGTAGGCGTTTAAAGCTTTGTTGTGGTAGTAGGTTATATGGTTTTGTTTCATGTGGTAGCAACAATAACAATGATGTGCCTTGTTGTTATAAACCATATCGATTCTTGATTTTATTGTTGGATTTCTATCTGAAACTATAACCAAAATTTTCTTTTCTTCTAAAAGTAGCTTTAGTCTTCTAAAAAACTATTTTCATGGTTTCGTTATTCCCCATCTATCACCTCAAATGCAACTAGGCGTATCTGCATTACATTATATGTTATATTAGTAACTTATTATGTAACAAGTTATATCATCAATATCGTATAAATGTAACAAGTTACATATAAGAAGTTTTTTTAAATATGAAGTAAACAATAGTTTTACCATACAATCATTATTACCTAATTATTACAATATTTTGTCAAATGTTGTAAGTAATACCCATCATCTTCTTTCTTTGATAAATGTTCCATCGACTACTAGTACTGGCCTCATGTATTTGTTTAGTCTATTTATGCATACTCCAATTGTCATGAATGCATACCTGAAGTTGAAATCTACATAAGTTTTTATCTTAGTGTATGAATTTAAGTTTATCTTTTCTAATATGTAGAAGAAACCAGGTAGTTTACTGCATGATTCTTTAGGATCTCATTGTACTTTCTTTAATGCTTCCTTTTTCCCATGATTGCTCTTTTGCAAGTGATTGTGACTCATACTTTTCTTTTTATGTCACCTATTATTTCTTTTGGCCTCAGTTGCTTACCTAGATCTTGGTAAAATTATTTAATGTTGTCAGCTACATACTTATATGTGGCATGTTTATCTTTTTTATCCTTGAACATAAGTGAACATGAATGATGTTCATTGTAAGTGGTTACCTTGAATGCATCTGATTTTCCAATCTTGTTTGTTGCAAATTTCCAATAACAATTTTCATCTTTGCACTTCATTCTAATGCTTGTCATGTTGGAGTTACTCTCTTAGTGAAACCTATTAATTATTACTAATGTTGTCACATGTAGTTTGAGAGCCTCTTTGTTATCAAAAATCCTATCATTGTATATCATTTCATCGGTATCAAAATCTATTGTTGGGTCATTCTCACTATATGAGCTTGTTATTACATAATCAAAATTTGAAGGTAGACTAATCTCTTTATGGACATGTTGTTGGATTTTATGAGTTACGTACACTTTGTTGTACTCTTCATTATGTTTTTCAACATTTGTATTGATAAAGTACTCCACGTCTCTATCATCTTTTAAGCTTGATTGTTAGATCATATACGCAAGAGTTAAATAATATGATGCGAAAATTGTTAGAACATTTTGCAATGAAAGATATAGGTTGCAAAGTAAATTCTTGGGATGAGGATTAATCTGGACAAGGCATTAGGAACCCTAATGCTGTCATATAGGTACATCAGCAAGGTACTTGATAGATTCAACATGAAGGATGAAAAATCAAGATCACTCCATTAGGTGGTCATTTCAAACTTTTCAAGGAATAGTCACCAACAACTACTAAATAACGTGCTTAAATGGAAAATGTACCATATGTTTCAGCTATTAAAAATTTGATATATGCATAGTTTGTAAAAAATTATACATTTCACATGCAATAGGAGTAGTGAATAGGTACATGAATAATCCAGGCAAGATACATTGGAAGGTTGTCAAATGGATTCTCAAATATTTGTGAGGTACCACAAATATGACATTGTGCTTCAAAAGTAGAGATATTACTCTTGAAAGCTATGTAGATACTAATCTAACAGGCAATGTCAACAACAAAAAGAGCACTGTAGGGTATGTTTATACTTTTGATGGTATAGTAGTGAGTTGGGTTTCTCAAATGCAGAATATCATTGCTCTTTCCGCCCCCAAAGCTGAATATTGAATATGTTGCATCACAGAAGCCAATAAAGAGATAATTTGGTTGTTAGGTTTCTTGGAAGCATGGAAAGAAACAAGAATACAATGTGTTATATTGCAATAGTCAGAGTGTCATCTATCTTGCAAAAAATATGTCTTCTTATTCTAGGATGAAGCACATATAATTACAATATTATTTCATCATGTCGCTTTTGGAAAAAGATGTTCTCAAAACCCTACAGACATGTTTGAAGATAGTGACCGTTGATAAATTGAAATTGTGTTAAGCTTCGGTTGGCCTATGGACGTAACAAACCTTGGAAGAGTTGCTGCAGTGATAACATGTGGAGATATGATTGAAATCATTCTGTGGGAGATTGTCAAACTTCGTTGCTTTATTTGTCAAAGTGAGGTGAAATTTTGTTTTAAAAAAAATGGAATAGGTACGCACCGCTTCATTAAATGAGTCTAGTGCCTACAATCTCAAACCTTTTTATACCTTGAACAATCAGCATACATTGTGTTCTTTTCTTCTATAAATACAAGTAGGTTGAGCCAATATCCTAGTAGAGAAAAACGTATATGCTTCAAAGAGAAAAGTGAAAAATATAATTTGGTGTATTGGATTTTGGGTATGTGAGTTTCGTATTAAACAATATAATATTATCTCTTATGGTGAAAAAGAGTTGTAACATGTCTTATTTCTTTGTTCCTGTTTTACTTTATTTATTGTTGGAATTTACAGATTATTTTCCGAAAGTAACAATTAATAGATCTCCTATATGTCTGTATTGTTCCTATATGGCAGTATTACATTTTTGCTTACGTGGATGCTCCGGGGTATCAAATACTGTAGAACCTGAACATTATAATTACCGAATTATACTCAAGAAGAAGCAAGTAATTTTTGTTATTCTGTTGGCTTTCTTGTTAGTAATGAACAATATGCTTGTAGTGATTCCTATATGCGATAGATGGCTAAGATCACTGCAACGCTAATCATGTTGGACCATTACACACAGCGATGCAAAAGAGACAGAGAAATAGAATGATTACTGAATCCATGGGTAGATAGGAAAGACTGACAACAAAATCAGTATATTATAGGAAAATTCAAAAAAAAAAAAAAAACCATGTATGCCCCAATACAAAAGCAACTTTTCTTTAGCTGAGAATAGAGCTTGCTGACAACAAAAATATTATTTACACATGAAGATTAATTAGGACAATATTTTGCAATTTTCTTCAAAGGGGATTATTTTCTGATTTTATTTTATCTTCACAGGTTAAGTGAGATTCAATGTACAGCCTTTATTCTGCCATGTGCAGGGTGCACAACGGCACAACTCAACTCTAAATAAGATACATTTTCTGATTGTTTTCTTCATATTATATTGATGCAACGTTTGTTTCCCTGAGTAGCTACATTGAAAACATTTGGCATCTTGACGTCGAATGCATTTGAGTCTGTCAAAATTTGAATGTTTACCAATGATGCTTGTCATGTAAGATATTATGTATCTTTTAAAATATAAGAAATTAAACTATATCAACTCCCTTTATTTTATTTGATAAAGGCCAAAAAAATCTATCTCAAGGGCAAACGTGCACAATGTCATTTCAATTAACTCCAATTGTCTTAATGCAATGGCATATTCTTCAAATGAATACCGCGAAGACGTGAATTCCAATCTCATCCAATTTATTTATATAAATAAATGTGTAAATGTGTAAACATTTTTTTTAATAATCATATTCATGCCATTTAACATGTAATGGCACTAGATGTTTAACGTTAAATTACGAGATTTTGAGCTACATGTACATTTATTTATTCATTGAAAATAAATAAATAAAGCGGAAAGAGTATTGATACTCTCTTATTCACATTTTGCCCAAAAACACCTGCTTTCACATTTACTAACCACGTAATTACGTAAATGTGGGTACTTTTGGAAAATGGGTGGCAGTAGAATTTTTCATGAAAAACCTTAACGTTCAACGAGAAAATCAGTACTTTATACTTTTCAATATGGAAAGGGTAATTATCGTTGGAAACTCTTTAAAGAAAAAACAGTGAAAATAAACAGGCCTTTTTCTTGTTCAAAAATTAAGCAAACACTTGAAGACAACGTATGTAGGATTGAAATCAAAAGTATAAATAGACGACACCTCACCCTACTCTCTCCCTCACACTTTAATAATCTATTACCAGTTCCTTTCTTTTGCTGATTCTTTACTCTTCAAAGATTCCCTTTTGATTTTCTGCATCTTTCTTCATTTGTTTTGCTGTAGTTAATGAATATTCAATCATTGGTTATTCATCTGAGCACTTAACTTCCATCAAAGAACTCATTGAGCTTTTCAACTCATGGATATCAAATCACGACAAGATTTATAAAAGCATAACAGAGGAGATGTTGAATAGGTTTGAAGTTTTCAAAGAAAATTTGAAGCGCTTTTAAGTTCAAAAGCAATTATATAGGGTTTGAAAAGAGTTCCTATGGAGAGGATCTTCTGAATAATTTAGTTATCAACATGAGCCAGAAAACCATGAAATCTCAAGAGAACCCTAGTTCACCAGCCTCTGCGTGGCTATTGATGCCTCTAGTAGAGAATTCCAGTTCTACAATGGAGTAAGTTGATCTATTTCCGGCTATTGATGCCTCTAGTAGAGAATTCCAGTTCTACAATGGAGTAAGTTGATCTATTTCCAACTGGGGTGGCAATCTCGGGCTGATCAATCAGCTACTAACCACCCAACCAATCTTGTTGATCTTGAACTACATAAAAGGGTGAATGAGGTAAGTGAAGTCCTCGTTTGTGTTTCGATGACCAAAAGAGTCAGCCGAAGATAGGTATGTGCTTTCGTTAGGGGGTAGCTCGTCAATACCAGGTGTTGATCAGTCATTCCAAAGAGAGAGGCTCTAAGGATCAGTTTGACATCTCATTTGTGAGAGAGAATGAAAATGATGCACTACACAGATGCCATTTGGACCTAATGAAAGCAAGCCCCGAAATTGAAATTTTTTCAAAAACCATGGGACAACTTTCTAAAATTGGGGAATCCACAACCGACATCTAAGTTGAGATCTTTCCAACTTGGAAAGTGTTAAAGATGATTTATGAGTGTGTGTATTAGGTGTCTAACACTAGGTGTCTTAGTGGTGTAAGTTGTGTATTAGGTGTCTTAGTGGTGTATGTCACCTAATATTGTCTCTATCTTTGTATATAAATAGGTAGTGTCTTTGAATGATAACAAGAGAGAATTCTGATTTTACATGGTATCAGAGCATTTGAGTTACAAAATTTGAGAAATTTTTTTTTCCCGTTCAAATTGGGGGCTGTTTTTGGGTAAACACAAATTAAGATTTGGTGCATTTTTGAGTTCCAACTCGGAACACCCTTTTGGAGTGCACATTCTTTCTCACCGCCGACAAAGGGAGGAAGACTAGCCGCAGACCAGCCAAACCCCGACGTCCGGCCACCATACGAGCCGCGAGTGGACCACACGTGCCACCGCGACTTCTGTCAAAATTTCCACACGTTTCACCGCCGGCATAGGGGGAAGAACAGCCGCCGACCGACCAAACCCCAAAGTCTGATCACCAGACGAGCCGCGAGTGGGCCACGCGCCACCGCGACTTTCTGTCAAAATCCACGCGTCGACGCGTGACAGCGTGTCCGTGTAGAATTCTTCTCCGGCAGACCCCGTGTCGCTCTCCGCCGTCCCCTGCGTCATCTGTGGTGGTTTGGCACTCATCGCTTGTGATTGTTCAGGTTTGCGTTCTTCCAATTTTGTGTTCTTGTTCGCTGCGTGTTTCGTCGCTACTGTTGTTGGATTTTGTTTGTTCGTTTGCTCGCTGTCTTGTCGTTTGTAAGAGTTATGGCTGAAAAGAAATCTAATGTTGTAACGGATATGGTGCCTGTGATGTCTAAAATCACGGACCATAAGCTCAATGACTCGAATTATTTGGCTTGGAGCAAGACTATTCGAATTTATTCGAGAAGTATCGAAAAAGATACTCATTTGACTAATGATCCTCCTAAAGATGATTCAAAGCAGACATGGCTTAGAGACGATGCTCGCTTATTTCTGCAGATTCGGAATTCTATTGAAAGCAATGTAATTGACTTGATCAATCACTGTGAATTCGTTAAAGAATTGATGGATTATTTGGATTTCTTATATTCTGGTAAGGGAAATCTTTCTCGCATATATGAGGTATGCAAAGCATTTTACCGTGCAGACAAACAAGATCAGTCACTCACAAATTATTTTATGGAATTTAAAAGGACTTATGAGGAGCTCAATAGTTTGATGTCTTTTAGCCCTAATGTCAAGGTTCAACAAAGCCAACGGGAACAAATGGCGGTCATGATTTTTCTTGCCGGTCTTTCCTCTACTTTTGAGACTGCTAAGTCCCAGGTTCTTTCTGGTTCTGAGATCTCCTCTTTACAAGAGGTGTTTAGTCGAGTACTACGTACAGAAGGCACTCCACCTCCACCTGCTCAATTAAACGGTGCTTTGGTCAGCCGAAGTAATAATTATAAGCATGGACGGTCAACTTATATGAACAGAAATAAAGAAGGCGGCTCGCACGGGTTTGAAACTCGACCATAGGACCTCAGAGGTATTGTATGTCACTACTGTCACAAACCAGGACATACGAAACATGAATGTAGAAAGCTTCAGTACAAGCATTAGAAAGGTCACTCGGCTCATATTGCATCCACTTCTGATACTTCCGAAAAATCGGTTCTTATCTCTGCAGATGAATTTACCAAGTTCTCACAGTATCAAGAATCACTAAGGTCTTTATCACCCTCTGTCACTGCTATTGCTGATTCAGGTAAATCAAATGCGTGTCTCATTTCTTCATCTTCCAAATGGGTTATTGATTCTGGTGCCACAGATCATATGACAGGTAATTCTAGTCTCTTTTCTACTCTTCAGTCACACACTTCTATCTCTACTGTTACCTTAGCTGATGGGTCACCATCTCGTGTTCTTGGGTCTGGCACAATTACTCCCACTCCTTTGCTTCCTTTGTCGTCTGTCTTACATTTACCTAGCTTATCCTTTAATTTGATCTATGTAAGTCAGCTTACTCGCAATCTTAACTGTTGTATCTCATTTTTTCCTGATCATTGCTTATTTCAGGATCTTATGACGAAGAAGACTATTGGTAGAGGACATGAGTCTGGAGGCCTCTATATTCTTGACACACCAATACCGAAATCTGTTACTTGCTCTAGTGTAACCTCTCCCTTCGAGGCACATTGTAGACTGGGTCATCCATCTCTTCCTTTACTAAAGAAACTTTGTCCTCAGTTTAGTAAGGTATCTTCATTAGATTGTGAGTCTTGTCAATTTGCAAAACATCATCGTCTTAGTTCAAATCCAAGAGTTAATAAACGTGCTAGTGTTCCTTTTGAATTAGTTCATTCTGATGTTTGGGGTCCTTGTCCTATTTTTTCTAAACCTGGATTTAAGTATTTTGTTACTTTTGTGGATGATTATTCTCGTGTAACTTGGTTATATTTAATGAAGAGTCGTTCTGAATTGTTTTCTATTTTTTGTGCATTTTGTGTTGAGATTAAAACTCAATTTAATGTTTCAATTCGTACTTTACGAAGTGATAATGCCAAAGAATATACATCAGCTTTGTTTCAATCTTATATGGTTCAAAATGGCATGCTTCATGAAACTTCGTGTGTTGATACTCCATCTCAAAATGGAGTGGCCGAACGTAAGAACAGACATCTTCTCGAAACTGCACGTGCCTTATTATTTAAAATGAATGTTTCTAAACCTTTTTGGGCCGATGCAGTTTCAATCGCATGTTTTCTTATTAATCGCATGCCCTCATCTGTTCTTCATGGTGAGATTCCTTACAAAATTTTGTTTCCTAATAAGTCACTATTTCCGGTTGACCCTAGGATATTTGGTAGCAGTTGTTTTGTTCGGGATGTTCGTCCACATGTTACTAAATTAGATCCCAAGTCTTTGAAGTGTATCTTCCTTGGTTATTCTCGTCTCCAAAAAGGTTATAGATGTTATTGTCCTAGTCTTAACAAATATCTTGTCTCTATTGATGTTACCTTCATGGAAGACATACCCTATTTTTCGTCTTCTCCTCCTCCAGCATGTCAGGAGGAGGATGACGATTTGTTAGTCTATTCTATCACATCATTTGAGCCTGTCTCTGCTCTAGTTCCTGTTAGGTCTCTTATAACTCAAGTCTACTCCAGACATAGACCTTCTAATTCATGTCCTGCACCTGCTCCTTCGTCATCAGATCCTGTCCTGAACGATGATCTTCCTATTGCATTACGCAAAGGTAAACGTCAATGTACTTATCCTATTTCTTCTTTTGTTTCGTATAATTGCTTCTCTTGATTCTATTTCTATCCCTAAAACTGTTCATGAAGCCATATCTCATCCTGGTTGGCATAATGCAATGATCGAGGAAATGAATGCGTTGGATGACAATGGTACTTGGGACTTGGTTGATTTACCTTCAGGGAAACGGGCTATCGGATGCAAATGGGTGTTCACAGTTAAGGTCAATCCGGATGGGTCAGTTGCTCGATTAAAGACCCGTCTTGTTGCTAAGGGATATGCTCAAACCTATGGAGTGGACTATTCTGACACTTTCTCTCCTGTTGCTAAATTGACATCTGTTCGGTTGTTTATTTCTATGGCAGCTACTCACCATTGACCTTTGCATCAACTAGATATCAAGAATGCTTTTCTTCATGGTGATCTTCAAGAGGAGGTGTTTATGGAGCAACCTCCTAGTTTTGTTGCTCAGGGGGAGTCTAGGCACGTTTTTCGTCTCCGTAAATCTTTGTATGGTTTGAAACAGAGTCCTCGTGCTTGGTTTGGCAAATTTAGTCAAGCTATAGAAACATTTGGTATGATGAAAAACAAGTCTGACCATTCTGTGTTCTACAAACAATCAGAAGCTGGTATCATTCTTTTAGTTGTGTATGTAGATGACATTGTTATTACTGGAAGTGATACTACGGGAATTTCATCTCTTAAGTCTTTCCTACATACTCAGTTTCACACGAAGGATTTGGGGATGCTAAAGTATTTCTTGGGTGTTGAAGTCACAAGGAGTAAAAAAGGTATATTTCTATCTCAAAGAAAATATGTCCTGGACTTATTAATTGAGACAGGAAAATTAGGAGCAAAACCTTGTAGTGCTCCAATGACTCCGAACATCCACCTTACAGGAGATGGAGAACCCTTTAAAGATTCTGAGAGATATCGAAGGGTGGTTGGAAAGCTGAATTACCTTACCGTGACTCGTCCAGATATTGCATATTCAGTCAGTGTTGTTAGCCAATTTATGTTATCCCCAACAGTTCATCATTAGGCAGCGTTAGAGCAAATTTTGTGTTACTTAAAAGGAGCACCTGGACGTGACATCTTGTATGCAAATCATGGACATACTAATATTGAATGTTTTTCATATGCAGATTGGGCAGGTTCCAAAGTGGATAGAAGATCCACATCAGGCTATTGTATTTTCATTGGAAGAAATTTGGTCTCATGGAAAAGTAAGAAGCAGAATGTTGTGTCACGATCGAGTGCACAGTCAAAATATAGGGCTATGGCACAATCTGCGTCTGAGATAATATGGATATATCAGCTCTTGGATGAAGTAGGTCTTAAAACTTCAGTACCAGCGAAATTGTGGTGTGATAACCAAGCTGCTCTTCATATTGCTTCTAACCCTGTGTTTCATGAGCAAACTAAACACATTGAAATTGATTGTCATTTTGTTCGCGAGAAAATTCAACACGATTTGATTTCTACAGGATATATGAAGACTGGAGAACAACTAGGAGATATCTTCACGAAAGCTTTAAGTGGGGTTCGAGTTGATTATCTTTGTAACAAGTTGGGCATGATTAATATCTATGCTACAACTTGAGGGGGAGTGTTAAAGATGATTTATGAGTGTGTATTAGGTGTCTAACACTAGGTGTCTTAGTGGTATAAGTTGTGTATTAGGTGTCTTAATGGTGTAAGTTGTGTATTAGGTGTCTTAGTGGTGTATTAGGTGTATGTCACCTAATATTGTCTCTATCTTTGTATATAAATAGGTAGTGTCTTTGAATGATAATAACAAGAGAGAATTCTGATTTTACAGAAAGTTTAGCAACTTTATAAGGAATATGCCATAAATTTCCCAATTAAAGCATTGAATTTGGTTTCAGGGCTCACACCTATATAATCTGGTTCGTAATGTTGTGATGTTCTTATCCAAAGATCAAATGTTCAAATCTAAATTCCTACTTCCCAAACCCAAAATTGGTACTTAGCATTTGAACTAAATTTTTTATTTTTTATTTTTATTTCAGGGAGTATTTGATGGACTGTGGAACATATCCCAGCTAGTTGGTCATGGATCATCCAAAGGGTCAGAATAAAGAACTCCTGGGGACCAACTTGGGGAGAAAAGGGTTACATAAGGATCAAGAGAAATACTAAAGCTCCCAAAGGACTCTGTGGTATGAACAAGATGACTTCATTTCCCATAAAAGAAGCAGTAAGTTCTACAGATTTTCATTCATAAGTAAATTCTACAAGTCCATTCTTTCTTTATGGACCTCATTTGTGTTAGCTCTACCTTATTGTTTATCAATAACATAACTAGCAATTGGTAAATGTTACATTTAAATTATATGAAATTGCCAATGCAGTTGAGAGAAACTAACCAATCAACTTAAAAGCTCCTCCAAATAGTACATGCCATTTACCGTATATGATTTTCGATAAATTCTTTAGGAGAAAAGCTCGGAGTCAATGTTATTAATTCAAAACTTCATTGTATTTAAAGACACAATCGTAAAGTCGTCCTCCAAGAAACTGTGCAACCTCTGGATGTTTAACCTGAAGACAAATCAAAAGAAGAATAAATATGGTACCGTGTTACATAAGACAATGTGATTCTCATAAAACTAAAATTTTATTCCGAGTACAAAATAGTGCTAACAAGAACATTACCATCCCAATCTTGAGGGAATCACATTTAAATTGAGCATAGAGATTCGTCTCAATTCCACGACCCTGTAGAATTAAATAAAAAATTTAGGATGTCAAAACCAAAGGATCAATTATACATTAGGAGTCTCAACTTAATCGAAGCAATCAGCTCCACCGTTAAAAGAAAGCATTGACAATCATAATGGATGGGAAGAACTTTAGTTATTTACTATTGATCACTATCGACTATAGTAAAAGAGTAGGTGGGATTGGCCTGTAATATTTTAAGGGTGGATCAAACCTACGAGGGGGCACAGCTAACTCTGCTGCCCTATTGAAAGTTACATGGTTTTCGAAAGGCTGACCTTTCAAAGCGGGTAGAGACATCAAAATAACAAAGGAAAGGTTTAGGGTGATTTATCGTCACATATCCCCTTAACTGACACTACAATAACGTAATAAAATTTTGACTGGCTCGTTTAGTTACACTGATAAGATTGCATGCTTAATTAGATTCTACAAATAGATTTTCTAGCATGATCAATTAATTTCCAACCTCGACCAACCAAATCTTTCTTTAACATCAAACTTTTGACATATATGTTTGAATGCCGACTTTGAAAGAACTTACCATCCCTTCCAAAATGACTAGGTCAGCATCACTTGCCAGGTATGCAAGTTCTTGTGACACACTCGTAAGATCAATTACCTGAAAGAAAATAAAAGGAAAAAGGGGAAGAAAAAAAACTATTAATATAAAACTTCATAATGTTTAATAGTCAAGATCATCTTCTAGTTTCTTTCACATTCTTGTTCATATTTGTTCACTTTTCAAGCACATATTCTTAAACCAAAGCAGGAAATAATTCAACCTTAGTGATGAAGTTTTAATTTAGAGTCTAAATCACAGGGTATAGATATGATCGTGCCTTCACCAAACACATGATAGGATGTTATGCATTGGCTTGAAAATATACAGTTGATACCAAACAACAAGCATAAACATATATATCCATAAAAGCAAAGGGGGCCGAAAAGGAAAAGAGTAGAGTATCAAAATCCATGCATAAATATTTCAAACAGAGAAGAATCTCTATCCCTTTAGGTTGACAGTGATGACGGACAAGAACAAAACATAAAACTTGCTGTTCCTCACCGGCAAATCATTTCCAGAATTGGCAATCAATAGATGTGAAGTATCAACACCCATGAGCTTCCCCTGGTCATCCTTCAACTGATAAATTGCGAAGCATCAGATTCAGCTTTGATTCTGAATTTAACACTTAAAAAAACAATTTGTTTTCCTAATACCTTTGATATAATCTCAATCAGTTCAGGATAAGTTACGTCGTTGATAGAAGGCAAGTCATTAGCTGCTAACACAACCTGCCGAGGTTAAAGATGCAATTGTATCAAAATTAACTCTAACAACATATTACAAAGAGAAAGACTTCAGTGTGGACAAAAAAATTGAATAGCTCACCATCCTTTATTAAAAAAACAAAAACAAAAAAGAGTTTCATACGTTGTGTCACTGTGTGTAAATATTGCAACAATATTCTCAAGAATCTCAGTAGTGTACGTGTAGGACTAAGAATTTATCCTACTTTAGGTATATTTTTTCTATTTAATATGGAAAATAAAAAGCTTATTACTAAAAATCAAATCATAAATGAAACCCTTGATATGTTCCTTAAAATAACTATACCAGAAAGCTTACTTGCCCTTTAATTATGAGAATTATGCATAACATAGAAGCAACAAAATCAACTCAGACCTGTGTCCCACGTCGAAGTAACTCCCTTGCAAATGGCAAAATACCCAGTATAATGTCCGCACCAGAATTATCAACAAAAATAACAGCCTGTTGTGAACATCAACCCCAAAAAAATACAGAAAGTTAGTACATGAAAAGAAACAAGTTGGGATAAATTATTAGATGAACAGATGGGTTGAAAGAGTTCATCCATGTAAAACTTGCCTTCTTCCAAGATTTTTTGCTCCATTGGGTTTTGAAAGTGTCCATATCATCAATAACCCAAGGTCGAGGAACTAAATTTTGACAACTAGCTAAGAAGGACATACCGTCTTTCGAGAATACTTCTGCAAGCTTAAAAAATGAATGCAATTATATCTACAATGACTGCCACTGTTACCTAAAGACGAACAATATTTTACCCTTGAAAAGCAACATTTCAATCAAACATGTTATGCCTTAATATGATGAGGTCTAATTGCAATCAATTTGATATTTGTGACATAATCCAATCAATTTGAAAATAAGAGCATAAAATACAACATCTTGATAATCACCTGTATTTATGAAATGTCCCAATATTGGCAAGCTTAAAGCTTACTGCCAGTTAGATACAAATGACCAAACAAATAATTTAAAAAACTATCAAGGAAAAGTAAACCTACTTTGGCAGAACCCAGATCAAATATGTTCCCAGCTAAAATTCCTCTGATCAGATTCTCCACACGCTTTCCTTCGTCTTCAATTGCATCATTAAGACGAACTACTTCCTCAAATAGGGATATTGCTTTAGCATTTTCTTCCTCCTGTTGAATTTTATCATAGAGAAGAACATTTCCCTCGTTTAGTTGTTCCAGAGACTAATTGGGAAGAAGAATAAGGAAAGGGTGGGGTGGAGTGGACTAAAGCCACATATTTAATATTCATTTAACTTATATCTTCCTTTGCCAGATGATGACAATTATCAGAAGAATTTGGCAGTATCTTCCTTTGTCAGACATGCATGACTACATTGCAACTTAACAGCATGTCATATGTCTTAAACAATACTTCATCATACCAACTACCAAGAGCCTAGAAAAGTTTCTTGGGAAATTACATAAAATAGCACACCTAAAATTTATAACAACAAAAATAACATCCAATAATATTGAACAATGTCCAATTGGATGGAGTTCAACATTTAACAAATCTAATTGGTTGAAGTTCAAATTATAGTGTTTAACTAGACTGCATTCAACGTGGAACATTTGGGTGTGACTTTTTTGTAGTAAAAATACACAAACTGGATATAAAAGTGCAATTTTTGTAGTTACAATTTCTAAAAGTGTTATAAATGTTGTTTTCCCAAACTTCTTGTCCAAGCTGTTAGTTCTTTGGCAGTACTTAGAATTATAATAATTATTAAACCCCTAAAAACTGGTGGTGGCAGCTTCTAAGGTTGTTCTATACAGAATTAATCATACCTTGACCTTCTTGAATATATCTCTGAATCCCAGCTCCCTAAGTATTTGCTCACGGATTCTGCAAAGAAGCTAAATTTACAAACAGAAAAGTCAGCATAACCATAGTAAAATGACAATAATTCATACGATACATCTTAAAGTAAAATCGATTATAAATGGAAAAAGAAACTCAGATGACCCAATGAATTAGGCTTACGATGCAATCAGGTGGTCCACCATGACTTTCTGGATCTTTCTTCATATCCTCAAGTATTTCAGCATACCTTCCACAAGTAATAGAACAAGAGAACTAATATTTAGAAAAATTATCTCCATAACAATGCCTGCGCACCCTTAATACCATCTGAGGATTAAGTAATTATTCTAAAATGGACATATATTGTTAACTTGCAATGATTGAAGAAACAGAAAACAGAAACAAAAGAGTCTGTTCCACTAAGTCCTTCATCTTATGTTTAACTATTAGAAAACTAACAAATAATTAGTGGCAATTTCAAAGTCATATCAACAAAGTTAATCTAATTATATACAACATGACCCCATGCGTAGTTCTGAAAGTCACAGAAACTGCCAAAAACTAAATGCAGCAAAAAGGAAAAAGAAGAACCTCTGAGCAAATTTCTCAGCTTTGATTGCAGCATCAGGGACTGTTGTATCACTCTCTGCCCTTTTCCTGAAGTAGAATTTTACGAAGAAATCAATAATTAACCTTCCCATAATCAATCCCCAAAGTTCAAAAATATCAACAACAACAACAAAAAGCCACAATTATTATCTTAAAAAAAATTAACCCGAGTCATTAGAATAATTTCAATCGCAAAAAAAAAAATCAGAACTTTAAAGAGAGAATAAAGAAAAAGTAGATCAAAAAGTACCTGAAGGAAGGAATGGAGTTAAGGAAGAGGTCGATCCAAGAAATCTCAGTAGGGGTAGCTTTGCGATGATTATCAGATGGAAATCGATA